>JACCHW010000085.1:0-733513 GCA_018907185.1 Platyscapa corneri
TAAATATTAAAAGTAATAGAAAAAGACGGTGTGTTTTAGAATAAGAATTAGGGAGAAAAAAGAAAGACGCGCAATATTATTCGCAATTATTTGGCGAGATTAGTTCAAGAAAAATGCCAAACAACTTGTGAAAAATCATGAATTATTCAGAAAAGAATCGCTAATGACTCATGAAAAGTCACAAAGAAATCTCAAAAGATGCGAAAAATTTGGCGATCGCATTATGATCGGGTTTATAATATCGCGCTACTTATGAATGCATTACGGACGAATTGTAATTGAGCGCAAATTCGCGAACGTAGTTCTAGCTATGACTAGAAGTGCTAGCAGGGCTTAGTAAAACGCTCAAACTGTCTTCTTCCCCCTTCCTCCCCCTCTGCCCTTCCATGCTTCCTCCCTCCTCCCAGACTATCCCGCCCTCGCCAGCCATCTTCATAGCACACCCCTAAATAATTAAAGTAGTGAACTACACCAGCTTTTCTGGCAAACTTTGACTCTACCGAACATAGGGAATGCAACGCTTTTGATCCCCTTGTACGTAAGACTTTCGGGCTTCCCAATAAGATTGCAGTTAGGGCCTTACGGCGGCAAGCGGACGTGTAGCGGCTTGGAAAGGAGAAAGGGCATGCATATACACGGACTAGTGTGTGTGTGTTAACGTTTCAAAATATATAGTCTGAGAACTTCGGACATATCGCTGTTTCGACCTACGAATGGTGCGGAGTTATATTGTATATTATAATTTCTAACTATGTATTGGTTTGCTCACTACTATGATCTCAAATATAAATTATTCATCTTTTTTATATTGAATAATATGCATAATATTATATTATTTTTATACAAGTTTTATAATTTTTTATAATTCTATAATTTTAAACTTTATAATTTACTGAAAATTATAGTTCATTATTATTTTTAAAAAGTTCTAATTATAAACGTATCAAATTAGAAAAAAGTCAGAGTAAAATAAATCTATTGAATTTCATAAAAGAATAATTTATGAATGTAAATAAAATAGAATAAGCGATTATAGTATGACTTTTTATGATATTTTTGACCTTTTAAAATAATAGCAAAAAACATCATGTCTTGTTGTCTTTATATAATTTACCTTATAAAAATTACCTTATTAGATTACCTAATTTAATTGTCCTATCAAGGAAGAAGAAGTTTAAAATGAATTTTATACCACTATCAATATTTCGTTTGAACCTAATACTTATACATATGTTGAAATAATTTTTCAAACATACAATAAAAAGTTTTCACAATACTTTTTATTATGATTATCCGGTAATTAATATTCATTGATAATACTTTTAATTTTTATTTAATACAAGTATTTATGTGTTATATATATTTTAAGAAATTAATATATTTGATTTTTAATTTTAATTTCATATCAATACTTTATAAAATGTAATTAAATATTACGCTTTAATCATCATTTTATATTTTATGTAAGAATTACATAGTAAAAATTTTAATTTCAGAGCTAAAATATCTGAATTTAAAGGTGATCGATACTTTAAATTTTAACTACTCTTAGATGATAAAAAAAGGGAATATAATACTATATATTCTACTACTATAAATTTTACTATATATTCGAAGTTTATGTATTTGTGATCTTGCTGTATAAATAAAACAATTTTTATAATCTAATATATGCAATCTATATGTGTGGATCTTCCTTTAATTAATAATTGTAGTTTAAATTCTCGCTATAAAATAATTTTAATTATTTGGTCAAGATTAATATATTATATAGAGATATATATATAGAAATTTATATACATATAATTGGAAGCAATATAAATTTTCAAAACTATTTAAGATAAGTTTAAGCGTAATTTTATTTTTCCTGTATTTATTGAACGACCCTTCTTATTGGACATACATGAATATACACAGATATTATCCAATTTATATATTAAATTTGACTTTAAATAATAAGCCATAATTTTTCTTTTACAAGTACATAAAAATGCTTAAAAAATATTATGAAACAATAAGGAAAATATTTACGCTTTCTAATAATAAAAACACTTAATTTTAAAAGTCTTTCGATGCTATGTGTATATATAAGTATTACAAATATTGGTTGTTGATTTTTCATATATTTTCAATAATAAAAATGAACTGTGTTTATTCGTTATACATTTATTCACATATTTCTAGAAAAAGTATATACATATATACGTTGATGAATAAGAATTATGAATGTTTAAATTTTATCTTTATTAGCATCACAATTTAATGCTTATACAATTTAAGACTGGATATATAATTCATAATTCATCAGCTGTTTACTATTTTTATATTTTTGTCTAATATATATATATATGAGCGTAAATAATTTATGCAATATATAAATTTCTACTAGTCTATAAATATGGGAATATATTTATTAGGAGTAATCATGATTCATGTTTCCGTTAATGACCAATTAGAGAAAATAATAATTTGGAATCAAAGTATTCTATATTTTAAATAAAAAAAATTGTTTTACTATTTTAATTTTCTTTTATCAAATATGATTAAAATGTACATGTATATACTTCATAAATTAAAATAATAGCGACGTATTAATAATTATGGTGCTCTTTTACGTTACTTTTCCATTCATAATTTAAAAATATGCATATGCATGTGTATGTACACTTACATAGAATTACGTAATGAATAATTTACATTAATGTTTTGATAACCTTTTCACAAATTTTCATAAAATGATTCATAGAATGATATCTAAAAAAATAAAAAATTTTTTTAATGAAAATTTGAAAGTAACTTTTGGTTAAAATTTTCATAATATTTTGTTGAAAATATTTATAAATAAAAAATTATTTTGTATATTTAAATATCACTGATATTGAATCGAACAATAACATATATATTAATTTTTCTAAAATAGTTTTTTAAAACAAATATGCAAGTTGACATTTGTATATGTGTCTTGTATACATATTTGTAGAATTGTATATTCTAACTAATATATGAAAAAATAAATGTATTTATTAAGTTTATTTTTTTGAGTTTGTTGAAAAAATATATTTAAGTAGTTTTGCTGACACAAAAGTTAGGTCATAAAATACTATCACTTATCGACAGCCATTTCCTAAATAAGTCACTCTGTCGAAACATTGCAAGTGCATAGTTTCACAGTATTCCAGAAAAAATACTATAGTAACGCTAGAAATCAGAACAACAAGGAGCAAGCATTTATGTGATGCTTCGGTCAACATTATGGGTCAACCGAGGTGAGGTACAGCTATAGAGAGTGCTCACCCCAATAACGGACAGAGAACCACTGCGTGGAGGCGCTCAAAGGCACGTGACCTAATAGAGGATTGGATATAGATAAATAAGAGTTAAAGAAAGTTTTTATGAACATAATATAAGCAAAAATTTGTATAAATAAAATAAGTCCAGGTTCGATAAGCATTATTAAAACAATTCATAAAAAGATTTTAAGTAAACTGGCTACATAATAAAAAATATTGTCAAGTTTTAAATTTTTTCTAACTTGCCGAGCTTGTTATATGGTTATATAACAACGTGCTTTATTAAATATTATTGAATAATAGAAAAATTTACAACTGAATTGAAAATATTTTTATATCTTTAGCAGTTTTTTCTGATTTTTTAAGCATTAATTTGTAGTATTTAATTATAATTTTTGGATTATCAAAACAAATTTTTTTTAGAGAAAGACATAAAAAAATAAATAATCTTAACAATAAAATCGGAAATTATTGAAAATGCAATAATAAATGAAGATGATAGCAATGGATATATCATTTAATTAATAATGATAAAAAGAAAGAAAGCAGCGAATGAAACTTATATTCAACGAAAAATTATTAATTGACAATATACAAAAAATAAATATAAATTTACTAGTTTCTTATGAAGAAAAAAAACATTATAAACTTCTGTTATATTAGCAAACGATCATATATTTATACGGCTCAGATATTGAAATATATTTCATAAAAGAGCTTATTTCTTATACATTGTAGATTTCTTGTTGATGTCGATATAATCATACATCACCATTTTCTAATGGAATTTTTTTTTTAATATGACTATTTATGTGTATCTATTTTAACAAAAAACCAAAAGAGTCATTTATAGTATAAACTGAAGTATAAATATTCATTATTCAAAAAATAAATAGTTAACAAATTTAACTAATTCAATGAATATATTATTGTTTCTATAGACTAATATTACTTTTGATTAATATTTTTATTAATATTAATACCTTGTACTATATTATCATGTTAAAATTTTATATCTGTAGTATATTATTCTGTATATATATAACTTTGTAAGAAGTTAGTTTTGATATTTATATAACTTATATTTGAAATATTAGAATTCTCTACGTTTGCGGTTAAATGCGTATTTTTGTAGATGTTTTTTTTAATTTTTCTTAAATTTAATAATTTAATTTTTTAAATTAATTAACACATGAAGCAAGTACAGCTATTTTTTTCAAATAAATAAAGAGCTGTTCTTTAATAATTAAGTAATATAATAAATTGATAGAATTTTTTTTAATTTTTGTAAAAATGATGTATTTATTTAATTTTTTCATAATTTAGTTTTACACATTTAAAAAATATAGTTTAAAATAAACATTCAAAATGTAATTTTAAATATATTTTAAATATAATTTAATTATTATTATTTTAAAATTATTAATTATTTTATTCTGTAATCGTAGTTTCATAATTTTATTATTACATTAATAAATTCTTAATTACTTTAATTTCTTGTTAAATTCTTTACTTTTTTTTTTTTTCATTATATTTACACTATGAAACTTAATAATTATAGTTTATTTACAATAATTTTGTGCAATGGTCTATAGTATTCATTTTTTCTTATAATTTTATTTTTGTTCAAAAGTTTCATTTTAAATCCTGTATATGTTTTCTTGGTGGTATCATTGCCAATATAAATTATATACATTATTATCGCAAACTTTAAGAGTTCAATATATAAGTTATATATACTAAAATATAGTTTATAAATAAACGAATCAATAAAAGTTTTTTTCTTTAAAGCTTTTTTTTTCTTTTCTAAATTAATAACAATAATAAATATTCCAAAATATAAGATACAAAAATATTTTTAAACGTAATTATTGTATAATTTTCTTTTAATTTTATTGCAATTACTTATTAATATATCGATACACTAAAAAGTTTATATATAAATAAATTTATTTCATATCAAACTCAAATACACAAATAAACACATATTTATTAATATATATATAAACAGATAAATTTTAAGTTATATTTGTATCAATGAAAAATCGTTTATTAAATTTAATATTCTTATTTTTACAAAGATAAGTTGTAACTAGTAAATAATGATATTTATGGATTAAAAAGTAGTCTACTTTAACAATCTACATACAAAAGTAATGGAAATTATTATTTATATTATTATCATTATGTTATATTATGTATAATTACATGTTATTTTTCTAAAATTTATATAATTTCGTTCATGAAAATTATTTATTAATCTCCAGTTTGCTCATTTTCAAATTACCGAAACGTTATAGGAAAATTTCATTTATACTTCCTTATTTACTTACAAAAACATAAAATAAAACATAACTCAAATTATTTCTTTTATTTAATTTTTGTTTAATTATACGAAAATTTTGTTAATACTAGAACATTCTCTTTGTAAATTATATAATCTGTTCTTCAAATTTTATATATAGTACATAAAAGCAAATCAATAAAGTATATTAGTAATAAAGATTTTTTAGAAATTTTTCAAAAAGTATATATTTTTTGAAAAACAAAAAAGTTCTATCTAATGAATCAAAATAAAAAAATATTTTCAGAACATATAATTTTATTTATATTCTATTATATTATAAATAAATACAATTTTTATTTTTTTATTTCATTAGTTAATTCCTAATTTTTTTTATATATACTTAAGAAAATAAATACAATTATTTTAAATTACTTCAGTATATACATTTTAATTATTAAAAATATAATTATATTATTTTATCATTAAAATGATACCAATCATAGTGTAGTTGTTTCATACAAAATTCGTAAGTGAATATACAAATAATACGTATGAAATAAATAAGTTTAATACTAATTTAATAATCATCAAATACTAAAAAACTACAAAATTCATATTTTAACCAAATAGACCTTAAATTATTGCATAATATATTGAAATTACTTTCTGAAAATGATTACTTTTTCGAAAAAATGTTTTAATTATTATTGATGATTCATTCACTATAAAATTGCTTAAATTTTAACTATGCAAAAGTAAGATATTACTATCAATATGGTATCAACATTATAAAACATTATATTTTGATAATTATATATATATATTATTACTGTTTAATAAATACTAAACTAAATTAATACGATCATTAATAATCGTTAGTGGAATTATCAAATAACTATTGAATTAATTGAATACTTATTTATTCGCTTACCTGGTTAGCAAAAACTTAAAATTTAAAAGAAGATAAAAATATATTTAATATATATATAAAGTATTTGAAAATAATTAATTGTACTAAAAAGTATCATACGTATTTCTAACATATTAAGTATAAGTCATTAGATATAAGTCATAAATAAAATAAGTAAATTAAAACTTATATTATTTTTCATTTATTTATTCTTTTTAATACTGAATTCATAAAAAATTTAATAAAAATCATATAATTTCCAATTTGCATTGGTAAAATATATCATGTTTTAAAATGAGAATGGATTATCTCCGTAATATATCGGTCATTATGAAATCAAATCATAGAAAGAATGATCCGGATTAAATATAAAAATTGCAGAGTTTGAAATTTGATAGAGTGAATAATTAGTCAGTAAGATAGATCACATAACAAATTTTTATAGTTGTATGTGAAATTATAAAAACAGAATTGTGATCTTTTCTTAGTTGTGTCTTCATTTTGGTTCAAAAGTGTTGTATGTCTAAACCAATTTCTACGATAAAATCCATAGATTATTTTAATCTACTGAGAATAAAAGACAATTTAAAAATTAATAATTATAGTAGAAGATAGTAGTAATAATAATAACAATATAGTATTAATAATAATAAAATAGTAGTAATAATAATAAAAAGTTAGAGGAAGAAAAAAGAATATCTTACTTTTCTGTAATTCAAGTTAAACGGATTTTTTGAATAATTAAAAATTTGAATACAAGAGACATTTTTGGTCGATTTCAACCACGGATACTCTTAATTTCAGCTTCTATTTATATTAAATTTCTTTTTTAATTATTAAAAATTCTTATGATAAAAATTTATTATAAATTGTATATTTTTTTTCACTATTTTATCTCTTTTCCTTGAATATCAAACTTTTAACGAACAATTCCCAAAAAATATTCGATATGTTCTAAATAACTGAACCGCGAGAAACATGTTCTACCTTAAGACTAAGTAACCCCAGCAATAAAGAGAAATGCAAGGACTAATCCGGATTATAACGAAAGCCGAAAGCTTAAATTGAAAAGTGAAATCAAAATGAAAGTTTCGTCTTTGTTCTTGTTTTCAATTGATGGCTGTTCTGATACAACTATCTAGTATGATTGGCTGATTATAAATCTTTTTTGCAAAAATTTTCCTATAAATTAAAAATAATATTGTATATATATACTAAATATAAAATTTAGTAAATAATCTTAAAATGTGTAAATAACTTTAAGCTCTTAAATTATATTTATAAAATAAATTAATAATTTTGTATAAATATTATTTATGCAACCTTTTATTTACATTGCTATCATATTAATATAATTATGTACATGAAAATATGACTTTGTATGCGATAGGTACCTACGAATATATATTTATCGAATAAACTTCGTTAATTTCTTTTTATATCCTTCAAAAATATTAATTCTTAAATTGTAATAAACACCAATTTGAACTTTCATTATAAAAAATAATAAAAATAAAAGAAAAAATTTGATAACGAAAATTAAATGTTATATTTAAATATTTTTATCTTTTTGTATACGTATAAATTATCTATATTAATATTAGGCTTAAATAAATGATAGAATAAATAGAATTATCTGTGGAAATTAAGTAAGATATAATTAATCGTTAAAACTACTTTTAAATCGGTGTTAATGGTATAAAAAGTAAATATAAAAAATTAATGTCTTATGATAATTAATGTCTTTGAATAATTCTATTAAGTTTAAATAATATTTGTATTTTATAAATATATACATAATTATTATTATTGTTATGAATTCCAAATCATAATTTTATAAAATTTTATTTTTCATTAAAATAACAAATAAACTTTTACAAATTTATTTCTTAATTTCAATTACTTTTAATTAATTAAACATTAAAAAATTAAAATACAATAAGATTAAAATTTTGTTGTAATATATAGTTCTATTAAAAAATTTAAGAAATATTAATGGCTTCTTAATTTTGAATTTAAGTTTTGCAAAAGGTTGAAATAAAATTTAAAACTAAAAAAATTATAGATTATGAATAACAAATAAATAATATTTAGTAAAATTATTTATTCTATTTAAAAAAAAAATTAATTTTAATTCTAAATTTTCATTAATAATCTCTATACTCATTTTTTAATTACAATTATCTATTCTATGCATCACTGATAAATGACAGTGTGAATAAGTAAGCGCATGAGTCTTGCAATTAAAAGAAAATCGAATTGCAATTATAATAAAACTTTAGCGTATTTAGGAATAAGCGTCAAGTTTAAGGAGGCCAAAAACTTTATAGAAATCAACAAGACAAATATATGTTCCTTCTACTTTATTCCTATTGAAAGTTGTCCTGAATATCACCTCATTTGCAAAATTATATTTTAAAAATAAATTTTACACTTACCTTACTGTTAAAAAAACACATTTGTTTTAAAGTCCATATGTAAGAATAAAAAAGTCAATAATTAGGATTTACACGATCGAACATATAATACGATGAAATTTATAAAAATAAATAAAAAAAAATTTTTAATCTTTAAGAGAAAAACAAAAAATTTTAAAAGACAAAATTTTAAAAGACAAATTTTAAATTGTGACTTAAAAAATTTCATTGTTCATATAATGTGTTAATACAACCAATTAAGGCAACTACCACAATTGAAAAGAAATGAAATAAGCTAAAGTACAAAGAGTTACACTTGTAAGTGGCGAATAAAGGAACTAGATATAGAAACTAAAGTAGGTTGAGGAGATTTTCCTTTAGTTACAGAGAGAGAGAGAGAGAGACAGAGAGAGAGAGAATAGATCACTGACAGTAACGCACTCTTATATGTTCGGAAACGGTATTCTACATTATCTAGTAAGAATCCTTATCAGGATTATGTTTCACTACTGCACGCAAGCCACGACAATCTATGGAGTTAAAGAAAAGACAGGAACAGGTAAAAATAAAGAAATAAAACTTCACAGAATGGCGTGTATGAGTCAAACACTTGAAATGACAAATTCATATTAAATTCAAAGTATGTATTACTAAATTTCTACGGGATTATTCTTAATTTCTTTACGTAATAATAGATTTTTTAATGCAAATGTATACAAATACACAAGTCTTATGCACTTATATTAAATTGATGTCTTATTAACTTGTGTAAAAAATACATATTTTTATGATATTCATTAAACATTTCATTTAATTATTTCGATTTTTGGAATTACAAAATGTTTGTATTAATTTTTTCATTTTAAATATTTTTTATATTTTGATATGATATTGAAAAAATTTACTATAATATTCAGTGAATTTAAAAAAAAATAAATAAATTTTTAATAAATTATATACTCCGTTAATATGTGAATTGTAACTTAAAAATTTTGAACATTTACGTAATTTTTTTTTTATGAATATAATAAGTAATTTAATTTGAAACCCATATTATTTCATGTTTGTATAGAGTATTTTCACAAATTGATTGGATAAATTCTATTTTAAATTAAAACTGTTGATGTTTTATAGAATTCTGTTATCATTTGAATATTAAAATTTTTATAAATATCTAAGTAAATAATAAATGAATAATTAGGCAATTTATACATAATAATTCTAACTAAAACTAGATTTATGAAGCTAGAGTAATTTTTGCAAACTTAAAAACAAGTTGGAAAGTCCATATTGAATCGAATTGCTCACATTCTATTTGAAAAGCATATGAATAAACATGTATTTAAAATAGTTTTTTTTATTCAAGTAATGTAGATATTTATTATGAATGACAAATAGTCTCACCACCATATATATAGTTTTTGAATAATTAATTATGAGAAGCATTGTTGTGTTCTATAGTAATTAAACGCATTAAAATATATTTTTTGAACTTTGAAAAATAATAAACTTATTGATATATTGACTTGTAAACATTCTGGTATGAAAAAGATTACATAATCTTTTAAAGTATAAAATTTAATTTATTTCTAAAAAAATTTAATTTCATCGGAAATCTAGAATATATAGCTCATTTAATGGATAAAACAAGCTTAACACACACCGCATCACTTATTATAACCTCGACTGCTCTGACTTTGAAACAATCTACTTTGATAGTAGAATAGCGTAGTTTCAAAGGAAGCATTACATAGCGCAACCACGCAACAAAAAGTACTCTAAACACACGACAAACTAACGAAGTTCCTCACATTGCTAATACAAGTGGTTATAGGGACGATATCGAGGCTCCATAGAGAGTCGAGCAGCTGCCAACCAAGAGATAATTTAGCATGTTCACTAAAAGAATGAGAGCGAATTTCTGCATGTTCTTTCTTTCTCTTTTTCTTTCTTAGCTTTCTCCTTTGTTCTTTTTCTGTCTTCTATGTCCTTTTCTTATATTTCTCCTCCTACATGTACATTCATCTATATATCTCCCTATCCAAGTTGTGGTTACAGCCGTTAATGTGGTGGCGCCGGGATACCCTTTATGCACTCCCGCAATTAATCGGATGTTTTCTGTCCTCTAGGACATCTTGTCTAACTTTATAGACGCTTTTTATGAGAAAAAGTAAGTTGATACCAACATTGAAATATTCTAATACACATGGAATATTAAAGTATCACTTCTCTGATCTACCAACGTGATACACTAAAATTATAAAAAGTGAAGAGTTATTCCAGCAATACGTAAACATCTAGTATAGATACCTACATCTTATAGTTTAGAACATCTCTCCAGTGAACTACAAGTCAACTTTATTCCACTTTTTATTTCATTTAAACTATTTATTTGGTATGAATTGTAGTGTATATTTCATTATTTATTCTATTAAATAAAAACATTAGTTTATTTGTTTGTAGAATTGCATCAAATAACCTTAAATACCTCAATATTTGTAATATATATACATATATATATATTTTCGATATCTTCCAACCTTATGAATATTATAAACATATAAATTTCGAAGGTATTTGAATATGAATATAACTTTTTAAAAACTTTATGCGCACAAACTTGGATTGTGGAGCTCGCGTTACCAAGATGGAGATGGTAAGTGGCAGGAGGGGGTGGATTCAAATTCGAGTCTACGACACTCGAATCTTATTGCGTCCTGACAAGAGTGAGCGGATCATGGGTGACATAGAACTTGTAGAGAAAGGAGACAAGATAAGGGGAATTAATAAGTTGACAGGCTGAATATACTTTAGAAACTGGGTGGCGTCAGTACGCGTCGCCTGATGTGGTAATTAGGGTGCTCGGTAACGCGCTGGACCAATGTACACATAAAAGCATGGTGATGCTTATACTAATTAACGTGTACCGATTAACCCGTTCGATTAAAGCGTGCATCGAGCTATTAAATATTATATTAAGTTAATAATATTTAATTTTTGTTACTAAATATTGAATAAAAATTTATCTAACGTAAAATAAGGATATTTATTTAGATAAAACTTGTAAATGACTGATTTTATAAATTTTTATTTTTTATATAATATCACGACATTACAGTTCATATAAGTACTTAATGTTTAAAAATAATTTAAATAACAAATTAATATTTAGAATTAATTCTAATATTAGTTTTTTTACTAGTCAAGTTTTAACACTCATTAATTAAATGAAGTACTTAAAATAATTTATTCTTTCAATTATATCGATGATATATACATATTTATTTTTAATTTTACTTACGCATAATTTAACAAATATATATATAATAATATATATATTTATTCAGGTATAAATTTATGAGCATTAATTTTATTCAAATATGCTTCAATATAAAAATATAAAATTTTCTTTTGCATATCATTGGCGTAAGTGATACATGAAAAAATTATAATTTATTCTTAAAAATATATTATTTAATGGAAATATAAATATTATTACTATTAATGAATAATTATATTTATTTGAATTATAAATTCATTATTTTAACACACCTTAATATTCAGAGAATTTTATAATTTATTATCCGCAGGTTCCAGTAAGATTATTTTAAATATATTATAAGTACGGAATACCACAAAGAATCCTTTAAATTTTACATATAATTAGAAAATAAAAAAATTTAAATTACAGAATTAGCTAAGACTATTACAAAAATAAGTGTATTTCTGGATTCATAATAGCAATAATAATACATACACACATACATATACATAATATGAATAAAATTCAATATTGTAATACTTAAATTAACTGAAAATCAAGTAACTCACAAAACCGTATTAAATATCAAAAAGATAAATGTATACATACGTACTCTTCTTTTAATTTTTTAGTTTTATTCTTCATGTAAATTATTTATATATATATTAAAATTCTATTCATTAAAAAATCAAATTTTTAAATCAATTATCATACAAATAATATTTTATTAATTTATAAATGTTTTTTAGTATTTCATCATATTATTATTATTTTCCATATTTTTTATATTACCCATGTCTTAAATTTTATCTTTTTTAATTCTTGTAATATTGTATTAAAATATATATTTTTCAATCAATTAGTTATTTAATAAAAGCTTGTTATTTTTGCCAATGTTTAAATTTTAATATAATTTATTATCAATTCTATAAAAGAGTAAAAGGTAAATATGGTAAATTATAATTTTATATTTATTTGAAAATTCTTTATAATTCACGATAAGTGCAAAAGTATCATATTTCAGTTGAAAAATCTTAACATTGTAATTACTTTTAATTTCTATTATTATAAATTATTTATTAAATTTTATTGTATATGATTGTAAAATTTTTTGTAATTAGACTATATAAGTTTTTAATTCTAATATAATTTCTAAGAATTTAATTACTTGTGGAAGAGTAATAAATTATATATATTTAGTATAACAGATATATTTTAAATATTTAAATTAAATTAAAATTCACCTTCGATTATTCGAGTTTAATATTAAAGAGTAAGCTTGTAATCAATTGTTCTTAATCCCTATATGCTTCACTAGCTTTAGCCATATTGACTGATTCTCACGTGAGCATTCAATCTTAGCTAGCAAAAGTCGAATAAGCATTAATGTACTCAAATAAACAAATTATCCAAAAAATTACCTGTTTATTTCATTAATCTTGAAACAATGTTTACATAGTAATGAGATTATTAAAAAAATTTCAAAATTTTATTCAGCATATTTATTTTATCTTTGATTTTTTTATAATAATGTATAAATGCTTATTTATACTTAAACATTAACTATATTAATTCCTTTAATTCATCAAAAAGTTTTATAATATTTATATTTAATAGAATAGTAATAATATAATATTATTTTCAAATAATTTTAATTTGCATAATGTATAATAAAAACTTATTTTTGAATATCATTAATTTATGGTATTTATTATCTTAATAAAGTGTACAAAATATACCATAATAAAAATAATAAATAACACATATCAACCAAATTTGTAATTTATTTAAATAAATACTCTAAAAAACACAAAAGCTATAAGTCGTAATACAATTTCTAAAATATTTATAGTAAGAAAAAAGCGATATACATATACTAAGGCGAATAGTAAAATAAAAATACAAAAACGAAAATAATATTTGAATATTAAATATAATATAATATTATAAGTATAAATATAATTCATAAATAATCTGAATAGGCTGTAAGTAAATCTATTGTATTTATTTTAGCTTTACAATTACACGTATAAAATTTCAAAGTTTTAAAAAGTATATTTAAACAGTTAATACATAACAAATTACATTGTTTAAAAGTACATTTAGAATTAATTAAAATTTATTCATTGATAATTCCTTATTAAGAGAGTAATATGAATATTTATATTAAATGTTATACTAACAAGAATAAGTGTTTTTATATCTATAAGCTAAGGACATAAAATTTTGTTTAAAATTAAAATATTATATACGCGCTAATAGGATTTTTGTATTATTAATTTTAATTATCATAAATTTCTTAAGAAAGAAATAATAATTTTGATTTAATGATATTATAATAAAAATATATTTTCTATTCATAAATACATAATTTTCTTACATTTGAAAACGAAATGCATCGATAATCATGACGTATATTAAAAGCATAACTTCTGTCATATTTATAAATGATAAATGGAACTTTTTATTTAATTAATTATCATAAAAAATTTCATCTATATATATATTTATTTTATGTATTTATTAATTTTACTTAAAACTATCCGATTCAATAATTTACTTACCTTAATTTAGATAATTCTCATTAATGAAATATAGTGATAAATTATTAAACCCTGAGATATTAATAATTTTAACTTCTTAGATGCATGATGAATATGTAGTCATTAAATAAATTTTATTTTAGTATTCTTTAAATATAGAGTATATAATATTAAAATTTTTAATTTTCATTTCTAAACTATTTAAAGTATTGTGAAATCATAATAAATGCCGATTAAATGTAAGAATTAAAGAAAACTTTAAATATAAGGAAAAATTTATTCGATATTACAAAGATTAATTTGTATGTAAAAGATCATTTAAATATATTTACATTTATTCAATTTTTTATAAAAAATTTTGTTACTGAATATAAAATTTTATATAATAAGATAAAGTTTAACATAAAATTTTTGAGTATTAAAAAGTGTTATTATATCTCGAATCCGAGTAAAATCAATTCGATTATCATATATATTTATTTGCTTCTAAAACAGATATCTTAATGTTAAAAATTTGTTAAATTATTTTGAAAAAGCATTTACATTATTTTAAAATCGAAAACAGTAATTATAAATGATAAATATTATATAGAAAAATTCTAAATAAAACTTATAAATGAAAAACTAATAAGAATTTATTTTCATAATTATTACGTTATAATTTTAATAAAAAGTTGACACAAATATATTAAGCTATTATTTAAACGAATAGAATATATAATAGTTAATATAATTCTCACTATAAATATTAATTTAATTAAAACAGAATCATTACTTAATAATACATATTCTAAAAGTTTATCTTTTAAATAAAATCCTGATAAAAATGGTATGTTTTTAATATAAAAAATGCTATGTTTTAAATATAAAAAAATTTATTGTATATTTAAATATTATTAAACTTTTAATATTCTACGTATAAAGCAATTAAGTAAAAATGTAATCAATAATGAATTTGCCATGCTTATGGTTATTTTTTATAAATAATAATTATCTATAACGCATTCATATAAAAATTATAAATAATTTTTATAATTAATAATTTTAAATTATAAAATATTAAAATGACTTCGCTTAAAAAAAATAGAATAGAAATTAATAAATTGAAGAATTTATGACAATTTCAAATCTGTCATAGTAGATGTCATTTTTGTAAATATTCATTGAATTAAAACCTATTTTCATCGTATAACATTTAAAGTTTAAACAAATAATAATCAATATTAAGTAAGTGTAAATCTTATAACATGATTTTTAAAGTTTGATTAATGTTAAGTTATAATAAGAAGTGCTTCGAATGATATAAAATATTTTTTAACCATTTACATACATAGTATTTAAAGAATCCAGAAATGAAATATATATCTGTATTAAAATTACAAAGAATACACTTATAATTTAAATGTAAGATAGCTATTTGGAATATTTTGAATAGTA
This sequence comes from Platyscapa corneri, assembly GCA_018907185.1. Classification (NCBI taxonomy): domain Eukaryota; kingdom Metazoa; phylum Arthropoda; class Insecta; order Hymenoptera; family Agaonidae; genus Platyscapa; species Platyscapa corneri. The sequence goes on from JACCHW010000085.1 coordinate 16,147, forward strand.
CTTAAAATAATATATTATGTTATTAAATTTATTCTATTGTAGCGATTTTACAAAATTAATCTATTATTAATTTATTTATTATATTACCCTTGATAACTTTATGTATATTTTATCTCTAAACATTAAAAATATTACAGACCTATTTTTTCAAAGACAAACCCCCCGAAATTTTCTAAAATATCATTCCTCTAATAATATTATATGTACATATATATTTATACTGAATTTTTATAAATATTTCCATAAACGACATAAAAATGTAGTAAAGCATTAATTCAAATAAAAAGTACTTTAAAAATAATCTGTAACGTAAAATTAGAGATGTAAATTAACTAAGAAAGAAATCACTTACTAAGTAAGCATATCTAATAAATAAATATCTATATATTAATATAGAATTTCATCAAAACAAAAATATTTAAATAAAATTGTTACAAGATAATGAAAAAATATAATACTATAATATTACATATTATTTCATATCTTCCTATCTAATAAATTTTTATGTATCTTATACCTAATAAATATATATAGAATAAAATATGGTATGCTACTGATCATAAATTAAATAGAAAACTATAAAATTTTAAGCTGTAAATTACGATGTTTGATTAATATTTTTATTCAAATAATTTATATTACATCTCTAATATTTCAATCAAATTAAATAAATGATTCTTTTCTGCTAATATTCTTAACACATTAATTAAAATTAATTTTTTAACGTATAATATATAACTAAAATTGAATAATACCAGTAAAAGTAATAACCTTTTATAAACCATAATGTATGTATGACATACTGAGTATAAAGAATTAAAATTTATCCGACATAAGATCTTTACTTGTATCTATATATTATTATATTTATTAAGAAAAAAAAACTATGGAAAATTGCTCGTAAATCTTAAATAATATTTTTTTTATCGAAACAAAATAATTTCTTTTTAAATTTATAAATTTCTTGAATAAACATGAACATTTAATATTGCTAATAAAATAATAATTAAACTTTTCTAGAAAAGGAAATATTCTAATGTCTTATTTCCAGTGTATGTTTTTAATATATAAAAAATTAGAAAAATAGTCATTTTTACTAAAAAAAAAAAAATAAATTTTATCATGTTTTATATGACAAATATGTTAAAATTTCATCAATATTATAATTAGTATAACTATGAATTTTTATATTCAAAATCGCAAATAAATACAAAAAAATCATGAATTTATAATTATTAAAATATTTATATAGTTTTAAAATTGACACGAAGAAAAAGCATTTTTTAAATATTTGATTATTAATATATATGAAATTAAATAAATGATTTTAGTTAGAGAATAGCGGATAATATTGAAAATATTACAAATATTTTAAATATATTATTCAAATTAACCTAGCGAGTTATGGTATAATGGATACGGACCAATCAATCTTCATTTTAAATTTATTTTTCTTAAAAAATGAAAATAATTCAAGTATAATATATCGAAGTTAATTATTTTATTTTCATTAATAATATAACATTTGTGAAAAATTATTTTAAATTAAAGTATACTTTCTATTTTCTAACATTAACTTATAATTAGATATAGTCAGAATAATTCACGTAAAAACTTATTTTACAGTAGAACCAATAACATGTTATATTGCATATTAGTGAAAAATTATCTAGGCTGCATTCGTTGAGCTATTATTCATATGAACGTATAATTAAATTAGTAAAAAAACTAATATATCATGCGTTTTTCAATCTGTCAATTCTTCTATTAGAAAACTAATGAGAAATTATTAAAGTAATACAAGTAATTGAATTTGTAGTACTTTGAGTTTTTGAATAATATTAACTATTTTTAATACAAAATTATATATTTTAATAATTCATTAATAAATAAAGGTTTTCAGGTATATTTTTATTTTCTTTACTATAATATTTAAAATAAAGTTTTTTCAAATATAAAAATATATTGCGTTACAGAAAATATATTTTTAAATATTTATAGTAAAAAAATTCAAAATTTATAATGAACTATTTTAACTTATTATATTGTAAATATTAATAAATAAATAACTTTTATTGTTGCAATTTAATTGAGTCGTATAATAATATATTCTACAGAAAAAAAATGATTAAAATAATTAAAAATACCTGGGATTCAATTATATTCTAACTAAAAAATAGTATAACTTATATAGTGCATTCTTTTAAAATATTATTTTAAATATTAAAACATAATAGGCCTTAATATAAAACTTTTCGAATTTTATATTACACATTTTGATTATCAAATTAAACTATTTCCTCACACATATATAATTAATTTTTATTCCAAATTTTTTATAAAATTTTTAATTCAAATTAATATTCAAAATTGATTAGAAATTTATTATGCATAATGCTTAATGCTCTTACACTTATACTAAATCAAGCAAAAATAAATGCAAAATATTCCAATATTGTTTGTTATATAATAAATAAAACTAACTATATAAACTAAAAACTATAATTATAAGTTAATATTAATATAAATATTGATTGTTTTCGTGATGTAGGGATCGACCAATTGTTGAGGGAGTAAATAATTGTTCTCTTTCTCTTTTTACTTCTTTACTTTTTTTTGTCGGTACCGCTATACTCAGTTTCCCACAGAAGCGAGTACAGGTCGCGGTACTTGAGAAGAAAGACAATTAAAATTTAGCAGTGAAAAAGATGTACGAAAATAAAAACTGACTCTTCTCTCGTTTGTCATACACAAATTTTTTTTCTTCCCTCTGTCCTCCACCCTCTTTCAGTTACAACTATTACAAATTTTACTGATAATTTCTTATTTGATTACCAAACTCCTTATGGATTACAATATATCTTATTATAACAATAAACCTGCTTACGAACTATGCTCTTTCGCCACAGCTCGTTTGCCTATGAAATACGCAAAAAACGCAAAATGCATTTCATTATTGCAGTTTTTCAACTACAAAATAACTTTTATTGTAGTAGTTTTTCATCTATAAAATCTGTTTTGTTATCATAATTTTTACCTACAATCCTCTGTGATAAATGATCGTCACATTCTAGTGCCTTCTCTTCTTCACCTGCTTTGCAGTCCCTAATTGTCGATAGCTTTTCGGTAGTAACGTTGCTTAAAATTCTTCTGAATGCCAAGTAGGAGGAAAAAGCAATTTACATCTGTAACTACGCAGACAGAAATCAACTTTAATTTCCCGATTCTTGACAATATTTGTTAAATTAACAAAAGCTACCCTTTTTAAAACCCAACGACTGCTTCCTGCGAGCTCAGAACTGCCACCCGCTTGCTTACAGCGCCAGCTTCCTAAGAGAGGTACTCTTGTCCTATCGAAACCCAGCCGAACCTGGCTCATAGCGATCCGCTTACCAGTCCTGGTTTCCACTCATCAAAATTCTACCGAACCTAGATCACAGTAAACCGAGACTTCGATTTGCATCGACGTTTAATCAGAATCTCTCTGAGCGTAGATCAATGAGACTTTTTTACTAATCTCAGGGGTATAGCTGCAACAGCTGTGCGAAAATGAAAGAAAAGAGAGAGAGGAATACGCTCGACCGAAGTCGGTTATTCTTTCATTTTTGCAAATATTTTTTACACATCTCCATTTATAGCTGACTAACCCGAACTTCCCAGCATGTCGGCATAATACTTTTTTTTCGGAGCTCAGTCTGGAATGTCTACCAATTTCATACTCATTACGCATTATTATTTGCAAAGAATAACTTTTCAAATAGATTTCAATAATAATTTTATATTGCTTATATATTATATTAAATATTTTCAAATATTAATATTTAAAATTGAGAGATGTAATAAAATATAATTTTAATTCATACTATGTGGTTAAGTGTTTATTTAACATGTATTATATACATGTTTCTTTAAATTTATCGAGTCTATAAACTTTCTTTAACTTTTATATATAATTAAATTAGTTCAAATAACAGAGTTACTTATTAAATAATTTGTTCTATAAAACTTAATTTAAAAAAATACCATTAATATTTTTATGTTAAAATTAATAACATTTTTATATGAGATAATTTAAAGCTTTGTGAAACAGTCTACAATGTACAATAAAACCATGAAAAAAACATCAGGAAAATTTTCAAGAGAAATAAATAGCCTCGACCTCTAAACCATCGAAGTTCAAAATAAAAAATACTGATGTAAATGGTCATTTATTTTCACTTGTCATTCAAAAAGAAGTAGTGATAAAAGACGTAAAATTTACTTGATCGTGCTTGAAAAATTGACTTCTAATCAATCAATCTACACGTCGATATAACAATGCATATTTTTTTATATTAGTACGTCAGTTTTTTACTGTACGTTCTCTCACGCAGAGATACACAAATGGTTTTTTAAACTTTTATTAGTCTTTTCATATATTTACTAACACTATAACAGAAAAATAAATCTACAGTACATAAGACATATACTATTACTAGTAAATAAGACATTTACACATAAAAATATTCGACGTTTTAAAAATTGAGCTAAAATAATAAATTTTTATTCAATCATTAATAAGTCTCCGTCATAATCTAAGAATACATTTGAAAAAATGTATTAATATTACTATATGTATAAATAAAAGTATAAAAAACAAAAGTACAAAAAACAAATAAAATTGTATAAAAAATAATTATAATTTCCGAACATTTAAGAATATCTTTAATCTTCTAAATAAAATTAAATCCTAAGTATTCAATAAAATAGCTTTTGACTACTAATTTTTATTATCATTTTTTATTAAATTTGTTCTAATTACATCAATTTACAAGTATAAACATGAATCTTTGTTTCAACATGAAATTAAATTATAGGATTTAAAAAAGTACCTAACATTGTTAAAATAATTCTTTCATTTTTGAATATTGTATGTATCAAATTTGAAAATTTATCACAAATATTAAAAACAATAAAAAAAGTAAAAAAATTTTTTTTAATATAATTTTTTCACGTTTGTTGAAAATTAGTTTTTCATTTGTCACACGTATTATCTACTATAAATTAAAGTTTTATTCAATTTTGTTACAAAATTATTATTCAAGTGATTCAATTTTATAAATTTTTAAAAATATTACAAAAAAATTTTAATTTCTATAACTCAAAAGATAATAAATTTAGTATTCATTTTATGGACAGTTGTTTCATTTATTTATTTATTTATTGCAATTTTATTATTTATTATTATATAATATAAATCCGTTACTATTTATTGATTTTATTAAATGACCAAATATTGTGTTCATTATATGATATTCTATGCATGGATTAACTAATTTATATAATCACCAAATTATTATAAACATTTCTTACTAATTATATAACTTTGATGCTTTTATGAATAATTAATCTAAATATTCGTATCATTTTTCTTTTTAATTTAGATTTTATTTGTATTTAAAATTTTATACAAAATATAATAATTGATTAATATATTATTATCTAAAGTCTTATAGTAAGCCTTCATAATTTAAGATAAAATAAATCTTTAATATTTTCTCATAGATAACTTTTGAATTTGAATAGTCTGATATAACAGGATCTCTTAATAATACTTACAATAATATTATCAGTTGTTTATTTTATGTTACAAATAATTGAAAAATTAAAATTAAAAATTTTTGAATTGTTGTTAATATTAATTTACTTTTATATATTATTTAACAATAGCAGAATATAAAAGACGACAAATAAAATAAACATTAAAGTCTTACGAACAAAGTATTTTTTAATTTTATTATTTTAACTGCAGTTAAATTATTTAACAATCAAGATATTTCTTATTAAATTATCGATATTATTACTAATATAAAATTAAATATTTTTGATAGAAAGATTTATAGAAATAAGTAAATTTAATTTTACTTTTATTATTTTTTGCTGAAATAAAGCAACTTATTATTTGTTAAATAAATTATTATAATAAAACTTATTTTGATATTTAATTAATTATTTTTTGTTTAAGCAATTATAGATTACAAGATAAAATAATGAAATATCATAAGGAATATGATTTTTTTATAGGAATATGATATATTATATAATTTAAATTACCTAAACTAACCAAAGCTGATTAATACATTGCAGCTCAAACATAAAGTATAAAGATATATAAATATTACTTTTGAATATTATATAAATGTATTATAACACATCAACTACATGGAAAAATATAATAGATGTATATTTCGATATTTTTATTGTCTTATAAATTATTCTTTTTTTAATGTACGTTAATATGAATTATTCCTTATAATTGTATTATCAAAAATGAAATACTACATAACATTTATGTATAATGTTATAAGAAAAAAAGGAAAATTAGATAATTATGTGAATTAGCCATGAATGTATATAAAATAAATCAAAAACAGTGAGAACAACCATTAAAAACAGAAAAAGATATAAAAGCATTTAAATTAAAATGTCAGATATACAAAATATTAAGGTTTACTTGCTATTTATCTTCAAAATGGTACGATTGTGAATAAAATTATGTATGAAAAGAGAAAGAGAATGAATAAAAAATGATTAAGAGATAAAAATAATAAATGAACAAAAGTCAAATTACTTCGTATTCTTGTGCTTGTAAGAGCTCGATAGAACAGCACTAGAAATTCTTAAGTTACTGTAAGCTGCCTCATTATTGTAACATAAACTCGAATAAACTTTATACATATAATTTTAAGTATTTTTAAATTCTTATTTTAAGAGCGATGATAATTTTAAAATAAGTATCTATAATTCTCTATATACAATACCTTTTTCTTTTTTTAATTTAGAAAAATATACAGCAAATATTTTTGTAATTTCATTTACTTCTTCCAATTTTCAATACCCTTTCATATATACCACTGCATTTATGAATACGATAAACTTACATTTTCTCAAGGATGCTAACTAGTCAAACGTAGAATTTGAATCAGGTCAAGTGGAGGAAGAAGTCATGGGTAAATACAATGAATAAAATTAAAAAAAACTAATTTCATAGCGAATTTCAATTCTATTCGAAAATTGTTTATATCACAATAAAAGGTAAAAAATTAAATTTAATTTACCAAAGTACTGAAGAATATTGAAACAAAATTTGTACTATGATATTTGAATTATACTACATCTTATTACAATATTATTATAAAATCTTATATTATATATTTGTTTGATCCTTATTGATAGTGCAAAATACTTTGCTTTTACGTTACCTACAATAAATTATTATTTAAGACTATATTTAATAATAAGATAAATTTAAACAAACATTAAATTTATGTAAATTAATTAGTCAAAAGTTAAATTGATTTAATAGGTAAAAATAAAATATATTATTAATAAGTTTTAAATTATCTCATTCAAAAAATCTAAACTATAGTAGTATTATTTTAAATATTATTTTATTCTTTACTTATTTATTCATTATAAATAAATATACTCTTGTAAAAATATAATTTAACTATAATATATTATTAATGATACTTATAATTCGATTATAATAAATTGTTCTAATATATCAAAAAAGTTATATTATTATTTTTCAAAAATATTTTATGTATAACAAAATGAAGTATTAATAAATAATATGAATAATTTTACATAAATATAGTTCTATTGTATATGAATAATAAATTAGCTTTAAAATATTTAATCAGGCTCTTGAAGTATTTGATTCTAAATAAAATAAAAAAAAAGAGGGAGGAGCGTATTTTTCAAACTCATATACTTTGATTGAAAATACGAAAATTTAAACTTATAAATTATAAAATACTATATTATCAATGTATAAAAATATTCAATGGATAAAATTCATATAAAAATACTAAATTATGATTTTTTAGAAAAGAGAAAAAATTTGAATTCCGTTTAATTTACAAATATTAATAAATACATATAAATATTGTTATTGAGCTTTTAGAATATTTTTTTAAGTTGTTTAAATATAAATTAGATTATATTTAAATGCACTACCAAAAGCGTTCATATATACTGATATATTAGATATTAATATTTTCATATTTGCCTTTTAATTGCATAAAATTCTTTTCCATAAAATAATAAGAATTTTATTTAACTTCCGCACTCATTAAGAAAAAACTACTTTACTTATCTAGCTTACATAAATTCAGTCGTATAATAAATTCTTCTTATCAGCTTAACAAAGCTTTTTATACTAAAAAAAATCCTGATAAGAAAAAAAGTGACCTCTTGAAAAGTATTAAAAATATAATGAGAACTTCAACTTGTATTATAATGCCCTTTTCTCATCAAGAGAAATCATTATAAAAATGTTCTCTTATGCTCAATTAGTATTTTTTAGTTGCTGCATTATTTAATGGTATATTTTTCTTATTTGTATGAACTCGAAAAATATCGAGGCAGATATTTCTGTAACTGTATAAAAATAATATTATAAACATAATGTTTGTTTCTACTACTATGGATACATTATTTTATAAATATGAAGTGTAATTATTAAGTTGTAGGTGAGTAGTATATAATAATTAATTTTAAAAATAACGACATAATACACTTAATATTAATATCGATGCATAATTGCTATTTGTTATTAACATTGGTCAACATACAGATGATAATAATTATTCATGTTGATTAAAATCAGAATTAATATTTTATGTACACTTGAGCATATGAAAATTCGAAAACCGATAATTACATTTAAATTACTATTTTCGTGAAAAATTTAAATTCATGCAATTCTCGCGCAACATACAGTATTTTTTTATTTTATCAGAAGAGAAATATATAGAGTATTTGAAAATTTGTCCTCATATAGTAGTGAGAGAGACTAAGTGATATAGTAGAAATATATATATATATATATATTAATATCTATTTGAATATTATAACATATATAAAAACTTAAGCTATATACTTTTCCATTCTAAAAATATTTAAATTTATATACCAATATATTATATAAATAATATTTATTTAAAGTAACTATTACGGAATTATATTGTTAAGTATTTATTAAAAATTGACTACTAATAATAATAATTTATTACATATAAAATTATTAAACAATAACTATTCATATTATAATACCTGCTATTACTCTGTAAATAAATAGAATTTAAAATTTTTCACAATAAATATAATATACTTTATTATATATATATTTATATACATATATTTTTGCTGGACAAAATTAATTTTAATATGTAGCTTATTACGTATATTTATTACACAAGTACATTGATCCTTCTATTAATACATATACTATTTTCATGTAGTAAAAACCTTTTAGGGAAGATTAAAGAGATACTTTAAGAAACGTGAAAATCAACGCAAATTTTGAAATTTTATAGGACGCAATACTAGAGCCGAATATTTTCTCGATAATTTCATTTTTAAGCGCCAAAGTTTTATTCTAATATTTTATTTAACATTTCAAATATTTTTCATGTAATAATTGACTAAATTACACATAGAAGAATTTGCTTTTCTAGTCTGAGATGTTATACAGTTACAAACAAATATTTTCACAATAAATATTATTAAATTAAATATTAAATATTATTAACTTTTCAACTAATTTTAAAATAATCTGATTGTTAATAAGATATTGATATCACTATTGATTTTGTATGAAGTAAATTTTAATATATTTTTTTAATAAAAGTGAACTAAAGTATAGTTTATGTAGTTAAATAAAATTTCAAATATTATTTTTTATTAATCACAATCATATTAATAATTAGTAGACTATATTTAGGTACTGTTGCATAATTTTATCATAAAGGCATATTTACCTTTCTAAATTGCCTGAAAAAATAATTTATTATTATTAATAGATATTTTTAACGAAGAATAGATTAAAAAAAATTGTTATAAAAAAAAATACTTTATTATAAAAATTATTTACATTTTACATAATGAATTAAAAATTATTAATTTTTAATTACATTGTAAGACTGATATATAAAATATATATATATTTGTTATAATAATATATATTAAATAATACTATATATAGACTATGTTATAATATATATATTACTAATATATTTATTATCATATATATAATATAAGAATATATATTGTTATAAAATTAAGATTCATAAGCTCTAGAGTCAGTTTTTATATTAAAGTAAAACAATAAATAAATATTAATATTCAATACAGCTACCCATTGAAAATATTATATAACTCAATTTTTTTAACTCATTTTTAACTCAAAAATTTATGTAAACAAAAAATATTAATTTAAACAATAATTTTTAGCATTAATAAACGGATAAATGTATTTCAGATATATTACTTATTATTAGATTAAACTTAAAATTTAAAAATTTTTCATTTTTTATAATAATATTAATTTTTTAATCAAATTTATAATTACTACATTTCACAATTTTATAATAATTTTTTATACACATTGTTATATCTGTTCTAGGAGAAATATATTCTTCGTAATTAAATTTTCAAAGCGTTTTTAAAATATTGCAGGAAAATTAAATAATTTTAACAAATGTTTGTATTCATGTAGACTATAGAAAATTATATAGTACTTAGTATTTAGTCTTAATATATTATTATAAAAATATTTCAAAAATAAAAGTAATAATTTTGACTGAGTATCTACTCTCATAAATATAAAATTCTTTACTATTGAACTAACAAAAAGATATCCTTCATAAATCTGAGCTAATAAAATAGATTATAAATTATAATTTATTTTGTATAAAATGCATAATTTTATTGCAAGTATAAAATTTGCTTCATCTTAGTAAAAATGATAGCACAATCAACACACATAACATGTCTACAACAATAATAAAAATTTATACAAATTTTTTCATATTTTATTGTTATCTTCGAAAATATACAATTATGATTCTAATTTTACAATAACATTATATGCTTCCTAATTAGTTCTTTTCCTTAAATGTTAAACCTTTTTAAAAATACGAAAAATTTTTTTTTTATCATTTGTACAATTTTACTGGATAATATTTATAATTGATTCAAATGACGTACCTATTAATAGCTGCGTTGTAAGGAAAATAATATTAAAACGTTAATTGTAATAACGATGATAGGAATAACCGTAACTAACTTTAATTTTTTATTATTAAAAAAAAATGAACTTCTGAATATAGTTAACGAATATTTTTTTGTAAACACATAACTTTGTATATGTTTCAGAATTAATAAAACGTAAGAGCATTAGAGGCATGAACACAAGGATAGGAAATCAGAAGTTATTGGCGAAATTGTTGAAATTGGGTGGTTCGACATATACCCTAGGTCGGGGTTGAATTACAATAGTATGTGATCGCATCAATGCCCATTAGTAGCTGTTTGGTGAGGGTCGTCGTATCGTCTTGGCCAAGATGCCGCGGAGGTACGAAGGCTAATGAGGATGCGCTTAGGAGCCCTTGGGATGCTCCAGTCATTTGGTTAGAGTCGTATGGAGGGGTCGGAAGTAACAAGTACCGAGAGTACCTGGTTTCTAAACCTGACGCCGCCGTTCATCGATTACAGCCCCGACAGCTTCTTTCGGGGATTTCCTGGCAAGAACTCGCCATATACTGCTACACGGGTATGATACAATAAACATATTGATTTATTGATAAATTTCAAAATATAATTAAATGTTACAAATAGAAAATTTTATAAAAAACTAAATTATTTGAATTGCTTAGATGGTGGTATTTATTTTTTAGTTACTTTTACATACTAACAAAATATAGAATACGTGAACAATAGAGTTTGTGTTATGAATAGAGTTATTTAATTTTATTTATTGAAGTTCAATCTATTTTTAATTTTGGTCTTAATTGTATAAAATAAGTATGTGATATTAATTTTAATTTGATTCAATACATAAATTAAACGAAAGAATAATAATATTTTATATGTAATTGCAATATTTATTATAAATATATTAGAAACCATTTTTAAAATTTTACTATTATAAGCAATTAGTTTCAAATATAATATTTAAAATTTAAAAAAATTTAAACTATCGTCAAAAATATATGAATTTAAGAAAAAATAAACTTTTCTTCTTTTGACTAATATTTAAAAAAGTACTTAAATAATAAAAAATATTAATAGATATGTTGATTTTACTTATATATTGTAAATATATAATAATTGTTTATATGCTCATATATATATATTGTAAAAAAGAAACAGAAAACAATTATTTCTTGAAGAATTAAAATTTCTATGTTATTGAGTCAAAATTTATTTTCGAGTTATTATAGATTTTTCTTACGTACATTTTATTTACACTTATAATGTTATTAAAGCAATTATATATAGTTAGTCTAGAATACATTTTAAAAATAATAATCATATGAAAAGTAAATACTTAAATACCATCAAATAATTTATATGAAGGAAAAACACAAACACGAGAATATGAATATAATTTTAATCCTAAAACAATTTTTCCACCATACTTACAAGCTATTAATAAATATTAAATTGTAATTAAATAAATTTATGTATTATAACGTAAGTAAGCTCAATTTGACTTAAAAAATTTAACACATTACATTTCTTTTGTGAAAATTTGTAATAGTATAATAACCTATTTTATTACAGGCAATACTGTTAGCTCTGATACTCGGAAGTATAATAATAGGCACGGTAATCGGAAACATACTAGTCTGCGTCGCAGTATTTTTAGTGAAGAAGCTTCGCAAGCCGTGCAACTATCTACTGGTGAGCCTCGCTGTGAGTGATTTCTGCGTTGCGTTACTGGTAATGCCGATGGCGATGCTCTATGAGATAAAGGGCAATTGGTCCTTCGGGCCTACCATGTGTGAGATCTGGGTCAGCTTCGACGTGCTCAGTTGCACAGCCAGCATTCTCAACCTCTGCATGATATCTGTAGATCGGTCAGTGTGTAAATTCACAGTATCACTTAAAACTTCAAATTTATATCTATATCTTCAAATTCTCTATATCCATGATACCCAATATAATTATGAATCTATTTATTACTATAGAAAATTATTGCAAAGTTTGATAGCGCTCTTCTGAAGCCTTCGACTTCACAATTTCAATTCACACAATTTAGTTCTAAAACTGTATTTATATTATGAGAAATATTTAAAAAATTATATTAACATATTAGTTATTAAAATTATCTTTATACTTTATTATATTTTATTTTGTATTATCATAAATTATTCTACTAATACAAATAAACCAATTTTATTTTATAAAATAACTCTTTTGCTATAATACTTTGCAAAAAATATCATTTATTCAGTTAGGATACGAAGATATTGATAATTAAAAATGATAAATTTTAATTTCTAAGTAGATAATACATAACGTATAAAAAATATAAATTAATAATTTATCGGTTATATATATATATTTTAAATTGTAAATATTTTTATCGATTATTGGTAATGCAACATTTATAATTGTAGAAAAATTTCCAAGTGCATATATTTAAGTTAAGTTTTAGTATTTACTTTTTTCACTACCATTTTTATGATTTATCACCTTTGAAAATACTTACATGTATTCTATAAATTCGGATAAAATTATAAACTATTCCAGAATTATTTTGTAATAAAACTGCTATATTAAATCTAATGAAAAGAGTATTGTTTGAACATTAATTTTCATTAATTGTACTCGAAAAGTATTTAAATTTCACTGTAACATTAAGATAAAATATTTCCATATATATATATAATATTTTTTAATGCTAAACATATCATAAAAGAACTTTATTATATCTTAAAATTTAACGAAGGGTTGTAAATATGTAGGTACTATTCTTCTATTGAGCATTATCATAATTAAATATAATATGTAATAACAAATTAAGATATTTCTTTTTCCATTAGTGCAAACTTAATATTTATTACGAAAATATCTAAGTGTATGGATATCGAAAAATTAAGCATCTAATTTTTCATCCATGTCATAAAAAATGTTTATCCATCAACTGTATTTGTCATTAATTTTATAAAACTTATTAGAAATGTAATTATTAATAAAATAATTAAATGTTCTGAAATATTAAAAACTTTACATATATATATATATAATTTAAAAATATACTATTAAATCACAAATATTACTTTTCTATAAGAGTTTTTCTAAATCAACGTTGTAAAATACTGTAATCAACACATACCTTGTAATATATATTAATAGAATTTTATAATATAAATAATGTAATTTAATTTTGTAATTAAATTAATATAATAGTAACCGAAATTTAAAATAGAAAAATTAAAACAATACATAAAAAGATTAATATATATTTTAGGCTACCAATATTTTACATTTTAAAAGTATAAAAATTTATCGAATTAATTATATATATAAGCAGAATAACAAAATTTTGACTATTTAAGATTAAAGATTAATTTGATACAAGATTGTAGTAGAATTATAGTAGAATATAATTGAATATCAGTATAATTACACATAATATAAATAACTCTAATTGAAAAAAAACAAAAATATAAATCATTTTTTTATAAATTGAAAAGTTTTAAGAAATTAAAAACCAAAAAGATTTAAAATGGAATATTAGATACGATGTACATAATACAAAATATACTTAAATTTATTAAAAAAATTTATTTGATTATATAGCTCGCCGTACTGTAATATCACATAACTTTTTTATTTTTATATTAATGTTAAACAATTTATTCTTTATTTTTAAGTATTGAAATTTAAATACTTATGCTAATAAAAATATGGAATATATAAATGTTTATAAGAAAAATACGAAGAACAAATATATTAGGTAGTCAAGTAAATAATAAATATAAATTTTTTATGTGAACTCTTGTAGTTTAAAAGATATTTAAAATATATTATTAAGAAAAATATTTAAAATTTTTTTAATCAATTTTATCTATAATTTATTATATTACTGGAATAACTAAATTATTTATTGAGTAAGCATTATTTTCCATTTCAAAATACATATAAAAGATTCAAACTTAAATATGTATTTGAAACTAAGATATTTTCACAATAAGTTTTTTAATAATATGTGTAATATTATTATAGTAACTGTTTTAAAATAATAAATAGTAATATATTTTCAAATTCATTGAACAATTGCAAATTTTTAGTGATGGCTATTCACTTTAGATACAATATACTTTATCTTTATTTAATAATTTATTTAATAGATAAACTATAATAATCTTATTGCTATTATATATGGTGTATAAAATAATGTTAATTATTATTTCTATTTTATCTCATTAACTGATAGTTATTTGTTTTTCTTAAAAAATAATTCTTAAAATATTTTGACATAAATCTGTAAATAAAAAACTAAAATATATAATAATTATTCTAATATAATAAATACTACTATGCGCATCTTCATAAATAAAAATCAGGAGTAGAAAAGAAAGCCAGACAAGATATTTATTTTTTTTTGGACAGCTAATAATTTTAAGGAGAATCCTGAAAAACTTTTAAGAATAACCGACATTCTTTTAGACTTTTTGAATAAAATTAAAATACTTACTTATTTCAATAGATATAGCAGTATATTCATATATATAGCAATCCATATGAGCTGATAATTAGCTTCTAACAGCTGTGTCTGTTTTTGTACGGACATAAGCTGCAAATTAAATACTTATTGAGTACAAAGTCATTCAGGTCAAACGGTAATTTGAGGGCAAAGCTCGGACTACTTTTATGATTCTACTGCTACGACTCTGGCTCAAATAATTGGTGGTTCATGTACACATATGTTGAATATACTATCACTGCATGTTATAGGTATATAACGAAATTATTGTTTGATCCGTACGTGCTGGTACCATCTATCTTCTATTCTTTTTATTTTTTTCTTTTTTTGGAATATTATGACTAAACTTGAAATAATATTTATTAAAAATACTCAAAATTCTGTTAAAGAAGAAAGAAATTAAAAAAAAATTTAATTCGTATGAAAATCTATTTAATACACTTAAAAACAAAAAACTTAAGTAATTACTACTTAAATTAAAATTTTTATCAATATCAATTAAAATAAACGGAATAATAGATTATATTAAAATTAATTCAATTATTTATCTGTAGCGTTTACATTTACTTTCATTAATTTCCACCTTTACGACTATATGCATATAAATAAACGAAAAAAATTATACGAAATTTAATGTTAATTATAGTGATTTATTCAGATTTATAAAAATAATTTATAATACATAAATAAATAATTAAATATTTTATAAATTATTGTTTTGATTTTTTAATGGCACAAAAATGTGATATAATTGATTTTTATATTCATTATAAATAGCACAAAAAAGTATAATTGTTTTTTAGTAAGTGGACTTATTATTAATTATTTAAAAAGTAAGTTGAATAAAAAGTGCATTAAAATACTTGTCATTTCATAAATAAAAATTTTTATTTTATCAATTCTATAATTTCAAAATCACAAAAAATATATTTAATAGATGTGATTAAATAGATAAATATTTTATTATCAAATATTATTTAAAAATTTTTTAAATTAAATTTAGAATGATTTTATCTAAATATTTTTTTTAATTTTCATATGCATATATATATAAAAAAGATTATATTCAATTATTTTAAATATATAATTAAAAAATTTGGCATATTTTTATTCCTTTATTGATTCATTTTAAGTATAGTTTAAATGTTATTATTATATTTTGATATTTAAAAATGATTATTATAGTACACAATATTAATTAGTTATCTTCAAGATTATTAATTTAAGTAAATTTTCATTTAAAAACTTGTTTATAATTAGAAATTTCTCTATAAAAAAATAGCTTCTTATAAAATTTTTTCTCTTTTAACTGATGAAAAGATATTTCATATAATATATTTGTTTCTATTTATAGATGATAACTAAATATGATTAAAACTATTAACTAATTAAAATAAAATAATTAAAAAATTACTAACTAATAACATAAATATGATTAAAATGTATGTTACATAAATTAAAAATTACTTTGGTGAAACATATTTCATTTTTTTTAAAGAAGTCTCAAATAAGATAAAATAAAATATGTTAGTAAAGTCACATTTGTCAGTTCAGTAAAATTTGTAAAATGCGTCTGCAGAAGATGCCTAGTTGTTGAGTGTAGCAAATCTACATAACTACAAAACGACGAGAGAAATGTTTTAAAATTTTACAGATGGAAACTCTTGCCATATTATTTTATGATTTAAAACTTTTACTAAAATAAAATAAGAAAAGTTTTATTATACGTAGGATTTTTATTTTTTATAATTTAAAAATAAAATTATTCGAAACACTTAAATCACTATTCTTAAGATTTTTATACTATTTTAAAAAATTTAATTTATTTGTAAAAGATTTATTTTTGAGAAAATTTATATAAAATTCTTAAGATTTTTATACCATAATTTAACTTTGTCTAAATACAAACTTTATAATAATATTACATAGTTATTTAAATATTGAAATTTTATTAACATGTTTTGTATCTTTATTTAAAAAAAAATTTAGAAATAAAATTTTTTATTGAAAACTAGTTTTATACGTAAGTGAAATTTTCATGAAGCTATACAATTTCAATAATACGTGCTAGTACTTTTGAAAATTAGTATTTTTTTAAAAATTTTAGTCGAAACAAAGTAATACCTACATAAATTACAAAATATTAATTCTTTGTTTTAAGAAACGTCATAAAATTGTTTTTTATTTTCAGTCATTAAAATTATTCAAGAATTTTCAATAATTATATAAAATAAAAGTAATATTCAATAATATTTGTCTTGAAAATTTATTTACATTAAACATTAAAAATAACATAAATTAATATAATATACTGAGAAATTTAACCACTAAAATCAAAGTAGTAAGAATTAAATTAAAGATAAAAGATTCAATTAAATTTTAGATGTTTTACGAGAGATGATCTTCGAAATAATTGTAAAATTAATAAAATCAAAAGATGTATGAATATAACCTACTTTTGTACAATTGTACGTGAGCTACAATAGTGATATTATTAAAACACTGAAGGTCTTTAAAGCAATATTTAAAAATATCAATAATCTGACCTTTATTAGTAACTCACAATTTTTACTGTTGTTTCAGAAGTGAGTAGTATAATAATAAGAATAAACTTAGTATAATATTATACTAAATTTTTAAAAATATATTACCCTTGCTATTATGGTTATTATTATTTTTTATTAATTACTAAAAATATTTATTATGGAATAACATAAATATAAATTTAAAACAAAAAGTTAAACTTTCTTTCTTAAATATAAATAATAAAAATATGTTTCATTCAAATTAAAAATCATACATTTGATATGAATCACCTATATGTTGTTTAGGTTTTATATATTTTTAAGTTATTGATGTGTATTACACAAGAATTTTTTTATAAGTTTTTCTGTATCTTCTCTATATATAGGTGTTAAAAACATTTTAATGTAAAAGTATAAAGCTTACAAAGATATTAAAAATTAATACTCATTGTCATAAGTTTTATTTTTAACACTAATAAATTATTTTAAAAGTAATATCAAATTAATATTCTATTTCTTATTATTATAAAATAAAAATAAAAACTTGTAGAATTATTTTATTACTTTTTTAATGTTATGTTTATAATACTTCTATAATAAAGTATTTACAAAAAGACGATATATGTAAAGTAGTATATAATACATAAACGTTTAATGATTATATATCTATTTTGCGCTATACTGGTCAAATCCGGTCATATTATACAAAATTGTAACAATAAAACTATATTTTTCATACTAATTACTATTTAAAAGACTTCTTTTCACTACTATTTATTTTAAAGATAAAATGTATGGTTTATTGAGTATTATTATTATATATTTCAAAAATTTGAGATTTTCTTATTGAATATGAAAAATTCTAATGTGTGTAAAAAACTGTGACCGCATTAAATAGAAATTATGTTCAGTTTGACTTATATGTATAATACAAACTGTTACTTAAAATTTAATTTTTTAACTCTTTCATATTATTTCATTTAAAATATTCTACTGAAATTTATTAAATATATAATCTGCTATAAATATCGTAGAATTTCAAAATTTTCTCTTAGCCATCAAAATCTTCAAGATTTGTGATGTTGGTTCTTCTTTGGTCTTGATACTAAAGTTCAATATCTCTTAAACTCTATCGTTTTTAACTTTAAAAGTAGATTCAGACTTTCAATATTTTTTGAATGGATTATACATTAAATATTATTATAATTTATAATTCGAAATTCTTCTTATCTTTAACCTCATTTATTATTCAATAAGAATTTTATGAATACACAATCATATTCTATTGTATAGTTTTCCAAAATAGATAAAATTAATTTATGTTTAATACTATATTTAATAATTAATCGCCTTCTTTATGATGATAATAATGCCTTGAATTAGAATACTATCAAAATTAAATTAATTTAATTTAAAGACCTCATTAAATATTTTTTAGTTAAAAACTCATAAAAAATTGTAATTTCCAAAATAGACAATTTCTCTCTGTCTCTCTCTCTCTCTCTTTGGTGCTATAAATCTTTTATTGAATAATTTGTTTAAATTTTTTCTTATAAGACTTCTAATTATAAAACTAAAGCATGTTTCCATAAAGGATATTACAAAGAAAATAAATAATTTAACAATATTAGTTCTAATAACTGCTCATTGACTTATGAATTATTCGTATATGGTTGTATGTATTTTATATTTAATGTGCATATTTTTATTTAACCTATAATTAACAATTTAGTAAAATACCTAAAACATTCTTAGGCAAATCCGAAAAATTATTGTTATTTCATAAGATATTTAAAAAAATTTATAATTATTATAAATTTTTATTGATTATAATCTGAATATAATAAATACCAAATATAAGAAATTATATGAAAGGATAATAAAGAGCTTATAGAAGTCTTTTATTAACTAATATTTTTATTAATACATATTTTGTTTCAATTTAATTCTGCTCTTGCTAGGTTTGAATATATAAAAAAAGATAAAATAAAAAATCTAATAATTTTATAAAATGAAATCAATTAAAATTAGAATAATAGTTCTAATTCTTTCAAAATCAAAATTCAATATTAAATGATTCTCTAAATTGTCTGCAATTTAAAAAAAAAAAAGTTTGCTACAAATATTTTTTATCAAATTTTTTTAACTCTACGTCATCAATTACAACAATATATAATTGCTAATAACAGTTACGAAATTTATTCCTACTCATGATAAAAGTTTAGGGAAAAAATTTGAATTATACTAAAATAGCTGAAAAGTTATTTTGTAATTATACTTATCATACTTTTCTTTTAAATAACAATTCGTAAGAAAATGAAAATTTAATAAAAGAATTTAGTATATAAATTTATAATATAGAAATTTTTGTCACAAAAATCTCATGCATAATATTATTTTAAAAATTAAAAATCATAATTTTATTTATTTAAAATAATTATTTTCTCTTATTTAATTATGAAACATATTATCTTAAATAGTTGAATAAGAAATAAATAAAAATTTAAAAGTATCAAAAATAATAATAAATAATTTGAGATTATGGAAATTTCCTCTATAAACAGATCATGTTCTAAACAATTAATAATATTGTCTTCGATTAATTATTGTGATTTAAAAGAGCTAATTAATATTTTTCTTTAGTACTACTGTTGTTAATGTAAAATTTTAATAATTTTTATGTAATACATTTCATGTAGGATAATAATTAGGAACATGTTACTACTTTTTGTTGCATTAACAAATTTTTTCATATTAAATATATCCATAATTATTTTTTTATTTTTTAAATAAATTTAATAATCATAATAGTAACATTTTTTAATTTATAAAATAAGCCTAAATGATAATCATAGATTTTTTTATAATTTAATTTCTTTTTCGTAAATCTATTAAAATAATTATTAATATAATAATGTGTAATATTTAAAAATATATAAATTTGATATTGATATAATAAAATATATAATGTAATATTTTCAAGTTTCACTGTAAAACTATAGTTATAATTTTATCAAGAAAATTGTATTAAAATATAATTGAATTAAAAAAAGGTAAACTTTAACATAAAGAAATTTTTTACAATTAATTGAATATAAAGAATATACATGCAATAAAAAGTAATTTCTAAATACTAAATAAAAATGTTAAATATTTTGAATAGATTATTGTTTTAAATTTATTAACTAAAAAAAATTTTAAATAAAACTTTTGAATGTATTCATAGTAACGTTCATATTAAAGTATATAAATAATTATATTTATTCTATGAAGAACTTACCTATCACAAAATGAGAAAAGCATAAAAAAGAAAATTTTACTTATAATTGTGATGTGATAAGAGTTAATGTATGAAAATAAATATAAAATTGTTAAATAGTAACGAAAGAGTAGAATTTACATTTATTGAGACAAAAATAAAATTATGTGCATCGAAAAACAGTACATCAATGTCAAATATTATTTGTTAGTAAATTCAAATTGTCTAAATGTATCAAAAAATATGTATCGCGTTATTTACTTGATTTTTTATGTTAAATTAAGTTTTAATATTAGAGAATTGAAAAAGAAATCACAGAAAAATAAATTCTTGCACTAATTTATGAAATTCTTATAAGTAAAACTGTTTTAATGGTTCTTTTTACATTTCAAAAAAGACACATATTATATTTTATATATTGTATTAATCAACATTATATTCTGATTGACTATTGATTGACAAATTAATTTATTTTATTTTAGATGACTGCTATATTATTGTTAAATATTATTATTGCTGAATATAAAGTTTTTACAGTTCATTAATTAAAGTTTATCTGTAATTAATAATACATTTGAAAACTTCAGACTATTGCTAGCTTAATATAATGAAATTAAAGGTACCAAGACTAAAATTAGATAAGTACTATATACAAAAATACAAAATTTATTTTAAGTACTTGATGTTAATCAGTAAATCTTAATTGATCCGTTCCAAGATACTAAATAAACAATTATATAACAATCAATGATACTTTAAGTAACATAAAAAATAAATAGGAAATAAATATTTCATAATATTAAACTTTTTTGAAATTACTTATTTTACAATTTAATATAACTAAATATAATAAATTATTAAAAACATAAATTGATATAGGAATTACTTAATTATTAAATTTTATAAATTTTATGGCTTTCTTATTACCAACATTTATAAATAATATATCTTTATTATACACAAAAATTATACAAAATAAAATTTCATAAATTAATGATTGGGTTATTGTTAAATATACTAACAACTATATAACAAAAAAATATAGATTAATATAAAAATCTATTTTTATTTTTATATTTCAAATATGGCAGTATTTTTATAACTCAACGATAATGAATAAAGTAGTGAAAATAGAGTTTGAGCAAAACGTAATCTATTGCATAATATTTATTAATTAGAAAAAAATATTATGAGAAAAATATATATATTATTAGGTTCTAAAACATACTGTAATATTATATTTTTCTTATTTAAGAAAAATTAAGTACTTTAAAATGACAATAAGTTCTAAAATAGTATTATTTAAAAATAAAATTGCTAGTAAGTGAAGTTAGAGCTGGCCATAAAATTTTCAGTATTTGGCTTAACACAAAATCTAAAATATTTTTCTAATTAATACAACTACATATTAGAATAATTGATATTAAAAATCAAAATATAATATAATATATTATTTTAAAATAACATATATCACAAGTCTCTTTTTACGAGAAAATAAAATTTTTAATACCGTATTATATACTAATAAATAAACATAATAAATAATAATAACAGTTGTAAAATATAAATAAGATATAAGTTAATATATATTATTTAATTATATGAGATAAAATGTTAGTTAAATAGTTTTTTATATTTCATCAAGAATTTAAAATAATAAATAGTAAACTATACAAAGTTCTTTGTTAAATGAGCTGTATTACCTTTTTATATGATTAAATTTTGGTATTGGTCCTTTTAATAACTATAATATATAATAGCTATCAATGGGAAGGGAAAAAATAGAAGATTTTAAAGTGAGACTACAACAGCAATTCTAGATTAAAAAAACCGAGAATCCGAAAAATAGAAAGAAGAAGTTAAACACATCACAGTTGAAAATATTATCACAAAAAAAAGTATGTATGTGAAAAGAATAAATGAAAAAAAAGAAAACATGGCTTTAATTATTAGAAATATTTACAATGAATAATAAAATAAAAACATAACTAACACGGGTTAATAGAAAAGAGGAGAAAGTTTAGATTATGTATTAATAAAAAAGAAACAAGAACACATGAAAAAGTGCGATCCTACGAGATTCAAAGCAATCAAATAGAAATATTTTTAAAGGTCATAAAAAAGATATAAACATTTGTATAAAATTTACTAGAATAAAAAGAAAAGGAAACAGCAAAGTAAAATAAATTCATATGAGTAACACGATCCCGTGAGAAAAAATAAAATTTATATATATATATATATATATATATATATATATATATGTGTAAAAATATAAATATACTATTAATTATAATGAACATATATAAAAAGAAATTCAATGTAAAAAAGGTAAATAATGTATTATTAACAGAAACGTAAATAACAATGTATAAATATTCGTTAAAATATAGTAACAATATAATAATAATAATAATATAATAGCTCAAAATATTTCCATAAATTATGTGAAAATTTTTCTACCACTCATATGCAAATAAAATATTTTTTTAAATAATAGTTTTAAAATAAAAATATTTATATTAAAAGTTGAATAGTTTATTAAAGACATAGAATCTATCTATTTAAATACTATATATATTTCAACCTTAAATTATTTAATTTAACCAAAAATATGTTTCAAAAATAAAATTTCTTCTTTAATAAAAACTAGTATTTCATTTTAAATGATAGGCTAAAATTAAAAATTTGTAAAATGTAATAAAATATTCTAAAATAATATTAAATACTCTTTCAAATATAATGATGACAATAAAAACTACAAGCCCTCTTTGTTGAAGATAATATTATTGAAACGAATTATTTATTTCTATGATTGACCTTAATTTAAAATAATTAGAGGTCCAATAAATTAATGTGTCATTTTTTAAATATCTGGAGTTATTATTGAAATTTGTAAAATCTACTATTTTTTAAAATAATATTTATATTAGGTTTATTAACATTTCAATCTTCATTACTCAATTTTACATTATTATTTTTAATAAATATGTATTACTAGAATAAATATCTTTATAATCCGTAATTCTTAAAATATGATTTAAATAATAGTAGATTATAATTAATTTTTTATGAAGAAAAGCTTTCTGCAAACTTCCCAAAATACTGAAAAATTATTAAAAATATTTTGCTTTAGTTTTTTAAAAACACATTAAATACACACTTTGAAAGAAAACTTTAATATACATAATATTTTTAATAAAAATTAAAAAAAAAACTATTATATTTAGGTAAATTTGTAAGTAACAAGATTAGTCATTAAAATATATTTGAGTCATAAAACTATATAAATAAATATTTATTAAAGAAAATGCATTTTTATATGAAATTTTTCATTTTTATAAATCATTTTATTTAAAATTTTTCTGAAATTTAATATTTGAAATAATTTTATTAAATTATGTGTTATAGAATGCAATGTTTATAGAACTAATAAAAATAAAAAATAAATTTATAACTGCAAAGCTTTTCAAAATTTTATTTCCAATGAAAAAAAATAAGTAATAAATAAAATTATATACTATTATTAATAATAATTGAAAATAAATTTGAAAGACCTGGAAAAATATACTTATAAATAATTAATATCTGTACTAAAAATAATCTCAAAAATTAAAAAATTGATTAGAAAATATAATTTTCAAAATATTGTATGATTTAAATAATCATATTATTGTTTTATTCGATTTAATAAGCTTCAAAGTATAAATTAAAAATGGTAAAAATGTAAAATTAGTACATTTTTAATTAAGAACTTTTCAAATAAAAAAATAATTGCTTTCAAGGATAAGCTGTACGTCATTTAAAAGGTAATTACTTCAGCTTTAAAATGAGTTAATGCTTTTCTCTACACTAAAATTTTAATTCTAAAGCTATTTTAATTAATAATAAATAAAAATAAATTTCAAAATAATAAAGTCTGTTAATATATTATAGACAATTATTTATGATACATTAAAGAACATTTTAATATTTTAATAATATTAATTTATAAAGAATAGTAAAAATATATTAATATTCTAAAGAATGGCAATAAATAAGACAATATTAACTTATAATTAATTCCACCAAAATTACATTAAATTGACATGAATAAAAATTTTCATTTTGAATTGATTTTATAAGCTAAAAAAGGGAAGGAGTAGCTAATAATAAGTAGCATTATACTAATACAAGATTAACTTAGAGACAGGACTATACATTGTCCTGTAAAATGCCAGAAATTATATTTTCTCTCACTCGCTCTCTCTCTCTTCTATTCTTTTTTTATATTTACTTTTACGTAATTAAAAGTATATAAACCAAGTAGATAAACTTTCTATATATAAATGTTATTCTCCATTATTTAGTATTAAATTTTAATATATATGAGATGATATGTATTAGAACTTAGTAATTATGATAATAATATTATTTAAGTATTATTATTTACTTTATAGTATTTTTTTATTATTAAAATACAAAAAATCTGAATTAATTACATCTTTGCATAAAAAAAACTTTTACAATTCTGAAATTAATTTTAATCATATACATTATAAAATACCTTTATTTAAAATTATATACATTAAATTATATCAATAGTTTATTACAAAGCACATCAAGCAAAATTCATTTCTCATTTATATTGAAAACAATCCTCTATTAAAATTAGTTCAATTAAAAATAGTTTGCTATTAAATTATATTATATTCATAATAGTTCTTTTTGAAGAAATTACTTACATATAATAATCAGGTACATTCAATTAAAAGAAATGTCTTGTCTCTAAGGATCAGTAAATGATATATACAAATAAAAAGCTATAGATTTCGGAAATAGTTAACTTTTTTTTAACTTTAAGTATCGTTTTAATGTGAAATTCGTCATTATATGACATTATATAGAAATTGATGAAAGTCATATGAATTTATAGCTAAATAGTGATTTTAAATTATTTCAGTATAATATTTATTTAAAAGTACTTAGTATAAAATATTTAATTTAAATTATTTAGCTCTAAATATTTATTATAAATTATTTAAGGACACATATATTTAAAATTTTTTAGTTATGAATATTTATTTTAAATTATTTAAGTATAAATATTTATGAAATAAACTAAATTTAACATTATTCTCAGAAGATTTTTTTTTTAATTATATGAAAAAATTACCCTCATATAAAAGTAATGTAAACATTAATTAATCATAAATTCTTTTTACAATATTAAAAAAAAATTTTTTTTTAAACTAAAAAAAATGTTTGATAAAATCAGTGAAAAATTGAAATTGTTAAACAAAACTAATTAATATTTTAAATCATTTATGTAAATTTTTATATCTTAATATTTATTAATGTAAGAAACATATATCTCATTTTTATACATAAAAAATCGAACTACTTTGAAGAACTATTTTAAATACATTTTTATATACTATTAAACTTAGTAAATTAGATATTTAAATAAAAACAAAGTTCGTATTTAAATTTTAAGGTTGAACTTAGATCAAAATGCTAAAAACATTAATTTTTTATTATAAAATTTTTTTTATTTAACAAGTGAAGTTTTTACACCCTGAATTTTTAATACAAAATGAGAAATAAAAAAATAACTTTATTTAGTGTTAATATTTTCTTATGACTATATAAATTTTTACTAAAATTTTATCAAAGAAGCTAAGATTCTAAATTATTCTATAACTAATTTTTCTTCAAATAATGACAAATTAAGATTAATTAAATAAGTGTGAACTATTAATTTATAGAAATTATAATATTAAAATACGTATGCAATAATTATATAAATAATTATTCATTTATTAATAAAAATATTAATAAAAAAAATGCATTTATTAATAAAAATAAAAGATAAAAGTGTGATTATCTAATGATGGTACTTTCTAATATCTTCAAATATAAATTATATTTAAAAACAATTTAGTCACTGTATATTGTTAATGAATTAAGCGAATGAATTAATTATGTATTTTTAATTATTATTCAACTAATTAAGTATATTATGTACTCTTAGTGAAAATTGTTTTACCGTTTATTTTGAGAAAAATAAACCTTAAATTTTGATATCATTTACATTTAAATGCATTTTATACACACATATATAAAATCTAATACATATTAGCATCGTTTTTCTAATAGATTTATAAAATATTTTTACAATGATGAACACATAAAATTGAACAAATATTTATTCACAATGGATTTAAATTGTATTTTATACAATCTTGAATCAAAAGCTTAAAATTTTTTTCAAATAAAATTTTTAAATACGCTGTATTAATGTTATTTCTTCCATTTTAAGACAATAATAAAATATATTATACATACACATACGTATATATATATAATCAAAAATAAGCTGAAAATTTATCCAACTATAGATAAATTTATATTATTATTAATACTTTTTCTATTAATATGTTCTCTCTTGTACTTTTATTAGAAAAATTTTGCTTGTTCTATCAAGATTATATTAACAGTTAATCCTTATTTCATGATTAAATTAATTAAATATTTTGTAAAAGAAAGAGAAAAGAACTAATATACATTTATTGTAGGTACTATGCTATTTCCAAGCCTCTGGACTACGGTGTCAAGAGGACCACGCGTCGTATGATCTTTTATGTAGCCTTTGTATGGCTAGGAGCTGCTTGCATAAGTTTGCCACCACTTCTTGTTCTCGGAAACGAGTACACACAGTCTGATGCAGGAGTATCGCACTGCTCTGTGTGTCAAAACTCGGGATATCAAATTTATGCCACCCTTGGTAGTTTTTACATCCCTCTCTTCGTTATGATTCTGGTACGTATCATATTATATCTTACTTAATTGCATTAAAAAGTATTTACAAATTGTATTGAATTAATAATATAACTGTTATTGAAAAAATGTAATAAGTTAATTGGAAAATTTTCAATTTTATTCAAGTTTAATGAATATATGGTTACTGTCAGGTAAAATTAGTTATATAAAATAAAAAATACTGAAAACTATTAAATAGTATCTTTCAAGTTGTAATTTCGAGGAACATTAAGTATCATTGGTAAAATAATATATTTTATGCAAATTTATATCAGAGTTATATTTAATTTCTCTCTAAATAATATTTCTCTTAAAATTAAAAACAGATATTTTTCAATATTATGTCCTCAAAAGAAATATAAATTTAATATTAATAACTTTAATATTAATATTTTTAATATATATATACATATATTGGAACTTTGTGTATTATAAAATCATTATCAAGAAATAGAAAATTTATATTTTTAATGTATTATTTACTTTACTATTTCAATTAAATCCTATTTTTTATAATTCATGAATAACTTATTATTATAAAAAAAAAATTATCTAAATATAATGTTCATTTTAAATTACAAATAAAAATTTAAATATTTAAGTAGTGTAGATTTCTGACACTCGTAGTTTATTAGCGCATAAGACATTAAATTTTTATGTTTCTTTATTTTATTTAAAGTATTATATTAAAACTTTTAAGAGTTTTTTATATGATTATATTATTATTATTTATCATACTTTAATATGTTTAGTTTTATATTACTCGCTAATGATAGAAGATTATGATAGCATGTAAAACCTGAACAAAATGATAAAAAATGAAGTTTATATTTGAAATTGTTCGATAAATACTTATTAATATTTTTTTTTAATAACTATCTTTCTCTTTTATAAATTTTTATTACTTACAAGATTTCATAATTATTTATGTACTTACACTAATTTAAAAAATATTATTTTTTTTACGTATTTACATATTCGTGTGCGATTAAGTAAGCGTACATTCACTCTAAAGTGTGAACAATAATAGATTCATGGCATAAATGTAGTCTATATAAGCGATCCTGATCCAATTTAGATAACCATTCTGTAATCCATCTATCATATGTATATGTGTACGCATACTCGAATAAGGAACAAGGGTCATCCGTATTACTCCGTGTTTTAGTTAGAATTTATTTAATCGCCGGTAATCTTGTTTACAAGAATTAATCTTGGATTATTAAATTCAAAAATAATTTTAGTTAATTTCTAATATATTTTTTATTAATAAAATTTATTAATAAAGAAATTAGAATAATATTTTAGTTGCTTAATTCATCGTTGGATCAAAAATTAACTCTTCATATATTTGTAATTAATAAAATCTTAATTAAGTTTTTATTTCAATTTAAATTACATAATAAATATAATATATATTTTTAAATTAAATTAAAACATATTTTTAAGGAATACATATATATCTTAGGTCTATTATAAGATTTTTTGTGCGGCTCGTAAAATCGTACTAGAAGAGAAACGCGCCCAAAGTCATCTTGAAGCATACTGTCATTTAGACATAGAGCAACAGCTTCCAGCACCAATACTTCACCAAAAGACTAATTCTGATAGCCAGATTACAAGAGGAACCTCGCCTATTGAGCATCACCGCAGCTCCAGTGCTTCAACTACGGTAAATTTGAATTTTAATTCATTTAAAAATATAAAATGTTTATGAAATAATGAAATAAAATATCCCACTTACAATATATATTTGAATTTCGAAAAAATTTTAGCAGTCTTTTATTTAAATAAGGTTAAAACATATTAATTAGTAAATTAAAAATATTATACTTCTTTTAAAAAACAGCAATAATATTTTTATTATTTGTATCAAATAGTAAAATTTTTTTTATAAATTAATTTTTAATAAATACTGATAAAATATCTGATATTAATGTTAATGGAGAAATAATAGATAAAATATAGGAAAAATTATGAATTTATTAGAATAAGTATATAATAAACTTCCAATTATATTGTGAATTACAATAATAAAAACAAATATTGTTTATAGCGAACCTATAACTTTCTATATTTACAAGAAAAATAATATATTCAATTTTAAAATTAAGTATCAAAATTAATATTCAGATAATTATAATGCATTTTTTTATCGAAGGCTTTCATAATTATTTTATAATTTTATTATATATATATTGAATTGTTGAATTGTAGATCATAAGCATTTACATTGAAAAATGTTATCTTACTTTAACCAACTTCACGCATATTGTTTAATATTATAAAATACTGCAATTTTAATCTTTTACGTAAAATTATTAAACAAAAATTTTATTTAATGTTGTGCTTAACAACAGAAAAGTAGTAAAAAAATAATCATTTAAATTAAAAAAAAAATATTATTTTAATCTAAGAAACAATTTTCTACATATTGTATTAAATTTTCATAAAATTTGTAAAATTATGTAAAAAATATTTAAATTTTATCATTCACAATAAAAATTTTATATTATTACATTAATATTTTAATAATTATACTTAATATATTCTAATATATATATTTAATATAATTTTAAAAATTATGATAAATGATATATAAATATATAATAAAAATGTTATGTAAATATTACTTTTATTATATGTTTATAAATTTTAGTATTTCTATAAATATATAAATTAATTTCTTTTTTATATAAATTATCCTCGAATCCTACTATCATCTGATAATTTATCATGTAGTTAGAAAGAGTAACTTTATTTCCTTACTATTTCTACTATATGCATCCAATACTAACTCTTTGTCTTTCTCTGTCTATCTTTCTCTCTCTCTCTCTCTCTCTCTCTCTCTCTCTCTCTCTCTCTTGTTTTTCTTTAATTTGTCTTTGTCTCTTCAACGATACGCAAACATGGTGGAAAGTCACAAGCACTATACGCTATCACTTTGGAAACCGCACTTAACAAACACAGTATAGCAGGTTCGATATAAACGTACCAGACAAAGCAGCTACTTCTCTTCTCTCTTCATAACTCCTATAAACGATTGCACGGGATCGCATGTGCGGTGACCACTACAAGTTCAACAGGCGCTAAGTTCAAATTCGAGAATTTTGCAATGGTGTTCGTTGTAAGCACGTACCACATTATTATTAATAGTTAGAGGGGTTATGATGAAATCTTCACTAAGTAAAAATCTTAAGAATATTTTTATTAAATGTTTTTAATTGTATATTAATGAATTATTTCATTGTATTAAGAAACTTTATGAAGTCATAGTAAATT
This sequence comes from Platyscapa corneri, assembly GCA_018907185.1. Classification (NCBI taxonomy): domain Eukaryota; kingdom Metazoa; phylum Arthropoda; class Insecta; order Hymenoptera; family Agaonidae; genus Platyscapa; species Platyscapa corneri. The sequence goes on from JACCHW010000085.1 coordinate 47,558, forward strand.
TAAAAGTTCTGTAATTAAATCGAAATTAATTTCACACTGTATCTTTTTTAGCCTTAATTTTATCTGTGATATTTTTTTATATTTGATTTGTATTATAACTATACCTTAATATATTATACTTAATATGTAAATATTTGTAATATTAATTTTTATTTTTTTATTACTTTTTAAACTTCCTTTTAAAAGCATATTATTTGCAAAATTAATGAGATAGTTTAGTATTAGTTGTTCTTTTCATCCAGAAACCATCATTCATCAAACAGTTCTTTATTTAAAACATTTTCTTTTATCAAATAACGCAAAATAACTTAAGAATTATAATAATAATTTAATAAAATATATAAAATAATTAAATCAGTTATCAGTAAATAAAATTTCTGAGACAAATTGAACAATTTCTTAAAAAACTTTATATTTATATAACTATTTAATTTCTGGAAATAGTAAAATTAATAAAATACTTTTAAAAATGATTAATTATCGCTACATAAATTTGCACGTTTTAAGCATGAATTTATATGAAAACATTTAGATTGAGTAAAATTATTTTAAAAACCTGTTTTTAATATTAACCTATTGATTCCAATAATTGAATTGAGTTGTTTAATAATTATAAATTAATATTTTATACAATAATTTTATAATATTTACAAAAAAATTTTATAAGTCATAGCATTTTCAGTATAGTAGATAATATTTCTATATTTTTGTAATAACTAGTAGTAAACATAAAAATATATATAATTAAAAATTCTAAAATAATAATAAAATTTAAAACTATATTCTAACTTCCCTTTTTCTTTAATAATTATTTCTTGACTTCTTTTATTTAAAAACAAAGGGATATTGTGTTAGGAACAAAATTGGTAAAAATATAAAATTATATTAAATTCGAAAAATTTTAAAATACAGCTACGATATACATTTATATATATCTTTGTATATACATATATTTTAATAATAATTAATCTACTTAGATTAATCAAGCTTTATACATTTAATTAACAAATTAATTTTTTTCAAAAGAATTTCTTTCTTTTCTTTTATATTTTTTTTTTTTTACAATAAATATTTATTATTATGTACTCTAATTACTTATTAGATTGTATACAAAATAAAAAACAAATTTAAGTATCTGAATTAATTTCTTGTTTAATTTAATTATTTGAAATGAAAACTATAATTTCAGATAAACTATTACAATAAATACAATAAATTCTATTCAGAAATTAACACATTATAAAACATGCATACCATTTAAGATGTAGCATACTTTTATAAAGAAACATAAAAATAAACAGAGAATCAGTTCAAAATTTTAGTGAATATTTAAATATTAAGAAACTAAAATATAAAAAAATATTTGATTTAATTAAAAACTTACATTGTATATTTACTATACTCGATTTCTGAAATAAGTTTCAAAATATATATTTTGGATTAGAGTTTGAAAAGCTCTAATTACAGGTTTGAAAAGATGTACGGTAGAGTAGATAGTTTCTTCATATTCTCCACGATTATTTGATCTTAGTCCATTTATAAGAACGAGGAAAGCAAGGACTTTAAGAGACTATCGTCGATTAAAAAGAGTTCCATCTACGTTCCTTGCAAAACCAATTTCTTTTCACTACTAATAAATGCCCCGAACTTTATATATTTTTCGTACGTATACATAAGTACCACAAACTCTTTATAATTTGGGTACCATTTTTTTCCTTATTTTCCATGTTCGCAAAAATATTTATGAGCAATAAAAAATAGAAAGTTCGGCATAGAAAAATATAAAAATAGAAAACCCATCCAGTTTCATCGCTACTCTGAAAATAACGCATTATAAAAATTTCTTATCTTATATATGCACGTACGTCTTGATAATAATACCAAAGAAATAGAATAATAGATGTACGTCCTTGTTAGCAAATATAATCATATTGACCAGTAACTAAATTTTTATTTAATTTTAAGAATTAAATATACTATAAATGTAATATACTATGATTTAATAAAAATTATCTGAATATATATATATATATATATATATATATATATATTAAGCAATATTCATATTTATTTTTCTATAGTTGCAAAAATCATTATATAATTCACCTTCGATGTTCATTCAAAGTAAAAGTTTTATAAATAATAAATAAAAAAAATGTTATGATAAATTTTTTTTTTCTTTTTTCTTTTTAACTTATAGGATTGTAAGATCTTTCACAAGGATAAATTAAAAAAGAAAAGGTTAATATCATTTTTAATGTAATTTATAAACTATAATATTTAATTAATTAATCAAAAAATTGAGATATTTATAAATTTAGATGGTTTATAAAATATAAAAAAAATTAGATATATATGGATATGATACTTTAGGTATAATAAGCAATTAAATTCTATTTTTCGGATATCTTGATTCCGTTTTATCTGATACAAATATAAACTTATCTAATTTTTATAAGTCTATTTTATCACTCAATTATAGAATTGTATAATTAAAAACAATTGCTTTAAATATGCCAATTCAAGTTTCCAACTAATTTATTTGATAATTGCTACATGAGTTAAACTGAATCACTGTATATAATGATTAAATTCCTTGTTTAAATATAAAAATATTATAATTAATATATAATTTGATTTTATTACTCACATTAATAAAATAATACCTATTATAACTAGTTTATTTATAATTACAAATAATAAAAAATTTCGATTAATTAAAAAATTAATAACAGTGATAATGATTATGAAAATAATCAAAAAATCATTAAAAAATTAAATTTTTTAAATATACTATAAAAAGTATATGTTTTAGCTATTTATTAATCTCTATTCGTTCATATTTGGATCTCAGTGATATGATTTGAACATTTTAATGAAATTTCTTTGAATACACATTAAAAATATTCGAATAAGATACAATTGGAAACGTATTTCTGTGTCTAAATATGTTAGATATATTCATTTTTAAAATGAAAAAATTTTTTATACACATTTCATTATAAAAAAAAATTAAATAAAATAAAATCCTTCAATACTTTGTTAAAATAAAAAGTTTTTCAAATTATTTCCAAAATCTTCAATATCAGATGTCTATGTGCACTAATTTATTTCGTTTATTTAATATAATAATAAAAATTTATTTATTTCTAAAAGTATAAATTTTTTACGAAAATTTTTTTTTCTCTGACTATAAAATCATAGGATTAATAAAGGTTAATAACTAAAAGAAAAGAAAATATTTACTATTATCCCAAAGCATATATATTGTATTCATTTGAAAGTGTTGTACGCGAATATAGAGAGAAGTCGATTTCTTCCCAGTAGATTACCGGTGATTTTTGGCTGGAAAAAGGTTGGAAAAAGGATGGCTGTTTAAGGTCACAAAGCTTGAACTTTAAACTTTGCAGTTATTTTGATGATTGCCTTGAAGGCTTATTCGGTTACGATAAAATTGTGTTTATTTAAATGTGATTCCGCTCGGTTACACTCACAAACTCAATAATTCTTTGTTTTCGCGACTTTAGTAATAATGTTAAACAATCTTAATTTACTTATTATTAAATTTATAAAATTTTACAAACGTTCTAATTTTTTCATGAAAATTTTTTAATTTGTATTATACTTTTGTCGTTTATTTTTAATAAATTGTTTTTTTTTCATGTTTAATTTTATTCTTTTTGAAAAAACTATATAAAATAAACATAATGTTAAACAACATATTTATATTTAATAAAATTATACGTTTGTAATAAATCGACAAAAAATATTTGCTAGATGTATAAATGGAAATTAGGATTATAAAAATTAATTTTAAGTGGAAATGAGAAAACATGCCTTAAATTCTATAAAGCTAAAATTAAAAAATTCTAATTTAAGAATAAAATCCTTAGATTTTATAAAAACTATAAATAATTACTATTTTTAATAAATTCATAATTAATTTATAATTAATTAAAAATTAAAAATCTGTAGATTATTGTTGGTTGTTATTGTTGTTATTATTATTATTATTATTATTATTATTATTATTATTATTAGTATTATTACTATTATTGTTATTCTTATACTATTTACTCTTATTTGGTCATTATATTACATATTATAAATTTTCTATATAAAATAAATTGCATTAAGTAATTAAATTCTATGTTTATCAGACAATGTGAAGAACATCTAAGTCTATTATTTTCGTATTATTGTATGTTATTCTTATTAAATGTTTCCAAAAAAATTTTATAAAATTGATATTTAAATAGAAATTTCTGATTAAAATTTTGACATATATATATTAACGTTATTGTACAACGTTGTCGAGTAATATCTCTAGATACGCATGTAAGAATTTTATGATCAAAACTTTAATTTACTGTACTTTTAAAATAATGGACTTCTACAATCTGATAGTATATGTGTTTAGATATTGTGCATACTACTTCTATATAGAATACTACACAAATTCAAAGAAGTTTTATATTTTTTTATTGTCTGGATCTGCAGAATTATAAAATTCGTAATACATGCAATCTTTTTTGAAATTTAAGAAAAAAATTATTTAAATAAAATCAGTAAAAAATTTTTTAATATTCAAAATAGTTAAAATTTTATCCTGACTTATGATTAAATTAAATCAACATATCTTTAATATCTTTACCAGTACTTGAAGTAATTATTTATATATCATAAATAGAGAAACTGGTTTTTATAGCAAACCTAAACATAAAATGCAAATTAATCATTGTAAATTGCCTGTTACTTAAGGAAACAATAGGTAATATAAAAATTTATTTATAAACTTACATTTTAAATTAGCATTCATTAAGTCCAATTCTCATAAAAAGATGTAAAAATAAACATTTTTTTAAAGATAAACAACGAATATAAGAAAATAAAACAACAATACATTACATAAATAAACATTTGAAATATATTAAAATATTAAAGTAAAATTTTATAGCTTAGATTCATTTTAACAAATTGTAATTAAAATTATTAGTAAGATTTAAATTACATTATAGAAATAATAAAATCAGATAATCATATAAGATATACAAATTTTAATTAATTATATTTCATTTTATTATAAAACAATAAATATCGTTTTAAAAATATTTCCTAATTAATAAAAAATATTAATAGTGATTGAAGTAGATAAGTTTTTTTATGAAAAAAACAAAAGGTTAATAGCGCATGTATCTTTATATAAAATTCTCTCTGAATAAATGAAATAAATTAATGTTTTCATTGCAAATCTTTTACACAATACATACAATAATACTATAATAAAATATTTATAATTTATAATGACAACTCTTAGAAAGAAATTTTTTACAATAAGTTTAATGCAAAAATTGATGAACTGATGAAGAAAAATTGGATATTGAGTAAAAAATAAAAATATATTTGAATAAAGTTGTATAGAAATTAAAGTTTTTGTGTAGAAAAGAATAAAATCTAAATAAAGTCTAAATACTGTATTATTATAAGAAAAAGTTAATATTATTAAAGAAATGAGTGATGAAAATAAAAAATTAAATATTAATGAATTAAAATATAAACATACATTAAATAAAATTTATATAATTGTAAAATTTACTTTGTATGTTTAAATTGGTTAATTATATTTTTATTATTTATAAATTATTGTGACCAAGCAAATTTATGAAAAACAAAATAGTTTTATTTCTTTTATAATAAAATTTTACGAATGAATAAAAAGTAAATAATATGTTAATAGTAAACGTAATAAAATATATAATTTAATAAAAAATAATTGTTACTAGAAATGTTAATTATAATATTTAGAAAAAGTTTATTCTAAAATTTAAAAAAATATAACTGTTGACGATAGGATAGGTAACGTAAGTAGGCGACGACTTACTGGGGAGCCGCGCTAAGACAATTAAAGATTATGAATATTATTAACAGATTTTTCTCTCCTGCTTGGTACACAGGAGAATTTTTTATGCCGAAGAATGACAATACGGTCAACAGTAAATAATTTAAAAGTAATTTAAACGTCTCGTACAGAATGTATGGAGGAAAAGGGCACCGAAAGTGCACAACGTCTAGTGTTTAGTTTAGTTTCGGTTTGCACTTCGGAGTTGCGCGGGTGCCTTCGAATGGCCGTACAATGGCAACGAATGTGGCAGCCCTTTCCTCGAACTAAGGGTCTGTAAATGCCACGATTAAACAGATTTTTATAAAAATGTGAAAATTTGGTCAATTACTCAACCCTTACCTTTTCCGATACCGATTAGCGCAAGTATATCTATAACAATAATATTTAAAACAAATTAATACTATTAAAATGAAATTCATATATTGAACTAAGGAATCTGTACTGATGTAAATAAAATCAAACAAAACCTCAGCTCCATTATTTCTCACTAATAACTTTAAGCCCTTTACTTAAAATCTCAATTTAAACACTCTTTCGTGGAGTTATTTAAAGTTTTATATACTTCTATGATTCAATTTCAATATAATTTTTACGCTGCAAATATGATATAAAAATTTTTAAATCTTATTTTTCTACCTAAAAATATTATATTTTAACATTCTATAAAATTTATTATTTTTTTGTAACTATTGTATATAAAATATCATCAATATTTTACAAAATTAAACAAACATAAATTTTGCATGTTCTTTACAAATTTGTTTAAAAATTTTATAGTATTGTTACTCAAAAAACTACTTAATAGTATACAAAGTTATTTATAGAAGTATAAAAATTATCTCTCTGCAGTTTTATAATATTTTTAAAAATAAATACAATGAAATTCTGAAGATACTAATTATTTGAATATTATTTTCTAAATATTTTTGTTAATCTAAAAGTGTATTTTATGACTTATTCACCACAAAAAAATATATTATCTGCTAAAACAAGAATTTATTAAAATAAATGTATTAAAAAAAATCTATAGAAATTCTGAAGTCTCTTCTTACTATATAATAAATTATATTTGCCGAAGAAAATAACAACATACTCTTTTATAATTTTATATAGGCTTAAAAATTCATATTTTACTTACTTTTTGTACAGAGAATTAAAATATAAAAACTCGTAGGATTTTAGAGAAAAAGTGACTTTATAATATTTATTCGCAAAATCCTTTTTTAACGATTAATATTCATAGCACTCGAATATTATTAAAGATCATACATATTTAAAAACTTAAATTTTCATGTGCTTCACTTAGTTTTCTGACTATGCACCTATAATATTCTATATGTATTACTTATATAATAATACAATTTTAGAATAAAATATTGAGAGAATTTCAATTAAGTACAATAATTATAAATTAAAGAAACAGGAAATTAACAATAGGATAAAATCCAATAATAAATATTATCAATGTTTTTTTAAGTTTAATTTGAAGTTCTATATAACTTATTAAAATAATTTCTGTATTTTATTCAAAGTGTTGCTTTTTGGAAGCTTAAGTAAAATTATGATTATATATTAATTAGTATTTTATAAAAAAAATTTTTATTAAATATAGTGCTTATGGGTCTATTAAATAATAATATAATTTTTAAGCATAATAATAATTATAAATTATATAAAATATTGCAGTATTTATAATTTTTTTCTATGAGTTTTTTTTACAATTAAATAAAAAAGTATTTAGTAATGACAATATTAAATATATTTAAAAAATAAATAAAAAAGAATATTTTACATTTATAAAATAATTTATAATGTGCATGGTAAATTTATACGACCATTTTTATACAATGACTTTCATGTATCGAATTCTTGTTTAGTAATTAATTTTCTTCCGAAAGAAAATTCAAGTTATTTCCATTTCTCCCAATTACGTACGAGGTATAAGCATAACAAGATTTAACCACGAAATTTTTCCCTCTCTTTCTCCCCCTCTCATTTTATTAAAAGATTATTTATTATATTATTATATACTATATTATTTATTTTTCTATATAAAAAGATTATTTCTTTGAACTTAATTAGATTTAAAAAAAAAATCAGTTTCTATTAATATATTTAGTAAGAAAAGATGATTATTCAGTTTTTCAGAAGATATTTTATTTCTTAATTCTTAATGAATATATTAATTTTTAACTAAAATAAAAATTGATAACTTTTATGCTTCAAATAAGCAAAGTAATAATTTATTTGGTTTTTAAATATTTCTCCCAACTTATTTTTTTACAAAATTATTTAAAATATAAAATACTAATTACTATTAATAATAAAAAATACCTTCTTAAAAATCAAATTTATATATCTTTCTTTAACCATGTATACGTAATTGATATATTATATGCTTTTCCAATGAACAAATTTAAGAATAACAATAAATTTTCGATTAAAATTATATTCGAACAATAAAGAAAAAAGAGACAAAAAAGTTAGGAAAAAAGAAAAAATAAATAACAGAAAAGATAAATACAATAATGAAAACAGAATAATATCAAAAAAATAGTAAAACAGAAACGATAAATTACAGAAAAAAAAAGTTTTAAAAAAATATATAAGAAAATAATAAATAATATTAGAAAATAAAGCACAAAAGAAAAACATAAACATAATCGAAAAAGATCGCAGATAAAAAGGTATGGTATTAAGATAAAAAGTAGGCAAAATGAAATATCAATAAAAAACTATTCAAAAAGCAATAATCATTTTTGAGTTATTTATATAAATAAGTAATTGTATTAGTGTAAGTTGTGACTAACTAATAAACTTTCAATTATTTGTTTTTGATAATACACACATAGAAAAGGTTGATTATGGACACCCATAAATTCTAAAATATAATTAAAAATATAAATTTTATTTGGCTGTTTTAGACGATGCGCTCGTTGTCTTCTTATTCATTTATAATTTGCTTCATTAAAAATATTTCTAATTTGTATTACTGTTTATCGAACTTTAGTTAAATTAAATGTAATTAAAACTTAGGAGTGTTCTTTTGATACGTCGATTATTTACGAATCTATATTAATATATATATTTAATACCTTAATAGATTTATAAAATTTATTTTAAAAATAAATCACATCCGGTCGGGTGGCCCTCCGAAGTCGGGCCGAAGGGTCGGTAAGAGACCGTCGGGGATGTTTCGATCGAAAATATTCGGACAGGAAAGTTGACGCCTTGATACAGGCATGAGTGCGGGCGGACGGGCCCATGTATCGAGGATGGTCGCAGCGTTCAAGTACGAGCGAGACGACTATATCTCCTCTCCTTCCATTCTCTCAACCTCCCACCCAGCCGCTCTCGTACGTCCGTTTCGTTAGGCGTTCAGCCTGGACTACTTGGTCTCTCGCTCTAACGCGTTCATGCGCCTATCCCTCTCTTTTTCTATTACGATACAATACGTCTCTCCAGCTAGGTCCCGCTCACGCGCTCAGCTCTACCTTCCGCTCTATCTCACTCTCACCCTTCGCGTACTGTTCTTTATCCCGTTCTCTCTCGCGTTCATGCGCTCGCGCACTCTACTCTTTATCCCTCTCTCTCTCTCTCCCTGCATTCCTTACTCTACTATGGAGACGCGCTAAATTCTTTCGGCTCGCCCTCTCTTTCTCTCTCTTTCTCGCGCGTACGCGCATTTTCCGCGCTACGACTCTCCCGCACTCTTGCACCCTTTTCTGCCTCCCTTTCGCGATGCGTAAGGCAAAGTAATGAGCCCGTGGGATCGACCACCGCTAGGCGTGTCGTGGTGCAAAATGCTGGATACCGTGGATGTTTCGCAAGCCTCGAATAAGGGTAGGAAGTCAGACGTCGAAAGGCGTTCGCGGGAGGGGTGAGCCTGGACGTCGTGGGTATCGGTGGCCTCCCGCAGGAAAATTCGGCTGCCACAAATGTGGTTCGGTTCCAATGGAAAGAGGATCGAGGAATAGCTACGGGGACCAAGGACCGTTGGTACAATTCCGCTCGATGCGATATGAATGTAAGGGTCTTTTTTCCCCTACCGACTCCGCGGGGATTTTTTTTCAGGCCCAACGCAACGAAAGTGCATGTAACGAGCGGGCCCGTTCGATACGAGAACGCGCAATAAAATTAAGCCCGGGCGCGGCTGAACAGCTGCGCGTAGGTCAAATAACTAACTAATGTACAGTGCTAGGATAAAAATAAAAAAAAAAATAATTCAAGATGCAAAACTACGAAACGTGTATGAAGCACGAGTACAATGCATGTACGTGCTCGGGCGGCAGAAGTAGGGATGAGGAAATATTGTCTATTGTAAGTACGGTTAGCGATGGACGTACGATTATTGCTAACGACCTAGGAAACGTGCGTTTAGTGCGTATTTTAGTAAGAAGCAGCGTAGGAATGCGTCTGATGGGTAGCAATAAATAAATAAACATTTGTACAAGTCGAAAAAGGACGGCTGTGGATCATCTGGTAATTACGGAAAGTTTTAAATACGGAGACATGTGAAAAGGCGGAGATTTCTGTCTCGATCCTCGCCCCGATATAGATCAATATTGTATTCAATAAACTTTTGAAGTCGACGAGGTATTATTATTAAAAACTTCCCTTTTTCTCCCCAAGAAAGAATGACTGCGCGACGCGATCGATAATAGCTGTACTTTTATTGTTTAAATTTTCTACACGAATGTATAAAAGTTTAATTACGATATTGTCTTAAAATTTTATATAAGCTTTTACTGGAAAATACTATCTATTATCAATACTATCAATATTTTACCAATTAATTCGTGGAAGTGAATACAAAAATAAATATTAATAATGACTAAAAATAATCATTATAATAACTCGAAACATACTCATTACATAGCTATGTTTTCATAATTATATTTAACATTGTGACATTCATAATTTTTGAATTATTGTTTTATCGTACATTAATCATTATTCGTCATCCATTTTAATTTAACAATTTCTTAATTTTTATATCTAATATATTGGAAATTATACATATATTCAAAATAGTTTTAAAAATTTCATATATTTTTACTGAGTAATTATATTTATTACAATTGTAACTGTATATTAATTATAAAATTTTTTTTATATTATATTTGATTTTAATTAAATCATTTGACATATTTAACTTTCTTTACTAATTATGATTAGAAAAATGTCTGTATTAATTACTTTACATCACTTATATACCTACTGTAAATCACATTATTTATATTCTATTCGACTTTTCAGTAACATATTACTCTTTACTCATAGACCTGTGAGTACGAATTTAACTCATTTTTTCCCATGTATTCTATCTTCATCTGTTTAGCATATTCAAGTATATATGTATATTATGAAATTATTTTAAAATAGTTCTCAAATAATAAAATTTTTTTATTACAATCAATGTTACGTTGAAATTATTATATTGAGGATATTCAAATTTAAAAAAAAAATTGTTGACGACGACGGGTGGATACGGGCCAATGAGCATGTAGTAATACCAAATGATATAACTGAATATCAAATAATCTTATTAAATTAAATAGGATAAATTTTTAAAAATTAAGATAATTATAATAAAAATAAGTAATAAATTAAGAAATATTTAGTTTAATTTTGTTTATTGAACACTAATATGCATATTATGTTAATTGAAAAATATTTATAATAGATCATAAAACAAATATTCAAAGTAATTATACGAGATACAATATGTGTTAACGGGTAGAAGCAAGGCTGTAAAATTTGCAGTTAAAACCTCAATCTGTCAGCTAGTGCCACTCTGCGACAAATCTAAAACTGGTGGGCCGTCCTGTGAATCAGATTTAGTAGAATATAGGTGAAGCAACGTACGATTCGGAATTTCTAAAAAAGTAGATGAGCATATGTGGGTAGGATGCTGGTCAGTCCCTTGGTGTGTTAGTGATAATCAAGAATGCGAGCCCATTATTAGCTGCCCTATAAAAAAACTTACATCTAATGGGACGTCATACGATCCAGGTTCAACGATCAGTAAAAAATGTACAGGAAAACTCCGATTTTATAATAAAATAATATAAAATAGGTATCGTCGGTTCTTAAAGGAACGAGACAAGTTTCCCTCCGGGTAATTAGTATGTAATTTTATTTTTCTCTTATCGGCACGCAAGGTAATTTTTAATGCCTATGACACTGCTGAAATTATCGTTAATTAAAGACTGACTGGTAGCTAAAAAACAGAAAAAAGCCAACTAAACGTGTCATTTTCTTATCATGATGTGTTAATTTGAAAACACAGTTCGTAAATGAAAACGTTATACTATTGTGGAATGTTAAGATGCAGTTTATAGGCGAAAAATCATTGTAGTTATTTAAAATTATAAGCGAAAAAACTCTGACATGACAATCCTTTTTTGCAATAATTAAACCATAGTTTGTAAAAGAAAACTAAATATTCAATCAATAAATTATAAAAAATTGTAAAAGAAACGGAAATGGTCAAAAACAGAGAAATGAAAGACAGTTTATGTAACCCGAACAGAACGAATCAAACGCGTATTTAGATTAGTTTTAACAAGCTTTAACTACATTATCAGTGTTTTTTTATGTTGGAACTATAACTTTTTTTACTCATACTTCGCGACTTTTCTCCGTTTCTTGCGAAAAATTGTATAATTATGCCAAAGAAAAGAAAAAAAATAAAAACCTAAAAGCAAGGAATCGGTGTTATTTACTCTTTTTATCCAAACAGAACTTCCAGGTTGCATCAAAACAATAAAATACATGAACAAATACGTGTATAATATGTTAATACATATTTTACTAATGCATATAAAATTAGATATATATTTATAAATTACATTTTTAGAAGAATCATAAAAAATTCTTTTAATTTCATAATCATAATGTATGAATTACATTTCTATACACGCATATTAGTACACAATGTCCTTCTTTTTGTAGTTTTCTACAAAAATAAAAATACTACTACTATACTCTAAATGTTTTATTACTGATAAAACTAAGTTCTTAAGAATTAAAAATATCCACTTCATTTTTTCAGATTTTCAATCTTTTGACAAATGTATCAATAAATTGAAAACAATAATTAAATATTTTGTAAATCTATCTTTTTGGTTCTTTTCAGATACATCATACAGATAAAATTTTTTTGTAGATATCAAAAAAATTATTCATATATTGTATTGCACTGTATGCTATATACATATATGCATACACTATATGCTATATAGAAATATAATGCTGTAATAGGAAACAGTGATTTCCTTTATGTATTCTTTCAAACTGTAACTAATTATTAAATATTGAACAAAAATTTTTTATCTGTTCATTTTTTTAGTTGGACTTCATCAAAATTTAAAAAAATAAAAATTTAAACTAGTTTATATTATTTATAAACAACTATCTTACAAATACTGTATATTAAAATAATACTTCGTTTTAAACTATAATATTAATTAACGTTTTATCGATTTTTATTTTAATAAAACTAAAATTGTAGATTAATTAAAAGTTATTTTATGAAATATTAAAACTCATATGAGTATTGAAATATAAAAAATTTTTATTATTTATACTAAAAAAAATTTATTTCATTAGCTTCAATAAGATTATTATTCGCATTTTTAATTTTGACACTGTTAAAACTTATATGTATAAAAATTATAGCTATAATTTTTTAAATATATATTTATTGTAAAGAATATACATATTTTTTATTTATGAAAAATAAATTATCCAAGAAATTTGAAAATATTAAGAATTACATAAAAAATTATCAGAAATAAAATATTTGAAAATTGAGTCTAAATTATTTGTAAACCCAAAACAATTCATTTCATTGTACTATTTTTTAAAATATATCGTTTTTCTTTGATATTAAAAACGTATAAATAAAAAACATTATTTCATGTAAACTCGTCCTTATGCGGAAATACTCATAGATCCACACAAGTATTTTATAATACTATAACTGGAGCATCTGAATAGCCGTTACTACTAAGCTAAGTATGTGTGACTTATTCCGCTTCTCTTATCCTTTATTTAAACCTGTGTAGTACCCATAGAACATGTACTCTTTTACTTTAATTGTAATTAAATTAGAGATTTATTACAGAACGTAACATGAGGCTTCGTCACGTACATGCGTTTAACCATAGAAAGAGGCATATTGGCAAACCTTACTTTGATACCATATCTCTTTCATACATAGTCATGTCCTATACAACTGTATGAGATGCTTAAGAATTTGCCCCTTCGTTATTTTTTGCGCTAAATAATATGTGTCAAGCAATATTTTCAATGTTTATTTTCCTAGATTACTTTTAAATTTTATTGTTTATTTATTTAATAATTTTTAACTTCTATATATAATTAATAAACATATACAATAAAAATTATATATAAATATAATTTATTTGACACTATAATTTATTTATAATTTTACGTTTGAAAATACTTTAACATAAAAAAATTTAAATATAATTCAATAATAAGATTTTAAAATAAATAATGAATAGTGAATTAATATTATAATCATATTATGTATTTTAAGAATAAATATTTTTATAATTAGTATAAAAAATATAAAAACCAAAATATACAGAATGAAGAAGTTCCCTCTCTACAAACATTAAACTCTTCTTTTTTGCTCTCTTAAAATGAATGGTTCATTTCTTAATTATTTATCTGTATTTAATATCAATACAGATAAAGCAGACACCATTAACATATTTTTTATTTTGGATACAATTAAAATAATTTAAAGTAGCTAATATTGCTTTTACGTTAAGATAAAGTAATGTAGTTTTCTGGAAATTTTCAGTTATATATTTTCTAGAAGAAATTATATTATAAAGTTATTCTTTTTCTAATGTGTGCTTTAAAAATTATATTATACATATTGTTGGCAATAGAAAACCCAGCCGTCGATTCCGTAGCACAATCGAGTTCGACCACTTCCGTGAACCGCCGTAGCGTGAAAAGGTGACAACTGCAGTCGCGCAATGACTAACAATAGTCAAATATCAGCTTTATAGATAAGTAATTATAATGTCAATTTCCGCGACTTTAGTTACGCAAAAATGGTTTTGATTCTTAGATCGTTACTGGATAAATAATTATATGTAATACGGGTGGAGAAGGCGCATAAGGTCGAGGAAGCGGCCACCGATTAGAATTTATTTTTCACTTTTGGTACATTACAAATCGTTAATTCAAGTAACCCTGCCTCTCCCCTTTTATTATGAAAATTGTGAGTGCCACAGAAATAAAGAAAAAATTGAAAATTATTTCACTATTTTTATTTCACCTGTCTCTCATCCCTCATTACCACGATTCGCTATCTACACATATTCAAAATATAATTTTGTAATCAAATTATATGAAACTGTTTAAACTGTACTTATCTCGTTACGGTTTTTTATATTATTTATATAATTAATATTATTATTTATGTAGTATTATTTTATATAGTTTATATTATTTCAAATATTATTTATATAATATTTATACAATTCCAAATATTATTTATATAGTTACATTTATTAAAATAAATATGTTCTTAATTTCTATTAATTAAAAAAAAAAAAAAATTATGTTGCCTGTTATAAAAAAATTAAAAAAAGTTTTTCGTTTAAATAAAATTTCCTTTTTGAACGAAAAATACAAATATCGAAAATAATTCTTGTTGCTAAATGCTATAGGTTAAGTACTAGATAGGTAATGCGGAAAATGATTAATGTCGAAATACTCGTTACCGAATGCTAGACACTGAATGCTAGACACCGAATGCTGATGCTGCACAGAAGTCATGGTTTTTTTATAGGATCGAATTTACAATACTGTGAGAGCAATGAACTTTCGGTGAGATAGAAGATTCGGTTCACAGGTTGATAAATAGTCATCTTTACACGGATGAGAGAAATAGACGGGAAATGCTAGAAAATGGTACTTCCGATAAGATTTTCCGTGCAGTGATTAGTCGCTGCATAGGAACAGAGATATTTGAGTTTTCGATAAATTAAGGCAGTGAAGAAATTTGAGCGTATGCTAGATAAGAGTGTGCATTTACGCATTTCTCAGATGCATAGTCTCGTTGTGTGTACACGTTACAGGTACTACAGGTTTACTCGATAGTGGGGGAAACGGACTAACGCCTAGTAGACGGATGCATGTGAGAGATTAGATATGTACGCTTTGCATGTGTTACAGAATGGTATGTTACAGAAATACAGAAATTAATTAATTTTTTATTATATATGTATAAAAGATATGTATTTGTAAATAAGAAAAAAGATATTATGTATAGAATGTATAGAATAAAATGTGAAGAAAAATACTTTGATGGTCTTTGTCATATCGAAAAGTTCTTATTAAAATGGACTACCTAGTTTAGTACATATACTTAGATTCTAAAACAATTGGCACAAATTAGTTTTATTTTAGATATAATTAGTAGCAGAAAGAACGAAATCACAAGAAATTCCTTAGAGAGTTTATAATTTACTTTAACGTTATAAATAAACTTGCACTTTATTACAATATCTGTTCGCAAATTTCAAATCGATCATCTAATATTTTCTTTTTTATATTCTCTGCGTCTACGCATTTAAATAAACTTGGTGATTTGAAAGCAAGAATAATATTCCTTTTTAAGTGTTAGTATAAAAGAAGGCTTAATTTTAAATCGTATTGCTAAGTTTTAAATGTGAAACCGTTATAAATTCAAATTTAATCAGTTTCAAATTAGTCCTGATAGATATTTTACGTTGAAATATTTCAATAATTCTTTAACAAAATTAGAGTATCAGACAACTTTATAAATTTATAGAAATAAAAAAAAAACATATAATAGATTTTATGTATATTGATGTCATTAATGTCATATCATTAATGCTCTATATATAATGATCATTTATTTATGAAAATCTTTATTTATACTATTTCTATATCACTTGAATAATTCAGATTTAATTATTTAAGTATATTTAATCATTAAATAATCTATGGCTAACTATAACCTATAACATAATTTCACTTCAAGATGTTTGTTTAAATCTTTTTTATGTACGTATTACAGAAAAAATCTGTTGATAATATATATTATATTATAAAGTACATAAAAACAAAGAAAAAATTTGTTTATATAATAATAATCGTACTTTTATATAGAAATTTTTTTTTTTTTTTAAATCTATATATATTATTGGTAAAAACGCAGAAGCATCGTTCATCAATTGAAAAAGATTTTTCATCAACCAGGTTGGTCTTTCTTTCTGTATTCATCGAATTTGGATTTTTTACTACTTGTTGCACATTCGTTAACACTGTTGATAGGTCTAGGGCAGTCAAGTCGGCACGCATCAATTGTTAATAGCGCGACGACGAATAAGACTTCATGGTGCCTAGAAATGCGTAAATGAACTCGTGTTTTTAATGCGGCGCACATCAAAGCGTTGCCAACAGGCCCTGAATTATTTCCTGTACTCTGTGAGCGGCAGGAGCGGGGAAATCAAAGTCTCGTCAGTGCTTGTCAATATAATATTATGTATAATAAATAATATTTTAAATAACATTTTGCTAATATAAATTTTTATACGTACAATATAAGTTATAATTTTAAAATATAATAAATAGTATTGACGAGTGCAAAAAATTATGATATATTTTTAATAATGCTGAACGCTCTTTTACATAAATAATTTATTTTTAATGATTAAGGTGATAAGGCGATAAATATGCTATAAAAACTTTTATATAGACTTTAATAATAATTCAGATTTAAAAATTAAATATGAAATTTTTTTATGAGTTTTTTTAATTATCTAATTTTTTAATTATTGAATTATTATTATGTATATAATAAATACTAAACGAAATCTGGTGCTCAGTCAATCAAATTAATCGATAAATAATGATTTAAAATATATCTCTAACAATTGAGTAACAATTTAGTATTATTTTTTAAAAACTCTATTTCACTATCTTATTAATATTTACCAATAATGTTTAATATTGAATTTATTTCATGTACTCTTATTTAATATTCATATTACATAATTCTAATGAAATAAAATATTAGAACCTAATTGAGAAAATATTAACTCTTCATTTTTATTTACTGAAAGAAAATAAACAGATGTTATTTTAACAATTTAATGATAATGATTGATTAATTATATTCATCAATCTTTTATGTAACATATATCAAAGCCATGATTGATATTTAGTAGTGTTTATTGTTTTTATAATATGTTTTTATGATACACATATGTAAATCTCAATTTGTTACTAATTTACACGGGTAATTATAATAAAGATAACATATTGTTGAAATTATACTGTGGGAGGGTAAAGGCTATTGGAGAGAAGCTGACGCACCAAGCAGCGGGGCGACGGGCCGCCGCACAATAGTCACGAGCAATGATAGCGTGGGTAACACTATGCTACGGCGTCGGTGACGATACGCTGTGACGTAGTGGCGCGCCACCATGAAAGGCCACCATAGCATACCAACTCGGCACTGCGATTACCGTTACGCGACGCTGCAGTATAGTAACACGCTGATGCATACGAGTGCATAAGTACTGTACTAGCCACGCGTTAGACCACGTATATAGTTGTGCCATATATATATATATATATATATATATATATTGTAGTCAACTATCCTTTTTATATTAAACCTGTTATTATCCTTCTAATCAAACACTTATTTATTCAAATTCTGTATCTGAACCTCCTCTTCCCTACAATACAATAAAATAAAATTAATTTTTTCAAATATAGTTAAAACAATATAATTAGTGTATGTTTTCAAGAACTTCCATATACCTTAAATTCTTATTTAAACTAGTAAAAAGTTTTGTTTTTTATTTATTCGAAATATTTAAACTTTGAACGATTTTATTTGAACAATTATAATTTATCTTTTTAATATAAACAAAAATTGCTTCTTAAATTTGGAAATAATGTTAAAAAATCCTCCTTATAATTTTATTATAAAATTAAATACTTCATCCATTAATAAAGATAAAATTAGCTTAATAAATATATTTCAAGAATTAGATTTTAATTGAATCAAATATAGTGATTTTTATAAAAACTTATAATTTTTGGTTGATTATAATTATGTATTTATAGAACTGATTGATGAACGTTGTCTACGTTCACGAAAAATTGTCAGTTAATTACACACACATGTTATTAAAATCAGAAAATAGTAAAATAAGAAACTATTAAAGAATCACAATTATATTAAATATCAAATAATTTTTAAGGATTTGAATATGCATTTTGATTTTGACAAAAAATATGATGATTGAACTGTAAGAAGTTAATTAAATTCCAGACAATATATTATCAGAATAGCCATGCGTTAATCATAGATTATCTTAGAATATATTGGATATCAGGAATACAAAATCAAATTCCAATGTTACTCCTTTACAGTATAATTGAGTAAAATCCTAACGATAAGAACATACAATAAATAATTTGCTTTGTTCTACACACATATCATAATTTACATATAACCATCAATATCTTCGAAAAATTTCTAAAAATTAAAATATAATTATAAATGCAACAGAAAAACTGAATAAAATAAATAAATAAATATAAGAAGATATATTAGATATATTTATATATATTAAAAATAATGAAAGAATATTGCATTACATATTTAAGTATAAATGATAAATTTTTGTCACATTATAAATTCGAAAATACTTTAAATATGTAGTCATTTACCTAAAACATTACATAAACACAATAATTAAATAGGGATAAAAAATACTTTTATCAATATGGTTAAATTAAAAAATATCTTTACGAAGATTACAATGTTAAAATATATTTTTTATAATATTAAAAATTTGAATACGATTTTAGTATAAAAAGTTATAAAAATTTTATATATATATCCTGATGATATTCCTACAACGTTTATTGATATGTGATTTAATTAAAATTGACATTTACATTGATATTTGTTGAACATAAAATAATAAGTACCATAAAAAGAAGGTAAAATTTATTTCTTAATGCAAAATTACAAGCATTGAATGCGTACGACAATTACTCTGGAAGAGATTTCTCAAAGTATGCTTGCTGTGTAAAGATCTATATTATATCTTTGTTAGATCTATATTATATCTATATAAATTATCTTTGAAATTAATGATCAATCAATAAATAAATATACTTATATTTACATAAAACTCTTAAATAACTTAAACAGTAATCAGTAATTGTCGAAAATTTAGATAGTTTTTTCATAAGTTCAAACTTTAAGTTAAATCGACAACTCAAGAATTACGAATTATTGTACAAAATATTTTACTGTTGCTAGTTTTATAATTACAATACCTATTGTACCTTTAGATTATACTTTAATTAGATCTTGCACTCTTCATTAAAATGAACTACGTCTGATATCACTAATCAGTTTTAGTTTTGTGCTATGATTATCATTAATAAAGCTTGAGGGAATTTTATAACTATGAAGTCTCTCAAGAGTAAACGCATGTTAGAATTGTCATAATTATTGAACAAAGGAAAAGGGTATTTATCCCCTGGAGATATTTAGTTTTCTATTGCAACTGGAAAATTCATGATTATTTTCTTTAATTGTTGAACTTAATGATACATAAGTAATAGAATACTTTAAAGAAGAAAATTTTTAAAGAAATTTTGAAGAAAACTTTATTTATTTCAATAACTATTTTTCTTAAGTAAAATATTAGAATATTGATTATTGATTATAGTATAAGATACTATAATTACACTTATTTCTAAGGAACTAATAGAAGATCATGGAAGGAAAAATTCCCGACTCAAAATTTCGTCTTTATCTAAACAATTCGGTGTAGATAAGAGTACAAAAAATATATGCCAAATATTCTAGCTTTTGCAAGTCAAATAAGAAAAAATAATGTAGCTAATAAACTGTAATAAATACACTTGGAAAAATAACTTAAAATTATTTATTTTAAAAAGTATACAATAATAAACAAAAATTTTATAATTACGAAGTTATCATTATGAAAATTATATCATTGCAATAAAAAACAATAAATTCACGTCATAGGAATGAAAATTTTAACATTTGACACGTCTATTTTAATGTATCAATACTATATGAAAATTTTGTTAATTATTCCATTAAAACAAATAGTTAAATTTGACAAAATTTATTGAAAAACAAAAGAAATAATGTAATTAAAAAAATGAATACGAGTAAATTTAAATTACTATTTTTATTTTTAAAGATGCGAAAATTATATTGGCAATATACTGCATGTTTTACACACGAAGAAAAATTACGTATAATTTTGATACCGTAAGTTAGATTAAATATCACCACAAATGGAAGGTATGTGTAAATGCATCTAAATTCTAATATCGTTGTAAAAAGTAAATGATGTTATACAAATATAAAATATTTTGTACAAAAACAGACAGAAAAGAAATCTAGTATTTTGTAAAAATTGCGATTGTATTTATATGTAAGATCTGGAATATCCATAGCATTGATGATATATTATGATCAAAATAGTCACTGCTAGTAATCCTCGAGGAAATTGATAAAAATATTTCTGATGTTCGAAAAATAAATAAAATATAAAAAATTGGATATACAAATTATCAAGAATCACTTGATATGAATTATATCAGAACAAAAACGTACCTAATATGTTACGCTTAAATACCAAAAAAATACAATGACTAATCAGCGATCTCAGTTGTAAAAGGAAGTCGGTATGTAAGTCAACCGATAAACTCGTATTGTTTGCACGAAAGGAGAAGATAAAAAAGCTTGCAAATACATGAATCGTAAGTATAATAAAATAAAGTAAGTATAATAAAATAAAAATTGCAATTATATATATTTCGATTAGAATACACAAATAACAATGCAATGCTATTATAAATGCTGCCAACCACTAGTAAAAATAGAATATTAAGAAATTTATTATTCAAAACACCAGTAATAAAGTATCACAAGTAATCTCTATATTATCTAAGGTAATACTCTACCGTGGTATGTCTATTATCTATTCTGTTTTGTAAAGAAATAATAAACTCAGTTCGGTAAAAAGTAGCGACCAAAAGTAATAATGAGTGATAGCCAACGTTTATTGAATGTAATTGAGCTTTGCAGCAAGATAAATCCTTAATGTCAGGGAGAATACTTTTTCAATTTATCAGAGTAAAATCAATAAATTCCTGAATACTACGAAGCACTAATTTTTAAAAACCTCTAAGCAACGTTTAAATAATAAATAATCTATTTTAAAACAATAAGTTTTTATCTGAGTAATGTATGAATTAAAAGAAAACAATTTAAAATTTTATAAAACTAATTCTTTTTTTTTAATAAATTATTAATAATTAAGAAATGATCAAGATATATTCAAATCTACGTGTAGACAAAAAAATAAGCATAGACTCAAATAATCAAAGTTGAGATCCCACTCTCCAAACGTACAAAGAAATTGTAACATGACAAAAATTAAATAAAAGTACCTGACCCTTTGAGAAGCTTCACTGACAATATTTTGTATACTACTTAATATCAAATTAGACATAGATTAGACTTGCATTTTTTATGTTTTAAATATAAAAATTAGTTTGAAGCACAATTTGGTTTACAATAGTTCTTATAATGTTATTTAAATTTAATTTTTTAACACAATATAAAAATATTTTCAAAATATTTTTATTTTCTTTTTTACATCATTATTAACGTATTTTTGTTAAGATTTATACTCTGTTAAGATTATTTGGATTTATTTTATATAAAGATACAACAGATAAATAATCATGAAGATTTAATTTAATTTAATCACCAAGATTGACTTTTAGACTTTTCATTTTATTAGTTACCTTAAAATTTATTCATATTTTGTCAGAATTTAATAAAAATTAAAAAATATTCATTAATAATTGTAAGAATTACATTATAGAATCAAATAAATAAATATTTACATCAAATATATTAATATAATATATTTTATCCTTTTATAGTATCTTATTATAATATTTATTATATTTTTGAAATATTGTAACAACGTTATCTTCCAAAATACTAGCAAAATTATTTAAGTTTACTATAATTTTTATTTACTTTATCAGTGATAATAAAAAAGCGTCATAAATCTAAGATGTACGCTGATGCACCTTATTTATTAATTTATTTACATATGGAAAAGAAAGTAAGTATTTGCTTAAAGTATATCATCTTGTTGGTGATAGAAAAGCCTCGTACGACGATTCCATTGAACGGCCGGCTTAGGCCAACTCCGCGAATTGCCGTAGCGTGAAAAGTAACTGCTACAGTTTAAATAGATGCGAGACGAGAGATATACCGATAGACGATTATCGCGATATTTCCTTTACATTTTATACCACATCAAAACAGTTTTTGATTCCTAGATTTAAATTACTGGACTAGTATATATTATATTACTGTTATTGAAAACACAAGAAAAATATTGTATAAAAGGGGGGAGGAAAAGCGTATATGCCGAATGCCACGGCTCCGATTACCTTTAGATTTTGCTTCTCGATTCATACGCATCTTGACCAAGTAGCCCTACATTTCCCTTTTTTATCATTTAAAAATTGTGAATGCCACAGATAAATAAAATAATTAAAACTATTTAATTATTTTTAATATAACCTGCTGCTATCCCTCTCCGCGATTCGCGAGTTACACATCTATATAAACGAATTGGTACCAGGGACTTCAATTATTTATCAATATTTCAATATCGTGATAACAATCCTAATTTAATAATAAATTATTTTATAAAAAATTTTTTAAGACGCAAGATTATTAATTTTGTCAAAAAAATAATGTTTATTAAATTAACACTATATTAAAATATTTATCTTCATTATTGAAACTGACAGTTTCCGTATGAAAATATGAATTGCTATTAATATTGTACGTAATGTATATTCTCACTAATAATTTCTTCACCATGATCTCTTTTAAATAATATAGGTCTCACTAGTTAAATTACATTAATTATATCTTAAATATGGAATTATACTTGCAATACATTTGCAGTCCCAATACTTTGTTAGCCTACGTGCACTTCTATACTTAGTAAATGATTTACAATTACTAAATGGTCAAAACGGTCTATATTTTGGAATACATATACTTTCTATCAAAGAAAAATTAGAAAGAAAAGTAGAAAAAAACAAACTTATTTTAATTTATAAGAAAATATTTTATAGAAATGAAAATTAAACTGAAAAAAAATTATATTAAAAATGTTTTATTAATAGAATGATACAGTTAATTGTGATTCCGCGATATGATTAGACTATTCTACTCGTAGGATATACTTGAATGTAGATACTACTTCGTCCAGATGATCAATTTAGATTCCAATGAAGAATGATTGTTTTCTTCTAGAATTTATGCACCAAAATAACTGCCATATTACATTCATGGGTTCACATATTTATGTAAATAGGACTTTCTTACATGAGCAATTGGAAAAAATTATTTGCTTGACACGGCAAAATAAATGTTCAATTTAATTTAATAAATAAATGTGAAATTCTGAAGATTTTAAAAACTTCTTGCATTATTAAATGAAATCGATTTTTATATTCACCAGATCATCGTTTTCATATATTTTCAAATTTTTAAGATAACCATTATTATTCACTTGCTTTCTTCGATTTCTTTATAAAACAATACCATTTTTAAAACTTGTTATTCTTGTTCTATTTTGAATTAGATTTACAAAATTAATTAAAATTAAATTAATTTATTTTTAACTTAATAATTAATCTATATTGACCATTGTCAATAATTAAAAAGTAAATTAGACTGTACGAAATTTTAAAATTATTGAAACCCTAGGAATTAAATACAAACAATAGACGCTTCATTATATAGTTATATATAGAATATAATTTAATATATACTTTAAAATACAATGTGTAATTTAATGTTTACAATATTTTAATTTTATTTTCAAATAAACATTTAAAATAATTTGTTATAACAAATATTATGAAATTATGTAACTTATATAATTCAATACATATATGTATATATGTATATATAACTTTATACTTCAAAAATTTATTCTTCATTCTGTTATAAAGCATAGAATTATTTGCACTTAGAAATTTTGTTCTCAATATTCACGTGTATCAATGGATTTAAGATGAAGTTGTAACTTTAACAAATCCCAATTAATCAAAGCTGTTAAGAAATGCAACGATTATTGAGTCCACGTTATTATTTTAATTTATTGAAATAATGTTGAAACAATCTCCATTAAAAATAGAAAAGTAATATTTCAAATTAATAAAAAATGTGAAAATATATAGATTTATAATTTTTTCTATCATATCTGTCTCCTTATAAAATATATTTAAAATAAAGATAAAATTTTATTATTGACATAAAAGAATGTTTTAATGTAGATCATTTTTTAATGGTTTTTACATTGAATATAAAATAAATAATGTATAGATTTTTACATTTAAAAAATAAGTTATCCTAAAATTTTGAAATTTTCAGTATTAAATTAAATAAAATATTACATATAAAATGTAGTGGACTTAAATTTTTTTATTAACTATTTTTTTAACAGAACAATTTATTCATGTAATTAAAATTTATTGTAACTAAAATTTTATTGTAATTTTCTTTATTATAGATTACAAGTATCAAATCTAGTTCAAATACTATTTCTATGCATACTATCTTAATCATTTATTTCAATTAATTTCTAGCTATTAACTATAAATAAGTATTAAAAGTTTTATTTACCTATTGAAAAATTAATTTAATTTTTACAAAATTAAAATGTACTTTATTAAATTACGAACTTATCATTTTATGTCACTATGTTTTATCATCTTGAGTGAAGTTCAAAATTTCACCCGCCAACAAAATAAATAAATGCGATCATTTGAATTAAAGTTTTCACTATTTTCGAATTTTTAAAGACTGAAACAAATCATAATCTAATGGTACTAAATTATGGTTTAGTGCTTAGTCTAAAATATAAATCTAAATATCTAAAGTATATTTTGTTGGAGTTGTAATAGCATGTCACAAGTGAGCAAATTTCTACATAGTTTAGTTCTAACAGATAATAACATAAATAATAGATAGATAACATTAATAGTGTTCAAGATTTTTAAGGAATTCAGAGCCACCATTTTGTCGCAGTGGTGCACCGATCGCGTATGGATTGCCACCAGTGACATCATTGGTTTGTCATGCATAACGTTTTATGCACGTGACGGCAATACGTGGAATTCTCATTAGTTCTTCAAATATGACCACTCATTATCTTGTACATGCTGTTTTGAACGCCCATATATATTTTCTTTTCATAATTTACATCGATAATCATGAATAAGATTGTTGATGGCGGGTGGAATATTCGAAATTCCATAAGGAACTCAGAGCCACCATCTTGTCGCAGTGGCGCATTGATTGAGACATGTGAAACGTTTTGCGCACGCGGCGAACCAATGATATCGCCGGGGGCAATCGATACGTGATCGATGTGCCACCACAACAAAATGGCGGCTCTAACTCCAGACTTTGTGCTTCATGGTATTTAATTCAACTAACAACGATATATATTACTCTTATAATTATTTTCGAGCACTGTAAAAAATATAATTTGTCTTGGAATCTCATCTTTTAGTTATTATAACTTTTTTTAAATATATGCTTATTATTTGGATTTAATAGATTTATTATACCAAACACCGTAATTATTTTCACGCCACTTTGTTATTGAAAATAATTTTTAAAATTTATAATTTTTTCGATAATCAATGTTTTAATATTAAATTGAAAACTATAATAAATTGTTTAAATATTGATTTTTGTTATTTAAAACGATCGTTGTAACTTTACTTTTTTTCTTTGACTTCTATTATCCAACTTAAATAAAATGCATTTTATAAAAATATTGAATAATTTTTTTTAAACTACAATTTGTTAAAACTTTTGATTTGTTTAAATGGATTCTTTTTGAATATAAAACGATTTTATACTTTAAAATAATCTATAACTAAATAAAAAAAAACATAATATGTGAAAATGAAAATTAACTCAATAGATATTCTTAATTTTTATTATTTACAGTTTTATGTTGTTTCTAATTTTATTACTTGAAAATTATAAAATAAAAATATTTTTAGACGGTTTTTTAATATTATGATATTTATTTTATAGTAATTCATTATTTGCATTTAAATTAAATATCTTATACTTTTATATACTATTTTATTTATTACTTTATTACTTATTTGTAAAATAATATATCTCGATTTTATACGGTTTTATATTATTTTTAAAATATTACAATTGTTGAGTACTAAAAAAGGACTTAAAAATTGGAACTTTATAACTAATTCTTTTTAAATTATCTGTAAATTGTATTGTATTATTATTCATTGTATTGTGATGTAGATCTATTGATATTATAACATGCTTCTTTACTTTCATTTAGAATTATAACTAAATGTTGAAAATTTATTTACATGCTTTAATTAATTATGCAATTAATTACAATATCACAAGATATTTTAATTTAAAAAAAATACTATAGGTATAACAGTTTTTAAAAGATGTCCTTTATTATTTTATTTTAATTGATCTTTTAAGTTTCTTTTATTTTTGTTTTTAACTTTTATCATACTATCATATCCTTTTCGTAGTCGCTCACTTTCTTCACTTTTTATGTCACTGAATATAGTCAGAATATAGTCAACGTCTTCTTTTCCATTTTTTCTCTTACCTTTTAAATTTATTTCTTTTTTCATAATGCAAAGCTTTATTATAACTTTTTTCACTTTGAATATGTATATCACTATGATATATTTTAATGCTTACTGTACCTTGAATTTCAAAGAAGAAATTCATTCAAGGCGTAATTTTAACTACGAAAGCTTTTGATCGTTTTTTCTTTAATTACAGATGGATTTTTTTACAAATGTAAAGATGCCTGAAATAATTAATGAATGCTTATTTGAATTAACAGACGAATATTTTCTATGCAGTTTTTTAATTTTTTATACAAAAATCTCTGTCTGCTTTAATACTTTCTCTCTTTCTATATATATATTCAGCAATTTAGTTATCTCTTTCACTCTCATTCTCTCGTTCTTATTTTACTCTCTATTATTTACAATGACTACAATATATATAAAAGTTCTTTACATATCAAACTATAAAGAACTAAAAAACAGAAAATATAAAAATTGAAAAAACAGCTGCACGTTACAATAATTACAAAGTAAAAGGAACCTAAAAAAATTTTAATTGTACTTAAAATATTTTTTTCTAAATCTAAAATTTTAATATTAATATAAAATATTGATCAAACCCATACATAATTTCTTTTTAATTATAACAGATTTTATCTTGTAAGTAATCTAAAATAAAAAAATCGAATAATTTTTTAACATAATTATAAATATTCAAAAAATTTTATTTCTACTAAAAAAATTAATATTTCAAATCCAGAAATAAAAAAAATCTACTCTCACTTATACACAATAGTTTTTTATAAGTTTTAAACTGTTATATACGCAGTTTCTGTAAAATGCTTTAATCACATAATTTTATTCATAGAACATTCTTCTTATATAATAATAAGCATTTAAAATTTTTTATTTTATAGAAGATTTTAAACATTTAAAATAAAATTCGTACTTTTTTAATATATTCAAAAAGATAATAAGTTTAAGAAAACAAACAATTTTTGTAGAAATAAATTAATGAATATTTAGAATGCATGCAAAAATAAGGTGATAAAAAAATGATGAATGTAAGTAACAAAATAAAATTATACGACAATAAAGTTTAAAAATTGAGTGAATTATATATACAATCTTTTAGATAGTTAAAGAAACACAAAATATATAACTTTATCGACCATTTTTATTGACACTACTGACTCAAAAATATTGAAATTGTACGTGAAAATATTTGATGATTCTTGTATGAATGTTAATAATACTTCTATTTTTTATATCACTATAATTTTGAAAATAGTTAATTTTTTAATATAACATAAGAAACTAGAACTGAATAAGGTTTGAAATAATGTAAGCCCTGATTTATATGGGATCTTACTACTAAATAATAAACATTATAAAATTAGAAGAAATATACTTAGTTAAAACTAATAATTTTTTTGAAAAATGAAATTCAATATAGTTTGTATGACGGTCCAAATATTACTTACATCATTTATGAATTTCTACCATATTTTTTTGTATAATTACAAGTAGATTATCGTACATATGTTTAAAATAAATTCATACATCTATCTTTACATAAACATTTTTTGTAATTTTTTTATATTATATTTACTATTAAAATATAATTTTATTTATAACATATGCTAGTTATGCTATATAAAATTACTGAGATAGTTATGATACTTAAAATTACATTCATTGATAACATTTGATTGCTGATAATATCACGAACAAATATTATAATTGACAGAAAATAAAACTCAAGTTGGTTATTAATGAGATATCAAATAATATGCTGGCAAATAATTATCTTATAAATAGTTATATAATAATAATTGGAAAAAATTAATATTTTACATTTAAAATTTCAATCATTTAATTAAAAGAGAATTTTAAGAAAGTAATTTTAGTTAGTAATTAATTTTTAGAAAGTAATTTTAATAAAATTCAATAAAGTTTGCGATTAGTAAATATCTGTACTAATAGACTATATAATTGTAAAAATTAAAATATAATAAAACTTTGTTTATTATTCATATTAAAAAAAATTGATTAATTTAAAAAAAACAATATTTTTAACAAATAATCATTAAATATATTTGACAGGCAATTTTAGAAATCTAGAAATCAATGTACTTAAAAAATTATATTTTATCTTTTAAAAGCTGATATAAATAATAATTAGAAAAAATTATAAATTACAAAGAAAATTGTCTTTTCTAGAAATTATTAATTTTATAATTTTATAGTATATTTTCTTCGATTTAGTTTGATAACAATGGGTTCAATTTGGCTTATTATAATAAATATTTGGCTTAAAATCAAATTTATCTAAAGATTAGCATTTAAACATTATTTATGTACAAACATTTTATTAATTTTTCTTTAATGTTAATTTCATCTGCTCAATATATTTATTTCCTATTCTATATAACTTATTTCTACATGAATTAAATTCATTTAATTAGAATAAATAATAATTATTAATAGAAAAAAATATTCTTTTACAAATATTAAAATATATTAAATTATTAATATAATCGTATATTAGTATCGCTGTAAGAAATTTATAATTTAATGATAAGAAAAAATAATTTAAAAAACTCATATCTAGCCTTATATTTAACTATTATTTCAAAAATAAGTATTTAGTAAATATAAAAACAAAGATGTTAATAAATATTATACAGTCTTAACTAATTTAAATAATTTATTATATGAAAAAATTGTAAAAATATAAAATATTTCGCGTTTATAAACCGTTTTAAAACTGATTCATTAATATTGGCAGTTATATAGTTTTGTTATGCAGTGTCACAAAATCCTAAATTATAGTAGATACGCATTATTGCTCGTTTAAGTTCATTTAAGCTTAAAAGTATCTGAGTACATCAACGAACCACAAAGATTTCACTTGCTAATAAAACGGGAACCAGTTGTATAACCAAAAAACGATACTAAACTCTTTTCGAAATACTCATATATATACATATAAGGATAGAACATAAGTTAGTAAAGAAAATTCTAGATGTTCATGAAACGTATAATGGATCGATCTTACTTGGAGTTCTCTACGAAAGGTTTCTGTAGAAAACATAAGAGTGAATGACTGAAAAACTGAGAAATCGAGGAAACATCATGGATTAATCGTATCTTCTATTCTTCAATCGAAAAGCAAAGAACTAATGTATTTATCTATTCATCTTTAAAATATTGCTGTCAACTCTGAGGAAAGTTTTAGATATTCTCCTACTACTCATAATTTATATAAATACAATTTATATCATTTTATTATTATTTGTTTTATATGTAGTATTTTTTTAAATAATGTAATAATTCTATATAATAAAATTTTTACATTTCAAACAATTTTTGCTGCTATATATATCGATGTAATAAAGTATGATTATTTTTGATTTTCAAATATATATATATATATATATATACTAATGTGCTTGTTATACTATTTAATATATTTTAAATCTTAAATAACCGAATTTCTAATTTTTATTAAATTTAATATAAAATAACTATATGTTTATAAAGAACGTTTACATTCATTTATTTTAAATTAAGAATGAATTATAAAAAAAGTAATGTTCTTAAAATTTTAAGAATAAAATTAAATAAATAAATATTTTTAAAAATAATAAATTACTAATTCTATAAATTATTTATTAATTTAACATTTTTATATAATTTTTATGATAAATCTTATAATAATTTATGAAAAATTTTATATAAATATAAGCACCATTTTCCGATAAATTTTATTTATAATTTATATAGTACTAATATTGTTGAACTGAAATTTACTATAATTCGAGGTATTGTATAAATTTTTTACATAATATTTAATAAACTAAAACAATTAAATTCGATACATAAAATTCTTGGTGAGTAAAATATTAAAGTTGCTATATTTCAATTATTTATATAAATTACGTTATTTTATTTCCTTTTTTATTTGAATCTAATATGTGTATCAAAATAAATAAGATTATGTTACCTGTTACAGAATATAAAGATGAATATGTAAAATTAACAAATAATGTTAAAAAAGAAAATTTATAATAGCAAACTGTATATTTATTTGCATTAATTTTCTATCAATAGTTTTTTGTAAAAATAAAATGGACTATATTAAGTTTAGTTAATAAATACCTTTTGATATAATACATTCGATTCTAAATTAATGCCTTATTATTTAATAATTACATCTATTAATTCATAAAATTATTGTAAGAGTATATTATATAAAAGAAATGAAGTAAAAAATGTTATAATAAAATATATTCTAAATATTTTATTTAATGATTATAAGATTCAGCTAAATACACATATGTGTATTAAATTAATTTATTTGCATTATATAAAGTTTTATACATATAATTTAAAATTCTTATAATTAAATTCTACATATGTCTTCATATAATTTTGCAGAAAAAAATTAATTTTCGTTGCATATTTATGTCAAATCTATCTATAGTAAACGCTGATTATTCTAAAGAAACCTTTGTTACAATTATTATGTATTTCAAATATTATTAATGTATATAGTAATTAAATAACTAAGATTTTAAATTCTAAAAAAAAAGTAATTCATTAAAAGATGATACACCTGATACAATGATTAAAAGAAGATACATCTATATTTTAATATACAATCAAAATAACTAAGTACTGAATACATAATTAATAACTGCATAACTAAATAGAGTTACTGAATTTACTTTTTGAAATATGTTGATAAAAACAATAATAATATGATAAAATCTAAACTTAAAATCTGTAGAATTATTTTATAAATATATATTATAAACTGACCTTCATTCATAATTTCAATTATAATCTAACATAAAATTTGATTTAAGAAATATAAAATTATTATTAAATTTTATATATTAACTCTAAATCATAAAATAAAAAAGGTGGACAATTTTTAAAATATAATAATTTTATTTCAACATAATTTTGACCTTTAAAATTATTTTAAAAATTAATTTACATGCATTTTATATTTTTAAAATTCTATTTTAAACAAAAAATATGACTATTTTTTTCGTATTCGTAATTCTTTATAATAATAAAAAATATTAAGTTATTCTATAAAAAGTAACGTTGTATTCATGAATTTAAAAATCTATCCAAAATATTATAATTATTTTAGCATAATAATATATTTTCATATAAAAAATTACTTTTCAAACTAATGCAAAGTTATATTTTTTAATAATTTTTAATTTTATCAACATGAATATGCTCTGATAAATGTTACAATATCTGAATAAATTTCTAAATCTGATGTTCTATCATGATGAATGTTACAAATTGTAATAAGATATTCATTCAATTTTTTATACATTTATTTGTGTACATTATTTAATATACAAAAATAATAATTATAAGGTCATTTAATTAATAGTCAGAAATTGAATTACAGTAAATCATATATTTTCTAGAAAATTGGAAATATAGTATTTGATAAATTGTTATCCAACACTATATAAGTACTTTAGATACATTATTGTAAATTATAATCGATCGATTATTTCATTATTTACAATAATCATTGATTATTTTTAAAAATAATTATTTTTACCTCAATAAATTAATATTTATTTAATATAAACTAAATATAAAAGTTAATATACATTTATCTTTTGTAAGTTTCTTAAATTTTCTTGCATTGATATATCATTATAAAACTATTATTTAGTTTATAAGGTGTCTTATAACTTACTGTAAATTTTATAGACTAAATCTCACTTAAAATCATATTCAAATTAAAAATTTTTACTTCTTAAAAAATTATAACAACGAAAACGGATAAATTTAAAACTTTCGTTCTCATTAAATTTTATTTATTAGATTAAGTTTTATTGAAAAAATATTTAAATATTTTCATTTTTGTTTACAGTAGTTTTCAATTTCTAATAATAATAGTTTAGTAGTTAATGTTTTAAATAATATATTAGTATTAAATAATTATTAGTATTCGTTAATGCTTACAATTTATATATTACATATTCATTCAATGCTTTATACTTTTTACAAAAAGTATTAAGTTTTAAAATATTTATTAGATTTATTGTTCTATTCAAACTATTTTACATTACAAAATACAGTATTTTTTATTTAAAAATGAAAAAGCGCAAGGTAAATTAATATTATTGTACTCTTTAAATAACGCGAGAAGTAATAAAATAAAAAATTCAAATTAACATATCTATATTGGTATCCAAATGTTTTTAAGCATAGAATAAAAATTTCTTTATTTATTTATTTATATAGTCTAGTTTTAAAGTATTTATTTAAAATATGTTCTATTTTTATATGAATTCTAAATTCAAGAATTTATTCTTTTCATTTTATTTATTTGTTTTATTATCAAGAATTAGTTCAAATATATTGGACAGCAACAATAAAAATTATAAATGGGATAAAATTTATGAAATCAAATTAACATTAATTTTTAATTTTTTTTATATAAAATTAAAATTTTATGTATTTTATTAGAATTCAAATTTTTAAATCCAACTCATTTTTTCTTAAATAGTTCATAAATAATCCTACAGTTAATAGTTAGAAAATATGATAATATTAACCAATTAATATAGACTAAATTATTTTGATCTATCTACTTTTAAACTTATGTAAGATTTTTTTTAAATACATATTTTTACTCAAATATAGAAAGTATTAAAAAAAATTAATTTATAATAAATTTTAAATTGAATTCAATTTTTATAAATTAATAATTTTGGATATTGTAAGTAATAGGTAAATAGAATTTTGATTTTTTTCATATATTTGGAATGTGCAAATACGATTCACTTTCTGATTATGATTTTGCTTGTCTGTTTCCAAAAACATAGTAGTATTACTATCATTGTTTGTATAACTTAATTATTTTTATTATTATTTTTACTTATTATTATGTTCGCTTATTAAATCAATAAATTTATAAGTTTTAACATATTTATTAATAAATTATCAGATGACAGTATTAGTGAATTAATTTCGTTTATTAATAGAAAAAAAATACATATCTGACAACTATTTGACTATAATAAGTCATCAGTATTAATATAATAGAATTATATAAGATTTTATTAATGAATAAAACATAAAATAATTATACAATTTGTATTATTAGGTAAGTAATAATACAACTATAATTAATGTATGTATAGTATAATGTAAAGTGAATTTATAAGCTTTAAATAATTTTATTTATAATATGATTATTTTTCGATGTTTTTATAAGTGTTGTAGGCTAAGAATGCTTCCTAATATTTAAAAAATTATAAATTTAGTAGATAAGTAAGTGAAAAAACTTGATTAAGATAAATTTTCAGTAATTTTCCAAAAGACAAACTAAATTATTTTTTCATTTGAAAAACTTGAAAATAAAAAATAAAATATTATAATATAACATAATGTTAAACAATTATTTTATAATATTAATTTTTTTATTTATTGTTAGTTTTAACATTAAATATTTAAAAAAAAATAATTTTTTTACTATTTCTTATTCATAAACGTAAAGTTGAAATTATAAATTTATACTCACTATAATATGCCTTTTAAAAATCACATATTTATACGAGAAGAAAAATCGACTGAAATAACCTTTTTTCCAAAAAGAAATAGTTGACACCTTCATAGGATATATAGGACTATACCATATCTTAGATAACACTTATACGATCTTCCAGAATTTTGGTTGCTGACACGCTAACAGCGTTTCTAGGCTGTAAAAAAAGGAATTGAATTAAAGGATGAGATCAGCAACCATGAATTCAAACGTTCGCTTATAAAGACAAAACTCTTTCTAGCAACTATATATATATATATATATAAGAAATCTAGGTCATGATGTGCACGTGACACTAGCATTGGTTATGTATATATCAGACGAAGACAGATCGTTAAAGATGGAAATCTGTTTACTATATATATCCGCAGTTGAAGGTTTTGTCAATGAAAATGAATATTGATAATTCCCTAAAAATTACTGTAACTCATTTTTTATACTTTTTTGCTTTAAGTTTCAAATATTATATAATTTGTTATAAAAATATAATAAGAATAGATACTCCTTTTATAAGAACTATAAGAAATCTAATATTTAATTGTATATTATATGAAATAAAGAAGTTGAAACCTAAATATTAGAAGCTTCTTAGAAATGAGTGGCACATAGTTTTTTCTGTTAAACATAAATATGCGTTCGAAAACAATATAAATTTAATTACGAACATATATGAACTGATAATAATGAAAAGTAATAATGACAGAAACTAAGTTAATATTTTTATCTCTTATATTTCGTATATTTAAATGCTAAAAATAATATATTATTAACTAGTAATATTTAATTTAAGTTTATTTATATTTTTTGAAATAATTTTTATTTTTTATTATTTTTTTACTTTTTATTATTATTAATAATTTTTATTTTATGTACTTTATGTACTGTATGTTGTTATATCTAGGATTTAATAGCATTATTCAAAAAGAAGATTGTATAGAAACCGAAAATAGTGAATTTTGGCTGATACAATTTCGTTATACATAAGATGAAAAATGAAAAACGAAATAGATGTAAATTAAAGATCTACTCATACCAGATAGAATATTGTAACCGTCAACATTAGATGTATAAACAGTTAGAAATAATAATTTAAGTAATAGTGTTTTGGTGGTATATTATCATTCAATACTATAATCACTCTCTTTCTTGAATCTAATACTCAATTTGATATGAAAGTATATACAAAAAATTATTTTAAAGGTTACTTTTAATAGTACCTTATATTCATGGAAATATAATTGATCGACATTTTTTATTTGTATATTATTTAATTAATATATTAAAATGTTTTCAAAGAAAAAAAGTATATCTCAAAAAATTATAACACAAATTTATAACTTACTATTAAAAATATAAATATGATAAAACCTTTTTTTGTTTGGAGTATCCGAATTCTGAGATTTATACCTTTATCAGTTCAACATATTGTTTATGAATTGCTGATTTCATTTAAACGATCGGCAATATATAGAAAATTTATTTAATCAAATAAAAAATTTGAAATTGATTATTTCATACTTTAACTTTAAAACAACAAAACTATAAATAATTTATAATCTTCAAAATTAGTATTAACATTTCAATTTTTATTAATACTGACTATTTTTATTAATATATAAGTCAAAAAGTTAAATATTTCAATTCTTAAAGATATTAAGTATAATATACAATGAAGTATTAGTATTTACTTTACAGTGCAACCGTTGTATCAAAGAATTATGATTTCATAAAGTTGATTATGAAATATTCAAATCTTTTCTTTGAAATACTAATATATAAAACTTGTATATAATAAGATGATTTAATAGAAAGATATTTCATAAATTATTATTCATTTTAAAAAATTTCTTATTATTTCTTCTGCTTATAAATTTAATTTTATATAAAAAAAATTTTGTATAAATGGTGTTTAAATTTATGCATTACCATAAAACTGTAAGTAAAACTGTTTAGTTGGTTATAAAATTAATGTTAATCAAAAATAATGTTTATTGATATAAATATCAAAACACCAACTTTACTTTTAAAATTTTTGTATAGCAAACAAGTATTTAAATTTAAAACTGAAATAATTGATTTTTAAATAATAAGTGTACATCATACACTTTCGATCAATTATTTTTTAATAAAATATAATAATGAAAACTTTATAGAGATACGTTCAATCAATACTTTTTATTATTTTTGCCTCGATTCACTTTACAGTATTGAAAAAATTTTAATCCAGTAATTTTTAAAATACTATTAAAAATATAATTAAATATAAAATCTACTGACTGAACTAATTTTATTGGAATTTAATTATAAATATCTTTTTTAATAACAATGCATTAAAAAGTTTTTTCATATTTCAAATAGATTAGCACATTAAGATGATGTTATTAAAAAAAATTTACCCCAGATTCTATGAAAAAAAAACAATTCATTGTAATTATAATAAAAGATACTATTCTCTAATAATAATAAAAATAATTATTTTTTAAGTTTATAAAAGTATAAAATAAATTTAATAAATAGACTACAAATCCAAATTTATTAATGATTTTAAACATTTTTTTATTTCAATGCAAAAGTT
This sequence comes from Platyscapa corneri, assembly GCA_018907185.1. Classification (NCBI taxonomy): domain Eukaryota; kingdom Metazoa; phylum Arthropoda; class Insecta; order Hymenoptera; family Agaonidae; genus Platyscapa; species Platyscapa corneri. Next base: position 85,421 of record JACCHW010000085.1, read on the forward strand.
GAAAATGGTAGAATATTTTAATTTTTTTTTTTAATGGTTAAGATATTATTAAATTTAATTAAATTTTTAATTAAAAAATTATCAAAATTAATTTATACAAAACTATCAGTTTTTAAAATTGACTTAACTTTTTATGAAAGTGAAGATGTTCAAATAAAATTTATTTTTTTCACTAATTTTTATGCATTACTAGATATTAGTATTTAATTATATTTAATTAATAAAAAAATATATTTAATTTAATAAAAAAATCAATTAATATATAAACTGACATACAGAGAAACATTTATTGTATTGTTTAAAAATTATCATATAATTAATAAAACGTATTAATTAATGGGTTAATATAAATTTTATGACTTGTTTTTTTATCTTAGACATATCAATAAATGGATTAAATAACATACGTACGAATATTTTTACCTATATAACAGTGGTGAAACACTGTATGAGTATACTAAACAGATATTTATTAACTTATAGAATAACTAAGATCATTAGATTGTATTCTTAATACATAAACATAAATTGTTTTGAAATATATCATCTTTAATTTATTTTAATTTCCTCAGTTTTCTTCAGTTTTAAATATAGTATTATAAAATAATCGTAAAAAATATTGAAATGTAGTATGATAGCTCGGATAGAAGATTTGGATAATAGCTTGATTTTGATGAAGAATTTTACACTGTTTTGTATATTTAATTAAACATATTTAAGAAATTTCAGCTTACAGTGATAATTCTTAAATTATGATGTAGTTTTTATTATTTGAAACTCATTTTATGTTTTTTTCAAAAGAAATAATATCAAGTTGGAAATAATAATGTTCTTAAGAACTATGACAAAGGTTCGGATAAATAAATAAGTCAAATAAAAAAATTAAGAATGAGAGTGAGTGAGAACTTTTCTGTAAAGCAGGTGTATTTTTATAGAGTATGTCATATTGCTCAATGAATAGTGAAATGAACTGTTGAAAATATGATAAGTCTTGATAATAAGTCTTGGTGATGAGTTAGGTGCGCACATTGCATCGTTCAACGCAATGCTAGGGGCAAAATAAGCAGTTTTTACTCGAAAGCACAAAATCGGACGCCCGCGTTGTGTTGCTTAATTAGGTAAAAGGTATTACATACGATCGCATGCGTTCCTTGCGCTTGTCGGAATCTGCTGATCGTATGCGTACGTTACAGTCGTTAAAAAAAAATAATTCAGCTTTTTTTAATACTTCATTATTTCAAACAAAATGTAAATTTGTTTTATATTTCAAAGTTTTTTGTATTTTGTAGCAAAACTTCTTTTACTTTGAAATTTAGCTATTCAAAAAACATTTAACATAATAAAATTATAATTTTTACTATGATTTTTATTGAATATTTTTAACTAGTGTAACTTTAGTACATGAAAGAAACTAACGATTTTTTTATAATAATTAAATTATGAAAAATATTTATAAATAGAATCACATTAAAATAGCAAAAAATTGAAATACTTATAGTAAAATATATAAATAAGTAACATGTGAAAAAATAAGACACAAACAAAAAATAACAGCCACTGTTCTTATTCAAAATCTGATGATATAAATTTAAAATATTTTTGGCAAAAAAGCAATTTTGAATCATGCTAAAATAATGCTGAAACTAAACTATGCCTTAACAATGTTAAAAATAAAATTGAATAATATTCAAATACATAAAATAAATCTCTTTTATATTAAAATTTATAATAAAAATTTAAGCTAGCAATTTGTTGTTTCAAAGAAAAATAAAATTTAAATATTTCACTCTAATTCGTACTCAATTCATAACAATTTTAATACTTATTCAATTGTCCTCATTATAAATAAATTAATTTCTTGATGAAAATATTTTGAAATTTTTTTAAATTATTAAAAATTATTATATCTATAAGAATTATACACAAGAAGTATAATTATTACAATTTCTTTAAAAAATATTTAAATTTAAAAAATGTCTATCAAAATTCTTAAAAAAACTACATAGGAGTATATACGATGATAGTTCTGAAATATAATATAATTTTAAGATTTATGAATTTACAATTAAAATTTTGAAATTTATGATAATCGTAACGTACGCATATGATCAATACATTCCGACAAGCGAATGCATCTGATCACACGCTATACCGCTTACCAAGCTAAGCGACACGGTCAGGTAAATGAGCTGGTCCGATTTTGCGCTTTCGATTAAAAAATAGTTACCAAGCGTCCAAATTGCGCCGAATGATGCTATGTAATTTAACTCATCATATTCTTCTATAGTTCATTCCGCTTTCCATTAGGTAATATTAAATACCCTAGTCTCTAAAAACACACCTGCTTTACAGAAACATTTTCACTTTTATTCCTCGCTCACTCTTATTCAATTCGTTCAATTTTTCACTTATCCGATCTTGTGTATATTCTTATCTCGATACAGATCCTTCCTATATTAAAGATGCTACGCACATTATTATTTATGACTCAACATTATAATTCGAACACAAAAATACTACATAATTTAAGAAATATTAGCGTGAATAAGAACTTGTTTAATATATTTGAATATTATATAAAAGGAATGTTAAAAATGTAATCAAAATAATCCTAATAAAATAAGTCTATTAAATATTACATATTAAATATAATATTTATTACTAAAAATTACCTCAAATATAAATCATTATTTATAAACTAATTTTAGTCTAGATAAAGCTATTATTTATTTATTATTCAATAAATTCAATCGAAATATTATTCAATGTTAATTTAAGGTTATGATTACCTTATAAATTCTTGGTTCATTTGAAATATTGCATCAAATTTATAAATTTATACTGTTTTAGATTTATTTAACAATAAAAACATTAATGCTTTTAAAAAATATATATATTTATTTATTTTATTATGCGTTTACATGAATTAAAATTGAAATGTTAAAGTTGAAACGTTTAATGTATAAGAAAAAATAATTATTTAAAAGAATTTTACGGACAATATTTACTTATTATTTCTTATATTTTGAGGACTATAACTTTTAATGAGTAGCCTGCAGAATAAATTAACAACATTAAACATATTATTAATGCAATCATGTTTCATTGAAATAATAATTTTACTTTAAATACGCGTACTATATACATTCATACTCGACATTCATCATCCATTTTTCATTTTTCCACAGCAAATATGGCTCGCTCAAAGTTACGACGCATCTGCGAGAACTCATCTTTCTAGATTTTGTTCGCGCGGTTCTGTGGATTAGAGCTTTTGCTTTGTTCTTTTTATCCTGTCTCGGGGATTACAGTGAAGTACTGAAGTTCACATGAGAGAGCAAGTTTTTCACTTACATTGAACGTGACATGATAAATTGACTAAACATGCCGTACAAGTTGAAACTTAGAAAACTCTATTTCTTTTTCACTTGCATTTCTTATGCGAATAAATTCTCGATTTTGTAACCTTTATCGTTGATAATCATTTATTCCAAAATTACCATCATAAAGAAATCTGTTTCTTTGGTTTTTTATTTACTAACAAATGAACAAAGGAAACTATTAAAATTTTAAAATATATATATATATATAACGTCTATAATTTAAAAAATGTATATTAACCTAATATTTTATCTGTATTATATTTTAATCTAGTAATTAATTTATTATTGATTTATTAATATATAGTATTGTAAAATAATAACCTAAATATATTTTGCAGTAAATATTTAAAAATTTGCTTAATAATATCATTATATATTAATTATTAATATATTAATATAATTATAAATATTATAATATATATTAGTATTATGATAACTATAATTATTAATATTTAAACGAAACTGATTAGATTATTTTAATAGTAAAAAATATGATACTTACTATTACAATAGTCGAAAATAAAATTTCCTTAATTAAAAAAAATTTGTTCTTATTATAGATTTCTTTTTTTATTAAAATTTTTAGAACACAAAGTTTTCAAATATTACTTTTTAAAAAATTTTTAAATATAATGAATCTTTTAAAAAACCTATTATATTTTTTTAGTTAATTTTGCATTATGTACTGGAAAATTTTCGTTTTGAATTGAGATATAAATTTCGGTCATTCAAGTTTTTGAATAACTTTTACAAAAAATTTAAAACTACATTCTTTAGTAAAAACTTTTCTTGAATAAATAAATAAAAAGAATATATAAATTAATCTGTAGATAAACTTCGGCTATATAAAAGGAAAATAATGTTTGTCTTTTACATGTAGTTTTATTATTACTTGCACTACTGAAAAAATGATGAAATAAAAATTATTTTACATTTATGCAAGTATTTCATAGATAAACAAATCTATATCTCCTATTTTAATTAAAGCAGATAATGTTTTGAATAAAGAAAAGTAGAAGTAAATAAAATTTAAGATCGAAAGAAAGCCAAAGGTAAAAAAGTGGCGAAACCTTTGTAATTTCGACTACCTGTTGACACAAATTATTCATTTTACACTTATTTCTTTGTTTCCTTTCTTTCTTAATTTATTTTTCTCTCTTTTTTCTCTTTTTTCTTCTTTTTTCTCTCTTTTTTATATATACTATTACAAAATGTAGCATCGTTAGTACGTTAAGTTAAAACAGTGTGAATATAATCAATGCGAAATTGCATTCAGAAAGAAAATGAATAGGGATCAATGGATAACATAAAATACCATCTCTTTCTAGGATAGGAAATGGAATCTGCATTGTAATAAATAATAAAAAATTAAACGTAGGACAGAAAAGGAAGCAATTAAATTTACCGGAAATATATTTGATTATTAAAACATAGATGTCCTTCTTTAAGTAACTAAAAAGTGAATCATGAAATGAAAAAGAGATAATTTAAACAAGTAATATTCCATTGGCATGATATATTATAGAGATGATTATTAATTCACATTAATATTAAATCTCTTTGTTCCACACTTTTTATTTGTTTAAAAAAAATATTATTATTTTAAGGGGAAGAAGATTTTTGTTTTAAATAATATTGATTATTTAATTTAAAGTAACTATATGTAATATGAAAAAAAACAATATAAATATACGAATAACTTTCGTTATTGTTCCTTGAATTTAAATTGAGTAATTAATACTTATTAAATAATTTAATATAAAATATATTAGAGATTATTATATATGTATTGCTCAAGTTTATAATAATTTAATATAAAATATATTCGAGATTATATATATGTATTGATCAAGTTTATAATAATTTAATATAAAATATATTAGAGATTATTATATATGTATTGATCAAGTTTTTAATCTGATAAGTCTTTTTAAATATTTTGATTGATTTTTACATTCTAAATTCTATAAGAAAAACTGAAAATATTAGAATTAATATAAACTAAAAATCAAAAAGTCTGTACTATAATATATTAATAACAATATTGTAAGTATTTTAATAAAATTTTATCAAAATCTATTTCATCGTGTACATGTTTATTAATATTTTAAGGATTTTTTAAATTTTGATTATTTATACAAAGCAATTAAAATAGTTTTTAATTAGTTTTATTAATAATACACACAATAAATTCTGTGCCCATGTTTACATATTTATATAATACACTTATATCCTTGAAATGTAATGCTTAAAATTAGTTAAATAAAATTGAAATTTTTGTGAATGCAATTTTTTCCACTGTTTAGTGTGTGTTTTAATTTTTGCAATAACCAACGTTATATATTTTTACGCTTATTTCGTATGTATACAAATAAGGAAAAACTAAAAATAATTTGTAAACATAAAAAGCATAATCACCAGTTATATTTTATATTAATTATATTTAAAAGCTTTATTATAGTAAAGATATTAGTTTTTTATTTTATATTCAAATCATAATTTTATAAAAATATATTTGCAACGTATTATATTAAAAATGTAGTTATCATTTTTGTTTAAAATATTTTTGCATTAATAAATAAAATAAATTATTTTAGAAATTTTAAGTATTATATAATTTTAATCATTCAATGTAATATTATTTAATATAATATTTATAGAAAAAATTTAGTTATTTAATTTTTAATAAAAAATATTAAATAAATTGAAAAAATATTTTTTATATACTTAAATCTTAATATTTCGGTGCAATATTTACGGAATATAATAAAATAATCTATTAAAAAATAACATTTAAAATTATATATACATTAAAATTCTAAAGAAATAACAAAATTCTATGTACCAAATAATCAACTATTAATATAAGCATTTTCTCCTGTAACCTATCGACGCTATTACATACTTATTGAAATTAGTAAGACATTAACGGATATTATTAGTTCTTATGGTTTATATGAAATAGTTTTACCTTGAAATAACCAGTATGATTTGAAGTAATGTTTATAGTATCGATTTTGTATTAATAATTTTTTAAAAAACAAAAAAAGAACATATGTTTTTTAATATTCGCAGTTTTCTATTTCTCTATAATTTTAAACTATTTGATTGTCAGTTTTACATTATTTAAAAGAAAATTTACAAGCAAAAATTTTTTTTATATATATAATATTTTTTATATAGTCTTTTAACAAGAAGATTAAAGTTTCGAAATAGCTAAATATAGTAAAAAATAAATTTTGAGAACAGCTGTATAATATATTGTACATAAGAAATACAATCGAATAGTTTATAAAAATAATATCAATGTGGAAATTTGATAAAAATTAAAATATTTATTTAAAATCCGCACCCATTATAGTTTTACGAGGTTATGTTTTACTTGAACATATCTGAAAATTTTAATTCCAAATCGATAAATATTATTTTCTGTTTATTCACTTTCTATTGAAATATTTTAGATTTAATTAAATTCTTTTATATAAAATTTTTATACTAAATAATTAATACGTTTCATATATTCATATTCTTTACATACGTTATTAAGCTTCATTACTCTTTGATTCTTTTATAATTTCAACTTACATTACGTTAGAAATAGTTATAAGTTTCAATTCTGTAATTCTATCTAAATATTTTATGACTTGTTTTAATACAGCAAAGCATTTTATAAATTTTATAATAAAAATCAAAGATATATTTTATAATTAAAATATATAAAAAAATATATTTAAAAAAGTTAAAAGTTTATGAATAGAAATGTTTATGAGTAAGATACTTTTTAATTTTATATTACAAAATAATTATTGATAATAATACGTTATATTATTAAAAAAAACTTATATACTAAGAATTTATAATCTTGTAATATATTCATATAATATATTAAACAATGTTTAAATAAGTTATATTATTTGCAAGAAACTAAAGTGCAAATACATATAAATATATCACATCCATACCAGCAAGATCTGGATAAGCATTTATGTTTTAAAACTACGAAATAAGAATTGAAAAGTAAAAAAAGGAAAAAACGTTTATTATAATAATTTATTTGTAGATATTACTGTAAAAATAATTTTATAAACATGAGCTTCTATAAGATGTACTATACAACGATGGGAGAAATCACGATCATATTTATATAAAAAGTATAGTAGAATTTTGATGTATACAGATGCATGCAAAGTTTGTACATAAAAGCAAGATTGTCAATAATGCATAAAATATAAAATATAAAAATTAATACATACAAAATGTATAGGACACTGAAAAAGAAGTAACAGGAAACTCATCTTGTTACGAAAAAAATTTGTAGATACAATTACAAAATTCTAATGTGACATTATTGGAGAGACCAATATAGAATAAACTTCTCTAAGTTTGCAGTCTTTATCTAAATTTCTGTTAAGTCTATACACTTTTAAAGGACGACGGATAAGCATAAAGGGAAAGCGAGCACCTGTTGGACTTCACTTAAGTAAACTTAATCGAACTAGGCCAGCGGATAAGAAGGCACTCATATTTAAGAATTCCTAAATAAATGTATAAATAATACTTACTTTATGTGTACAAGAAATAGGATTATTCATATATATATATTATATATATATATACATGTAATCTATTTTGCATACTCTTATTTCCTATGATATATATATATCAAATATATATATATATACACATTACATCATAAGAATAGATATCATCGTTAAAAAGATTCAATTGATCAAAAATTTAAAGTGTATGTAATTTTTTTAATCTATTTGTTATTAAATAGGCTATTTAATTAAAGACAAAAAATATTATAAATTTATTACATGAATACTACTATAAATAAAATTGCGAAAGATTGTATATAAATTTAAATTACTATTGTTATTATATTAATTATTATTATTAATATTTTTATAAACTAAATCTAATAAAGATTTTACATAAATAGATTACATTCATTAGAAAATATTAGGAATAGAATTATCTACAAGATCATATAATTTTAATTTTACCTTAATCCAAAGCAATATTATTAATTAGTAATAATAAATACAGATATCAAAATTTTACATTATTCTATCTGATATAAAATTCTTTTATTAAATACTTATAAATAAATTATTGCTTAAATTATTTTACATATATATTATTAAAGATTAATTAATATTGGTTTTTTATTATTATTATTATTATTATTATTATTATTATTATTATTATTATTATTATTTAACTACATATCGCATACATTTACCCGTCATAACATAACTACTAACTGCTAATCACTCCGTCTTTTGTAAAATCTTATACTAAAATAGTTAATATTAAATTTAAACATTTTAACAATATTAATTCAGACCATATATTTAGATTGTAAATCCAATATTTTTTAACAATCTTTATAATTCTTTTACCACATCATTAAACTTAAGTAATATGTGAAATTACTTAACAATAACTATCAACTTAGTTGAGAGTGTTTTTAGAACTAATCTTTAGAACATAAGGTATGATATAAAAAGTACAGCACTTTAATTAAAAAATGCTTTAAATTATGCTACAATTAAGTTGATTAAGATCATAATTTATTTATAAATTATCATTATCTAAAGTGAAATTCTATTAATTATATTTTAAAATCTACAAATAGTTTACTATTATTCTAAATTTTTATCGTACAAATTTTCTTTTTTTATCAATAATCAACGTATAATATATAACTTTTAATTACAGAAATCTTACGTAATAAGAACATTTATTTTTACATAATACCAATTACATATAAGTTAATTAAGATCTTTCTCTCTCTCTCTCTCTCTTTCTCTTTATTTGAATCAACTCATATATTTACGAACATGTCAATAATATTTAATAACATATTTAAACTAAAAATATGAAATAGAATTATAAAATATACTTATATTTTATTAATGTATTTAATTAATGTATCTACTATATTACATGAAATTTACTTTACAAATTAATAAATATTGATTGATTTGATCGATATTTTAGAGAAAAAAATAGAAAAATATTAGAAGTAGTTATTTTAAATTTCATTCTTATAATAGATGGATTTGTCAATTTTTTCCAGATCTGTGATAATATCAGCTTTTGTCATTATAAACACTTATTTTTAGAAATATCGTTATAATGATACTATTCAAATTATGAATCTTGTTCTAATACGGAAAAATGAATATAAATTGGAAAGGAAATATTTATATTACATACACGCTAATAATTTTTATTTAATTCAAAAAATTTTATAAATAGTGACATCGAGAATAAATAATAGAAATTTTGTATAACAATATTTTATTTTATTCGTATATAGTTTCATAATCTAAACAAAATAAAATTTTTAAGATTTTATAAGTTATTATATATTATATTATGTGTTACATTTAAAAGAATAGTCAATAAAAGCAAATTTTTAACTTTATGTATTTATAAAGTTTCAAAATTTCAATTAAAACATTAATTATTAATTATAACTAGCATGAAAATTACAAGTAATAAATATGGATTATTTACGCAAACATATATCGATATCTTCGATGACGGCTATTCCGCATATTTCATAAATTAACTTATTTTGTACTGCAGATAAAGACAAAAAGAAATCAAGTTATAGAAATAGAATTTTTGTTTCATTAAAGGATGAAGGAAAAAAGTTGTTTTACATGTGAATAAATATCAGTTTATAATTCACAAGTGACACGAGGATCAACAGTGAAGGTTGCTTAAAATATTTATTGGACATTTATCGTAAATGGCAACCTGCTATATTTTATCAACAGACGATGTTGTTTTTTTTTAATATTGAAGAATTCCTGTTCTACAGATATAGTGAATGTTGAGTTTTAAGAGAAATGTAGAAGTTTTCTAAAGAAAGACCGTCAAAAAGAGATGATTTATCTAATCTAGGGGTTATTATTCTCCAATGAAGAGTTTATTGTTTTAAATAAAAGCTGAGTTTTTTAAGCTTTATTGTATTTATGTATAACAAAATTTTTTGAATTAGACATTTCTTTGACTATTAAAACTATGGTGTTACATTAGATTTTTTTTATATTACATTGTTTTTTTCGTTCAATAGAAATTCATCTTCTGTTTACTTGATATATGTCTCCACTAAAAAATCTAAGTACAAAAAACTGAAAGATAGACTTATAAAGTTGATAAAAGTAATATTGACTATTAAATAAATTTCATACAATCTATTTACTAAGTTTAAGCGTATAAATAACAAATATCTAAAGATTGAAACAGATTATAAACTTACGCACGATAATTGAATTTTAATTTATTCGAGTAAACTTTTTAATAAAATTGTGGTCAATTACAATGTATAAACTACATTTAAAATTTTTAAGATTTACGTTTTATTACGTTTTTAATATATAAATAATAATTTTAAATAAGTATTAGTTTATAATAACCAATTTTTAAATAGTTTTTGATTAAATAAGATTACAAAAACATTTATAACTATTTTGTTGAATGTTTTTTATGGAAATAAAAGTATTTTTTTAAATGGAAGTATTTTGAAGTAAATATGAAATAGCATCGAAGAGTAGAGTATCACTGATTTTAAATATTAATTTTAATCCTCTTATATTTAAGCAGCAGTGCTAGATTTCAATGCCAAATTTTAATAAAGATAGACATAAGAGGGTTTTTTTTTCAACCACGCATTATTATCATTCACTAGAGTAGCTTATTCAATTCTATCTATTTACTAATCTATTTTTCTCAAAAAAGAAATAATTTCCTTATTAAATCCTCCATTTTCAAGATTAAGAAGTAAGATAGTTTGCAAGGGATTTGATCTTCTCGATAAAATAAATATTGTTGGTTGAAATATTCATACTATATCAAAAAAAGTGCTTTATATTTGTATTATTTGGAATATTTAAGAAATAAGGTTATTTCTAAACGCTTTAGTCAATTACATTCTTTTTTATTTCTCTAAATCGAATATTTATATATATTAAATATTAATATTAAAATAGATTTCGCTCAAATTAATTCTGACACTTTTAAGATCATATAATACGAATTCATAATTATTTTTTAATTATGGTTTAGAATAATAATATATTCTGATTAATATTTCGTGTTTGATTGTTATTGAAATTATGTATATATATATATATATATATATAAATTTTATATATATTATATATATTTATATATATATTATATATATATAATATTTTATATATATATATAAAAGTTTAAATCATTAATATATAAATTTTATATATTTATATTGATCAGGAAGATAATAACATTTTTACTAATATGAAAAGTAATATAATTATGTTTTCTAATAATATATTTTCAAGATTATAAATTTATAATGTTATTTAAACTTTTAAAATACTTCCATGGCTAATAATTTGATTGATATAAGTTAAAAACTGATAAACTTCAGAAACATCAACTTAATTTTTGCACACACATGAATGAACTAACTCTCTAAAAATAATATATACATATGTATGTATTATCTTATAGGTGCACGTCCTTCTTATTATTCTAATTTTTAGTACAATAATTTTACACGTATAATAGTATACTATTAAGCACTCTATCATGTAATCGTAGTTTTACATATATCATATTATTAATTAAAAAAATTTTTAATTGTTAACATAATATTTCGTGTAATAAAAATAATATAGAAATAAATTATAATATAACCAACTGCAATATTACAAAGAATTAACAATTAATTAAACTCTGAATAAAAAAATGCATTTATGAATATATTAGAAAAATTAATATATCACAAAAACAAGAAATATTGCGCAGCAATCCAAGAAAATTTTTAAAATAAAAAAAATAAAGTGTACACATTTAGTAACATAAATTTTATATTCTATAAAATTGAATATTTATGTAGCTAATAAAATGTAAAAATACCATAAATTTATAAATATTGTTATTTTATAGTATAAATTCATAACGTTTGAATTCTTAATGATATTTCAAGATATATTGTGCAGTACTATTTAGTATATAATAATATTTCTGAAAAACTAATATTTAATTAATACTATTCCTTAAGTACTACACTCACTTTAGTTTTATAAATATTTAATAAAATAATACAAATTATAATGAAATAATGTGATTATTTATATATAAAAAAATCATAAAATTAATAACAATTATAATCAATATTAAAAAAAAGATTTAAACACTTTTAGATTTTTAATTCATAACATTTTAGATTTTATTTATTTAAAATCTTATAAAATCAATATAAATACAATTTTTAATAAAAAATGTAAAAAATCATTTTTAATATCAGATGGTAACACCTGTGTATATTATAAATTAGTATTGTGTAAATGTTAACATACTACACTAGTAAATTATAATCTTTGTTTAAAAAAAATATTATTTTTAGATATATTTTTTTATTATCTAAACCATATAGGTTTTAAAATAATAAGAGTATTTAAACTTAAATTTAAATTCACACTGCATCTGCATTTGTATATCAAATTTCTAATTCTGGATTTTAAGTTAATAAATTAAAATTTTTAATAGTTATTTAATAGTATTCGACATTGATTATTAATTTAAGTTTTTTTATATGAAGATATTCAAATTTAGTTATTTTATTGAAAGCTTTATTAAAAATTTTTATAAATTAAAAATAAATATATCGGTACTTATGTTCTTACTTAAATAAAATTTTCATATTTTTCATTTATTTATTATTAACTAATAATCACGGATTATTTTGATATACTGATATCTTTATACTATTATCTTTTAAAAACTTTATAATAATTACTGAAGTTTAATTTAATGAAATAATTACTACACATTATTTCTATTTTCATCTATGGAAAATTTGAAAATCTGATAAATTACTTTCAATTTACACTGAACTCGTAGGGCTGTAAGCATGTATTCTAAGCATATAATATTTTATTTTATTCCCTTTTTTTTTTTAAAAGATAATTAATTACACACATTAAATTGGAGCTTTAATTTATAAAAATTATAATGTACAGAGATTTGTAAAATACTTTTACAGTCTTACAATTAAAAAAAATTAAAACTTAAAAATGTGTATCGAAACCTTTTTTTTATTTTATAAATAGTAATATATTATTTATTTTATATAAAATATGATTCTAAAATATTTTAATATTAATCTTGGAATTTATAATCTTTAAATATTGTATGGTTTCTGATAAAATAAACAATATAATTTTTATATTAATTAAAGAATTATTTAAGAGAATAATTGTAATAAAATGATTTCTTTATTACATTATAATTATTATATATGATATAATGTTATAATTATTAAACAAATTAATATCGAATTATTGTAATTTTTAAAACTTTCAACAAAAATTATTTTTATGTTAGTTTAATAAATCCTTAACATAATAATATAAGTCAAAATTTTATAATAGTCTTTTAAGATTTTATAAGTTTTACTCCCTAAAATATTTTATTAGTCAATAACTTATACGAAGTTCTAAATATATATTTTGTTTTAAATTTGTATTAAGAAAAATTAATAGTATATAAAGAATATATTTTATACACTATATTCTATTTATATAAAAACATTCTTATATAATTTACGAAATTATTTTAGTTTTTATTTGTTTCGTTACTATAGGAAATAACAAATTTTTTATGATCTAAATATTTATTTAAATTTTATGTCGCAACTGGCAAAACTATGATTTAATAATAATAAAGTAATATTTGTAATTGAAATAATATTAGTTACAATTTATTAAACAAATTTTTAAGCAGTATTCGATTTGTATGTTATTAATTATTAATGAATTAATATTAATAATATTAAAAAGTTTAAAATAGGAATAATTTTTACACGGTTATTGAGTGGCATATGGAAAAATATCTAGCATTTACCTTACCATTATATTGTTACTTTTTATGAATTCTCCAATACTATATTGTATAATACATAACGCATTTGCATATCATAATATCATAATATTGTCATATTACAGTAATGGAAAACAAAGTATACTTATACTATAAAATACTTATACTTATAGTATACTTATTCTATAAAAATTATTCATGACTCGTGACAAAAAATTAAAATTAAAAGTACTATCTATAAAATATTTATTATATAGAATTAATTTTTATTTACTCACTTATTAATAATAAAAATATCTGTTTTAATTTATTCTTTTTTCTTTAACTTATTCTTTTCTCTATTGCTAAAGTTAGGTTTATGTTATATTTATTTTATATTTATTCGAACACAATTTACGGTTTTCTTATTATTTAAATTTAAATACTTTATTTCATGTATTCATTATGTATAAAATTCCTTTTACTATATTTAAAATATGAAAATGTAATTTATCTTCAAATATATATGTACATGTATCCAATTAGAGATGTTACAAAGATTCATATTGAAAGACTGAATAATATATTTTCATTGCATTTTTTTAAATTACGTGTAATGAAAAATTCTATAACTATTTTATATCAAATAAATATCCGAATAGAGTTATTATACATAGATAATACAAAAGTAAAATTAAAAATTCTAATATATAAAGTATTATATTATATACATAAAAATTAATTAAAAATTTTTTTTTAATTTAGTATATTTCCACTTTGCATTTTTAATATTAGTTACCTATCCATGTATATTTCTTAAATCTAATACATATCTAATAAATTTATATTTCGTTAAATATTCAAAATTATTATTCATTAACGGAATTTAATGTTATTAATACACTTTTAATACAATATTAATATTTACAATAATGATTTATTCTAATAGATTTTGACCTTTAAACTAGAAAATTAATCAGAATTATGGTTGTTTATAATGTATGTATGTGTGTGTGCATAAATAATACTAATAATACTTACTAGTTTAAACATAATTTATCTATTTCAGTTACTACAAGATGTGACGATGATATACAATTTATGATACTGTTTTGATATTATTTAATATTATATAACTCATAATATTATTGTAAACTTATAAATGGTAAAAAATATAATAATAGTTGTAAATATAATTATTTATAGTAATATCTGTATCATAATAAAATTATTAATGTCGAAATTTTTTAATTTACTAAAAAATACATACAAATATGAAGTTATAATTTATTAATGTTCTACTTTTACAAATAAAGATTTATAAATATATTTAATTATTAACTTTTTATGTAAAATTTCAATGTTGCATAAATTATATGTAGGTAATAGCATTAATTTATATGCTTTTACAGTTTAAAATATCTATTAAATATTTTTAAAGTAGAACAAAGAAATAAAAACATATTTTTCAAAGGGTTAATAAAGAAATATTACGAATACACATATCTTTAGTATTTCATACAATGATGCAATTCATATTACAGTCATCCATTCGTCTATGATGAGTTTGACTACTTTTTTCCCTTGAGGCTCATCATAACGTACAGTGCATACTTCAGATAGTAAATAAAAAAGGCTGTTTCCTAAGCATCATAGAACTTACGGTACACTAAATTCTAGAGAATAGTTGGTTTGTTTCTATCTTCAAATAAATTACAAAAAAAAAAAAAAATTTTTTGCACTCAATATTTGAAAATGTTGCGCGTTTGAGAAAAAATATCAGAAAAAGGAAAAAAAGATTCTGGGCTTCATTAACACGATACGTCACATCAAAATGTCTTTTAATTTGTCTTACTTTCTAATTTCATTGCATATGAAACGACGTACAATTTATTTTAAAACTCGCTGACCTGTAAATACATTCATGTTGAATTAATGAAGCACTCATGCAGCATTTTTCGGACTCAATCGTCGTGTGAATTGAATCATTCTACCTGTGGTTTGACGCTTTCTCTTGCTCTTTGCTGTTCCTCCATTCATATCTACTTTCATTGATTTCTGTTAATTACAATGTTACAGTCTGTCATTGTAGGTATGAAGGGTTTGATATGACAGATTTTTATTCTACAACTTTTATTATCTAGTTTCGAAATTTTAGTTTTGTTGAGTATATTTAATTTATTAAGATATACTACAAAAATTTTTATCGAAAATTAAATTTTATAAATCATAATATTTTATGATATATTAATATTAGATCGTATTATACTCTTATTTATCATTAAATTTTATCTCACAATATTCATCTCTTGTAACATAAGTTATAGAGAGATAATTTAATTCTAATGTTATTTTATATTATAATAATACTAAAAAATTTTTTAATGATTTTAAATATTTGATTAAAAAATTGCATCCGTTTTAATTGTATACAGTATCTATCTTATTTATAATAATGAATAATAACTATTTTATAAAATCAAATTTTCAGTTATCCATTTTTTTTTATTCGGTAAATTATTTCTCTATTTATTAAGAGAAAAAATATACAAGTAATATTCTAAATTAATCTATATTTACATTAGATCTAATGAAAAAACAAGATGATGAATCAATAAGATATGATCTAATGTAAACTGAAACTATAATAATATAAATACAATTTTTTAAGTAATAAATATTATGAAAGAGTATTTTATTAAATTTATTATTAAAAGTTTATATAATATATATGTTATATGTAAATTTTTAATATCTTACGTGAATATTATTAATATTTATTTATTAATTATAAATCTAAATAGTACTTGTGTACAATATTCGTAAAATATAACTTTAATTTTATTCGCAGTATCTTTGTGTTACTAAATTATTATATTAATAAATCATGTACATTTTTTTCAATAAATTTTGTATCTAATAATTTGAAATTTCATTCATCTGCACTGAAAATAGTTAGAATTATAATCCGAAAGTTATAGACGAATAATTTTGACAGAAAGATTAGTAGAAGCACATTAATTAAAATTTAACAAACTTTAAAATTTACTCTTGTATCTAAGAATACTGAAGCAAATAAATGTTAAAATTTAAAAAAATACTTTGATCTTTTATGCAGCGAAAATTATTTACTATTCGAATTCTCTAATTAAAATCTTAAAATTCATAAGATTAAGGATAAAAAACCAACATTATTAAATTTTCTTTTCTTAATTTACAAATATAAATATTTATTTGCATAGACATATAGCTGCACATTAATTTAATGAATAAATACATGTATATACGTGTTTCAGTAACACATGTTTATTCATTTTAAAAAATAATCATGCTTTCAACATGTAGAAATTACCAAATAAATAATATTAGATACTTATATTTAAAAATAAATTTATATTTATAAAATTATACATTTCTTAATAGAAAACTAAATGATTTTGATTATATATTTTTTAATAAATTTTAATATATTATTTCTGATGTATTATCGTATTATCATTATCTGATAATAACTAAAAAATTCTAAAAATTTGTTAAAAATAATTGTATATTATAACAATACTAAAATAAATAACAAGAAATTGATTTTTACAATATTTATTATCTATTACTTTAATAAATTTTATCAATTAAAATATCAAATTAAAATTTTTTAATTGTTAA
Organism: Platyscapa corneri; assembly: GCA_018907185.1. NCBI lineage: Eukaryota > Metazoa > Arthropoda > Insecta > Hymenoptera > Agaonidae > Platyscapa > Platyscapa corneri. Next base: position 103,339 of record JACCHW010000085.1, read on the forward strand.
AAATAAGATACCATTAAAGATTTTTAAGTGTTTAGACTGTATTTTTCCCACTGCCCCAATTATTGCTGTCTGTTAAAAATAGTAAGTCAAACTACTAGTGAAATTATGGTTCTCAAATTGATAATTAATTATTAAAATAACTTAATTTATTAAGATTTAAACCGATTAATGCTAAATTTAGAAAGTGTGTTGAGATACCAAGAACATTTTATGTATAATGTTCATTAATTAAAAGTTTAGAATAATATATAATTATATGATAACATCAATTATTAATAATTATATTATAATAATCAATTATTTTATTTTTTTATTTTATTTTCAATTGTTTCATTAATATCTAGGAGATTAAAACATGCGTCATATCAATAACGGAATTCAATGGTTAATTAATATCAAAAATCTTTTTTTAAGCTCTCGTAAATTTAAACATATATCTATTCATTTAATTAGTTTAATAATTAAATTAATTATTTTAACATCATTTTTTTATGATACCCGATTTACATAAGTTATTCTAAACTTTGAAACATTTATAATACAGACAATTCAAAATTTCAGATTATCCTATTTGTATTTACTTTTTTAGTATTATATATACTTCTTCTTTTGTCAACATGTATGAATAGATTCATTTTTAATCAATTATATTTTATAAAATTGAGATTATGATATTCTAAGAGAATAAGAATTCATAGTAATATTTGTTTTGAGTTAAATTAAATAGAATTTCTAATTTACTTGAAATAGAAGTTTCACGTTTTCAAATTAAGATATTTAAATTCTAAATTTTTAATTCTAATTGAGAACAATAATTTACTTCAGCATATATATAAATATATGTTATTTTCAATGTGCTAAAAAAATTAAAAAATTTGTATAAGCTTGTGTAATAACACAATTATAACAAATAATTTTATATGTATTCATTAATATATAATATTTAATTTATTTACAATTTGATATATACATGTATTGATTTAATTCAATAATTATCAGATATTTGTATTTCATAAAAATTATAATAGATTTTCTAATATTTAAATATAATTAAATAAAAAAAATTTCGTATAATATTTAATTACACGATTTAATATAATTTATTTAATATAATCCATTCAAAGGATCAATTACTTATCATAAAAAAAATATATATACTATTACACTATATTAAGATTCAAAACTAAATACTGATATATTTTAATAATTAAATTATAATTGAAAAATTGGACTATGAGATTTCATAATTACCTATATCTTCTACTATTAACAAAAACAGATATTTTTATAATAATAATATATTATGGGAGAAAATTTAGTCTTATGTATTTGATTTATGAATTATATAAAATTAATATAGCTTTTTATAAAAAACAAATATTTTGAAGTCCTTTATAATGGAAATTTTAATTTTATATATGGAATAAATACTGATGCATAAGGAAAAAAATATAAATATTTCGCTAGCAAACTAACATAAAATTAAAAATATTAATAATGTCTTATTATTCGTAAAGATACTACGACTACAATTGAATGAAGAAATCTAAATAGTTATATTTTAACAAAATCTATATTAAAAAGATTACAAAGATATTTATTCGAAAATAAAAATAATAGATATATCATTATTATAATTAATAATGAAAGAAATTATATTCATGTATTATGTATATATATATTAAGTATAATATAATAATTACATAAAATTATTCCGATCAAAAATATAATTTCATAAAAATCTCACAACTCAAAATTGAAATCGTATTTACGTGTCGAATTTTATCGCTGTACTTCTTTGTAAATATTTGTAAATAAATACACCGAATTCCAGAGAAAAATAAACGGAATTCAACGATTAGAAGAAAATAGAAAGAACTGATCAAAGCACGTGAAGTAACTCGAGTATTTCGCAGGATGTCGAAATAAGGTAAGACATTTTCAAAAGCTCTTGAACAAATAGCCAACTTAAGGCCGAGACGGATGAGACAGGGAATAGGAAGAGAGGTAAACATTCGAACCAACAAAAGACGAAGTACAGTTGGTTATGGGTAACCCACACTTAGCGCGTAAATGAAGTCTCCTAGTCGATCGATAAGACAGATGGGCTGAAATGTAAGGGCGTGAAGAGCATCAGACTAAACGTGTTTGACTCTTTTTTTCTTTTCTTTTTCTTTTTCTTTCTGAATTCCTTTTTCTCTTGAAAATGCTTTCAGCAAGCTTTGTAGGTTTTTTGTATTTATCTTCTTTTTGTTCTACACACGACTGAATTGAGAATTTTTCTTTTCGAAATACTTTTTTTTTCTTTTAAACTACATCGTATAAATACTTAATACTAATTTTTATTACCACTCACTATTTTAAGTCTAATTGGCTCAATAGTTACTTATAATTGGAATTAAATTTTGCCTTTATTAATATTTCATATTTTAATGACTAATATATCTCATTAGTAATTATAAACAACCAATCGCTTGAAGCACATACTTAATTAACGATTGTGTCTTTAGAAATTTCATAGAAGATTCTTATTCGAATTTCGAAAATATCTTTCATATTATATTTCATTATAGAAATTTAAATTCAAAATGAAAAGAAAAAATAGAATGTGATTTCAACCTTAATACCCCATAAGTAATCATATTTTTTATTTAAATAATATTTTGTGAAAAATAATTATTGTCAATTATTTTAAAAAGCAAACCATTTTCCTGAATAAATATTATGTATTTTTTTAATAACTAGTTAAACTAAAATAACCTGTATTTCTACTCCAAATTATTTTTAAAACGAATGCTCATTTAATATTAAAGTAAATTGATATAAAAAAATTTGACGTTATATATTTTAATTTTAATAAATCTTTAAAATATTTATTGACCAATAATCATAATAATAATAATAAATAATAATAAGTATTTATTTTTTAACAATATAAGATAATTTCTAATGATAAAATATATTTTATATATTTGTTTAAAAAAAAAATTTTTAATAAAAACTAGAAATGTATAATATTATTGATAAACTTTAAATAAGTAGGATAAAAAATCACTACAAGCAGTATACTTTTAGGATTATTAGGAGTATTCTTATTAAAAGAAATACATGTATAAAAAATTATTTTTTGAATATAAATGACGCAGAAATGAAACGAGCTTAATTATTTATAAGAAATATAATTCTTTACACTCATGATTGTATATGTACGGGAATATTATTAATTAAACATATATATTTTAATATTGTACCGTATATAAATATTTCAATATTGAATAAATGAATATCATTTTTGTAAGACCAATATATACAAAATGTTATTAATGTTATTATATGTTTTTGAAATATTAGCATTTTATCTAAAGTAATATAAAAAAAATTTTTTCTAAATAATTGACACGTATCTTTTACATAAAATTTGAATACTAAATAATTTACATAATAAATTAATCCAATATTTTATTAACAATAAGACTTTTCTAAAAAAAGTATAAATATATTTACTTAATATATGTATTTTTTTATCAAAAAAAAAAAAATAAGTAAATAGTAATAAAATCATGATTATTATAATTACAGTGCAGCGTGCATGCGGTGAAATGTTTCGCGGGGGGACCACGCAAAAGTAACGAGTCCCAGTGCCCGATGCTGCAACCGTGCTTAGAGAAGCAGCCAATTTTAATAGCCACTTCGACAACAACACCTCCAGCTCTGTCTCATGGCTCTTTCCGACCAGTTAACAGCCGACAACGCAAACATGCTAACAGTACCAGTAGCGAAATCAACTCTCCTCACAAACAGAAGCGCCTACGTCTTCAACTGGCAAAGGAACGTAAAGCTAGCACAACCCTTGGGATTATTATGAGTGCTTTTACCATCTGCTGGCTTCCGTTTTTCGTTCTTGCCCTTATTAGGATCTTTCTAAGTGATCCTGATGCCATACCCGCCTTTCTTTCAAGTATTTTTCTCTGGTTGGGCTATTGTAACAGCCTACTCAATCCCATCATCTATGCCACACTCAATCGTGATTTTCGCAAGCCATTTCGAGAAATCCTTTATTTCCGTTGTGGAAATTTACAACACATGATGCGTGAAGAATTTTACCAAAGTCAGTACGGCGATCCGGTTAATAATTACATAGTCAGATCAATGAACGAAACGATCACGACCACGTCTGCTGCAACGGCTGCAGTCGTCAGTACAGCCGCTACTACAGTTGCAAATGCCACGAGGATTGATTCACGTGATAACGACGTCGTCGATCTCACGTCGACCAATCCACCCAGCGAGAGCTTTCTGTGATTAAACCATCTGGACAAATTACATAGATTTCTGGCTTAATTTTAAGGCTCTTTCTACAATTGCTCTACGGTTGCATGCTGCATGTCAGTGGACTCTTGCGTAGGCTTCTTATATAGACATTTAATAGTTTATATTTTCAGAGACTTCAAAGATTTATTTACTACTTTATTATAAAGTATTGATCGTATGATCAACTATACAAGATATTAAAAGAACACTTAATAACTAGATGCATTTTATTAAATAATCCAAGTATTTGTTAACTGTTCGTAATTTTCTACTATCACAAGCTTATCAAAATTTATTATAATTGAGGGTGAATCATATATTCGTATAATTTTTTAGTATTAAGTGTTATTTAAAGAATCAATCCAAATGTTTAAATTTCTGAAAGAAAATTTAAACGGTTTTCTAACTCTAGTAGATAATAGAATATAAATATAATCCATTTTTGTAATTCACTGCACAAAAAAAATATTCAACTTTCATTTAATTGCTTTGGATCAATATTTACTATAATATTTTTCATGGTCAGACAGACTTTATATTTTTTACGTAATTCATTATAACTTAGAAATCTTTGTAAATGAATTCTCACATTTAAATTATATTATAAAACTATATTTTTTTAAACTTACGTTGTATAAACTAATAAATTTTATATTTAAAACATTAAGAGAAATAAACTCTGTTCATGTTATGTTTCATATTGTTACGTTATAATGCCATTGCTACATAGTAATTTAAGACTAATCTTTATCAAAAAATTATCGGCTGTACAAATGAATTGAATAAAATCGATATTTAAGATCAAATTTTATGATCAATTAATTTTAATTTATTTGATAAATTTTTTTATTTTATTTAATATTTACAATAATTTGTTAAGTTATAATAAATATTTTCAAATTTTTGCAACACACTCTAGAATTTATGTAAATTTTCTTACGACTATAAATACTTTTCAATTTTACAAAATAAATATTCAAATACATTTATTTATTAGCAAACATAAAAAATAAATTTTTTCTTTCATCAATACACATGACTTTTATTCAAATTTATATAAGATAATATAATCATTATATAAAAACTACTTGTATATAATTTAAATAGATTATTTTTATACTAATTTGTTCAGTCAGGCTATTATGAAGGTGTATAAATTATATTTTATATTCAAAAATTTATTTAAGTCGTTAAATTTTTTTAATTTAAATAAAATACTAGAGTATTTAAGTAATATTTGCTAATTTAAATCAATAATCTTTGAAAAAATTACTACAATTTAAAAAATTATAAATTTGATATATAATTAGGTTCTGATATTTAAAACAAGCTTTCAATCTTCAACCACCTAATATAGCGACTTTCTGTCTTCCTCGCCCTCTGAATCCTCCTCCTGTGCTCAGTCCCCTGGCCTCCCCCCTCCCCCGCCTCCCTTCACCCCTTGAAAACGAGAGAATCCCCCGCTCGCCTTTTGATAAATTTTTCCTTCTTTCTTCACTTTAATCTGATATTAGTGTCTTCTCCCCTCCCCCTCCCCACCTAAAATAAATCCCCCCCTAATAAAAATTTACAAAAATTGAATTTTTTATTTATTAAATATCTAAAATGACAAATAAAGTTTATATTTTTAGATTTACCTTAAAAGTCTGAGCAAAAAGAATATCGTAAAAATCCTTAAGATTTCTACTTTATTGTGAGCTATTAAAAAAGTTACAGTAATAAATTACCATGATTACATAAACATTACATAAATATATTATTCTAGTTTTAGAAACATTATTCTCTTAATATATAATACAATTACTGAATATATCATCATAACAACTTCTGTATTTTAAAATCATACTATTATACTTATAAATGCTATAATAAAATTACAATATGATTCATACAAATATTTTATTTCTGTAGAAAATTTATTAACAGTTCACAAATATTATAAATAATAATCCTTTTCTTTCTATCAAATATTATTATTTCTTAAATTTCTTATACTTTTATTAATATTGAATCAAATAAATTTATTAAAGATTTTCATATTAAAACTTACAATTTTAAAGTAAGTTTTAAATATTTTTATAAATATTTCACATATTTGTAAAATATTTTTATCTTTTTGACTATTTGAAAATAAACTTTCAAGTTAAAAAATCTGAATTTAAATAAAATTGTTTTTATCAACTAATGAACGTCTTAATTTAAATAGAAATGAAAGAAATCGAAAATCAAAAATCTTTTGCATAATGAATACAGAAGTTGAACATTTTTCTTACAGTAATTAATAAAATAAAATAAATTATATTATAAAGTATAATTATAATGAATTATGATTTATTAAATAATTTAGTCGATTATATTTCATATTTTTATAAAAATATGAGAAATTATTATAATTATTCTTATGTTGTACTACCATAATAACTTAAAAAAAAAATAATGTTTAGTAATGTAAACTGATGAGAAATAATTTTAGAAGATAATTTTATAAGAAGTAATAGTATTTATAATTATTATTTATTCAATAATTTTAGAAGTTAATTTTATAAGAAGTAATAGTATTTATAATTATTATTTTATTCTTGGCTTGTCATGAAATACATTGTAAAATATATTTACTCTATCACAAAAATTTGAATGACATTAATATATAGATATTAAAATATTTATGTTCTCATTACGACACATAAAAATCCATTTAAAATGTTTAAGAATGCTTAGCTTTGTTTATAATTATAAAAATTTTGACATTAGCTTGTTCAATCTGGTTAATTAAAAATATGAAAAAAGAATTGGTGGATTGACTGAAATACTAAATGTATTTAAAACTATTAAAATTTCTATATTAATAAATTCAGAATCGTCTTGTTTTACAATAGCATACGTTACGTATATGAGAAAAGATGACGATCCTTTTTGTAGATGTTTCCAATATGAATAGTGACTTAAAATATTGCAACAATACAAAAAAATAAAAGAAAAAAACATTGCCCTAGTTATCGTACTCAGCCTTTTCAGTCCTATTCGATAAAATCATATAAGCCATAATGGAAATAAGAAAAATTTTTAAATTATAAAATAATGAAACAAAAAATATGAAAAGTAACGTAAAATATTACATAATTCATTTGAAAGGTTTTCAATAGTTCGATTTACACGATTATATTTTTTGTTTCAATGTTAAATTATTTGTGCTTTCATCACTCTGATATTTTTGTCCTTTCTAGTAGCAATAATGTGTATTATCAATACATTTGAATTTGAAATGCTTGATAAAAAATTATTTTTATATATGATTATTTATTTCAAGCTTAACTTATTAATTCGAAACAAATGATTAATTAATTTATATATATACTAAGAATTTGAAAAAATTTTTTTTAATGTATGTGATTTACAACCGAAAACAATATATATATATATATATATATACATATATGCATTATTAATAATATAACAGTGTTCAAAAACATTAAATTTATTTACCTTCAATATTCAACACATTATTTATCAAAATTAAAAACTGCAGTATTTTAGAATATTTATTATACCTTTATTAAATATACTCCATATAATACATTACAATAATACATTAAATAAACAAAATTCAATTTTTAAACATAAATAAAAATAGAAATTTTTTGATATAAATAAAATTTAATTAATTTAAAACATCGCGTTTTAATTATAATTATATTAGAGAATTATAACTTTATTCTTAGTATTTCAGATATTAGAACAGCACTATAAAATATTAAAAGTATAATAATTGTAGATTGTTTCACGAAACTTTGATAAAGTCTGTTTTGATTTTTCAACAAATTTATAAATATAAAATTAAAAAAAAATTGTATTAATAATTTATTCGTTTTAAACTTAAAAGTCACAAACATATTCTAAGAATTATTATAGTTTTCTGCATTTTTTAAGAACGCTAAACTTTTTATTATATTGTTCTAAAAATTTAACTCGGTATTTCTATTCTCAACTTATTTATAATCTAAATTTAAGCAATTCTATATGATGCAATTAGTAAAAAATAAAATTATATAAATTTGTTATTTAAATTTAATATTAAAAAATTTCAAATAATATGTTATGATTTGCTCGTGTAGCTTCAATGAGATTAAAAAAACTAATGTTGTACTTTATTTTTAGATTTTCTTAATTTTGAACTCAACAGTTCAAAAATTTATAATACATACTCACTCAAATTTATATAGCTTTATTAATTGCGCGTGCAAGTACACATAAAAGTATGCACTATACTACGCATATCCACGTACATGCACATACAAAAGCATTGAAGTAGCCATCCACTCATTTAGGCGTAAACACAAGAGTGCGCACACGCGTACATAAGTTTATCGTTCTACTCACGTGGTTATGTATAAACACATTTAATTTCTTAGAGTAAAACTTGTTAAAAATATTCTTTTTACTTGTTAAAATAATAAAAATCTAAGCAAGTTCATTCAAATAAATGGAAAAGATTTTAAATTATTAATGGCAGAATCTCGCCATTTTTAAATGAAAAAGTGACACTTTTTATAATTTATTTAAAGTGTATTTATTCACAATATTTATACAATCTAATAAATAATTACATCAAAATATAATATTTTGAAACGTATAACTACTACTTATTGTTTTTAAATATTTGAAGCAACAAGGATATACTGTGTTGTTAGTATTCAAACATTATCACAATATTATGAAAGTAATTTTAAGTGTCAAAAAGCAACAAAATTATTTTATTCTAATAATTTTTTATTAAATTTTCAATAAAGCCCAGTACTTGAAGATAAATAACATTTTGTGTTAAAATTCAAGTTAAATTTAAAATTTCTATTTTGCATCATAAAAAATAATGTAATATACTTTAAATATTTATAAAATATTTTAACGAACTTAAATATATGAAAAATTATTTATAAAGTCACAAGCTTATTTAAGAAATTTGAAAAATATAATAAACTTCGGCAGTATATCAATCTTAACTTTCGTTATTCATAAAACAAACAGGGCCAAGGGCAATAAAGCCAGTATAAAGTACGCACAGTCCAAATGCACGATAAAATCGCTTGGATTTGTTAACAAATACAGTATGCTTCGATATTCCCGTTGAATTTGAAAAAAGAATTAACTTAATAAGATAAATTTATGCACTAGTAAAATTCATCAAATTCTACTTCACAATAATAGAATCAAACTTTGATAAAGAAAGAGAGAAAAACTATATTGTTAATATAAATTTTTGCCCTTCCTCAACAGAAACAATTTTAGTACTAATTCATCAGTTATTTATCATTTAGTAAACGAAAAATCAAAGAAAGATACCAGTTCATTTAATCATATTGAATTGAGCTCATCTCGATTAGAGTAAACTGCTTAAAGTGCAATCGATGATTTATTGAATACTCTCCTTTTTTAAATTTTATAAATTTTAATTAATATTTTGATATAATAGAAATAAAACCCGTATTAAATGCATAAATTCAACGTTGGTTTATATAATTAAAGAATAAATATAAAAAATCTATTTACTAAAAATTTTATGCAATTATTACTAATGTAACATATGTACATAAACGTATACAACTTAGATAAAAATTAAGACTGTCACAAAAACAGAGAAAAAATCAGCGTTTAATTATAGATTAAGACAATTTTTATCAATTTAAAACTTATATTTTAAACAATATTAAATTATCATAAGCATTAATAAATAAATTTTTAATAATAATTTTGTCTGTACATTAAATTAAAATTCCTATTTTCAGAATTTTCTGGTATCTTTCTTAATAAAAAACTAAATAAATTTTAATTTGTTGATGAAATAAAATTACGAATACATAAAAATGAAAGCTTAGTAACAATTATCCTCTACAAGAAACATGATTTATTGGTATATATAACATTTTTACAAGGGAAATTCTTGCGAGTGAAAAGCATCGAGTGTTTAGAAGGGCCTTCATTTTTTTTGTGAAAACATATATCACTTTTCGATTCATGATGAAGAGGCCATATGGCAATGTGTTCTAAATAAAAAATTTAAAGAAAAAACCAAGTGCAAATAGAATAGCCACTCTGTTAAAAAAAACGAAGATAAAATTACAGAGAACAAGAAAAAAACGTATATAACTGTAATATCGATATGTACATTTGGAAAATTATAAAAACTCGACTTGAATAAATTGGACGATCCATCCTGTGTGAGACAATCTATACAACAATAGAGAAGTTAATAAAAATACAGAAAATAAATTAAATGATATGTAGCCAATATGATCGTTATAAATATAATGGTTATAATAAGAAATAATATAAATATGATTATATACATATAAGCACCATATGTGTCATAAAAAAAAGAAAAAATTTGGTATGAATGGCATAATGCTCATCCTGTTCTATAAATTTTTAGCGAGACGATAATCGATATTTCGCAATAAAATTTATTACGTCGTTGATTAATTGTTTATTATATATAAATACAAGTAATTATACATACTGTCGACTCGTACTAATTGCGATTTTATGAAGATTAAATCATTCCTTATAATGTAGTAAATTTCAAAATTCATTAGCTGATCATTTTTCACCCGAAATTGAAACTTAGGATTTCTTTTTCAAAAAAGTATCGTTATGCAATTACATAATTTTTACTTAGATTAAAAAAAAACTGTTATAAAATATATATCATGCGCATTGTGAAAATTTTTTCACCATTCATATAAATTAAAAATCTTTGGTAATAAAAGTTTAGATATTTTAATAATTATAGAACTAAATAATTGGAGATAAAAAATACAATATCAGAAAAATGTAACATATTCGAAATTATATTTGCGTTAAAAAAGATTCTAATTGAAAATTAAAAAAATATTTTATGAAGATTTATATAATAATTTAATATAAAAAGAGTATATAAATTGTGATTTTATAATTAAAATTATATTTTACTGTTTATTGACTAATATTGAAAATATTTTTAAAATAATTTAATTTATTATTATTTTTATCCATGGTAAAAATTAGTAAATTTTGTTAGTATTATATCTTGTTGGTAATGATTTTTATTTACAATATCAACTAAGCTTTTAAAATTATGATTGTGAATCTTTAAATAATTGACTTGATTTTTCAATATCGGATACAACTATTTAATCCCTATATCTTATATTTTTTTTTAATTAATCAATAAATAACTGAAAGTATATAAATTAGAAAATGACTATTCTACTCAAACTCTTTATGCTTTAAGATAAAAATAATTATTTAGTTTTTAATTGAGTATAATTAAAGAAACTATTACCGACTTGAAGATAACTAAAATAAATTTTTATATGAATTATAATTTAAAAAAAATGTTTACATCAATACATTTTATTTCTTTATAATATTATATTTTACGGTATATTAATATATGAAAATTTTACAGCATATCAGTTATTATTAAATATACAAATAATTATATCAAATTCAGCTTATATTTCGATTATACTACTAACATTAATCGAATTAAGGAAGTAACATATTTTCAATTCATTTACTCATAAACTAGCAAAATGATTTCAAAGTTGTATAGAAATTGCGTTAATGTACCTAAACTGTAATTTTTTTGTTTAACCAAAGTGACAAAATAAAATAAACCACAATGATTACTACTATATATATATATATGTATATATATATATCAGTAAATCTATTTCTCCATTTCATTCCAAAACTATTTTATTAGTTAATATTTATAAATTTAATTAAGTTTAAATAGTTCTTTAAAAAAACGTCAAAATAAAGAAGTTTCTTGAATGTATAATTCACTTATTTCTCCTTAAACACAAAATTATCCTTCTTTGTAATATCATTTACAACAAAATATATCAACTAAATATGTATTGTAGAAATATGTTTATTTTAAATTAAGTACTGTTCTATTATTATTTAAAATATAAAAGGATTACATCCCTAGTAATTAATCATTTAATTATTAATTAATTATATTATTATACATAATTATAAATAATTAATTATATTAATTAATTATTTATATTATACATATGTAAAAAAAACAGATAATAATCAGATTATTTTTAAGAAAGAGTTAATACTTAATATTTACATTATACAGGTCGAACTGTTTATATTAGTAGGTTATATTAATAAATCAAAATCATGTTCTCATTTAAAATTACTGTCAAAAAATGCCGTGATCTGCCGCTATCACGGCGGTATTAGAATAAGACCATTGACGGAGCTTCTTCTTCTCTACCCACATGTATATATATATATTTATTTTTATTTGATTACACGTTTTTTATGTTTTATTTTTTAATATAAATTATACATACTTTTTTAAAATTTATTATAATATTATATGTTATTGTCCTAAAATTTAAGTAATTTGTACATTATAACATATAACACTTAATTATTCTGTTTATATATATTTTAATATTTATTTTAAACTAATACCTTAGAATTTCCGTTTTTTTATTTATTTAATTGAACATTTATCACGTTGAAAGCTTAAATATTGTTCTAAAATAAAAAATTCATTTAACTACTTACATTATATTAATTTAAAAAAATGTTTAATATCGGAAACATTTTCATTTTAATGCTTTTTTTTTAAGCGAAAAGTTTATATTACATGAAAAATACTTTTTTAAATAAATTAAAATAATAGTAAAAAAATAAAAAATATTTAATATTTTATATTGATAAATTAATTTTATAACGTTAAATTCAGTAGTCTCACCATATTTCGGCAATAAATTTCTGCATATCATAAATATAAGTTACGAATATTGATTCAGTACAAATTAGCTCATTTTCGTATACAACGCATTTATTTAATTATATGTATATGATGAAAAAGAGATTTTCTACTCATGCAATATGTGGACATAGTTTTTTCTATTCTTTACCATTCGATAATCAATTAACAATGTTCAATCCTGATCAATCTTACTCAATGAAGATTGTTTCATTGAACTTTTCTTGTTGATAGTCCTTCGACGATTTTAGATAATTAATTTTATTAGCTTCCTTAGACCTTACTCATTAATAATTTTTCCATGACATCTAGATAATCCATTCCAATAATAATACAATGCTATGTACTAACGACATATTAATTATTTAATTATAAACATGTGTATATATATTATAATGATCGGAATATTTTATTAACTTCAATGCAACGTTTCTTATTTGTAAAACTTTTCTTATCAATAGTTTCTTTTCGTAAAATTAATGTATTATTCATGTATGACTAACCACCATTGAAATCCAAAAATTGAAATGTTATTAATTCTAACTTTTAACTAAAATTGGTACAGTAACACTTACTCAACAGTAGATATTCGCAAAATAATGAGACTTCAGAATACTTTTGAACGTATTTAAATTGAATTTATTAATTTTTATATCTAATAATCCTTAAAAATTAATAACCAATCAAAATTTATACTTTGTATCATAAAAATAATATAGTTATTTGTATTGTACAACTTTTATTTAAAAATATAAGATTCAGTGTAATAAAAACGAGCCGCCTAATAAATATATAATTTATGATATACATTTATTTTTTAGTATTTAAAAATATTTAAATATAAAATAATCGATATTTTGTAATCCTCTGCTGTATCTATGCAAAATAAATTTATTTAATTCTCATAAAAATTTATCTATTCCAAATTATATTCTATCAACTAATTTTACTTCTACATATTTTTCAAAACAAGCTCTGCATAGCTTCATTTTAGTTCAAAAAAATTGACTTGCACTACATACGTTTCCGATCGTAAAATCGCCCTCGTGCGTAACGGCGTTTTTATTGGCAAAAACCGTTTCTACCAGCGCATCATTACTTTTATTTATGTATTCTTGTATACGGTAACGCAAACTGACATTTGGAAGCGTCGAAGATTAATCGTCTTTTGCACGCGACAAATTTAATGACATACAACCTTGACAACAACCTTACATGAATATTTTTTTTTAAATACAAGCATCACATTTTTATTCAAGAAAATAATAAACGTGTAGAACTAGTGTATTCATTAAATTAAAAATTTATGCTTATATATATATTTTTTTCTAAATAAATATGGAGTATTATGAAATTAAATAAACTATTTTTAAAAAACTGATTTTTCTATCATTACACAAATAATAATGATAAAAAAAATTTATTTGTAAAATTTTGTAGGTAATTCTTAAACAAATTTCTTAAACATTGAAAAATTTTAATTATCTTTTGTAAGTTAGAAACATTTCAGTAAAAATACTTTTAATTTAATAAATGAATCTTAAAATATGTAAACGTATACTTTATGGTAATGGGATTTTTAAAATAAAAATTTTAGAAATGTTTAAAAATACAATATTATTTATTCAGAAAACACGAACATTTTAAAAATTTTTAATCTTAATATTAAAAATTTAAATATGTTACTTGCATTCTAATGTATTAAAAAAAATTAATTAAATTTAAAACGAAGTTCAAAAAAAGCTAATATTTTAGCACTAAATAATAATTTAACATTGATTATTAAAAATTAATTTTAAGAAAAGTTTGCTAATACTAGAACATTTCTCTATTCACCTTTGTTTCTATAGTAAAAATTAAATGTTTAAATAAAATTTAGGATACTACATTTAACAAAATTATTTTAATCAAAATAGAGTAAGGAAATACTTATATAATTATATATTTAAGCTTTTATGTGTATATTATATTATTAGGAATAAAATTTGTTGATGTGTAAAAAAAAGAGATATAAAACACAAAAAATCATTTTAATTATATTTTATGATATTTCAGAATCCTACTGATAATAATAGGTAGTAATCATTATAAAAATTAATATACTAGAAATGTGTAATATAAATTCATTTTATCGTAGACTTACTGTTAGATTACAAAGATACTTTAAAAATTCTATCTTAAGGATTTTACTAAAAAATAAAACTTTTTTGGAAAATTCCTAGGTACGTTTATTTAAATATAAAAAATTTTGCTAATACTTGTCTCACTCATAGTGAAAAAATGAATTCATCTTAATTTTTTTTAATAATTATTAATAATTATTAAAAATCAAATATAATCAAATATATTTCAGTAATTGAAAAAATAAAACTTTAGAAAAAGTTTTATTTATAATTAATTTTTCTAATATTATATAAAATATTATAAATAATCACAAGAAGAAAAAGAACAGTAAGAAATAACGTTAAATAAAAAAATAATAAATAAAAATGTGATATGTACTCTTAACATAAATTTTTTTGTGCTTTGAATGCTCAACTAAAAAATAAATATAAAAAAAAGAATATTCAAAATTCATTTGATGTATTTAATTATTTTTCATAAATATACGAATTACAAATCGAAAAGTTGATTAAATTTTATAAAACTAATTCATTACTACTTTACTATACTTATTTTACAATCACATACATAACAGAATTTATAATAAATCTAGAGGTTAATTTTACGTATCATAAAAATAAAAGCTAAATTTTTTAATTACATCAGATAGTATTTTCATTCTTACAATAATTTTTATCTTTTATAGTCCATAATTTTACATTTATAAAAAATAATTTTTAAAACCTCAAACTTTGCATAATTATATGTAGATAGCTAATTCTTTTAATAATAGTTTAATAATTATTATCAATTATAAATTGTGGAGTCATTAAATTGATTTATATCAACTCAACGGCTTACTAAATGAATTTATAATAAAGATATGATCGTTTCTTGATTTTATAGAATTTTTTTAAAAACTGTATATCACGTAAATTAGAAAAAAAATTTAAGAAAAATAAATGATATTATCTATCATTATTATATAAACTTCATTAATTTATTGTACGTATTCATAATTATTTCAAACATACAATTTAATTTTAAATGAGAACTCTGAACAATAAAAAATGAAAATTTTTAAAAAGTTTTAGATTCTAATTTGCCAATGCTTAATTGTTATTTGGTATAATTGATACAAACTGGCCATTTTGAATAAATTAAAATTAAATTAAATTATCAAATTCATGTATATGCGTATTATACGCATATATATATATATATATATGCATACATGAATATATACTGTAGCAGATGCGCAAGAACACGCTTGGATATACTATTTCTCAATGCATTTAATTCATGAATATATCACAGCCGATCAGTTCCCATTTTGTAACAGTAAAGATTTTTACGTATTTTTTATGACTATATTTCTTTTTGTATCGAATTAATAGTTAAAATTATAAATCTAAATTACCAATTTAAATAAATTTTTAACTTTTACCTTGTAAAATTATTCTACCGCAAATATAGATTACAATTTTTTAATTAAAATTAAAAATATCACTTATATATGATCATGAATTTATGATAAGATCATTTATATTTAAAAATTTTAAATTGTTACATTAACTGAATAAAATTATCTCATTAAATTATGTAATGCATGTATTTAAATGAATTCTTGCATATTAATTTAAATGAATGTCTATAAAAATTTAACAAATCACGAAAGAAACTTAATAATTATGAATAATTATATGTGCCATGATATTATTAAAATAATCTATTCTATTTTCAATATATATTTTATATTTTATAAAAGAAGTCCAACTGATTTTATTATGATTTAGTTTTGAGTTTTACAATTTTATAATACGTAAGTACATTCAATTATTTAAATAGGTTTATATATCATTAAAAAGATAAATAATGCGTAGAAAAGATGCATTTTTTTATTACAAATAAAATGCCTAAATAACTTTTAAATTTCCGTCTCTTTTTAGAATATGTAAAAAGATGTTTGATAATCACACCCGTAGTTAAACTGAAGGTTGGAGGGCAATCCATAACTACGTACTTTCGTCGGTGCTCGATCGACAATCTTGAGATTCCCGGGGATAATGACGAGGGAAGCATAGAGTCCAAGAGGATGTTTGTATGCACACAATCACAGTCGTGTATACAAAAGCGAAGCGCGCTAAAGGTCAAAGGCGTAGGTGCAGTAGTTAAGTTAATAGACAACAACAGTGCCACATAACGAGGAAACGCCCAAGTACTATACACGTGTTGAAGGGGTGTTAACCTACATAAATGTAGTTACTTCAAGAGACAGTAGCCGATTACTATGTAAAATACACATATAGATGTGCAATACATACAGTCATATTCGTCTACGTGTATACTAAATTAATAACATAAATTGGTCTTAGAGACTGAAACTAAGATAATTATTCTAATACATTTTAAAATAAATATGAAAAAATAATTTTTTTCATGTCAGACCACAAAAACAATAAAAATATTAATACATAATTTACAAAATTACTAACTACTATAAATAGAATACTCGTAAGAGTATTCTATTAATAAATATTAATGTAAACTATTCTGTAATGAATTAGTTACAATCGTTTTAAGAAGTTATGTTTTAGTTTATTACAGTATTACTCTAAATTATATAGAAAATTTGAATACAATTTAAATATTATCTTATACGTAGTTTTATAGGTGTTAGAACGAGTCGTTTAATGTGTAATTTAATGTGTATGATTTAATTTTTGTAAATGGAAAAAATATCTGAAAAGTATCGTTATGTTTATAAAGTTACTGCTTTTGAGAACATTCTAAACACTTTCTTTTGTTGTAATAGATAAAACATTAAGTAATGAAAATTTTAAAAATTTTAAACATCTTTCGTCACAACATTTTATCTGATATCTGAAATCCAGATGGGAATTACTAACACGACATCCTGTTATAATAAGAAGAAAAACTTTGATTGAATCTAAGCCGATGCAGAATGAAGGAGAAAGAACTAACTAACTAAAAAGGATATAAAGCAATAACAAAATGTTTTAAATATATAATAGGATTAATAATTAAGTATTATTTCATTATTAAAATAGATAAAATAAAAAAAAAATATATCATATGAAAAACTTAATAAAATAACAAATATATTAAACGAATATAAATAAAGAATTAATGTTTTATTTCTCGTTTTATTAATTTTAACTATGGTAAGTTTATTAATTTATTGATTATATACTATTTAAATTTTAATATATTTAATTATCAATTTTAATTAATGAACTATTAACCAATCCATTAAATAAGTTTTTTATAAAAAATATTTTCAGTACATTATAAATTCTAAAGATTCAAATATTTTATTGAAATTTATATTTTTCTATAGTTTACTTCTTTGTACTTATTTCATTGACTTAAAAAGGTTTTCAGTTTTATCATTATTATAAAAAAAATTTATTGAATTTTTGGTCAAATAAAACATATCATATTAAATCAATTATTAAATTTTTTATTCGTTCTCAAATAAAACTTTTAAAAATAATATAAAAATTATATATTTATTTACTTTATTTAATTTAATAAGATGAAGACCATACCTATACTCTACTAAATTTCATCGATTTTCTATCTGAGCATTGTATACGTGTTAGAATTATAAATTATAATTACCTTGTATTTACATGCGTTATTTACACAAATCATGATTTTTTATTTATCGTTTGCTTTAGTTTATATTGAAAAAAATCGTAAATTAAACTAAATGTGAAAATCTCTATCTTTAAAGATTTAAAATAAAAAAATGATATGAAATATTTAGATATATAGATGAAAAAGTCTTACAAGTAATATTTTTTTCCATTTTTTTCCGCATCTAAATCGTATTTATCTACAATACTATTTGTAAATATTATCTACTGATCAGATTATTATAGCTTTATATTTCAAAACTTATAAAAATTGAAAAACAACTCATTTGTTTTAAAAAATTAATATAAATTTATGTATTCGGAACAATTGAAATTCTTCAATTAAAAATTTTTTGTTTTATATTCATTTTTTATTTATTTTCTTAATTATAATAATATTTATATAAAAACAATATAAATATAATATTGAGAACGCAAGCATTTTTTAGTAAAATTTATTCTCTGCTTTTAATTATTTAATTTAGTAATAATCGTAAATAATTTTTTAAAATGTTTAATTTAATATTTGATAGAGAATAGACTGAAAATTTTTTAAATTGATATTTTATATGAAATAAAAATATCAAGATAAAAATAAAATATATTTTCTAATAATAAATATTTTTAAAAATTTTTATCTTTTAATTTAATTTTACAAAGTATGATTATAACTTATAATAGTTAAATATAAATTTCAAGAAAATAGGTTGTAAAATAATTTTAATTGTAATCATGATTAATTCAATAACTAATTTTTATCCATAATTTATTCTTTATTATTTATCTTAAACTTTGAAAAAAAATAATAATTTAATTACTTTTAAAGAATAAATATAAATATTAATTTAAATTTTCTAATATTATTAACCTAGGTACATAATTTTGTAAGCATAATTAGATATATAATTATTTTATTTCAGTCGATGAATTATAAGTAATTGTCGCGCAAACTCAGTTTTTAATTTGAATATCTATGATATTTAGATTATATGTATTTTTTTTAAACTATATTAACTTCCAAAAAAATAATTATAGGTTTTAAAATTATATATAGGTAAATTACTTGCATTCCATTATAATACAAAAATAGTATTTCTAAAAGTAGAGTGACATTTTTAAATTTAATATAAGCTTCAAGAAAAAATATTACATTAAAAAAAAGTATAAAATGTACATTCAATTTATAAGTCTTTAACCCTTTCAACTTTTAATTTTTTTTTTTAAACACTATTATTGCTATAAATGTAAAAAATGTAGATGAATTTTATTTCCAGTACTTTAAAATTATATAGAGCTTGGAAATGATTAATTTGAATGGCAGAAATTAGATAAAGTAAAATTTTTTCGTAAATTACCCTTTACAATTTTTTGAAAAGTAAAATTGTTGGTTTACTGGAATTTAAAAAATTTATCTAAAATATCTATTTGATATATCTTTATAAATGATACTTATTTAGATAAGAACTTTAAAAAAATTTTAAATTATTGCGGTTACGCTTAAAAATACGAAAAATGACAAAGATAATATTAGTTCTGCAGAAAGATATATAGTAAGTGAAAAAGGAAAGGTGACTTAATTTTTTATTATATTCATATACTTTTTTTAATTTTAATTACTTATCTAAATGTAAAATTATAAACGAAAACATTCTCTTTTAGAAATATAAAATTTCAATTTTTGATTATTTATATTATAAGAAATTTCAAGAAACATGTTTCAAATTATAATCATAAATAAGGTCAATTTATTAAATAAAATCATTTTAAAATGTAGTATTTATATAAGAATGATAGTGCAACTTTATTCATAATTCATTAAAATAACATAACTCCTAATGATTTTTAACTTCCATTTATCCATATTATTTAAAATTTTACATAATTTATTTAAAAATTTTATAATACCTATTTATTTTAATTCTTATCATGAATTAACAATTTTTTATCTTCGATACTTGAAACAATAAAATTGATAAAATAATTATATATTTTAAAGAAGAAAATTGATTGTTTACATATCTATCTCGTATTAAATGATTCGACCAAATTAAAAATCTAGAAATTGTTAATAATGAGCAATAACATAATTATTACACAGAAGGCACAAATACTCACAATTTTGTTTCTTTATCATTCGTGAATATAACTTTTTAAAAATCCAGTGGTTATATTATAGCTGTTTTTAATAAAATCTATTTTCCATTACATATGTATACATTAATTCCGTAAAAGAAAATTTCAATGATAATGAAGAAAAATTTTAAGGTAGTCGAATGAACATTTGATAAAGTTATAAATTAAAATCAGATGTGTTTATAAAAAATCATTATCACTATATATATATACGGTTAGAAGTGTGCATTTATTTTTTCTTAATTATAAATTTATTTATAATTTATTTATTTAAAAATTAATATAAATTAAAATTTAGTAACAACTAAAGCACATCATTTATTGCGCATATGTATATATTTTGTTTTTTTAAATTATTTATAATTATTTATAAAATTATAAAAGTAACGATTTATAATTATTTTCTGGAAAAGTTTTCAGAAAAACTTCGGATAGCTTCGCCCTCTCTCTAAATGCTTAATTTTTATAATTCTACTTATGTTTTATTTTATATTATTCTATATCGTTTAATTATTTTACCTCTTACTTTGCTCCTTGAATGTTTTAAATGACAATAAATTACTCAAAAAATAATCTGATATTTGTATAAATTTATTATGAATTCCTTGGAAATATTCAAATAAAGTCAATCGATTATAATGAATCAATTTTTATTTATCTTGAAACCATATCTTTAAAAAATTCTTTATAAATAAATAATTATTTCCCGTAAAAACTAATTATGATCCAATGATTCATAAAACATTTTTCAATTAACACTTAATTTGGACAATAAAATGTTCTGTTAAGTTTTGAATTTTTATTTATTATTAACAAAATTATATGGCAAAAATAAAATCTGATCATTAAATTCTATTAAATTTATAATTTATAAAATTCATAGCTATATCTTTTCTACATTTAAAAGAGACTTTATTTCAAATTTTAATTTTACCTAATGTAGAAACTGAATTCTCAGTTTTCAAAATGCTATGACGCAGAGTGATTGTATAATGTCTAATATTTGGTAGTTTGCTCTAATGTTGCGTATGCATATTTACTATTTAAAAATTATCTTATCACAATAAAATAAATGAAACATTTATAGTCTAATACTCTGCTGACTTCCACTAATTTATCATTTTGTATTAAAGAGGTTCTTGCACTTTTATATTTCCTATCAAAATAACATTTTAACGATAATATATCCAATTTTTGATAACAATATTTTATTAATTCATTAGCTATTTTAATCATAGAGTATTTTTAAGTATCCTTTAATAAAATAGAAAATTTAAATATCTAATTGCACTACATCTTTTATGATAGAAAATAAGTTTATAAAATAAAAAAAAATTTGATTAATCATTATACATTTATTCTAAAAATTTCATCGGTAATATCACTACATTAGTACAAAGTATTACACGATTCAAATTTTTAATTTAAGTTTAATGTAATATTTAAAAAAACTAGCTTTTAATAAAAACTTTATTTTATTATAAAATTGAAAAATATTTTCTCATAATCAGAAATAAAAAAAATTTTTTAATAATTATAATATTAGCTAAATAACATGATAATTTAAATTAATATAAATCTTTTTTATAAAAATAATTAAGATATTCGTTTTTTTGTTAAACCAGAAATCTTTAAATAGTAAAAGATTAAGTCTTAAATATCAACAAAAAAATCTTAAAAATATGAAAGGAACAGAAGAAGAATGTACAAAAATATAGTGTTAAATAAATTTTTACTATTGTTTTTATAAATAAATATTAATTATTAAATTTTAATAAGTCCTTACTAATACTCAATAAAATATTAATTATCTCTGCTGATAATTGATAAATATTTTGTCACTTTTACAACTTCCTAAAAATAATATTCTGAAATATTATAAATTGAGTTGAACAAAACTATAACACAATTGCTTTTAAAATATATTTGAATTTAAATTTGAATTGCGTATACGTAGAATTTTTAATTAGTTATAGCTTAAACTCTATATTCCACTACTGTGCTACTATTCATATTAAAAACTTTTCTTATTATTGCGTCCCTTTATAAAAGAACTAAATTTTTTATGAAAATAATTTATGATTGTAAAAAATAGTTTAGGAATTAATTAAAAGACCTTTTCATAATAACAGAACTTCATTTTTTCCATAAATATTAAGACAATTAACAATGCAAGTAAATTATCAATATATTTATTTGATAAACGAATTGTTTTTAAAGATTTTTAAACGCAATAAATCAATGACATTAAAAACTCGTTCGACAAGAGTTTCTCGCTTACTTTTTATAAATTAAGTATAATTTATATATTTAATAAATTATTTCAACAATTCACTTCGTTTAATGTAACTTGAACATTTTTGTTCTTTACATTCATTTCAATTTATAAAATACAAAATTATTAAGATAAAATTCGGTGTTTAAAAATAGTTTAATTGCTAATGGAGAATATGATAATGTGAAATATACTATTAAGTATACAATTGCTTTCATATTATTTATAAAAATTATAACTTTTTAACAATTTAATTTGTAGATAAAGAAAACAGAATTTTTTTTTTAAATGTATATAATGAATAGTAATATAAATAAAATGAACTAGAATAAAATATTTCTAATTAAATATTTATATAGAATCTATACTGATAAATTGTTGTAGTGCTTATATAGCTGATACTAAGTGAAGCTATAATAATAATTAACATATTTATATTTTACAATAAATCAGTATACAAAATATTTCTATATACGTTAACTTTTAAATATATAATATATAATTTTTATCTATTCTAATGTATGAAATGTTCATTCAAAATAAGCTTTCATTTACATACTTACACATTATTATATTTGTATTTAATCGAACATTAATTATAAATGAATAAAAAAAATAATTATTAGACAAACATTTTGTTATTATAAATAATAGAACTGAAATTAATTAACGGCAAGAAGCTAATTTTGTGTTTTATACAAAATATATAGTAAATAAATTCACTTTATGTACTTCTTTTCATTTAATTTTAAACTTTATTTCTTACATTTCGTTTACACTTTTTTATTTCGCTTGTTTAATGATAAGCTATTTTATGGGTCAATGAAAATGAATAATATATAGTAAATACAAAATAGCTAATAATAGTGTTTAAACATTGGTAGTATTTTATGAATTTCAATTTACTTTTTTTAATTTATGTTTTCAAAAAAGTATCGTAATAATATTTTATTTATATACCAGTAAAAATGTATATTTAATTAATGAAGGTATATATATAATTATAATTAACTTATCCCCAAGAATGCACTTCAATTTATTTATTGAAATTATTCTAGATCACATTAAAATAAAGTCATAGATGAAAGTTTATTGCAAAACATTTAAAATAAAAAAAGAACCAAGACACATCATAATTTAAAAAATATAAATACAAATATATATACAAATAAAAAATTTGTAATATATTTTTATTCGCACAAGCATACGAATAATATAATAAAAAAAAGTTTTCGTCTATAAAAAATAATATGGAAGACTCATGTAGTTACATAAAATAAACGTAATTTATAAATTATAATATTGTTATAAATTTTATAATTTATAACGTAATTTAATTCTATTCTATTAATTTGCTTCGAAAATAAAATAATCATTTTTTAATTTCATGTTTTAATTATATTCATTCAATAATATAATTTTAACTATAACTATAAAGAATGCATTTTTAAAAATACTTTTTTTAACTTATATATAATTGAAATTAACTATAAATATTGATAAAATAATACTACATTGCTATATAAATTGATAAAATAATAAATACATTCTAAAAATTAGTTTTAACTTAATTTTATATATTTTACTGATCTCTAAAACGTGAACACATATCAATGGAATATAAATATATAATTACTTGTGATATTTATTATTTACAATTTATGTAAAAAAAGCTACTGCTCTAAAATGAAAATTTTTAAATTCAAATTTACGTAAGATAACGTAGGTATACTCGTATGAGAGGAAAAGAAAGAGCAAGAGTGAGAAAGAGTGAAGAAGTGAGTGAGAGAGAGAGAGAGAGAGAATAACGTGGTTTATTGCAAAAAAATATTATAAAACGTATAAAAGAGAACAAAAATAATAAACATTGTACTCCTTGAACAGAATGTGAGAGATGCAGTAGTGTATAGAAGTGAAAATATAACATTTGTATATAAAAATTGTAAATTGTTAATAAACGTATTATATTATATAAAAAACATTTGCGTGTATGGTATATTTATTTCCTTTTTAACACCTTTGCCGGATAAAATCCTATAATTAATAAAAAATTATTACAATATATAAAATACAATAATAATTGCCCTAATATTATTAAATTTGTAACTTTAAAAATTAATTCCATATATTTCAAGATTTTATTTAAAAAAAAATTATTTAAGTAAATTGTTTAAATTTTTTCTTTAACATATTAAATTAAAATATAAGAAAAATTTTTCTATAAAGTAATTTCTATAATGATTAATTCTATCTTTAATAATCCTTCACTTAGTTTTAATAAAATAAAACCGCGCTACGATCTTTATTGGTACAACTGTAATAAAGCGAATGCCTTGTTACTAAATTAATTTTTGAATTTTATCATTGTTTTAATAAAAACGATTTATCTTCGATTCACGAAAAAAATTTTTATTTTATAATATTAATTTATTAAAAAAAAATGTGCAATCAAACATGACATTTGATTAAGCCAAATGTACTTACGTTTGTGTATGCATTATGTATTCATATATACGCGTGTTCATGCAATCTTATGGCATGCATCCATACGTAAATGTTTTGATCGCATCCATGACGTTCTATTTACGTGTCTAACCTCAAAAAACATGAATACATTTGGAAGTTTTCTAAAGGCTGTGTCATAATATATTTAATTGATCATTCGAACAATGACCACGTGATTTTATCCATTATTGCGGGAACACTAAATTGATGCCAATAGATATAATCATAAACTATAACAAAAATATAATTAACTTCGTTTGATAACTCTAATTATTAAATTTGGTATCAAATTTGTATTAATTTTTTAATATTATATCTTAGAAATATACATATAAATCTTATACAATTTTGTTTAAAATAATAGAATCAACATAATAAAATAACACGATAAATTTACAATTTAATAACAACAAAATTAATATAAATACTTGCATTGAAATATCTACTTTTATAAAAAATTTACTAAATAAAAAAAATAAAAGAGTATTTTATATTTAAATATTTTATTAAAATTGTATAAATAATGGTCATTAATAATATTTTTTGACAATTTTTGGTTTTCGTCTTTTACCGATAGTTTCAGATAATCATTTCTGTTTTAGAATTAGTCACGTGATGTGGAAAACTTGCATTAAAAAATTGTTACATTGAAAAGCACCTTAAAACCGGAAACCTTGACTCTCGCAGTCGATTCGACGGGCAGAATCTTGTGTATATGTATATATGTATCCCAGCAAACTACACTTCCATTTTCCTCTACTCTCGTCACTCTCTCGGCTTAACGTCGGAGCACGTGTTTGGCTCTCTCTCTGGTCGCCGGTGTCGCTCATACAGTTGAGTCACCTTTTTATTCCGTGCAAGTGTAGATTTTCTAGTCCGCGAATTGTTTATACGGCGTATATTGTGTGATTTTTCATTTCGGTTATCTTTCAACCAAATCTCAAATCATGAATCCGGAGAAGCTAAAGAAGCTCCAGGCACAAGTGCGAATCGGTGGCAAGGGTACACCCCGCCGTAAAAAGAAGGTAAAAGTAAAACGAAAAATTAGAAATAATTAATTTTTGTTACATGGTTAGCATGCACGTGTTTCTTACGTTTTTTGAAGTTAGCTTGTTAGATTGACTACTTTTGTTTTAATCTGAATTTTTTTTCTACACTAGCGAAAATTTCCAATGTTTAAAATTTTGTTTTTTTCTTTATGGGTGATCTGAATTTCTGGTTTGTACTTTGCACTCAGCCCTATTATGAAGATCTATTTTTATACAAGTTGTTTGAAATATTTATTATTTTATGAGATCACTAAAACGTCAATCCAGTTAAACTAATAATTTTTAGAAAATAATGATATCAGATGTCATAATTTCTATAAAAATATTTTATAAATTTGTAGTAAATCTATAATGAATTTAATAAACTAATTTAATATTTAGTACCCATATGTTAGTCAATTGTTTTATATCATTCAAGGTTGTACATGCAACTGCAGCGACAGATGATAAGAAGCTACAAAGCTGTTTAAAAAAACTATCGGTCAATACTATTCCTGGTATAGAGGAGGTGAATATGATTAAAGATGATGGATGTGTCATTCATTTCAATAATCCTAAAGCACAAGCCAGTCTGTCTGCAAATACTTTTGCTATCACTGGTCATGGTGAAATCAAACAAATAACAGAAATGTTGCCTGGTATTCTAAGTCAACTTGGCCCAGAAGGCTTAACTCAATTAAAGCGATTGGCTAGTTCTGTGGCTGGTAGTGGAGTTAATAAGGCTACCCTTGATGAAGATGATGAAGTGCCTGATTTGGTAGAAAATTTTGATGAGGCTAGCAAAGAAGAGGTATATTTAAAAAAGTATAATCTTATTTATTAAGCATAAACATTTTTACTTGAATTTTATACAAATGTTATATATTTAGGTTGCATTAAAGAAAGAAGCTGATGAAGCTCTGGCAGCTGAAGAAAAAAAAGAAGCTATAAAAATAAATGAGGAATCAAAAGATGCTCCTCTTGCTAAGCAAGATGTTTAATAACAGTTCTGCGGGTAATTTTAATTGCTATAATTGTCATGCAATGTTAAAAAAAATAATAATTATGTAAAGTTAATATTTTTTTGCATGACAGAATTTTAAAGGCAACAGGCACTTGTCAATGAACTAGGAGATTTACAGTAATTAAAGGATTACGTGTAATCTACAAAATAAGGCAAAAAGCTACATTTACATTGACATTAAAAATGTTAAACACAATTGAGATAGCTTGTAACACTATATTATAAAAATAATGGTTATAATGAAAATGTGGAAATCGAAATTTTGATGGATGACATTTCTATTATAAATTTTATATTATTATAATTATAAATAGTCTGCCGTGTTCTTTCTCGACATTATAATGATTGTCAAAAAGCTTATTGCATAACAAATTTCATTCCCTTCATGGCATTTTTTGAAAATAAGTGTAAAATAATTTTCGAGGAAAGAGCAACTAAAGTCATTAGAAATATAACATACAAGTAATATACTTGTTAAAACAAGCAATTTTAATCACAAACATTAAACTATAAAGTGTGATCAAATCTAATGATTCATTTGGCCACTTGATTTTGTAATAATTTATCTTTTAAAATCTGTTAGTAGTCAAGGAAAAGAAAAAAATAGTTATTTAAGAAATGTATTTTTAACATAATTTTAAAAAAACCCTGATGACTACCAAAAAATTTTCTCTTTTGTTATTGTATTAACATATTTGTGCTCAAATTATTAAATATGAAAATTAATGATGTAATTACTAAAACAGAAGACTAAAGAACTATATTTGCTGCTTTCATGTAAAAAAAAAATAAAGTTTACTTTAAATAAATTACTTTAGATACATCAATAATCAAAATTAATTGTTAAATTACTTTAATTATTTAAATGAAATCTTTGAGGATCACTTGTTTTAAACTCTAATTTACAATTAGTACATTTAATTTTCTCAAGTGATAACAAAGCCTTCCTACATATAATATGTTGACAAGGTAATTTATAAAAAATTTTATCTGTACATCTACAACTTGGCATACTAGTATCTTGAATATTACTAATTAATTTTTCTTCTAAATTAACGTTTTTTTTATAAACTTCTTTCTTATTTAAAGCTTTTATTACAATTGTTGAATTTAATACTTTTCCTGTAGAACTGCTACTTGAAATAAAATTTTGAAGAGATACCACTGGTAGAGAATGTCCATGAAAAGACTTTTTAAAGCTGTATTTTGATTTACTTGAATCTTCATTTGATAAAACTCTTTTTAGTTGATTATTACCTTTTACAGCATGAATACTACTTACAGGATTGTCAGGTACACAAGTTATTGCATCTACATTTTTATTACATTGTACTACATTTGTACCTAATACTCGAGGTAATTTCTTTACCTCTGCTTCATTACTGTATTCAAGAAGAAATTTATCGATTCGTGCCTTTAAAGGAAGAGCAGCAATTGGTTTTCGAGCATTACTAAAACTAATTCCAGTAAATGGATCTGAAACAGATCTGCCCCATATAGCTTCATTATATCCATGTTTTTCTAATGTTTTTTGATCAATAATTTTACCACTTGGTAAAATAATGGGTTGAGTCATTATTTCAAAAGTAATTGGATCTAAGAAATCTTCTGGTACATTTAGTGAGTTACAAATTTGTTCTCTTAAAGAAAAAATTATTACTTTATAAATAGTAATAATAATATCAATAATAATTTTAAAAACAATAAAATACGTATTTACCTATTTTCCTCCTTATTTTTATTAGTTTCTTCTGAAGTATCAGAATTATTAATAATTGATAAATGAAATCGATTCATCCAAAGTGACATAACATTCATAGCTATATCCTTCCCACATTTAGAAGAGACTTTACCCCAAATCTCAATTTTACCTAATGCAGGAACTGAATTCTCAGTCTTCAAAATGCTGAGACGCACAGTGCTTGTATAATTTGTAATATTTGTTAGTTTTATGTAATGTTTAACAAAATGCTTAGGAGCAGAAATTTCTAAATCACGTGAAATATCTCTTTGGCAAAACAATAGACCCAATTCTTCTTTTTTTAAGAATGCCGTTGAAATCTCAGTAAATGGTTGTCTGCTTGAATCAGATGATTTAACAGATAATTTAAAACCACATGATTTTTGTGCTCCAACTTGAGGCCAAATAATAATATGATTTATTTGAATGTTACTAATAAAAACAAAATCAAGCGTTACTGGAGGTTTAATGCAAGAATATGCTAAAAACCCTGTATTAGAATTATTTACAAGATTGGATACTTCATAACCTTCAGTACAAATAGTACTACATATTACATCTGTTCTCAAACATTTATCACAAAAGTTCACAAGCATTATTTACAATATTCTAAGACTGATTTTTCAAAAAGTAAATATATTCTTTAATTGATTATTTTTGCTTATTTAATTATCATGGAACTAATGTTTACATACTATTCCAATCTCTTGTTTCTTTTAGTCTCAACTGTATATATTGTTGAACTATCTATCAAGT
The DNA here is from genome assembly GCA_018907185.1 of Platyscapa corneri. Lineage (NCBI taxonomy): Eukaryota > Metazoa > Arthropoda > Insecta > Hymenoptera > Agaonidae > Platyscapa > Platyscapa corneri. The sequence goes on from JACCHW010000085.1 coordinate 133,656, forward strand.
ATTATAATCTCAATCGTTTCATTGATCTACACGAATTTATTCCTTCTTATACCGTATGCAAACTTATAATAATAAGGAATAAGGAATTGAACTTGGTCACTTTAAATTCTTGGATCAAGGATTCTAACCTATCTTCTAAAATTCTTCGTTTATTAATTATTGTTGTTTGTAATAACAAATAAGAATGAGGTATACTTTTTTGACTTTATAAAACATTATCAAAAAAGTATTAATAAAGAGCTGAAAAAAATTTTTTTCATTATTACTTTATGTGTTATATATTAAAAATAATATGTATTGTGTAAATTGATAATACATGGGTTTTTATAAAGCTTTAATAACTCATTTAATTATTTATATGCTTATTATACGTAACAAATATTAATCTACGATTAAATTAGAATTTTTTTTATTTTACCCATACTATATCGCTGTAATAGGTAAAACAAAATATATCATAAAAAAATTAATTACAAAAATATGTATGATTTAGAATCATGAGTATTTATCCGTACTATGTAAAAAAATGATAACAATTCTTTGTATGGCAAGAACGTAATACAAAAGAAAACAAATAATGCTATATTAAATAAAAGACGAGGAAATCAAAATAATACTTTTGTACATTCATTAGCAATATTATTACATAATTAGAAAAGTAATTTTAATTTCTAATTTATTTATACAACTTATAAAAATTTTTTAATGTAAATTTATAGTTTTAATATAGTTACAATAAAAGAAGATATTCAAAACATATTTACTCTTAATTATAGCAAATTTATTAATTTGTAAATTTAAATAATTCTATTGTATAAAAGCTTTCTATAAAAAATTTTCTTTTGCATACTTTTATTAAAAATTATTTTATGTGTAACAAAATTTAATAAACACGAAGTTTTATGTAATATGAAAAACTAAAAATTCAAAAATAGTAAACCGATAGTTTATTATACTCTAAATTCAATGTTTCTTTAAAATTTTGTATAAAAATTATACTTAAAATATTAAATAAAAAATAAAATGTAATTATTAAAAAATTAAAGTAAAAATTATTTTAAATTGTAATACATTAATTTAAAAAAGAAGTTTGATAATTAATCAAATTTTGAGTGTACTTCCCTTTTAAATTTAATTGTTCACGAACAATATTTTTGTTTAATAAATGAATACTAAAAATAAAATTAACAGGGAAATACACAGCAATGTTATAAACTATTGTATTTTTAAGCACAACCGCCACGCGATAGTGCTTTATTTATTATACCAATGTGTACTACGCTTCAATTTATACACGACAAAAGCTCACTGTCATAGACATTAAAATAACAAAGGTAGAAATGAGTAAATTATTTTTTAACTTAAGAGGTGGGTTAAATCATTAAAATAAGACAAAGTCGAGTATTTGCCTCTCCGTACGCATTTCTATTTCAAAATTTCAGTTCAAAAACATAACTTTGAATAGTCCTTCATTACTTGTAGATTACTTTTTTCTTTCCTCTTCGTCCTCATTTTCTTCGTCTATTTAAGTATTAATAAATTTAGATCGAATTCAACCTCGACCAGGTGATAACTAGTTGCCAATTCATTAAAATACATCGTAGCAGTCGTATTTTTACAATATTCTTACTAAAGTCTTGCAAAGGACAAAAATGCAGGAGCCCACATTACGCAAGTTCTTCTACAATTGCTTTCTATAAGCTAAGGTTTTTCTCACAGTAATGGACACTAAGTTCTAGTTAAATGCAACATTAGGTCACGCAATTGTCAGTTGTATAAAAATGAGATCAAGTATGCATAAATAAAAGCAATATTCAATCGGGCTTCCTGACTTTTGTACAATTATACGCATTGTCGCTGCTGGTAAAAACACTGACATGATCACCACTCACAATATTTACGTTCTCCCCATTTTATTTTTATACTTTTACCTTTTGTTAGAATAGATTAGAAAACAAAAATGCAGTAAATGTGCAAGCTCTTACAAGGAAATGTAAGACTATCAGTAATGCACATTTATCGAGTCTCATTAAACACGTTCTTCTCGCAAAATACATTACTATGAGAGTAAAAAAAGTAAAGATTGCCCCATGTTTTTTTTTTAATTGATCTATTTTAATAAATCCTTTTCTATAAGTTCTGTACGCTTCATCACTCGCACATTCTGATTGCATGCATTAGTAACAGACTAATTATTCAGTATCTACAAATTTAATTCTACCATGCGACCGTGTAAAAATAAATGTATATTTTGTAACGATAACAAAATACTAAATTTATCAATGTTTTTGTCATTTGCGATGTATAAAAATGAGTGCTGCATTAAAAAAAATTTTTTTAACGTACAAAAATGTACGAGAATCTATAGTCTTTTTTTATAACGAGGATCTATGAGTTTCTGTATAATTTTATGCATATAAAAAACGTGTACACAAATCGGCATCAGTCACCAGCAACGACTACAGTATATCTAACTTTTTACAATACAAAATACAGCTCCTGCATGTATGCACATTAAAACGCGATGTGGTAAGGAATTATTTACTGGAAAGTGTAAAAATGTAATGAGAACCCGTTATACATCAATCTTTAGTATTATAAAAACTTACATTGAATTACAAATTTTAACTTATTTGATATTCTTGAAATATTGTTTATAAACCTATTGCATTCAATTCTCAAATAATAAAATTATAGATGAATTAATGGTAGAATTTTAATGAATTTAATCGTGATTACATATGTGAGAAATATATACATATCTACATATTATCACGATGAAAATCACAAGATAGAAAAAATGTAAAAAAAAAAACAAAAACTTGTATTGTTGTCGAAAATGGGATTTTTAATGAAAAAAAAAATACACCTTCACTTACGATTGGACCCAACATTCAGCCTCTCGACCAATGTGGCTTCATTTACAAACATACTTGAGATATTACACAGGACTTAATAACCTGCTTGCTCGCTTGCAGCAGCTAGAAAAAAGCCTTCACTCCAATACAATCTCATTACATTCTTACGAACTTTTTGATGCAGACCCTATTGTTTACCTAACGTTACATAGCGCGCATTTCTTTCTGGGTCGATAGTCGCACGCTTTTTTCCTGTTCACCATATACTTTCGAATTTTGTCAGTTTAAATTACTGAGCTTTATATTAGTGGAAATTAAAGGGAAAATGGAGCGATTCTCTCTAAAAACGAAGAGAGACAATTCGATACAAGATGTGTAAATAATTCAATATTCTCGCGCCATCAATTAAAAAAAAAATTCACAAGTCACGTATTCTGTCATTTTGTACTAAAAAAAAAAATCAAAAATAAAACGAGCTCTATAGCCGATAATTAATCAGCTTTTTGATTTTAAACTTAAAATAAAGCTCGTTTAACTTCGCTCATCACTTTCGTTGTCAATGTCATCTCGTGTCTTTCTCGTTTCTTAGTTTAGCTATCCAAACACCTTGCATCATAAAAACCATGGGAAAATACAGAATAATTCCGTAGAGGTCACGATCAGGAAAGGTAGGGAAAGGTAAGGGGTAATCCCAAGGACTTAGATTTTTTTCTTTCTATGCGCTACAGTTTTAAATCGAACGTTACAATCTTATTACATTATTAATAGTCCATGTAAGTGTAATTATGCATGTTTGCTGCCTTTGCATGTATGCAGTATGCTTTTACTTTTTTACTTGTTTTATTTCTTACTCAAGTGACTCCAAGAGACGTATCTAATACTCTTTTACCAATATTTTAATGTTTCTTATTTACTTAATAGTTATCATTTCTTTAACCCCAAATAATTATCTGCCAGAAAAATTATTTTCTTTCTTTTATATATAATTTTCAAACTATAACCTTAAATACTTCTTTACTTCAAATTTTTCACCAAATCAAATCGAGAGAATAATCTTTCTTGTAGATAAATATTGTTCACATTTAAAAGATTACTGGGTAATTTATAATTTTCAGTAAAATAATTACTATAGTAAATTAAATAGAATTGACATATGGTAAAAGAGAACTCCGATTTCACTTCTTTTAAATATATAAATGAATTGTGCGCGCGCACACATATGAAGGAGATACCTAACATAAAAAATTCTTAAAGAAAGATAATTAACGGAAATAAAAACTCGAACGCTGATTGACAACGGCGCGAGTTGTTAATGCAAACAAACTGCAGGAATCGCACAAGAGATGTTATTTATCTTATTTTTTTCTTTTAAGAAGGGATCAGGGTTAAGGAATGGGCATTGAGAGAATGAGACGGAGAAACTGATCCAGGACTCTTGGGAGCATCGGAAAGAGATGGGTGTTTAGGACTTCCACAAAACAACCGTTTAGCGAAAGACGCGTATGTTTTGGTTGTATCCCTACCTAGCTACAAAATCCCTGGCAGTGGCGCGCGCACGCGAGAGACGGTAAACGGCGGCTGTCGTTATCGTTTAAGCGAGCGGCACGGATTCTAGCAATCTCCTACTTCCTCTCGTCCTGGTCGCACTCCCGGCTTATGTGACCGGTCTTGTGGCAAATGTAACAGGTTTTGCCGCCGCCCTCGGGACAGTTGCGCGCGATGTGTCCCGCCTTGTTGCAGGTGTAGCAACTCTGCATCGTGAAACGGCCAGAGTCGTTGCCGCTCTCCGGGCAACTGCGAGCAATGTGTCCTGTTTTGTTGCAGTTGTAACAACTCATCTCGGGCCCCTGATAACCAACATGTTGAAACTGCGTTTATTTTAATTATTTTCAAGTACTACTGTTTGATGGTATAGTGACACTTTTAATCAATTAAAAAAAAATAGTATAGAAAGGATAAACGATTTGATTGTATACTTTATATTAAAAATTGTAGCCAGCATTATATAATTTTTATTTGAAGAACTCATAAATTTCTTTTTAATCAGCTTATACATCAAGAACTTATTTTTCATACATTTTAATGAAAATTCAACATTATTAATTTTATAAATATATTCTCTTAAATAATTTATTATTATAATTTTTTAAAGTTATAATTAATAATACATTAAAATAAGAAAAAAGTATTATTAAATTTAATTACGAAACCAATAATTTTCAGTTTACATGAATAATTTTTCCTTTTAAATTATTTTTTAAATATTTTCTTTATAATTAAAAGTAATATTCAATTATGAAATTGACAGCTTTTGTATATTAAAACACTTCGTTCCAATTTTAATCCAGTTATTACACTTTATTAAAACCATTTTTATAATTAGTAAAGTTTACCTGTTGACAGTCTTTTGCAATGTGTCCAACACCATTGCAACGGTAGCAAAGATCTTGATCTTCCTTGCACTCACGTGCAAAATGACCATACTGATTGCATTTGAAGCACTTTTCACGGCCTCGACCAAAACCTACATCACGATCACGACGATCTCCTCGACCACTACCAGCTCCACTTTGAGGGCATTCCCTGGCAAAGTGGCCCATTCTATTACACTTGTAACATGCGCTGGAACTCATTTTTTTATAAATCTGTAAGAGTAAATAAAAAAAAAATTAACCTACTAAATTTAATATTTGATTATATTTACTTTTTTTATTTGTCATTGAAAGTAATTTTTATGATTTAAAACTTCTAAAATTATAAAAAGTTTATTAAACAAATTTAAATTTCAACTTGATATGTTTCCATTTTTGCTATTTTAACTATATTTTTTATATATATTAAAATACAATGTTTTTATTGATTATAATTGATATAAATTTTTATCAGTACTTATACTTAAAATTCTTAAGATATTTATCGTTCCTATAATTTTATCAACAATTGGTAATATAGAAAATTATAACAATTTTATAAATTTTAATTTAATTTAATCATTCAATTTCTAGGCAAATTTAGACATGGAAATTTTTATTTATTTGAAATTTGTAAAATAAATTTTAGTAAAGAATAGATAAATTTTAACATCTATTTAAAAAATATTAGTAAATGAAATTATAATAAATAAAAAATTATTAAATTATTATGAATTACAAAATTGAAAATAAATTTGAAATTTTTTGAAGAGAGAATGTGCCATTAACTCATCGAATACATCCATTCTAAAGTTGAAAATATGTTCAAAAGCAATTTTTCTAAAATTCTTCAGCTTAAATCAATAATTTTTCATCATAGGAAAAGAGAATCACACATATGCGTTGTTCGACTATCTTCTCTATTAGAATGACGAGTAAAGTGACGCAGGATGAGGCAGACGCGGGGGAGGCGTCGAATTTACACTCACACATGTACACAGTCGCTACATTCATGGTCGCATACATAGAATACGAAATGTAAAATGTAAAACAATTCCAAATACTTATTCCGTATCAAAAAATCTTAGCTTGAATCTATATCGTGAATTTCATTCTTCTGAAGGATTTTTTATTAGTTCCCCATTAACAGTTTACGAACACGTTTATGAAAACCGACTGTGTAAGCGTATCAGTACATGGTAGAGTAACACAACGGTGTGTACATATAAAATGGCACCGTGTGCATCTAGTGGTGCGCGCGCTCACGAAACATGCAAGAAACGCGCGCGTGGTCTCGATATTCCTTTGGTGAACAATACACAAACGAAAAAACGTGCACGTGTTTTTTTATTTTACAAAAAAAAGAAATTCTCTGATTTCATATTTTATTTGTCCTCGTGGTTACTTCACCTTTGAAACAGCCGGAACGAAGATGCCTTTTTTCCGGTCGAAGACGTTGCGAACAGAGAAATTTAATGCGAGACAGAGAAAGAAATAGAAAGAGGAAAGAAAAAGAGATATGGGAAGTGAGAGAAAGAGAAGCAAAGTACGCGAAAAAGCCGGATTCCAAGCAACGTGGCTTGGACGCGCTGTAAAACTTCTTTCTCTTTCTATCTTCTTATTGGAATGTCGTAACATTTTTATAAAAGTTGCAAAATCCTCATAAAAAGACATCATGCTGCATGAAAAGGGCAACAAAAAAAATTAAAAAAAGTAATATGCAAAAATAAGAAAAGAAACAATGGTTTCAGAGACAAAATGAAAAAGGCACGGTACGCTGGGCAACGATAGGACTCACGCGCGCGAACATGGCATCCGTGGACACAACGGTGGCGAGTGACGCCGTGGTCTGGCGCTCCATGAAATGGATGAAAAGAACAATAGCGGTAAGTGAATTTTCATTATTTTACATTTTCACTCTTTTAACGTTTTTTGATACTAAAATTTCTTTTTTAACTCGAACACATGACGAAGTTTAATAAAATAAGCACACACAAGTAAAAGAGAGATAAATGAGAGCACGAAGTATCGGGTAAAACCAAGGCTACGCATGCAAGAAAATTTGAGACGCATAAACACCACGTGTAAGAGGATAAAAACGGTTTCTTAATTAATTATCTGCAACATTAGAAAAAATGTTAAAAAACTACGATTTTCTCTTTTTATCTACAAAAGTTGCAAGCGAAAGAGCAAGAGGCAATAATGAGTCCTCCTGCTTTGTAAGACGAAAGGGGGGAAGAGAAATATTTCGCTAATAAATCTCATGGCGCTTTAGCCAGTTAGTTTCTCTTTCCAATTTTAGTTTACCTTTTTTCCAGCCCGTACGGCAAAAAGATGAGGACGAAGATAAGGAGAGTCGAACGACTCAGCGACTTAACGTTCCAGAGGCCAGACACGCGCCGCAACCACAAGAGGCAAAAGACCGGACCGGACGAGATCGACTGCGACGGGCTTTACCGGGGACAGAACATGGACTAAGATTATCTAGTTAGGCTGCAAGTAAATGCGATTCCGATTCATAGATACCATGAATTTAGTTGGCGCCCCCTAGCGGTCCGCGGAAAACTGTTGATAAACACAACTTCTTAACACAATTACAATTCATTTTTTAATATTAAATATTTTACGAATAATTTCATTATAATATTAATAAAAAATATTCATTTTATTATTTTTTTTTATATTTATTAGGGTTAGGAAAAATCAAAGATAGAATTTTAGCGAATTTAAATGTACAGCCATATTGACCATGACATTAATAAATATAAGATGATGTGAGCTTCTTTATTGAAACTCTAATGCCGCCAGGAGACCTAAAAAACTCGGTGAGTCATACGAGACTCGCGTTCGATAAAACAAGCTTGATCGTCAAGTGCGTCGTTGCTTTTTTTGTAGTTTTTGAAATAAATTTTGGATAATAATAAGAATAAAAAAGGTTAATATATTTTTAAAATGATTTTTATATGTGTCCAAATTCTTATTTAAAATTTTTAATAAAAATACGTAAGAAAATGTGTTTTTGTTTTGACTTTCAAGCATTACTCCCGGACTTCAGTTCATACGCGCGAAATTAATTATGTTTATTAGTAAGCCATAATTTTCACAAAAATAAAAAAATAAAATGAAATAATTTAATCAAATTTTCTATTCTAACAATTGTTAATCTTTAACAAAATAATTAATAAAGAACATATATCAACTAATTATTAAATTTGTTTTTTTTTATTTTGCGAATTAATTTATATAACTTTAAAAAAATTATTTTGACAACTACTGTAATATTATATAATACAGTTTGATAAGAAGGTAATGCATAGCGGCAAACGGTATAAATTTTCAAATTCAAGTTCACATGTATGTGTTTCGAATAACTATATATATCAAAACTGTATTTATTGTTAGATAAAAATGCACATCTGGTTTTAACATTCCAAAATAATATTTAAATTTACAAAAAAAAAATTTGAGTAGAGCCATCCTGTGTTTAATAATGAGTGAAAAAAGAAAGGTAGAAACTGAAAATGAAGAATGGATTGGACCTTTACCATCAGATGCTGTTGCACCGAAAAAAATGAGAGGTTAGTTTTTATAAGTATTTATGAGTATTATTACAGAATAATATTAATTTAAAAAATTATTTCTTTAAATAATAGTTTTGGAATACGAAAAAGTATACCTTAAAAATTTACCTTCCTGTGAGTGTTATGAAAAATCATATATGCATCGTGATGTGATTACGCACATTGTAGTAACAAAGTATGTATTTATAATATTCATTTAATTGACAATGAAATACTTGTTTCAATTAAAACTTTGTTAACAAATTTCAGAACAAATTTTATTATTACTGCTAGTTGTGATGGCCATGTTAAATTTTGGAAGAAACAAGATGAACTTATTGAATTTGTTAAACATTTTCGAGCTCATTTAAAAAGTATTCAAGATCTTGCAGCAAGTTGTAATGGGATTCATTGTTGTACAATTAGTATAGATAAATGTATGAAAGTTTTTGATGTTGTAAATTTTGGTAAGTAAATCATGGAATAATAAAAACATAAATTATAAAATAGAAAAATTAATTTAATTTAAAATAAAACTTTTTTATTTATACTGTATCGCAAATGGTTAATAAATTTTTTTGTTCATATTATACTTAAAGAAAATGTAGAGTAAGTTATTATGTGTTATATAAGAAATTCTTATGTCTTAAAATATAATATATTTAAAACATATAAATATTTTATTTTAATAATAAAATTTTTATATATGGAATAAATAAAAAAATTTATGTTTAAAATACTAAAATTTCTTTTGATAGTATTAAATTTTTATTTTAACAGACATGATTAATATGATGAAATTTGATTATACACCACAATGCGCTGAATGGATTTACTCTCCAGGAGATGCCATAGCTGCTGTTGCAATTTCTGATCAAGAATCCAACAAAATATATATTTATGATGGTCAAGGTTCTGAAATTCCGTCACATATTTTGAATAAATTTCATACAAAACCTGTTGTGGCTCTCAAAGTAAGAATTAGTACATTGAAAATATAGAATAAATACCCAATTTTATAAAATTGTTTTAATTTGTTTTAGTATAATCCTATATATGACACATGTATATCTGTAGATAAAGCAGGAATTTTAGAATATTGGAGTGGGCCAAAAGATGAGTTTAAATTTCCTAAAACTGTTAATTTTGAATCGAAATTAGATACAGATTTATTTGAATTTGCTAAAAATAAAACTTACCCTTGTGGTCTAGCTATTTCTAATGATGGTAAAAAATTTGCTTCATTAAGTGGAGACAGAAAAGTTCGAGTATTTAATTTTCTAACTGGAAAAATGTCTAGAGTTTATGATGAATCTTTACAAAGATTTACAGAACTACAACAAACAACACAACAACTTCCAAACATGGAATTTGGTAGAAGGTATATAATAAAGTTAAATTAATTTAAATATCTTTAAAGAAATTTAAATTTTCACTTTTTTAAAGGATGGCAGTTGAAAGAGAAATGGATAAAACAGAAACAAATCTTGGAAACATAGTTTTTGATGAATCCGGATATATGATAATGTATAGCACAATGTTAGGAGTAAAACTTGTAAATATATACACAAATCGTTGTTTAAAAATTTTAGCAAAACCCGAAAATATTAGACCAATGCAGGTAGCACTATTTCAAGGGAAAGCAAAAAAAACTGCTACTGTAACCGTTGAAATGGAAGCCTCTGAAAATCCTACTTTAGAAATGAATCGTTCTGATCCAACTCTTTTTTGTACTGCCCATAAAAAGAATCGATTTTATATGTTCACAAGACGTGAGCCGGAAGATACAAAAGGTCCAGAATGTGATAGAGATGTTTTTAATGAAAAGCCATCCAAGGAAGATATTATTTCATCAACAGAAACTTCTAATATGCAGAAAATTTTTGATACTGCTATCATTCACACAGCCCTTGGTGACATTCACGCAAATCTTTTTGGAAAAGAAGTTCCTAAAACAGTTGAAAATTTCTGTGTACATGCAAAGAATGGATACTATAACAGTCATATATTTCATCGTGTTATTAAAGGCTTTATGATACAGACTGGTGATCCAACTGGTACTGGAACAGGTGGTGAAAGTATATGGGGTGGCGAATTTGAAGATGAGTTTAAGAAAAATCTTAAGCATGATAGGCCTTATACACTCAGTATGGCTAATGCTGGACCAAATACAAATGGCAGTCAATTTTTTATTACTTTGATTCCTACAGTAAGCATTCATTTAAATTATTTTAATAATCAATAAGTGTATTATATATAAATATTAAGCATTAATTTAAATGATCTTAATAATCAATAAGTATATTATATATAAACATGAAATTAAATCTTTACAAAAAAATGTTTATATATTTGATAAATATATATTTTTATAGATATGTTTTAATGCAGAATAAATATGTAATATTTTTAATTAAAATGATCTCACTATAAAAATTAGAAATATATTCAACATTGTTTCTATAAATTTTTAATAAAAAATCATTTTAAATCTATGTTTCAAAATTAAATTAAATTAAAAATATGTACATTTCAAACTATCATTATTACATTAATCATAATACATAATATTAATAAATAAATATTTAATATAACATTAATAAATAAATATTTATATATATATTACTATATATATATACATATATGTATTACATATATTTATATATAAATTTTTTTATGCCCTATAAAGTTAAACAGTAATATTTTTTAATAAACTGATAAAAATTTATGAAAAGGAATTAATTGACTATATTTTTAAGATATGTTTTTATAACATTCCTTTTTCAGCCTTGGCTTGATAATAAACATACAGTTTTTGGTCGGGTGATAAAAGGAATGGAAGTAGTTCAAAATATTAGCCAAGTTAAAACAAATCCAAAGACAGATAAACCATATGATGATATAAGAATAATCAGTGTTACAGTAAAATAATCTATTAAATAGTTAGATAATAGTTAGAAAATTATAAGGAAATTGTACATAAAACAAATGTCATTTTTATTAAAAAAATAAAGTATTATTTACTTATTTAGTCTTTTTTGCATTCATACCATATATAACTCCTCTTATAAAATTATATGCATTTGTCAAACTTACAAAAACATTGACACTAAGTAAATTGTAATTTTTTGGTACTATTACTAAAGAATATCTATAATAAAAAGAAAAATATATTTTAATTAATATTTTATAATATCAACAATTATCAACAAGTTATTACCTTGACCATATTAGTCCAGTTACCATAAGACTGAAGGTTTGACTCACAGAAATTTTATCAGCAGAACGATTTACGTCTGAAATACCAGCAATAACTAAACCCCATTTAAAAGTTGGTGCCCAAAAGAAAATTGTTGTCGGTCCTGCTTATACAGGTACCAAAATTATACATTAAAAATAACAGATTAACATAAATTTTAAAAGAAATAAGTTTTAATTTTATAATATTCCTTATAAATAAAAATAAATAATTTTATTACAATGATTTTTGTATGAATAAATGATACCTATGCAATTGTTGACTTAAGTAATTTTTAACAAATTATCATTAACATTTAGAAATTTCACTTGTATATATTTAATAAAAAAATTGTTTTATAAAAATTTTATTGAATTAATAGTTTCCCTTTATTATGTGAAAAAAACAAAAAAAAAATTTTAATTTTAAATAAATTTTAAGGCATTTAAAAACGTGGCAATATTTTATACCTGCTGGATGCAAAAATACGGCTTGTGTTTTTTTTGGTAATCGTGCAGCAATGCTTTGCATTAATTTTGTATACATGCTTGTATTCTTTGGAATCATGGTAAAATTATTTGTTTTTAAAAACTTATAAATTGTTTTCACATAATCACCAAAGTAAAATATGTTTAATAATTATATTTTCTTTAATTGTGTCATATTTTTAACTACTCGATCCGGTTGCTTTGTTTTTAAAATGAAAAAACCTCACTTCACACCATAAAATAAAAACTTGAAAGATATGATTTGTTTATTAGAAGAATTTATTATATACTAATACATTTTTATGGAAACATATATAAGGGATTCTAAAAAATCTATTTCATCATAAATTTGATAGATTTTGAGAAAACTATTATTTATAAATTGCTTGAAACTAATCCACTTGTATACAAATCTATATAGTTTGATTTTTTAATGATAGTGAAAATTAAATATTCAAAATAGAACAAATTAATGTTTATAAAAATGAATATAAAGAGGTAATATATATTTTACTTAATAATTTGTTTTGTTATAACTGTATATAAACAGCTAAAGTTATGTATTTAAAATATTTAAAATAAATTGTTTTGTATTGAAATTATTCGTAATTTTAATATTGTGACATTTATATTTGAATTAAAAATTTATTTTGCTAATTTAGACTATGATATTTATTTAATCTTCTTTCTATAAATTGTTTAATAATTGTAGTTTTTTAAATATAATACAACGAGAAAAATTTAATTTAACTTAATTCAAGTAATTGTAATATTAATTGGATGGATGTCAATCAAAAACTCTTGATAATAATAATTCGATTTTGTACAAAACAACCAATTCATAATTACAAAGGTTATTAAAAAGCTATACTAACACGATATAAGGATTTTTCTCAGTTTTATAATCTTTATCACCATTTTTTTCTTGTGATTTTTATTCGTATTTGAAATATAATTAATTGTAAATTTTAAAGTGTAACTTTTAACATGTAGATTAATGTTTTCAAACAAATATCTTAGATATATATTAAATTAAATTTTGACGACATGTCTTTATAATCCACGAAGTACATAAAAAATATTCGAAAATTATAATTTCACATCTTAGTACACCATGCTTTAAATTATTATTATTATTATTTTTTATTTTTTATATAAACAATAGTAAATAAGTAGTCATTCAATTGAAAATTTAAAATTTTAATTTTAAGCTCCATGTTTTTAGTTTTTATATTAATATTAATTTATTATAATATATCTGTTATTATTTATTTGTTGATATCGTAATACATTCGTAATTATCTTCCTTACATTTATGATATGTATCTTATAACTCTTTTAAGTATTTTATTATTATTCAAGTATTATATATATATAATAATCTAAAGTTTTTCATTATTTTCAGCTTTCATTAAACAAATCATTCAAAAATGTATATATGTATGTGCATTTTCATTGATTGAATAATTTGTAATATTTTGTACAAAATTAAATCATATCTTTTAAATAACAACCATTAAAAATCATTGAATGCGATATCAAATAATGTGATATATACGTATCAAATTATTTTGTATATATTATATATATAATATATAATTTTTATTATATTTTTTCTTGATTATATTTAATTACACAAAGATTATGAAGAATATATCGCAGTATGTACAAATTATTTACGATTATAAACTTGAACTCAAAAGTAAAAAAACTTTAGTTTTTTTATGATATTATTTTAATATTTATTACAAAATGGCAAAATACATCAACAATAATATATTCTTTAATAAAAAATATATCCTTATAGCCGATATTAATTACAAAAAAATAATTTTTACTTATGCAAAATAATACTATGTAGATTTAAAGTTTACATTATATAAAGAAAAAAATCTTGTAATTTATTACAATTTTTTATAAATATTAACTAAATTCATTTAGATTAAAAATTTAAAATGTAATTAGATTATTAACCAGAATTTTTACCTTTTCTTATTTTCCATAAATGTATGACAAATACATTCGAAAATACATACATGTATTATTACATACATTTATATATATATATATATATATATATATTATATACATGGAAACATTTTTTAAATTGTATTGAAAAAATGCATGTTTTCCAAAATTCATATGTCAATCTCTGAATGTTAAAGGGAAGGCCTTATCGTTGTGCTACAGATCATTATGTCTTCTTTAATCTTAAGATCTTGAATTTTTCCATGAAGATAAATTTTAACGTGGTTATCGATTAAAAAATATAAATTCATAATATATAATCATATATGCACGTGTTTATCGAACCAACCAGGAAAGAGTTCAAAAGATTTAATATAAAAAGGTGCAAACTTTTTGAAATTGTACGAAAGTCACGTTTGCATGTTCTCTCATTAGAATGTTTATTTTTCTATTACTTGTTTTATTTTACAATCATTGTTTACTTTGATTTTAAATTATGTAGCATTTCTAAGTTTGTTTATATTGTAATATTTATTTACTTTTTACTTTTCATATAATTATTGTATTTCTTTAAGGTTCCATTTTTTATTTTTTAACTTTTATCTAACTCCATTGGTTTTATTTTGTTTTAGTTTATGTTTTTACAACTCTTTAACATTTATTCCTATTTTTTTAAATTACTCTACATTTGCACTCTAATATTTATTAAATGATTTAATAAATCTATAATTTATTCTTTTATATTTAATCAAAAGTCTTTTTAGATTATGAATTTAATTTTATATTACATTAGTATATAAAATTTTGAAGCGCATTTTTAATACGTATGAGGTTACGTACACGCACCGTGCTCACACACAACACAACACACACACACACACAAAACAGATTTAAAGAGTAAATCAATGCCCTTACATTTAATATTACTTTTTTATGAAATATTTGTATTAGAAATTCATATGTATATAATAATTCAGTTGACATGAACATATATTTAGTTATTCAAATATTTGAAATTAATTTTTGGTAAAAAATTTGATATGTGATAAAAATGGCATAAGATTGTTTTACTAGTAAACTAGTACTTGATTCTAATTTTTCGATAATAATATATAATAATATATCTATATTATTTAAAAAAATAGGTTTAATAAATAATATTTAATTTTTTATTTCCCATTTCTTTCATAAAAATGATTTTAATTGATTAATTGACACTTTTATTCGCTCTTTGCCATGTACTTTAAGAGTTAGACCCTTATCAAACTATTACATAATAAATATAATATATAATAAATTCATTGAATTAATAAAGTTATATAATATATGCGCAATTACAACTAAATAAAGCTAAACATCATACAGTAACAGATTTTATTTGTCTTTTACTATATAGTAAACTAATTTTTCTACTCGATTTATCTTCTGATATTCATTCTGTTATAAATTCCAATAATTTTTTCAAACAATTTACTGCTTCTATAATTTTAACGTTTAATTACACTACTTGTTTTTTTATCATGATCATTATTTTCATCTCTGTTGATCACGAGATTATTGGTAAAAATTGCAGAAAGGGCAGTACATATATTCGCTACACAACTAGGATCAGGTCAAGTATTGTACTTTTTTTAGAAACCTCCTTCACAATTAAGGTGACGTTGCCAGCATGTACAATATTTTATCAATATCTTTTATTTTGCGTGTTTATGTATTTACGTACATAAACGTGGATGGCCTTACCTTAAATTTTATATAAGTACGTGTCGATGCTCCTAAGTGTAATAAATCGATGATGCACCTATTTATTGACACATAATTCATGTTTCAAATTTTTCATAAATAAAAATGTTTGCACACAATAATTACAAAATTTTTTATTTAATATATTAAATTATTTAATAAAAAATATCTTTATATTGAATATTACTTATATATTTATAAAAAAATATTAATTACTTTTTGAAAAATAGATAGTTCCATTAACGAACAGTTGAAAATAAATTTGAACGCAATATCAATATGCCCAGTAAAGCAATTATTAATTTAAAATTTTTACTTATTATTACATCGAGATTTAATAATACATTACAAGCATGACTAGTAACATTATTTTTTTCAGATAACATTCCAATTATAATTCTTTCAGAATAATTGAATTTGTAACGCGATTGCTAAATCATAGTATTTTGTTTTTAAAATTATATAATTTATTTCTAGAATAATATTTTAATATTTTAAATTTAATTTCATACTTTTCCAATTTTATAAGAAATAACGTATTATTATGAACAAATGAAATTATATTTATTAAAATCAATAGTTTATATTTTGTACGTATTATAGATATATAATATATAGAAATATAGGGTATGCATCTCATATTCTACGTTTTCCTCTTGGACATAGTAACAAATTACTCATGACATAAATATTGTTTCGTCAAAGCATTTTCATTTTCTTATTTTAAAAATCGTAGTTATTGAAATAAAATTATAAAAAAAAAATTCTATATTTAATGATAACTAAATCAATCAATTAATCAATCAATCAATCAATCAAATACAATCAAATATAGCTATAATTATATTTTTAAATTAATAAATTAAAATTGGTGTTATTTATAATATTAAATTATTTGAGTAAGATTATTATTTTTCTATTTAAATCATAGAATTTAAATTCATTTACTAATAAATAATTAACTCAGAATTAATTAAAAAACAGTAATATTTACACTTATATTGTTTCATCAATATAACTTTTCTTTATACTATATTAAAAATAGTTAAGTAAAAATATAAAAAATGTCATACTAATCTTTTAAGTTATATTTTATTTTTAAATATCCAATCTGTGTATGAAATATAAATATTTGTGGGTGTACAGTAAAATTCAAATGTTAATACAATTTTTGTATGATATAATTTCTAATTAAACATAATTTTTAATTAATAAAATTATAATTTATTTTGCTATAAAATATTAATAATATAATTTCTATTGTTTTTCGAAAATTGAATATGTGTAAAAATTTTAATATTGAGTTCTAGAAATACAAAGTTTCGATGAGTAAACCAAAATATTATATAAAAATAAATCTTAATTAAAAAAAATTTTTATTTCTATAATATTTTCTGGAATAAACTTTCATGTACAATTACTAATTTTGTAGTTTCTATGATAAGACTCTTGCATAAATCACATTAAAATTTGTATGCATTTAAAAGTTATGCAATCAGCTTTCTGTGCAAATCTGTTGATATGCTTGTTATAATTTACAACAGTATAAACATTATAAAATTGTTTTACATACCTGATTTATTAGTGACAAATATAAAAAGGTGAAAAGGAAGATAGAGAGATTATAAGTCATTAATTAGATTTTGCAAGTCATAATTCAATGAAAATCGTATAAAATTAATAGTGAATACACGCAAAATAGTATTTAAAAGAAATGTGGATACTGATATTTCTAAAAAATTCAAACATTTTTTTACATAAAGAATATTACGAATCTACGAATATTTTAATTAAATATATTATATATTTACAACTTTAATACTATTTACTTGGAAAAAAGATCGAAAATCAATATTGATTCAATCAAACAACAGAATATTGAGACTGTGCATATTTGTAAATAAATGAAATATCAGTTTTAAAATTATTCCAAGTTAATGATTGAAAAATAAATAATAGATTAAAATTTAATATTAAATCTTTATATTAAAATCTTTAAACCATACTATTGGAATAAACGTTACTAATATTCATTGTATTAAATATATGTTCAATTTCTTTTTCTAAATATTCTTAAAAATTATAGTGAATTTTCTTTCTTAAAATTTAATATTAGTGTTACTGAAGTATTTGGACTATTATTTATAAATCAAGTAATAATTTTGAAGGTGAAGTTACATTTATATAAGTCTTAATTTTTATATGCTTTATATTATGTTTATTTATATTTATATATGTTTATATCGTTATGTTTATATAAGTCTTAACTCGCTATATTTTATTTAGTTAAATAACCGGTATTCTTTATATAGTTCTTAATAGCTGCCACTAAGCTAATTAATGCCTTTAAATATTTAGTATTGGATGATTCATATGTTATAAAAGTATATTTTTTATTAATAAAAGCTTTTAATAAATTTTAATAAATTTATAAATAAGCATTTGTAATGTATATTATAATTTATATTTTTAGGCATTACTTCAGAATTAATAATTCTAACTACATTTGTAAATACTGTATTTTTATAAATAACTTTAAGTATTCATTTTTTAAGGAATTAATTTATAAATATCAATTTTAATAAGAAATTTATCTTGTACTTGATTTTTAATATTAATAAATTTTTTTAATATGGAACAAAAAATATAGTATGTACATAATAAATAATCAATATACTTTTACTATTTGTAGTTTTTATACATAAATACTAATTTTGTAAAATTGAAACTCTATCAAATATATTTAAATGTTTATTTTAATATGAAAATTATTACATTTCTAGAGAAGCATTCATTATAAAACGGGAAATTTAATAATTTTATTAAAAATACAAATATTAAAAAAATAATACAAAAATATAAATAATAACTAAAATAATAAAATAAAGCATAACCTCTTAAAGAAAAAAATAAAGAACGAAAAAATGCTTTTAAATCTTGTAGAAAACCTTTTCCATTAAGTAACTCCTCTCTAAATCTTCAAAAAAAACTCCAAAAATATTAGCTTGTACTATAATTAAATCTTATACGTAGATCTATCATTAACGCAAAAAATTAAATTATTTTTTTAAGCTCTAAAGTAGTTTTAAATTATCTTATATATATTATATAAAGGAGAAAAGAAAAGTTTATCTTATTTCATTTATATAATAATAATATGTGACAATAATAATAGATTTTAATTATCAGAACAGATAAACAACAATATACATTAAAATTATATATTCTTCAAGTTTCTCTAAGAATTATTTAAATTTAGTTTAAAAAATAATCACAATACTTTTTATCTCTTTAAGAGATTTTTCTAAAAATATTTTCCACATGGATTTTCAGAAACCTAGGTAAGAAAATTTTATCACTACAAAATATTAAAAAAAAGACAAAAATCAATCGATAATTTAAATAATTACGCTTTTTTAACTTAATATTTACACTTGTTTTATACAAACTTTCAGATTATTTTCAAGTATGATGTGATAATTACTTTCTTTAAAAAAATGCGATTCATACATATTATTCATTTTATATTCACAGAATAAAATATTCCGTAAAAAACGAATTAAAAATGTCACAATCATCAAATATCTGTAATTATTAATAAGTTAAATAATGTCACCATTCTAAATTCTTCATTTAAACGTTAATCTATAAAAGGACACTAATACACATCACAGTAATCATTTATAATGTTCTTCGCTAATATACAGCCATGCGAAAAACACAATAAAACTTAAGTTGAAAAAATAAAAATACGTAAAAGTGCAGAGCTCAAAGTGAATTAATTAATCCTCAAAGAATGAAGAGGTTTTCACAACTTTTAGTTTTTCTTTTGAAGCCAAGCAAGTGCTTTAGAATCGTCCGTCGATGTTTGTTGCGGCGTCGCCGAGTTGCATGATCCCTATCACGTTGGGAATTGAGATTTATTTGAGCGAGAATTCCGACGAGAAGTTCATCCACGTGATGAGCAAGCCCTGATGATGTTTCGATGAATTTGCAACTGCAACTATTCGCCAAACGACGACCCACTAAAAAAATAATAAAGTAGTGGATCTGGATCGTTTTTTACACGTTTAATTTAATTTACGCGAACATTTTTTACAAATTAACATAAAGATATTTAATGTATTATTATAAAACAAAACATTTATTATTACTTTTATTATTAAATATAATATCATAAAAATATTAATGTCTAATTTTGAAGAAGGCAATACGTATTAATTAAGCCTGATCAAAACATAATATATATAATCTGCAATCTGTTGTATTTCAAATTTGATTTAAGAAAAATCAAAATATTCTTAAAGTTCATAATTTACTGTTAATAACTATTATTATTGTAAATACATTGTGTATTAAATTAATACTCGGAATATACGTTATATTGATTTGTTTCACTGAAAACGTGAACACATTTGTATGAAATGTAGCTAATAAGCTTAACATACGAAATGCATACTGAAAGTTACATAAAACAATATACAGTATAAAGATTAAACCAATTAACTTGTTGATTAAAAATTATATGTATGAACGTAATATTAAACTTTTAAAAAAAATTAAATATAAATTTTAATATTTCTTGCAAAATTATAAAATGGTAATTTATAACATTAAAAAAAACTAGTTAATATAATAAAAAAATTTAATTTTAAAGTTTGAATAAACATTTTTATATAATTTTAAGAAGTTTTTCTATTTATTATTAGAAATAATCAATGAAAATAATAATAAGTACTATAGAATTGAGTAAAATAGTACATTATAATATTTTAATTTCTGATTTTAATAAATAGGATACAAATTAATAAATGCTTGAAATATATTTATTAATGATTGTATTTAAACTTCTTCATTAAATTGAAATCAGTTCTTTAAATATATTCATTTTTTAAATCTGAAAAAATAAAACAGATATATTTATATAAGTGTAATTATACATTTTTAATTTCATTAAAAATCCTAAATAGATTATTAATATAGATAATATAAAAAATCATCTATTTATTGAAATAGATATAATTTATTATATCTAAATTAAATAATTTTAACAAAATGTAGTTCTTAAATAAAAAAATTATACCGATAATATAAAATATTAACTTTTGAATATATTTTAATCTTTATTGTTGAAATAAAATTAAAATTTTTATTATTACTAAAAGATATTAAAAAAATAATAGTTTTAAATTATTATTTAAAAACTTACGAAAAACTATGAAACATCTTTACTCAAAGAACAATCTATTTAGTTAAGTAATAAAAAATAATTCAATTCACTATCATTTATTCTTTTTCATGTATCATTCTAGGAATCATCTATTACGGCTGAGAGATTTTGTCAGATAATTTCAATGGGCTCCCTCATTCGATGACTATCTTTTAATTTTAAAAATATATATTGTAATTCTTGACTCAAAAAAATTTTTCAATATTGAAATAATTTTTTACCAAACTTACACGATTAAAAGATAAAATTTTATATTTCAATACATGTTATGAATTAAAAATTTTTTAATTACAATTATTTTAAAATAAATTGACGCGCAAATATATGTATTCATACTTCTTAAACTTACTTATCGCAGGAACTTCACGTTTTCTCTGAAGGTCAACTTTATTACCAACGAGTATGACACCATGAGTTGCCATGTAATCACTTTTCCATAGATGCATTAACGTTTCTTCGGCAAATTTAAGGCTACCCCTATCTATTACTGAATATACCACCACATACACATCTGGATTATAAGTTGAACAAAACGTTTCTACCTGCAAAATAATGTTTTATGTGGATATAAACATTCTGTATCAAATGTATAGAAAACATTTGAATATTTCAAAATCCAAATAAAAACATATATTGAATAAGTAAAATTAAACGAAAACAAAATATTTTACGACACAATTATATCTAAAAAATTAAAAAATACGTGAAACAGAACGTATACTTTTAACTTATATATTTATTTTACGAATTTTATTTTATTTATATATTAAAGAAATTTAAATAAATATATACAATAAATATATTAGTTAAGATAATTAATATTATAATATATATACTAAACACACAACTTTCATTTTTCTTAAATATGTCACTGGCTAAAGTTCAATGTAATTTTTGATGGTCTATCAAACTTTTAAAATTAAAATATTTATCTTCCTTGAATCTGGAATTTACTTGATCTAAAAAATTATTAAAATATTTAAGATTTTCTTAAAAAAAATACTAACAACGACATTTTAATATATATTCCATATGTTGAATTTTATAAAAATACCAAATCTTATCTATGATATTGTAAAAAAAGGTAAAAAAATTTCAATTCTAAATGATACACAGAATCCAAAATATAAATAATAATAATTAAAAATATTAATATTAATGCAATAATCTTCTCAAGCTCCTTCTTAAATCAAATAGGTAACTTTTAAGTAACTATATTAATTTATTTCAAAACATAAATATATTTGAATATATTAATATATAACGTTGAATTTTTGTTCAAAATATAAATAACTATGATAATAAAGAGGATTTTTTTATAAAAAGACAAGCTTCTTTTTAATAATCTAAATTTTACTAAATTGTTGTATTTTTCTCATAACTTTATGATTAATTCATATTCAATTATAATTCTTATAATACATGAGATCATTTCAAACTTTTATATTCAGCAGGCAACAATTTCTACAAAATTTTTGAAATATTATACGTATAATATTACTACAGTATTCATTCAATTAAGCTTATTCATATTTTTATATCAATAATAATCTTTTAATTATTTTTTCTTTTCGTGTAAGTAAAATACAGTTTTACGAAAATATAAAATAAAAACGACTTCATTATTTAAAAAATTTTAAAAACTAAAAGTTTATAATTTAACTTCGACCATTTAATTATTACTTTAAAAATTAAATTTTTAAAGCACAGCATTATATTCTAAAAAATACCAAGTGTAGAATTATATATTGTAGATAATTAAAACTCAGTCGTGCATCAAATAAAAAGTATAATAGTAAAAAATGAATAAAGTTATAAATTAATTACTCTTTTTAGATATTTTGAACAACCTCATCTACCATAAAACATAACGAATACAATTTCAATGTTTACCTATATAGCTTATTTTATTTATGCCGATTGATTTAAAAAACTAAATTACAGAATAATCAAAAGAATGAAAAGAAAGAAAAGTACTTAATACCTTTGAAAAATACGCAAATAAAGAATAATTGCATATTTGATTTTTTTTTGAATTTTCAATAATATTAATATCATAATGCTAATATTGCATGTATTTACTATTTTGAAGTAATTTATAAACAATATAAAAAATTTTGAATTTTACCTTTTATCTTATTACTTAACTTAATATTTACAATATAACTTTTAGAAATTAATTTGAAATTTTAAAACAAAGCTTGTATTATAAACTAAATATAAGCGAAAAAGTTAAAAAATAAGTGTTTAAATATTTAAATATTTGTATAGATATTATTGATGAATATTTTTTATTTAACGCATACAGATAAATACTTATAATTAAATATAGCTATTTGTAGGATAATTATTGATAAGCTATAAAATAATTTTAAGTTATATAGAATATTTTTGTAACATACATAAACATGATACAAAACATATAGTTAAAATTTTTTTTATTATCTGCAGCCACAATTATGTTTTAAAAATATAGTTACTAAATAATACGAATATTGAATGAAATTTTCAAATTTATATTAACACTACAAGTTTCAATTATCAAATTATTTCGGCGAATTAAGTTAAGAGAATCAATAAAAGCAATTATCTCTTCCATTAACAAGAAAAACTACTTCTTTATAGACAGTGTATGCAATTTTACTCATTCAGTTATAGAAGTAAAACAAAGTAATAATCAATAGAGTCAATTTTATTACATTCAACTTAGTTTATTCTAAATAAAATAAGGGATTAATAAATTATCTTCTACAATATTCATCAATTTGACTAATTATATTATAAATATATCACACCAATATAAGAAAAATTGATCAAAAACGCATTGTAAAATACTTTATATTGCCCTACTACATTTCCTCAATTATAATTGTTTTATAATATATTGATCGATTTTTTTAACTTTAATTTATAAATTTATTATTTTTTATTAATTTATTATTATTTTATATCTAATATGTAAATAATAATTATTTATTATAATTTATAAACATATACGTTGGTTTTCAATTTTGAAAATTTATTTTTTACATAAGGTGTAATATATTGTTTGGTTAATTGTGCCATTAATGTACGTGTACATACAACATTTACTTTTTAAATAATAAATTAAGTATGCACAATTATAAAAATTAAATAATTCATAACATTTTAGTAAGCAATTTGAAGTGAAACATTTAGCTAGAAATAAAGCTATTTAATTTATGTGTAAAACTAAAAATAAATTAATCATATTTACTCAATTAATGATATTATAAATTCATATTTTTATAGTAATAAAGAATGATTTTAAAATTCTACGTATTAATTAAAGTTATAATAAAAATATTATTAGTACATACAATATTTAAAAACTATTTTTTATGGTTTAATAACAAAAATAAATGCTTGTTTCACCACCTTGAAATTTTTAATGATTTGTGGTTTTTAAAATTTATGTATTTTAATACTAAAATTATGTTGTTATTATAAATTTAATTATTTTACTTGAATACGTATATATCTTTACTTATTTAAATTGAAGGTTATAAAAATATATAGTTTTTAAATTCATTCATTATAAAATGTAATAATTTTATTTTGCAAAAGAAAGAAATATAATATTTTTATGATATTATATATGATATAATGATATAATGATATAATATAATAGAATAAATAGTATTTTATTTATGGACTGAATAAAACTCGAATGTTTTTTTTTTAATTACTTTTTAATATTTTTGTCTTTTTATAAAATATATTATAATTTTCTTTATTAAATTAATAAAAAGTATAGGCTTATAATAACGTATATTTAAAATCTAAATTAAATTTTATAAGGATAAGCACTATAAAAAAGTAAAAAGCAGATCTTATACTTACTGACATCTCGATCGCAGGATGATCGATAATTTCTAATTCGGTTTCTTGTCCATCGATCATTACTGATACACTTTTTTGACCGTACTCATCATCTGCAATGTAAAATTTTATTTTATAATTTATTTTATAATGTATTTTACAACATTTTTTCAAAATTTTCTCACTGTCCATAAATTTTACAAGTTTAAAAATTATTACTACAATAACTAAACGAATTTTTAAATATTACCGCATATATTATTATGCTATGATTATGAAGTAAAATTAAATTGAAAAAATACAACAACCCTCATAATTCGATTAAATAGTAATCATTCCTAAAATGAAAGGTCTGCATCCGAATAAAATTATGAATCAGTTTTTTTAAGTCTTCCTTTAAAACCTTTCAGATATTTTTTACATATTTTTATCTTTAATTATACGTAACAATTTTAACATATTCACATTTTAACTACTAAATATAAAATTTAATAAATTTGATTTTACTTCAATTTTGCGTCAATTTAAGTAATTTAATTATTTTAAATTATTAAATTTAAGTATTTTAAATCTAATTATAATAATGTTATAATTTATATCCAAAATAGAAGATAAAAAACGCAACTTATATTATTAATAATACTATTTTAATCTAATTACACAATACGGTTATGCTTATTAAAATCTTTTTCAGTTAAATTTTAAGAAATTGCGAAGTCAAAATTGGATCTGTATTTCATACAGATCGACGAATTCCTGGTTATATTGCTATTTAAATTTAATATATATTTTATTATAAAATAACTATTATATATGCCTTATATTGAATTTAAATAATTTAGTTATTTTAATAAATATTATATTACACAAATAATGTAACTAAAAACCTTTTCCTGGCTTTCATTTCCTTTATATTTTATAAATTTTTACTATAACACTCTATATAATGAATATTTAAAATTATTATTATCAAAAATTTATTCTTAATGACCCACTATTTATAAATAGTAGATTTTTTAAGAACACCTAAAATGATGTATATTATTGTTTATTAAAATTATTGGTAAAGTAACACCTACTCTTACTCATAGAAAATGTATTTTATAACTCTCATATATATATACGTAATGTTTACTGCATATTCACTTGAAATTACAAAGGGGTACAAATTTTTTTTATATAATGTGATTGTGATACAATATGATGAATAACATATTTTTGAAAGAAAATGTAAATTATTGGTAACAGATAGAATTATATCAGACTAAAATACTTTGATATTACTTTACAGATACAAAAATAGAAATTTCCCTATTTCCTTCTATTTATTTTATACAGAAAGCATTGTATAAATTTCAGTTGCATTATCGATCATCAAACATGCATAAAAATATATTGAATTGTTTTGAACAATGAGTTGTAAGTAATATAAATAGATTTAAAAAATAAATTTTCGAATTAATTAGTCCTTTTCTCTTTTTGCATTGAACTTTTGTGTTTGCTTAAAGTAAAAATCGCTGAATTTACTTAAAAATTTTATTTTTATTGGAAAAAAAAATTTATTTTCAAAAAATTTATTTTTATTTAATTACTTTCTATTTCTATAATTTTGATTTTTAATTCCTTAACGTATGAAATAACATAAATAAAATTAATTTTTTTAAAATGATTGTATAACGTGCATTTCATATATATAAGAATAATAATTTGAAAAATATGATTATAAAATAGTTTTATTATATTATTATACAAATTTTTTTTGGTAAATTAATTCATGTATAAGAATAAATACGAAATAAATTATTTTTAAAAGTAAGAAATAAACATCATACATTATATGTGCTTAAAAGAAAAGAAACAATAATTTGTCTTTCATTTAAAATTTATTGTTTTCTTTCATTTAACAGACTATATTTAAAAATAAACTGGCTGTTCTTCTACGAATAACTAAAAATTACTCTATTTTAAGTATTGTATATTTGGAACATTAAAAATTATCAGCTTTAAAAAGATATATTTAATTTTTTTGTTAAAATTGAAATAAAATTTTTTCAATTGAAATTACAATGAAAACGATGTTTAGATCAATATTAAGAACATTTTTTCTAACTTTTTATTTTCTAATTAAATTCAAGTATATTTAAGAAAATTAATTTCTGAATTTTATTATCAAAATTTTATGCTTGCTAATCATTAAGAATTAATAATGTTTATAAAAAATCTATTCACTAAAAAATAAAAAAAAATGTATTTAAGAAAATTTATCAAATAAACAGTGTTTTTTACCCATAAATTTATTATATAAATAGTGTTTGGGGTATAATATTAATTATATAGATCTAATGAAAAATATATAAATTTTTAATTCTTTAAAACAACAGCGCACGTCTTTCTTATATTTATCCGTATTTTTAAACTATCTTAGGTAATGCAATATAAAGAGTAATAATAATTTAATTTATTTTTAATTTAAAAAAATTTTTTTTCAATTTTCGTTTGATAATTACTTAATATATTTATTTAAAAACTATTATAATAGAATTCAGTCAAATAAGATAAAAATAAAATATTTGCTAAATATTAATATTATTCAAAAATATCTTTTAAATATAAATTAAAACACATTTTCTTGAAATTGGATATATTAAATCTTAATTTTGATATTAATAATTTAAATCATTGGAAATTATTACTTTTACTGAAATTTTATCTTGAAGAAATAATTTATGTAAAAGAAATATTTTTCACATAAGATTAATATTTTTCAAAAACTCTACAAATACTAATACTATTAATCATTTTATTTTACTGACTATAAAAATCTATTTTTATTAATATGAAAATAAACTACCCAAAAACTACTGAATAATCGATAAATCTGTTAAAAAATTAATAAGAATATAAAATATTGTAAAATATATATACATATTAAAAATCCGAAAATAAAAATTAATTATATTGTATACAATTAATTCAAATTACTTTTTAAGAAATAAATTTTTTCCCCTCATAATATTAAATTAGTTTTTTCATTAATTCCAACTTTTTATATGATTTTAAAAATTTTTAATTTCTATAGTAATGATTCTATTATTTGCGGTTAGAATATACCTTGAAATATAGATATATTGTAAATTAACATTAAATTAAAATTGTTACAAGAATCTTCAATAGTGTAGATATGTAAATTATGTATTTATATTTCATAAATTTAAGGAAGAAAAATATATTATAAAAGTATAGTAAATAAAAGTATTGATACGTATCATTTTCTAAATAGCATAAAAATGACTTGCAGATTAAACTATAAAATTGATAAAATAAAATTATTTACTTAAAAAAAAATTTTAATTTGTTGAATTTTTTCATATAAAAGCTTTAGATTAGAATATAATAAAATAATTGTTATGAAATTTTATGTAAATTCTGAAAAAGAAATTGTCAACAAATTTATATATATATATTGACTTATCTAATATTCATTTCTATAGTTGTTTAATAAAATGTTACTGCGATAACAAATAGTTCAACTACATGATTCAGTTCGATTATACTATTGATTTACATTTCTGCCAACTTACATTTAATAACCCATCTATTTTCTAAGGTATACATTATTTTTACATCTGTGGTATTAAACCTTAGTTCTATTTTCGTAATCCCAGCCCATAATCGATTTGACATTTCAATTTAGTAAGTTACAATAAATACTCAAGAAATACAATGTGTCAAAATCAACAACTCCATCAAGTAGTGCTATTTTTTATGATATCTTCACCATGATTTCTATATTGTTCCTGATATTCTATATTGAAGTACATTTTTTATCATAAATTATCTTTATTAATATGAATTCATAAATTTCAACACATGCAGTAGTAGATTTAATCACATTATGTGGATATTTTTAATACAACATTTTCAGTAGTCCTATGCTATGTCAAATTAAGTTTAGAGCAAATTTCTGTGTTCAAGTATCCAAGTTGATAACTCCGTCTACATCACCCCTTTATAGAATATAATTTACAATAATATTCCACATGATTTATTCTGCATGAATTAAAAATTAAATAAACTAATTAAATGGACTTCAAGGACGAGGTTTGTCGGTTTTTTTGGATGATAATAAGATCAATATGTTGACATATTTTCCTTATCAAATATATGTGTGAAGTCAATCTAGTGCACTATTTAATTTTACTTCAGAATATATTTTAATGGAATACAAAAAATTATCTGGACATATAAATTAAAACCAGTCTAGCTGAAAACATGTAAACAAATATTTGAATGTACGCCATGGGAAATATAAAAACAGTAGGAAGTTTTGTACCTCAAATCCAGCAAAGCTCAATTAAGTAATTGACTTTAACATCATTATTGCTGACACCATGTTTAAATAATGAAAGCTAGAAACAATTCGTTATTATACGTAGTGTGTTTGTTTGTGAGTACATGAGCATCAGTTGTATTTTTAGCGACACACGAGTAAAACGATATGTACAATTTTTCTTTCATTAACTTAAATAACATATATATGACTATAAAATAAAGTATTCGATATCTACTGATTGTATTATTTTGTACTTAATATCAATCGCTTTTAAATACTAAAAATTCTCTCGCTTTGTTATTATTTGAGAATATGAATTATTATACTATATATTAATTAATATTGATTAATATTAAGCAAATAAATAATTATTAAATATACATATATATATTTATTAATAAAAATAAATTATATATACATATGTTAATAAAATCTTGTATAAAATTAATAATCATGCTTTTTAGGTACATTCTTTTAAAAAATGAAAAAAGCAATTTTTTCATATTTCAAATAATTAAAAATTATAATTTATTTTTGAAAAAAATAAACTGAAGTTTTCTATT
Source organism: Platyscapa corneri (assembly GCA_018907185.1). Taxonomy (NCBI): domain Eukaryota; kingdom Metazoa; phylum Arthropoda; class Insecta; order Hymenoptera; family Agaonidae; genus Platyscapa; species Platyscapa corneri. The sequence goes on from JACCHW010000085.1 coordinate 163,891, forward strand.
GCAAAAGAATAAGTTTGTAATTATTTATAAATCATTTATTATAGTTTCAGTTTTCCATTAAAAAAAAAATTAAATTGTGAATTTAATTGAATACCTTTTTTCAATTTTTAAAATCTTAATATCCTTTTTGAAGTTATTTAAAATTTTTTAAACCAAAAATTCTCAAAAAATTCAAAAATTATTTTGCAATCACCATAGTTGCATCAGAATAGTTTCATAATCCTTAATTCAAATATCATATTTATGTACTTTTATAATAAGATGAAAAGTGTATGTATTATTAAATCAATGAAAAAATACTTGACACAATTATAAAAATGCCATATTGTGTTTATTTTAATATTAAAGTATCTCGCATTATTTACATTTATCATTTGTGCTTTTAAATTGAACAAATATTTAATTATCAAAAGAGAAAAAAAATTTTTTAATAAGTAAAAAATTAGTATAAAATTGAAAAATATTTAAAATTTTTTTTAATATAAAATAATAATTTATTTTTATAAACAACATTCAAAAGTTAAAAAATTAATTAAGTATTTTGAATACAGTATATTATATTTTTGCCTACCATTTTTTCTATATTTACTTTAGAAAAATCAATAAACAAATTGTATCAAACTAGGATAAATAGTTTAGATTTACCGAATGATGTACTTTATATTTAGTTGTTAAATATTTTATTAAATTTCAATTGAAGCATTTTATATTTCATAATCACGGCATTAGTTTAAAATTAAGTGTATTTATATATTTCAATATATATGTGTATTTAAATTTAATAATTTGTAAGATTACTCCATCTGATTTCTTTACTTCACTAATGTAATTAAAAATAAACTTTAATACTTATTTTTATTTACTATTAATTGCAGTTGATTATCTTTACAAATCCTTTAAATAGCCTTTTCTTATTTATTCCATATAAGTAGATAAAAGTAGAAAAAACTATACGCAGTTACATTTCGTTAGTAATCAGTTACACGAAAATAACGACATTTATTATATCAATTTTATAAAACAAAGTAGCAACAATAATCGATTAAGAATAACAAAAAAAGGTGCTTAATAACCCAAAACTCACCAAGGGACGCATCGTAAGCACAAATATAGTCGCTGGTAGTGAATTGGGCGGTGAGAGCCGTCTTGCCGACTCCAGAGGCGCCAAGTATGCCGACCTTGTAAGTGGCCACTCGCGTTCCATCATCTCTACTTCCGGTCTGGTCGTTTTCAGCTACGGACTCAATGCCGGATAATTGTGATGCCAAGCTATGCACGGTAATCAATATTTTAATATATTTTTCGATAATAATAACAATAACATAATAATAACAACATAATAATAATTAATAATAACAAGAATGGTAATTAATATCGAATGAATTTGTGTTTTATGTAATATTTGGAAAGTAATTGAACACGCACTGATTTTCATTTTTATCGAGACTCACTTCTATAATAAATAAATAGAAAATAAATAGGAGAATAAAAGTATAGAAAAAAGGGATAAATTACTGATTAGAAATATTAAAGCTTATATTGCAAATATTATTCTTAATATTAATATTAATTAATATTAATATTAAATAACATTAAATTTTTGGTTACATATAAAACTTCTTATAAAAATAAATGTTGTCATATTATAATACTTTTTATTTTAGATATTTATAAAAAATTAAATGTTTAAGATTGTAATAGTCCTCTTTAATTCAACTTTTTCGAAATTATTAACCGAAAAGTTACTGAAGTTATTCTAAAAATTTTTAATATTAATATATTACAATAATAATATTATTATAACTTATATCTTTAAGTATTCGTATATATTTTGGTTTTTCACTTTTACTTCTACTTTGTAGCTTATTTACATTTCATTTCATTCCTGAAAAACCTTTTTTTATTAAAAGAAACTTATATTGATAAATCGAAAGTTTTTAATAACATGTATTTTTTGTTTATAATTTTTTTTTATAATTACTTTATTAATTCATTAATAATAACATTTATAATAGTTGCATGACAGTTATTTAAAAAATAAGTATTGAAGAAAAAATTTCATTATAAAATACTTAACTCTATTATATAATAATATAAAAAATGAGAAAATATAATTTAAAAAATTCAAGCGTCATAAAATATTTCTCAATATCGTATACTTAATTAAATGTTTCATTAGAATGTATAAAATATAATATAAAGCAGTATAAATATAGTTTATTACGAAAAATTAAACAGAATTTCATATTTTTTAATATGAAGGTTTAAAAATATTGTTATACCTAAGCAGCCTTGCATCTCTGGTACTACTGCAACTCGTACCAGAAGACGTGACACTATTAATGCTACGGCTACGCCGACTCTTAAGAGAATCACCGAGGTTAAAGACCCCGTTGGCAGTTATCGAGAAAGAACGTAGCCTATAATATTCGACGCCATCCTCGATTTCGTCGTCTCCGACGTTACTCCCGTTACCTCCACCGGTGATACCCCTGTAACGACGTGTTTCTGCTAACATGGGCTACAAACATATGTTATTATTACTTTGTTCAAAGTTCCAAATATTTTAAAAACTTTTGTTTAAATCTTGTATGTGAAACATTTTTAGCTATTTACAACAAAGCAATCTAAATATTGCATGTGTTATATTTTATTTTGGTAAAATGTATGTATGGTATTGATTTAAAAATATTTTATTAATTTAATAAAATTATATATATTGTAATATTTTTAATATTAAAATTTTGTAAAATTTAAGTAAGTCTTTATTGCCAAATTTTAATAATATCAATATCTATTTATATCAGAAATATTTTTTTTACAATTGATAATTTATAAGATTCACATTACAGTTAAAAATATTTGTACATAAGTATATTATTTATTTTTCATTTCATTTATAAAAATTTTTTATACTTTTCATTACATTCATTTCCATGTAGTAAGAAATATTACTTATGATTTATATATAAAACATGTATTTTGAATATAGTTAAATAGAAAATAAATTGTCTCTAAATTTCTTTTAGTTTGACAAAATATATTCACTATCACTTTCAATAAAAATTGTGTAAATTTTTCATTTTATTTAAAAATTTGATAGTAATTAAAATTCGTCTTCATATATTTTATATCCTATAAACGTATACACAGACGTTTATATATATAATATAAAAATTTGTAAGATTAAAATATATATTAAAAAAAATTATACATAGTAAATTAATTTTATACTCTTTAATATAAAATATAAATGAATATTAACAAAATTTTTATGTGAAATTTATTTTAAAAATAGAAAAATTATATTTTAAATTTAAAACAAAGAACTTAATGTTTATTAATTTCATTTGAGATGTAAGTTCACGTTTATAAAGAATTTTTTTCTTTATAAAAATATGTTCTTAATAAATTTCATGCTACCGTAGTAACTTTTAATTTTTTTATTAATAAAAATCAATAATTAAAGGATTAGAACAAAAAAATAAGATTAATAATAAATATATCGTTCATGGTATTATTTTTCCAGTAATTCAGAGCAAGTTCTTTCTTTTTTAATAAAAAAGATTTTCCATTTCTGTTCCTAATGTTTATACACTTTTTTACTGTAATTGTTTTTACGTCATAATCAGAGCGTGAAATTTGACATTGCTGAATTCACATGACATAAGTAATATTATGTTTCATTTAAATTGATATTGATACATAGAGTAACTATCGTATACTACATATGGTAAATAATAACCATTATCTACTATTTTATATTTTATTTCATTCAATACTGATATTTTCCCATAATATCTTATATAAATTTTAATTTGATTTACTCTAAAAAATTAATCCTTAAAATTTCTTAAACTCAACGTTTTGATGTGAAATAAAAATAATTTACTATTCATGTAATGTATGTTATACTTATAAATTATATTATTATATTATATTATATATATATTATTATTATATTATTTTAAATTATATTATATTATTATATATTAAATACTTATAACTCATATATTCTATTATACATATATAATTAGACGAATATTCTATATTGATATATTCAATCACATAAATAACACATTCAAATTATTAAATTATAAATGTAATTGCAAAATGTATTCAAATAAAATAAAAATTCCTTTTATAGTAATTTATAATTAATTTTTATATCGTAGTTGGTATATCATTCTAAATTACTTGGAACATATTTATAACTACTAATAATTATATAGGAACGCGTTTTTACATTATAATTTTACATTTGCGATTTTTTACACTACTTTTATATTATCTTAAATTTCAAATGATAATTACTAGTACTTTATATTGTATATATAACAAATTTTAGTTTTTTTATTATTCCAGAAATAATGAATACATAAATGACGAATTTGAGAATAAAAACACATGGATTAGAATTGATAAAAAAAAATAAAAAAAACAAACCTAAGATTGAGATGTATATATAATTTAATTAAGTTTAAGTTTTAAGTTGTACAATCCTATTAGTATTATTAAATAAGTTTAATTTATGCTAATGTTAATAACCAACTCGATCATCCTAGTTCGAAGGTCTTATTCTGGATTAGTTCAATGTAATCTTTGAAAAAAGTTTAAATACGAGGGTTAAAAACGTAGTCTATTTAAAGTAATAGAATATTCAGTCAAAAAATTAAAAAAAAAATCTTTAAGCAATCGAATAGCGAGAATTACTCTAAAAAATTTGTATAAGTTGAAAAGACTGAAAAGCACTACAGATAGTAAAAGGCCACGAGGAATAAAATTAAAAGATATAAAAGTAGAATACGCACACACGTGACTGTAATAAATAAAACGATGTTTTTCAAGTTCCTTAACCATTAACTAAGAATTGAAGGTAATGTATAAGAAAGCATGTTTTTTTTCAGTAACACCCTTATATTATTGCTTCAGCGTGATTGTAATTGTATTACAATTTCTGAAACTATATAATTTTGGTGGTATCATAATGATACAAATAAATTGTTTTCTAATATGCAAATTAAAAAGTTTTAAATTATTAATATAATCCAAATTTACAGAAAAACTTTTAAAATAGATTTATGTCCTGTATAATTCTTATTTTTAAATAGTTTTAATTTATTAAAGATAAAATTATAGTAACCATATGCTTACCAACGAATTTTTTGAATTGTCTAATTTTATTTTGAGTTTTAATAATTTAAATATATGTATGCATTAAAATATACATTTTGTATTTAAAAAAATTTTTTTTTAAATAAATATAAATTTTTTATTGAAAAATCTTTTTGCATAAATTTTAAGTTTCATTTACCTTACTGTGATGACATTGAGTATTAAATACAAAATTCCAAAATTTCTTTTATATTCATATACGAATGTATTAAAGTACATCTAGTTGACGTACAAAAAGAAATAATCCTTAACAACATGTAAATAAACGATGATAAAATGTAACGATTAGAATTAATGATTTTTTCCACAAAGTTTATATTCTAGGTTATAAAAACTGAATATTGACAATAAAAAAAATTCCATACGTTATTTCATTAAGAATATTTCAGAAAAAAGAAAAATTGACTAATGTAGAGTAATTAATAAAATAAAAATGTGAACAATATTGTTAAATATACAAATAAAGTAAATTAATTAATTAATAATTATATCTTATATTTTTTACTCTAATAGTAATATATAATGCTATATATGTAATAATTTATATTTTATGTCGGTTAAGCTTCTATCTTTTTTTTTTTTATAAAAATTATAAAAAAAAAAATTTAATTTTAGAAAGTACTTTTAATAATGTAATATATTTTACAAAATTATTTACTTAGTACTATTCATATTATAAATTCATATTAAAAGATGTAATTACAACAACTGAATTTTTCGTAGAACTTAAATATAACTAGAAAAAATTTTTATAATTTTGCAATATTGCACAATAAATCAACAACAATGTCACTTTTCAATTTGGTACTATTAACTTTATCTACCAAGTAATCAATAAATATATGCGCTTGCATGCTTAACATACTTACGCAATTGAGTGACTAACTTAGTATAAATGTAATCATATGTTAAAAAAAATTATTCTATTAATATTATATATAAAAATTTTTATATTATGAAATTATTCATGATGTCTTTGTTTTCTTTGAATTCCAGAGTCATTGTAAAAGAAAATTAAATTTTTAGGTTTTCTTTATAAATAGAAATTTAATTATTATATTAAAGAATTGTTTAATATAAAAAATTTTTATTTCTTAATAATACTAGTAAAAAAAAATTTTGTTTAATTTCATGTATAATACAGTTTCTATTATTCATTTAAACGAATAAATTATAGAATACATCAATAAAGTGCAAAAATTTCAAAATATATTATTGTTAAAGATACAAAGTTTTTAAATCATTGAATGTCTATTATATAGAAATTTATTTTTTAAAGTATATATAATACTATATGTTTAACAGTTTATTTTAATTGTTTTGAGTTACTTTCACGAACAGATTTATATTTAAAATAAATAAGCTAGTGATTAAAATTTATAAATTAATTTGAACTTTGATCGGAAAGAAAAGATTACTATTTATTATCTTATAAAATATAATAGAATTAAGATTATTTTCAATATCAAATTGATTTCAAAAACATTCAAAACATATTATTTTACGTACTATATATTATTTTTTTATATAATAATGTTATATCATCAATCTATTTTTATAAAATTAATCTGGTTACATTATTTATTGTTTTATATTTCTACACTAGAAATTGAAACTCATAATAGAAATTGTTTTTAAAATAATAAATATAATGAAAAGTTATATTATATTTTCTAAAACATTTCTTTTTAAAGGCGAAGACAGAACAATGTATTTATTATTATTATTGCTCTTTGAAAATATAAATATATTTATTTATTTATGTTATAAGTAAAAAAAATTTAGTATATAACATCATTTTAATATAAATTTATTATTAAAAATAATAATAAAATATCTTTTAATCATATCATATTAGTTTTTTTAAATGCAAGAACAAATATAGATAATACTAATCTAATGTGACCAACAAATAAATTTTCAAATAAAAAAAATATTTTTTTAAATTATTAAATAAAATCGTTTACATATTTCTGAATATTTTTAGAATAATGTTACTTACAAAAATTTATTTTTGAAAAAAGCAGTTATTAAATGTTTAATTTACTATAATATATTTACTTTTTGTAAATATATATATATATCTTTTATTAAAATTCAAAAAATATGTACAACTTTTATATATAAACATAAATATAGCAATATTTATACAAAAGATATTTATAGCTTCAATATACTTAGTAGTTATAATATATGATATATTCTATATTTTATTTGCAAAATAAGTTTATTGCACAATATTTGCATTTAATAATCACAATTGATATTCCTAAATACTAAAGTGAAAATAAAAAATAAAAAAGCATAATTAATTTTTTATTATTGATAATACTTTTAATATTATAAATTATGACTTATGCATCTAGATTAAATTTTAAAAAGATATCAAATGCTAAAAAAAATTAATATTTGAACAGTATTTTAAAAAGTAAAAGAAAATCATATTATTCTGCACTTGATTATTAAAAAATATATATAACATATTAATATGATTAAAAATTAAGTATAAAAATACAATAATAATATATAATAATATAATAATATAATAATATAAGATATTTAAAAAAACAGTTATTTTAGTGTAAAATTTCAATGGTGTAAATGAACAAGACATTACTGTATGTAAATTTTTAATAAATATTATTGTATATCTAAACTATTTAATTCCTTCAATATATGTGAAATAATGAAAAGTATAGCAATGCAAAATTAATTGCTGGCATAAATTCTCTCGCTTGAAGTATATACCGCAAAGAGAAGATTAGGGTCATCGAGAATCCCGAAGCGTTTTTGCGCGCTGTCACTTAATTGAATCAACTGAAAAATTACAACATAAAGTCTAACCCGTCATGGATACAGTCCATTACGCAATAATCGTTCAAAAAATTAAATTCACTTTATCATCGTTTAGCTTATGATAGTTTTTCTTTTTGTGTAGCTGATAAATAAATGTATCTCAGATCCTAAAAAGGCAATAGATGTCTAATGCAAGTATAATTGACTAAAAATTTTTCTGAGAAAAATTTGCATTATGTTTTATATACAGCTCAAACGTGAATCTCTAATCAGATTTTACTAATTACAATCCGTCAACGAAATAAATAAGAATTAAAATTGGATATTTATTCTTTATTTTACACTTTTAAAAACATCTATAAAAATTCTTAAAAATAGAAAAAACGACATGTAAATTTTAGTAAACATTTTGAATTTAAATATTTTGTTATAAAAAGTGAAATATACAAATTGTCACTTTAATAATTGTAATATTTAAGTTAAAATATTCATATAAAAAGTCAATAACTTTTTTATCCGAAAATTAGTAATAGTAATGTAATATATTATTCAATCTATCTTTATTTTAATTGTATATACATAATACATCGTAGAAATAGAAAATAATTACATAAAACTATTATAATATTTAATTTTATATCTTTCAACAAGCAGTAAGAAAAAGAACATAACATGTAATATTAAATAATGAAATAACAAAGCAAGAAAGTGCTGTACAGACATCCACTTATCGTTTACTGCTTTCAGTCATTAGTGTTTTGTTGGACGATTTATAATCAACTTCAGCACGTAGATGTCTAAAAAAGGGGCGGGATCTTGGGTGCGCGCATTTTAACGTTTTTTTTAATTTTTTTTATCTTTCGTTTTCCAATTGTATAATTTTGGTCAAAGGGTTCTAAATAAGATGAGCGTACCAGTGTTCGATGAGCTCGGTAAACAGACGCGAGAGCTACTCCGATCGGGGTATGCTTACGATCGGGCTAAGGTGAAGCTGATAAAGCCCATGACCGACTTTTCTTTTGAAGCGGACTCCTATATGAACCTAAAGACCTTGAAGGTGGGAAATTTTTTATTTCTCTCTTTTTACGTTCTTTATTTAATATTTACTGATACAAATAACGAAGTCTAAGCAAATTTGAGAATTCATCAAATCTTAAGCCTTATCTCTGTTTTTATATGTACGATTTTATTGAGATTTTAAACGGAGATACAATTATTAATAAAAAAATCTCAACCTAGTACAGTTTACTTAATGTAATTAAAACTAATTTTGAAAAAATAAGTTATCAAGTATTTCGAAAGAATCCATAATTATTTGTAAATGTACGCAAATCTGTAGCATATTATATAATACGATAAAAACAGGATCTAAAAAAAAATTTTTATTTTTAAATTTCATATAAAAATGAAATTTTCTGTAAATCTATAATATTTAATTTTTATGTAAACTTTTATATGCAATTTTTTAAAAAACGTAATATAAATTAAATGAATTTTTTAAGACCAAATATTTATTTTTATTTATTAATTTACAAATATACCTCTTTCAAATAAAAATATAAGCATGTTTTGAATTATTTTCTCAAAAATTATTTTATCAATAATATTCGTATAAAAATTAATTAGATATTATATCACGCAATATCAACTTTTTTTTCTTAATGTATGTTTATAGTAAATTAATAAAATATTAATAAATATTATATAGACAAAACAGAATAATAATAAAACAAATATGTGACCACTAATAATATGCATGAAATTTAGAAATTGAAACCTACAAAAATTTTTAAATTACAGCCAATAATAAAATTTATATAAAAAAAATTAATTTTTAATATAAGTACAAAAGAGAATATATTTATTTCATTGAGAATTATATATTAGAAAACAAATTTTGAAAATTATTTATATTAATATTAATTTGAAAAAATTTGTAAATCAAAATCAAATTTATTCTATCCTAAATTAATACATTTTAAATGATATTTTAAATTTTTAATGAAGTTTAACATATTCCTAAAATACAGTTCTTATTAATTTCTGCATAATAAATAGTAAATAAGTAAGTACTTAAAAAAAAAAATTAGTATTTACCATTTATACTGCTATTATTGTATCAGCTAAAATAATAATTAAATTTAAATAAAATTTAGTTTTATTGAGTAGTAATAATTTATGAACTAAATTAATGTTTAATTTTTCAAATTCGTACAAAAATAAGTCATTATTACTAAAACTTTATATTTCTTCATATTATTTTTATTTAGTATTTTAAATTGTAATTTAAAAAGAAATTAATACTATCAATTTTATACTTTTATATACAATTTATACTTTTATATACAATTTTATATAATATATTATATATCATATAATATATCATTCATTTATATTTCTATTTTACTTTTTTTATTGTTGAATATTTTATAAAATCGAAACTTTAAAATAGGTTATTGTTACATAAATTAATTAAAAATAACTGTATTTATAATATTCTGACATGATATTTAAATAATTTACAATTTTCATTTCCATACAGATTTTCACAATTACACAATTTTCCAACTGATGTAAATTTAAAATAATTTTCATAAGTAAATATTTTACTTATAAACAATATAAATTAAAATAATATAAATATGTTTTTAATTAATTATAATTTCTAAATATGCACAAATAATTTAATTTATTTGATGTATTCAAATTTACTTAAAAGTGGGAAAAAATTCATTAAAACCTCTTTTTATAAGAATTGTATTTATTATTACTTAAAATTGAACTTCGAGAAAATTTTAATTTATGTATATTCAAAATTTTTTTTAATTTTTTTTTTTTTATCAATTTAATATAGCCTGGTATTGCTGCTTTGGCAAAGTTTCAAAATGAAAATTACGGCAAAATATGTACCAAACTCACGAGTGGTGGACCTGCTGTCTTAGAATACAATTGTAATGGGATAATCTCCGAAAATATTGATTTCGTTGCGGGATATTCGGTCAACTTTATCGATTCATTTCAATCCCTCAAACTTGCAACACAATTTCATAATTCTACCATACATACTGCGTGTTCCTTAAGTAAGCTATTTACTTATCTGTATGTGAAGTCTATATATTTTGAAAATATCTTCAATACAGAAAAATAAACTTTTTTATAAAATATTTCAGATGTTCAATTTAACATATTTAGTATTAATTTCACGTTAACTTTTTACAAAACTATGAACAATTTTTTGTAGTAATACCTAATATAATTATATTTTTAATTTATTTATATATATATATATATATCTGCGCATTTAAATTGCAAACAAAATTTTTATATTTCAATAAAAAACAAAAACTTTTATTCTTATGACTTTTAAAAATTTTATTAAATTTTTTGCAGCTGCATTAAAAAGATAAAAAAACATTGACTATGTAATAAATATATTATGAATATTATTAATTATGTTATTTTGTGATTAATTATATAAAGAACAAACTATGGAAGGTTGTTTTACATTATTGCACATATATGCGTATTTGATATTTTGAATAAATATATAATTATCCTTAAATCCACTATTAATAATAATTGAGCCTATTTTGTATCATGTTTACGTACAAAATAGTATTATAATAAATCCACAAGTATACTAATGAGTAAATAATACTTGATCGAGAATAATATTTTTTAGTTTAATACAAATTTCTGAAGGTCTTGAATATGAATATTTTTTTATGTCAGTAATCTATCTTTAAAATAAAATTTGCTTTACATAATAATGAATTCTTTTTAATTTTATATTTTATATATTACTTTTTTAAACTTTTTAATAATTGTTTGTATATATATATATACGCATATTATCATATTAATTGGATACTCTAGAGAAGAATTCGAATTTTATTAAATTAATTACTGTAATGTAATATTATCTTTATTTATAATTGAAAATTTTTATTGAAAGTCTAGAGAATAGCTCTTGATTATTCCAAATATTTCTAAGAATCTTAAAAATTTAGGTGTGTAGTGACATCGAATAAGCAGTTCTAAATATACTGTATGAATTAGTCTAACAAAATGTATCCTCTTCAATCTTTACAGCAAAAGACTTTGATAGAAATGTAGACTTATTGGGATCAGTGGTTTTGAAATTGAATAACTTTTTAGTCGGATATCAAAGAGGTTTCGATACGAATACCTCAGAAATAACAAAGAACAATTTGGCTCTTGTAGTAAATCATGGAAGTACGATTTTACACTTGCGTTGTATCCAGATTCCCAAAGAATTTGGCTTATCTGCTTTCTATACAGGTTTTTGTTTCTCTTATTGTCTCTTATTTAGTATTCTGAATATAATTACAGAACTTTTTGAAAAGCTGATTTTCTATTGTATTAAAAATCTTTTTTTACTTCGAAACGAAATTATTTACTATTATAAACCGTGTAATTGAACTATAATATTTTTGAAAATGTTTACATATTCTCTATTTATTATCATTTTTTTTAACGACCGTAGTATTTATATCATTTTTCGAACATCGTATTCAATATGTATCAATTTTCAAAGATTTTATAAATACTTTTTAATTATATGTAATTGTTATATGAAACTTAATATACATTTGTGATGTAAATATAATATTTTCAAATTGTATTTTCTATTATTTCTAACAAGTTTCTAATAATTATTTCTCACAATCAAAAAATAGATGTATCAATTTTTTATTTGTATAATTTATATAATTATTAATTATTAATTACTAAGGCGATTAAAATATATTAAAAATTATTTTTTCTTTAAATTCATAAATTTAATAAAATAATTTTATCATAATTAATAAGAAAAGATAAGCTCGATTTTTTTAATTTTCTGAATAAATTATAAATTTAATAAAAAGTAATTAAATTCATATACAATTCATGTACTGTTTTAGAAAATATGTATTATTTTTTCAATTATTATATTAATATAATTTTATTTTATATTTATGTACGTTACATTTACTCTGAAGTATTAAAATAGTTATTTACTAATATATACTAAAATAGAAAATCAACATCTACGAGTCTTTACTTTCCTAATATTATAAAAACAATCAATAAGTTAAAACACGAAAGTTATAAATTTTAATACTAATAAAATCTTTCTGCTTTTCAGAACCATCAATTAAATAATTGCACTTCCAATTATTTTTTCGATCTATCTTACTAAATTCCAATACAAAGTTCTACTTATTAAATTGAATTTAATTATTTCTCTCAGATTAAGAAATCAACTACCCTTATTTTTCATAATCTATATATTTATCCATATATTTAGTCAATGATCAACTGGATATCGCACTAGATACGAAGATGGCGAGTAGCCAACACATGAAATTGTGGTACTTTGCAGCCGGCTTTGCCTGCAAACTTAATGAAGAATTTAAATTACGAATGAAGTTCGACAAAAATCTGCAACTTGGAACTAATATGCAAGTTAAATTAAATGATAGCTTGTTACTTACACTTGCTTTTAATTTGGATCTTCTTAATCCAAAGTATGGGCAACATAAAGTCGGTATGGGCTTGGATGTTACTGTCTAAATCCTCGTTTATTTCTATAATTTATACAAAACCTGTGCAAGGTGAATATATTTTGTGCTATGTGTAATTTTATGGATAGACTTTTATATGAATGTAACTATCATTTTTTTATATGTTTATTCGATCAATGGATATTAAATAGCAAGAGAAATAGAGAACTCCTCTCTTTTTAGAAACTTTTTCCTGGCTAGTAATTGGTGCGCATTACCGACATAAAGCGTTACAAGAATGATGTTCTAATCTTAACAATATATAATGTTTGATAGGTTTGATTTAATGATCATTTATACAAGTATACTATTTTTATTATTTATATAATAAATTGTTGTTAAATCATAAATTGCAATAATAATATTTTATAAAAAATAATTTAGCAAATTTTTTTATTTATTCGACTAAGATAAATATTTCAATATTATATTATTTTTTTTTATAAAAAATTTGTAATATCTTCGTCACAATTTCTATTTATTAAGAATGGTTTAACATATTTTGATAAAATTATTAAATTATCAATTAAAAGTTTAGCATAATACATACAATACATATTTCTATTATTTATTATCAAAAATTTTACAATATTCAATATTTGTATTAATAAATTTATACTAATATACTTAACCAAGAACTAACATTTGAAGTTTCATTTTAAGGATTAACAAATTCGAAATATAACGATTATATTTTTAATTATTTTAAATATTTACATCTAAAAAAATACCTTTTTATAAAACTCACTATTTATCTTCTAAAAAACAAAGTATGTATCTTTTAGTTAAATTAACATAGCATTACTCCTCAATGTTTTTTACGTATTGATATATTTATAAAAGATTTATATCAACTTAAAAAATCTTAAAAATCAACTAATTATTAGGTTGCATATCGGTATTGCATTACATAAAAAAAGTATAGATATAGATTTGATTAATTATAGTTAATCTACATTTTATTACTAAATATTTCAAATATTAAATATTCAAAAGAGAGATGAATAGATAAATTCTAGAAAAAAATTTAAACCCGAACCATTTATAATGTGTAATAAAACATTTAACAATTCACTTGTAACAATTTTTCCAAAAAACATGAAGTTTTTGGATCTAAAATTATAAAATTTAATACATATAAATGTCATCATAATTTTTTTTAATTAGGATAAGAGTTTAAATTTTAGTTATATTTTTTAGTACTTATAAAGCTATTATATTGCTTACCACTACAATTTATATACAATACTTACAAAGCTATATTATAAAATCATTGAATATTTTACTCAATAAATTTAGTTAAAAGAATTATAAAAATTTATAATTTATTTAATTATTTATTAAAAAATTTATAATTAATTATATATTTAAATATTTATTATATATAATTTTCAATATTATTGTTGTTATTTTTTCTTTTGTTATTATAACAACGAAATTATTTATCTTCAATTATGAAATACATTCGTATTTAATTTTAATTATAAGAATATAAATGCTATTTAATTTTGATGGCATTATTGATAATGTCATATATGCAATTACTAAGTATAATGCACTTCATATCTATATTTACTGTATAAAAGATACTCGGTTGAATTTTATTACCAAAAATTTCTATATAATAAATAAAAACAGTAAAATACTGTCTAAAAAATAAAAAAAAAACAGAATGAGTTTTTAAAATTATAAAACATAATTTACATTAAATTTACAATTTTATAAAAATTTATAAAATATCTGGGACGTAAAATCAAATGAAGATTAATAGCATTATTATTAGAATGTGGCTATCTTTCATATAAACATTATTCTTATAATTTCATAGATTTTTAATAATATTATTATGATTAATGTAATTAGTTGGAAAGTATTTATTAAAATATTTTTTGAATAAAAAATTCCTACTTAGAGATAGATAACGTTATTTTATTTTTAATATAAAACTTACCTTGTGTCTCGGTACGGCTGGCATACTGCTAGTTCTACCGCGGTGTCTTGCTTGTGGTGGTAATCTAGAAGTACTTGCATTAACATTTGGTATCGCTGAATTAGTAGGACTCGGTCCGCCAGAACTAGTACCAGGAGTAAGATGCTGTGATGCCATTGATCCAGCACTTGTAGGAATGCGCGTTGGGCTACACAGTGACAAATGACCCCAAGGGCCAGCCTCTGCTTGTAAAAACCTACATTTAAGTTGATATATTTATGCTAAGTTTTTATAATACTTCTTTCGTATATTCTTCAGCTTTATTTAAAAATAAATATTATATATTAATAGTATATATTATTATTTTATTTATTTTTACTTAAAACCAAAAAATATTTAAATTTGATATATATGTTTATAGCTAATTTTAATTACGTAGAAGTGCCATTTTCATTAAATAGTAATTTTATATATATAAAAGTATGTATATAAAAGTATAGTAACTTCTATATGAATTTATTAAACTTATTTGATTTCTAATAAATAATTTTGAATTGTATAAAATGTTTTTAATTTTTCTAACTTCATTAAATAAAGTAAATAATCTTACAAAAAAAATTATGTATTTTAATTACTATTTCTACTAGTACTTTTTTAATTTGATGTTTAATTCAAATAAGTAATTAAATACATACTTGTATTTATATTTAGTAATCCATATTTATGAACTCATACAATTATGTATTTGTCTCCACTGATTCTTCTTCGTTTATTTTTCTAACATCTTTTTAATAATAACTTTTTACTATTTATTCTCTCAATCTCATCTATATTGTTATATAATATATATATATATATAATATATACATATGTACGTTTATATTTGTTTTAAGTATTTAAAAAATTTTACATTTGTTAAATCTATTTTAGATGAAAACATACTATATAGAGTTACACAAGCACATAAATAATAGTACCCATGATTTTTCTAAACTTCTTTTTCTTCTTTTCATTTTTTATCTTTATTTTTTCAATAATAAAATAATTAATAAAAAAATTTTAAACACTATTAAATAGAAAACTATAGATAAATACTTTATAATATACATTTTTATGATCTACCCTTATCAATTATTCACCTCAAACTATTAAGGTTTTACACTATTTAAGGTGTTCAATTCGCCTTAAAATTATGTTACTACTATTTTTCTTTTTATGAAACAAATAAAAACATATATTTTTAATATATTTTGAATTTTATTCATGATTATATTTCATTTTTAATAATTGAATTTTTTAACTCATACATTTATATACCAAAATTTACAATTATATGTTTTCTTATTAACTTCAGAATGCATTTATTATATGTTAAAAAATGTATATATTATAAATATAACATCTATAAAATAGAAATTAAATATATTAATGATATTTCTTAGTTTTATTTTCTACTTATATTTACATTTTTCTTTTAAAACTATAAAGAAGTGCTGTTTCTGTTAAAAATACTGCATAAAACAGATTTAATTTTTTTTATTTTACATAAATAGTTGAAATAATACTTCCAGGAAATGAAATACTTATATTATTATTTATGTTTTCATAATAAAAATATGATTTTATTTTATAAAAATCAAAACAGTAATGTATAATATTATAATTAATAAATGATTTTTATAATTTATTATTTTGTTATGAATGACACAATAATTGGTTTATTTATTAAAAAGGTAGAGTTCAACATTAATTAAATTTATTATTTAATATTTCAAAAAATCATTTGATTGATTTAGACATAAATAATTTGCACGTATAAAAAAATAATTTTTGTGAGGTTTAACATACTTAAGAACATGAAAAATTATAAATTTCATTTTGTTAGTTTTTTTATAAATTTGTTAAAATAAAACTTAAATTTAAAATCTTATCTTATTCATTTTATTTTAAAGTACATTTTATAATTAACAAAACGTTTCCTTTATTATATAAGAATTACGAATCTAGTACACTATTCCATTATAAAAAAAATTAATATGAATTTTAGACAAATTTTCTTAAAAATATTTTAATAATTACACGAATAAAAATCATAGTATTTAATAACTCCCTTTAAACATTCATTAATATTTGGTGGTAAATATTTTCAAAAGTTGATTTATCTCCACTTTATTATCGAAATGAAACACTAGTTTCATATGAATAATTCATATCAAATATATTATTGATTTCAATCGAAGAAATATCGAGGCTTTTATACTCAAAAATAAATTTATAATCTTCTTCTTAATTTTAGTAAAATTTAATTATATTTCTTAATTATTATATTTTATTATTAAAAATAAAAATTGTTTGAAATAATTATAAATTATTTATTTTTTATTATCAAGGTTACATATACGAACAATAAATTTAAAAAACTTGTCACAACAAAAATAATAATAAATTTTTAAATTATTTATAAATAATTATACCTAATAAATAAATTGCATATTTAATTAACCAATAAAAGATGAAATCATAACATATTTCCGGAAATTTCTAAATTTATAAACTAGATTTTGCTTCTGGATAATTGCTAAAAGTAGATGTTAAAATAATCAAAATTTTAAAAATGGATATAAAACAGATTGAAAAAAATTAAGAATTTAAATATAAAGTATTAAAAAAAAACATGTAAGTAAATCAATTTCGAACAAAATATTAACCTATGAAGGTCGGGAGTTGGTCTGGGCACAGCTATGCTGCAGCTACGTCTTCTTAAGGGTACCGGTGACTTCGATCCTTCAAGTCCACCTCCGCCACTAACATTAGGATTATCAAAGTATGACATCATATGCAATCGCACTTCTACCTCGCTATTACGTCGCTGAAATGCTCGCTTTGTCCAATGCTTACTGGTGTTATGATTATTGTTATTATTACAGGTGGAGTCAGAATTATCATCACTTCTGAAATTTATCACAAAAACTTTATTTAATGATAATAATATGGAATTTAATAGCAATTTTTTACTAAAATTTTCATCAATATTCTTATACTATAACATTATGTTCAAAATATTTAAATATGTAAATTCAAACAATATTATAAATAAAATATACTTTATACACTTAATTTTGAAACATTAATTGATTGGTTATTAACAATCACACACAAAAATCATATTAATAAATAAATTCAATTAATTTAAGTTATTATAATACTGCTGAATTATTGATATCAATTTAAGATTTTTTTTTATTTAATGAAATCATCAAATGCTAATTTCAATTCATAAAAATCTTACTGTAAAATTTAAGTAATAATTACTAAATAAATTATAATGAAAAAATTAATAGAATATGTCTAAAATCCCCTATTTGTTATTTTGATAAGAAATTAAATTTCAATTATTCAATTTTGGAAAAGGAAAATTGCTCAGATTAATGTTAGTTAAATTGAAAATAAAATTTCTAATTATTTTAAATAATAAGTCTTAAAATATTTTTTATTCTTTTTTGGCTTTTGATTTATTCATATTATAAGATTTTAGTTGAATTTACCGCAAACCTATTTTTTTATTATAATATTTTATATGCTTTACTATATACTTATTTAGTTTTTTATACTACGAAATATTTTATACGTTATTTATTTAATAAAATTCATATTTTCATATCCAAAAATTTAATATGCGAATTAAATCGAAAAACATTTTGTTTTCTTCTGTAAATAAATTAAATACACAAGTATAGTGTTCTACGAATGAGAATAAATAAAATATATAATAATATAAAATCCTATATGAATATATGAATACAAATTTGAAAAATCGTAATTTGAATGTAATTAATTAAAACATCTGCTTATAGTATATAATATAAAGACATTTATTTCTCTAAACTTATAGGCTGTAGTATTATTTTTTTTCAAACTAAATAGAAATAAAAGTGAAAAAGTTTAAAATTAATATTTATTTAATTAAAATATTTAACGTAAGAAAAATTCTTCGTTTAATATCAATCATATTTAATTTTAATGAATTAAATTTTATATCATAATGAAATAAACATATAATGTAGCTGAAATTTGATTTATGTATATAATAATATATTACACATCTCGAGTTACTATATTTGCTCTTGACTTAAAATATTCAGTATCTATAATATATATAATAATCTTGAATATCATTTATTTCTAACGTATCAAATTCATTATTTCTTATCGTTTAATGCATTCAGATATAATGCTTCGATATTTCATCATCCTTTATGCAATTTCGAATCAATTGTATAATTAATTTTTTTACAAATCTTAAATTGATCTTACAAAAAAGAAATACAATTTCGATATCTTTACGTACATACATTATTGCATGTAAGTACATAAAGAAATATCATTAAATTAAAAATAATATAAGTTGTGTAATAGTATTATTTTATTCCAATTCAATATCAAATATGAGTCATACTAATGTAATAAAAAAGTATATGAATATATAATATACATGAAAAAAATCAATTTTTATCTATAAATTTTACTAGACTTATTAATTAATATTTCACTAAATCAATATTAAACATAAATTTTAAAATAAAAATTTTAATACTAAATTTCTATAGTATATAGAAAATTAAAAAATTTTACTATTTAAATTTCAATTTTTTAATTCAATATATATTACTGTTTAAGTAACATTTTCCATATATAATCTAACATAACTATTGCAACAAATGTATGTTCAACTAATTATACAAACTTGTTTTTTTTGTAATATAAATCTAAGTGATATATCACTAATTTATTATCGTTATTATAAATTTATTTTTATAAAAAATATAAAATAATTTTAATAAAATAAGTAATAAATATTTAAAGTATATCATATTTTTACAAAATTTTAAAAAATATGTTACAATTAAATATAATTATGTTGCGATCAAATAAGAATTTTTAGAAATTTAGTTTCGTACACCAAATATAATATTAATCGCAAAATACGTTTATTCAATTATATGTAATGTATTAAAAACAAATTATTTTTATATAATTTAATTAAAAGTACATTAATTTATTTTGTACAGTTTATTTATTTAGATAAAATTTGAATTATCTTTACAACAATTTTTTTATATACATTTATATACAGACTTTAAATAATCTCAATATATACCAAATATTAATAATTTTATAATAGAATATAGACTGTTACATGATTGTGATGAAATAATATAATAATTAATTAATAAAATATTAAGTAAAAATTATAAATTATCTTTATTTGAAGTTTTTCAATTACAAAAAAAAATTATATATAATTCGTACTATTTGAAAAAATATATTTTTACGAATTCAATTACTTCATATTCTACTTTAATTAAATAAAATGTCTTGTTTCGTACGAAGAGCATTTTAAGTATTAAAAAAGTACAAATTCAAGAGTACATACACTTAAAGTCGTATTCATGACACCGAACAGCTGAAACCTCCTCTTAAGAATACACACAACACTCATTGAATCAGAAAACTCATGAAATTCGTCTTGCAGATTATTTTGGTGAGCGTGTACTTGCGCAAATTAGCCACGTGTTTATACGATATGCATATATATGTTTATAATATAGAGAAATATGCGACTCGTCCTTTGTCGTGACTAACTCAGTATTATCTTTGGCACGAGTTAAACCCAGTGCGGGAGAGAATAAAAGAGAGA
Organism: Platyscapa corneri; assembly: GCA_018907185.1. Taxonomy (NCBI): domain Eukaryota; kingdom Metazoa; phylum Arthropoda; class Insecta; order Hymenoptera; family Agaonidae; genus Platyscapa; species Platyscapa corneri. The sequence goes on from JACCHW010000085.1 coordinate 185,057, forward strand.
AAGAGAGATAGAGAGTTGATGATATAGAGAAGTAAAAGAAACACAGTAAGAGTAAACAAAATCAAACTCGTGTCTGTCAGTCAAAAAAGGGGGAGGGGATTCTTTCGTCCCCGATTTAAAAGGCTAATCGTATGTGCTATGTAGTATTAACATAAATCGATTCACGTGTTGAAATGTCTTCTAATCAGGAGTGTTATCATGATACCTAGAGTGTAACGTTATTTAACTCTAAAGTATTTATATAGATGTTATTTAATTTATGAAAATCAAATATTTGACACATCTTTGTCTTTGTACTGTAGTAAAAAATAATAAGTATAAAATAATTTAATGATAAACGGGATACATTTTCAGTAATATAAATTGTAAAATTATTAACAATTATATAATAATTTATAAAAGTTATAATCAATTATTTTTTTTTTATAATGTTGAATATTCGTTTGTAAAAATTCTTCTAATAAGTTTCTTCTATGATAGTTAGTTCATAAAGTAATATCAATAATAATATCAATTATCAATAAATTGCATATAGTTTTATTTAAAAATTCTGATTTAAGGTCGAACAGACGATTAAATTATTTCATTAACAGAAAAATATATTGTATACATATACTACTATGATTATTTAATAATTAAATAATAATTTTTTCAAAATTGATAAATGGATATTCAGTTATTTTGTGTATAAATACGCATAAATGGAGTTAGTAATTGTACGTAATGTAGTATAATGGCTATGTATCACATACGTGTAAAATAATATATAATAGAAATTATGAATTCATAATTAAAAATGTACATTGATTATTATTATTATTATTATATATACATTTATATATATTAATAATAATATATTATTGTATTATACTGTATTATAAAAAACACATAAATTAATTATTTATATAATTGAAATGTTATTTATAAAACTTTAATCCAAAAAGCAGAATAACAAATTATCAAAAAATATAAAATATGATAAATTTAAATTAATAAAAAGTAGATTCAAAGAAATATATCAGCAAGGTTAAATTTGTAATTGATTTATTTTCAAAATATTCAATATAGATACAGAATCTAAAAACACAATACTAGCAGAAGTTATTTTTTTATGAATCTTATAATAAAATGAACCTAGAATAGTACAAAAAGGCGTATTTTAGTTTTGTATGAATATTATTTATAAAATTTAATTAAGAATTTAGTTTATATATATAGCAAAATATTTAAGTATGAAACTAATTCTAGTATATTATTCATTGTACTAAATAGCTTCGCCAATTTATTAACAGCTCTTATACGCATTTAATTACTTCAGAATTAACATGTATTATATATAACATGTATATAACAGTAATAAATTTATGCATAATTATATTGCATATTATATTACTACTCCTATTTTACCAGAAATTTAATAAAAAATTTTACGTATAATAATCAAATGTTTAATGGTGTTTAAGAAAATATTTTTTTTTTTGAACAATTTTAACATACAAATATGTATAGCCAAATTTTATTGTAATATATTAGAAAACTAAATAAATATCATGAGAAAATTTGTATTTGTATCTATAATAATAGTATTGATACTAATGCATTTTAATCCATATTTAATAGCTGAAGTATTCGTGATTGTAAATTGTTTAAAAATCTATTCAAATAAACGAATTTACAAACAAGTAAAGTTTTACACCTCTATATCATAGTTTTTAATAAATGTATAACAAACATTTTTTTTAACAAAATTTACTGAAAATTCATTTATACTGGCCTTACTTACAACGGTGTATTAAAACCATTTAATTGTGATTTATTAATATTTAAGTGCTATATGGTACGTAATTATGTATATCTTCTCAATTTATTAACTATAATTCTTGAAAACATGGAAAAATACAATTTTTTGCGAACTTGAAAAAAATCTTTAAAAAAAGTATTATAAATTTCCGTAAAATTATTATTTAATTTATTTTATTATAAAATCATATAAATTTCTTATTTATTATAAAAAAATTTAAATCCATTCTATATTAACGAATAAAAATAAATAGTAATATTTTACCTCGGTATTAATTTGTCCTCGAGCATATTGGGCAAAGCATCAATATCCTCGTTAAGGATTGCAAAAAAGTCTTGAAACTTGTCGGGAAAATTGTTAAACAGACGTGTAGAAGTATTAATCAGAGGCATACTGGGCAACTTTTGCAACTGCTGTTTGGTACCATACTTAATCGCAGCAACTATTGTATTACCATTGCCATGACTATTGTGCCAATTAACTGCCGTCATAGTTATCATGATCATCATAAGACAACTCTCATTCTGTTTCGTTGCTTATTTAATCTGTTCATAAATCCAATCTTTTCAATATATTTCTATTTATCTTCCTAATATTTCTTATTTTTATTTATTTATACTTTACGCACCGCTATTTCTAGAATCTAAAGAGTAGTATCCTTCAATCTCAGTTTTGATAAGATTGGTAAATAACAAAGGCTGGAAATTATTCTAAGGATTTTTTAAATTTCTGTTTTTTTATTATAATTTTTTTTTAATTATACTAAATTAACAGAAGTACAAAAATTCAAAGGATTTGAAAATCGAATTTAATTTATTTGAACCATTATTATTTTATATTATACCATTAAACTTAAAATTATTGACCAAATAGAAATAATAAATATTATTTATAAACGTCTTTTACTTCATATCATCATCATCATCGTCGTCGTCATTCTTATTACTATTATTATACCATACTAAACTATTTTTAAGAATTTCATTATTAGAAAAATTTAATTTTTCTAATTATTTTTCTAATGTAAATTAAATTTTATTTTATATTATATTTTTTAGAATGAAAATTACTGAAAATATAAATATTATATTATTATACTATTATTATTATATTATAAAGATTAATTTTTTAATCTTTAAATTTATTTTAAAATGTTTTATTGACAAGTCAGACACAAATTTTAAAACCTATTATGAAAAGAAAAATTTTTATAGAAAATGATTTTAAAATATTAAGATTATTCGAAAATTAAGTGATATAAGGTTATGAGTTTAAACTTGCTTACTTGTTATCTATATGATAACATTCTTCTTATACATAATATACAAAATTAAAATATTTTTGCTATTAAGAGATTAAACCACGTTAAGTTTATGAAAATTTATATTTATGAAAAATATTTCGTAAATTACATAATTGTACTTATTACATACATTTTAAAAATAAAAATCTATATTTTTTCAAACTTTATAAAAATTAGCCATTAATAAAGTTAGAGTAAAATATTACTTTATTTGTATATGTTAATTTTAATTCAAGTTACGCATATTTTATACATTTTTATCAATAATTATATAATTTCAAAAATATAAAATAATATTTTTGCGTAAGATAACAAATTAAATAACTGTTAATTAAGTTTATTCATATGTATGTATAATATATAATATATAATTATTTTAATAGTAATTCTAATAATGTTCAAAAAGTTTGTAGTTTACAGTTTTGTAAAAAAAAATTCAAATCATTACATTATACAATTTTGTGTAAAAGTTACGTAGAGATTTAGAACATATAAAAAAATTTAATTAATTATAATCTAAATATTTATGTATTTGCATTATTTAATAAGTTTTTAATAATATTTTCATAATATTTTTCTAAAAAAATGTTTATGTAATATATTCATTCAGAAATTCTAAAAAATATTCAAACGGTTACTCGTTACCAAAGAATATTATGTAAACAATCGTAAACTAAAAAAAATTATTTTTTTAATGTTAAAAATTTGTACTGTTTAACTAGTATTATTGTTATATTATTTAAGACATTACATATTATTTTTTTTTTTTAAATATTAATATTGCATTTTTTTTAATATATTTTTATATATATTTTTTTATGTTTTTTTATGTTTAAAAAATGTTTAATAATGATAAAGGGAAATTTTTTTAAATACTCAATTTAAAACTATATAATCTGAAAACAGATAAAAAATTCTATCTACATGACGACGAATAGACACATACGAAACATCAAATTAATAAATTCATATTGTATAAACAGTATCATAAACACCATATTTTTTAGCTTTGAGATTAGATTCTAACTAATTAGCTTCTATCTAAAAAAAGAGTATAAAATTTAAATATTAGGTTTTTAAAAATGTATTAGGGATAAAAATTATGATTATTTCTAGAAATTGTATATACTTGAAGAAGTAAAACTGATAATTGATAGTCATAATCATCACTTTTTATACTTATACATTTATATAATATATAAAAAATAAATACCGAAGCTTATTTTTATTTTTACGTTCATATTAATGGGCGATTAGTTTTACATTAATAACTACATTAGTATGAAATTTAAATTACATGATTTATTTAATTTCAAGATACCATTAAATTAATATAATTTACCTTCATCTATTGTGTTATAAATTTATAATGTATTACGTATAATAATTTTTAATTTATAATTTTATTATTATTTACTTTTGTTTTAAATTAAGTTTTGTATTTTATTTTCATATTTAATATAAAATGTAATAAATATTGCAAGGTTCTGAATACTTATAATTTTATTCTTTATATTTGTATATATAATTATTTTAAATATATAACTTTATTTATATAAATTTGTTATAAATAAAAAACTGGTTATAATAATGTAGCTCTTCGTCAATATCATAACTAGTTACAGGTAATAATAATAATCCTTTTGAAAGAATATAACATAATAAATAGTTTATTTCTGTGATATTATTTTATTGAAATTTATATAAACTAAAATAATTTATATAAATTAATTAACTATTTAGTTGCTTGATATTTTTGATTACATAAAGCAGAGAAGCATTTTATAATTAAAAATAATATAAAATATAATAAACATTTACAAAAATATATTTACATAAATTATATTCCCATATATTATGTGAATAAGAAAAAATTGAAATTAATATTCAAAATATAAACATCGTTAGTGTTTTAAAAAATAATATTATTTATTGTAATAATTAATAGGACAATAATAGCTACTCAACTTATTACAAGAAGTAATTCACCAGAAAACTTATACAATTTTAACATAATAAATGTTAGGTTTATTAATGAAAAACACTAAAATGTTTAAATAATTGATTTTTAAAACATAATAATAATAAGACAATGCTCAAATAGAAATTAAAAATAATAACCATTTATATTAAATTTTTTGTTTTATCAAATGTAAATAATAAGAATATGTTGTTTATTTATTTTCTTTTTTTTATCAAGCATCAGTAAACAAAGCTACTGGTGCTCGTTTCTTGTTTGCCCAAGTGCCAAAGAGTATACGATACACAAGCATAATTTAGTACGAATAAACGCAACTTTTTACCGAATGTACAACTCTCATTTTTCGATTTGATATTGTAATTTCCGTGCGAAAAATTCGTTTTCCTCCTCTCTTTAATTGAATCTGACTAATGCTCGTTGTCGAAATATCGAGGCCAACAACATGTGCTGCAATCGTGTAGGAACGAACTTTCCTTAAAAAGAAAATAATAATATCTTACTCGAAAGAATTCCGAGAAAACGAAAAGTACCTCTAATGCAGAGAGCCTAACGGAAACTATTCGCAATTCATATAGTCGCGTGGTTGATGGTTCGTAAACTATGACCGTCATTACCTTATCTCTGTTTCTCCATTTATTTTCCTCCCACTCCAACTTTGCAGCGCGCGCAACCCCAGACAACAACTGCTGCTAAATTCTCGATAGATTGCATTAAACTGCTGAAGAAAGTACATTTAAATTCTTTTACGTCATATGTTACCTTCTGGTTTTCTTGGTTATTTTTTTTTTTAACAAAGTTTAAACTAGAATTCAAAGATGCTTAATATCATTGAAAGAGCTTATTTATTTGTTTAAGAACAGAATATTTTAATATTGAAATTTAAATGATTTCTATAATTTGGAGGAACTTAATTAACAAGAAACATTTACTTTTTATAACTTTATTATATTTAATACTAAATTTTACTTCCTTTTTTTTTAATAAAATTTCGATTTTGACAATTATGTATTTCAAAATTAACTTTGTATTTATAAAATATTACTTTTTTAAAAAGAGATTAAAACTATTTAACTATTGTTTTTACAATTTATACACGTATAATCTTTCATTATAAATCTCGAGCTTTTTCAAGTTTTAACTTTCATAAGAACTTTTTTTTTATGGAATTATAATTTAAAAATGTAATTTATATTTAATACATTAATTTTTATTCTATGCAGAAATATTGCTTCTAATTATAATAGTTTAATTATTCATTAAATAAATTTTTTATCAATTAATAATAAATTATATATAAAATTATATTTAAAATTCTTAAAAATAATTTTAATTTAAAGTAATTTTATTTTTAAAACTATTTTAGAATGCAATTTATGGAAACATTTTTTTTTCTTTTCTTTATGATATAAGCGGTTCATAATATATTTACGGTTTAACTTTTTGAAAAATTATTTTTCTTTATTATAATGTTTCTAAAAATTGAGTTTGTTCAACATAAATAAAAATATATCTAGAGTGTTATTAAAACTCGTTAAAAGCATGCTTAAAAAATTTACGTATTTAATGAAGGTATTATATTTTTAGAAAATTAATATTTACGATTTTCTAAAATAACTGAAATTATTTCATTGAAAAAAACTGGAACATTACACAAAATATAAAAATTAAAAATCATTCATTTACAAAAATTTATTTCTGAAATTGATTTATTTTTATTAATTTTCGTGCTTACAACATTATGGCTGATGATTTATTCTTAGTAAATTATAAATTTCTGATAGTAATCAAAATAAATTCTTTTTCAACTTAGATTTATGTATTTAATACATCATCCATCATTATAAATCAAAAGTTAATTTATACACAAAAAAATTAATACAAAAAATTCTTGATTGCATTTATAGTCCAAAGTAATAACCTAACATAGCTCTGTTATTATTATAATTTTACTAAAAGATTTAAACAGTATTAATACGGTTGAATGAATACCTAGGTTAATCTATAAAGATATATATTTTTATTTAATAAAAACTGCAATAAATAAATTTAAAAATAGATAATTCTAAAATAAATTGAGTAAACCTTAAATCACTGTCCACTTAAAACTTTCAAATACATACAATATTAATATGCACACAGAAACGTTATTTTCGAAAGAATAATTATAACTACAATGATTATTGATAATAATAGTGCTCAATGAATTTAAAATAAATATAGTTTAGATTGTTTTGATACAATGAAAATCTCAGATCTTTTTTTTTAAGTACGTAAATATTATTACATACTAATATTATACTTATAATATACTATTACTAATGCTAACATTAAATTATTTTATATTACTTTCGATTCGATAATTTATATTTATATAAATGAATATAATAAGTAGAACTTTATAATAACTAACAGCTCTTGTAAAATGCTTTTTTTGTTCTCATAAATTCTCTTTTTATATACATATATATTTTAATAATAATAACGTAATATATAATTTAAAAAATGCAAAAATAAAAAATTTAAAATAAACTTGTCGTTTTTATTTTATATTTTTTAAATTATTTTCATATAATTATAATTTTATTGAACAAAGAAAAAATTTTTAAAAAGTTAACAGAATATTTGTTTTATCTTCTATATCAATAAACTGTATTTTATAGTTTATTATATAAAAGTAATATCTTTAGTTTATATTCAATTCTAGTAGATTATTCTATTTTTTATACAATTTGATCTATTACTTTGATAAAAATTTACTCTCTTCAAAACATATTACTTTCTGTAAAAGAGTAAACATATTAAAAAAAAATAAAAGAAATCGTTAATTTATATAAATAACTATATATATATAATATATATAATTATAAATATTTCGTTCATTAAATAAAATTTTTTGTAATTAGATTATATGGAAAATTTATAAATTACATTTACAGAAAATTTTCGAATTTCCACGTAGGTAAAATACATAATATATAAAACGATTATTGTTTAAATTTGTACAAAATATTGACAAGGTGTCCATATTTTTTTCTGTTGTATATCTAGAATAATTTTTATTCTGAACTGAAGAAAAATAATTTTTGGTCAATTGCACGCAATTCGCTTGAAAAAATATGAGTAATTTACCTTGAAACTTTCATTAAAAAACAACATTCATGGGACATAGTATCTGCCGTCATGGTTCAATACTCCATAAGTGGTTGGCGAGCGTAAGATGATTGAATACAGCAGCCTCAGTAAATTCAATTTTAATTGCAGTTCGTGCCGTAGCAAAGGTTAACAGCATCGCGGCGTCAGCACACCCTAAATAAAGCGTTCAATACTTGTCTCCCGACAATTAATTGAAGCTTTCGATGTCCCAAATTATTTCCTGAAATTCATTATATCTTTTGTTAAATCTTCTAATCTCATCTCTTTATTAATTAAGGCAGTATATATAGGACGAATTCTCGTCTAATTTTCGAATTACTATTATTAATAATATGTGAGATAGGATAACAAAAGTAAGGAGAAAATAAAATGTAAAAGAACCTCATACAATTATAACTTATAAAAATAAAAATTATTCTAGCCTCCGACACTAACTTAAATATAATACATTTCCATTAGAATCTATTTTTAAAAGATAACATTTTTCTTTTTTTTATTAGAAAGAATATAGTTTTATTTTAAGATTTTTACATCTACAAATATTAGATTTTACATTTAACTTTATTAAGCTCTGTAATTTCCAAAAGAATATCTTTAATAACAATAAAGAAAATATTTACTGGATTTTCTAAATTTATTTTATTTTTCTGATGTTATTCATGTCATGCATAGAAAATATATTAAAATCATAAAAATCTATTACATAGTTTTTATAACTGAAAAAAATAAATGTTAACAAAGTTTCTAATTTTTACAAAACCATCCAATAGAATTCAACTTAAATTTGGTATAGATGTTTTTCAATATGTTAAATATGTATTACATTAAAGCTAAATATTTTAAAATTCTAAATAGTCACTATATCCTACACAATTACTTTGTTAGAGTTTTAAAAAATACAAGTGAATACTGATTGTGTTAATTTTAATTAATATGAAATGTACAAAAATACTTTAATTTATTAATAAAAAATAAAAATATATAAATAAAATATAATATTATATAAATAATAAATAAATAATAATATTAAATAATATATACACATATATATAAATATATATACTTTAATTTTTTTAATTTTGTGTATTTTTTACTTATACTTTTTTATCTTTTCAATAAAATATATTTACTATTCAGATATAAAACATTTACCTAATTCTATATTCAATATTTAGATTTATCATAATCCATTTTATTGCAGATAAGACAGATATATACCTAGAAAAATTCATAGGCGCAATATAATATTTAAATTTTGTAAATCTTAAATTTTTTATAATAATTTATCAAATTCACAATTCTAATTGAATAGACATAAAGTTGCATTTTATTTGTTTGCTTATACTTAAAATTAATTGTAAAAATAAAAAAGTTATTTATGATAATCTTAAACTAATCTTTTATTAAATATACATTTAAAATTTATTCGTAATTAATACAAGCAAATTTTTTAAATATGTGCTATAATTTTTAATCGGAAAATAACATATTGCGTATTTATAAACTTATATTATAAGCACAGAATTTAAAAAATATATTTTATAATTTTCTTTGATACAATATAAAATTATGTCGAGCATCTCTAATGAAATGGTGTGTATATAAAAAAACACAATATTTTATTTACATTTTTATTAATATTAATTATATTAAATTATAGAAAAATCTTAAGTTTATATTAAAATTGATAACTTTAATCTTAAGATTTTTGTTTTTTTCTATGATAATATTTTTAAACACGTTATAAAAAATAGTTTTGAAAATTCTACCAACTTTCCACTTGATTTACAAGATTTTCAGTTTCAAATTGAAATTTCCAATCCGAAGTATATGCACAGAAAATATATAGCAAATATGTCATACGTATTAAAATTCAGTGATTTATAGAAGTAAAAAAGATGTAAATTGTTCGTAAATAATAGAAAATAGATATGTCAAAAGTGATAAATGAAAATGTATATTACGAAAACACCATATAAACAAATTAGACAATAATAGATGAACATAATATATTGTATCCAGTTAAAAGTTTCCGAAACATAAAAAATAGAAAATTATGTAAAATGATTGAATAAATCATCTCATATTGTAATTATTTTATATAAACTTAATAGATAAAATAAAAAGATAGAATTCAATAACTTAATTCTCATCAATCGTATACTTACCTTGTATACGTACGCTAATTATAATTAATATATGTATGCTTACTTGATAACTTATATACAGATAAATAATCACTGATAGCTTATGCAAATATTTAAATCTAAATTTTGCTGTAATTTCATTAGCAATAAATTTTTATTCTTCGCTATATTTCGTTTTTATTTTATTCTATAATTTTATAAAATTTAAAATTAAGTGAATTCAAAATAAAAACTGATCCATTTATAAAAATTATATCAAATTTTTAAATATCATTTTTGAATACGTAAAAAACATCGAATTTGTAGTATAAAAAATAATTTAAAAAGTACTAGATATGTGCGTATTTAAAATAAAAAGACATTTTATTTCGTAAATTTTCATAAATAAGTAAGCTGTAATATATTTATTTAAATTTTAACAAATTTTACATAATGATTATTTAATTTATTATGCATATTTAGAATAAATTTCTCTTAAATATATAATTTAAATTTAATAAATAATGTTAAAATAATAAAATTCTTGTTATAAAATAATTCAATATTGCGTAATTTAACTAAATATAAATAAGTTTTTAAAAATTCGTTGAATAAGAGTTTATTTATTATATTATTTCTTATTAGTTTCAGAAAAATTTCATTTGAAAAATATAATTAAAATTTATAATCGAGCAATTTACAGGACAATATATTTGTATAAACTTTTTGTTGAATAAATTTATTACACTATTATCACTTAATATAGACATTTAATGCTTAACGTTTCTCTATTTTTAACTTATACCTTCCTCTCTCTCTCTCTCTCTCTCTCTCTTTCTTTTTCTCTCTCCCTTTACATATGTCATATATCAAATGGTTAGGAAAAATTATATTCTATCTTCATAGTTTCTCTTAAGCTCAATATTTACTTCAATGTATTTGTATTTACACACTGTAATTCGTGCTTCCAATAGAATATATTTAACAGACGTATTATCATCTTTTTGCAGGACAAAAAAGGTTAAAAATGTCGAATGAAGTAAAAAAATATATAGATGAGAGAAAACCGATCAAAGGACGTTCATCTCGATAAACGGTACTTATATGTATCGCCTCGCATCACGTTGCAAGAGCTACAGGCGGATAAATTATAGTTTCACGACCGTAAGGTATAAGCGTTCATACGGAGATCGGGAAATCGATGGATGTGCCCGTTACGCATTCTCTCATTTCTATGCTTTCTCTTCTTAACGAAACTACAAACGCTAGGAATGATGGACATTTAGCGTTTCTGTTCGTTTACTTCCTTTACTGGGTATGTTCATGTTTTTAACCAATTTTGAGTATTTTTTTCCTTTTAAGTTTTACACCTTGTTTCTTAGAATGAATAGGGTGCAACTGATTTACATTTAAAATTATAATTTCAGTACATCGAAGTGGTATATTCTTAATTGATATATTCATATCAGTATTTTAAATAAATCGTTATATTTATCATATTATTTTGTAAATTTTAAGAGCTGTTTTTAATCTCTGATGTTGATCTAAAATTATAAATTTATAACAATATTTATATATTTGAAGAAGTAATAATTTACATGTAGATATAAATAATAATATGAAATAAATAATATGATGAATTATTGTAAGCTTATCACCGTATCTATAATAATCATGATTTCCTTGATAATTTTATATATTCATTTGTAATTATAATTAAGTATTGTTGAAATTTGTATTCAAATATAAATTATTTACCTAATTCTATATTCGATGTTTAGACTTGTCATACTTCAGTTTATTACAGATGAGACAGATATATACCAAGATATTAAATACTGGAGATTAAATGATTTATGATTTCTACACATAAAAAATTATATTTTTATTCGAACAAATTATATTTATACAACCCATAATAAATAGCAATATAATAAAATTATAATTATAAAATTTCAATTTATTTTTTAACTTATATATTACATTTAAAATATATTAAATTTAAAAAACAATTTGTATAAAAAATGAAGTACTTTTATTTATTAAAGCATACATTTTTGACAATTAATCCTTTTTTCTCTTGTTTTTAAAAACACATGTTTTTTCTTGATCCTCTTCATTTGCTTGTCCTTCATACTATTAGGAGTATTTTTTATAAAGTGAGGTTTTAGAAATAAGCCGTATTACAGTATTGATTTTGTTTCATCCCCTCAATTCTGCTACATTTTTATTCATTTTAAATAATCTCACTTATAGTATTTTGTTTAGTGAATCGGTATTTAACAATATGTAAGTAATAAAAGATAGCTTATAAATTTCAATAATATAATCATATAATTAAATGAATAAAAATTTAATTTTAAAACTAACTATATTTTATACATTAAAAAGTAATAAGTAAAAGAAACTAATAAAAAGTAAGCTATAAAATCACAAAGTTATTAATGAACACATTGTTTTTAAGTTGATTAAAAAATTATTTACACATACCTACTTACGAAAATATCTTTAAGCTCGAAAATGAAAAAGCAATGGGCATAGCAGAATTTTAAAAATTTTTTATTTGAATTAAATATTTCATTATATAAAATAATTAGAATAAGTTTAGAAAAATAAGTTTGTTGTATAAAAATATTGTAATTTATTTATGTAAAAGAAAAATAATGATAATAAAATATAACTTGAAACTTTCTGCAAATAAATTTAACATTTTAGGTTTCTCAAATATCTTTTTGTTTTTTTATTCATATAACATATTCTTAACTTCAATTATAAAAAAGTCTTAGAGCTTTATGATATATTAATTCAAATACAGTACTATAAATTTTAAGATTTTTATATTTTTCTTAATATTTTAAAAATAATAATAATAATTAAGAAGAATAACGATATTTTGTTAATGTTAATGTTAATGTAATTAACATTTAAAGTTAAAATCAATATAAAATAAAAAATCTAGATTCAGACTATATTATTCAAGTTATTGTGACTAAATTCTTGGTTACTATTTATTATAGTTTATTATAGTATATTATTATACTACTTATTATAGTTTATTATTTGTGCAAAAATAAACTATTTTAAAATTAAATTTTTTCTCTCAGAATTTATAATATGAATGATGTATAATATGTTTTAAGTAAATAAAGATTATAAATCACTGTATATTTATAAAGATATAATATGACAAATCTACATACAATCGTCTTTGACATCCACAATATAAATTAGTATAGAAATCAATACAATAAATGATCTTACAATCCATAAACTATACACTTTTTTATAGACATTATTTTTGTTTTGTCCGAGGAAAATGTACAAGCCTTGGAATTTCATGCAATGTATATGGTGGCTCAATCAACCAAACACTTCCAGTTTCTGCTCGTGCCATTACATGCACCAGTGCCCTGCCGATTCTATTTCTGTCTTTTCTCCTAAAAAATACTTGAATATATAACTATCTCATTTTTTTATTATACTCATTAAAATTATTATTATAAAATAAACTTTATGAAATTGATAGGAATACTTTTGGTTTTGACATTCAATTTCACATTCTGTGTATGTTATGCATATGTTTTATATTATGAGTAGTAGTTTTAAAAAATTTATGATTATTTTCTATTTTTAATAAAATGGAATAAAACAATCTTAAATAGGTCAAAAACATAAAATATTTTATATTTTAAGAAATATTTTGTCAATTACTATAATTCGTTATCTTTTATTATTTAAAAAGTTGAAATAGATAAAATTTTTTGTAAAGCAAAATTAATTTGCTTAGTATTATTATCATTTAAATAAATGTTAATATGTAAAAATTTTAGGTTTTAAATAAGTTTAAAAATTTAGTTTTAAATTATTTATGATTTAAGACAAAAATATTATCTATATTTTTATGTCAAGATTTATCAAATTTCAAATGAAACATGGTTTAGAATGATAATTATATTTAAATCTATTGAATCTTGTAAAATGTGACTAAAATACTTTTTTATTTTATAAAACTAATTATTTTAATTATTTCATCGAGGTTATTAACAATTATTTTACATTTAAACTTTAACAAATTTAAAACTATATACATAAAATATTTTTAAATAAACAAGTATTTCAAAAATTAATTAAAATAAAATATATGAATAAAATCTATTAAAATACACAATTATCAAGAAATAATTATCAAGCTTTTGATGAAATAAAAAATTAATCTAGTTATATGTATGTGTGTGTATGTTTATATATATATTTACTCAAAATATCTAAACTGATTTCAAAAACTATAATATTTATAATATTTTGTCGTTTTCAATGTAAATAGTAGAATATTTATTAAATTAATAAATAAAATTATAGACACGTATTAAATTATCCTATATATTTACGACTTCCTTGTTGAATAAAGAAATAAATCTTTAATAAAAATCGAAGATTGTTCCAGAGACTTCGCTTTCGTAATAAAATTGTTTCGACCCTATCAATCGTATTAAAAAAGGTATTAAAACTAAAAAATTAAACAAAATTAATTTACTGTGTAGATTACGTACTTAATAATAAAAATAAAGATATTAACAATAAATATTTATTTGATCAAACAAGCATTAATACAACAACGTAAAAAAATAATGTTGTATAAAAAACTGATTTAATTCCCTCTCATTTTTTGAAATATTAAATTTTAAAATGAAATATAATATTTAAAATAAACTTTTTATTATAATTAAACAATATATAATAAAAATATTTTTTATTGATACAAAAAAATAAATTAATCAAGCATATTTTAATAAAATATAATATTTAGTTTGTGCGGTAATTGTTTAAAAAAGCAGATTAAACTTTTTAACGCCAATATTTTAAAGTTTCATATACACTCAAATTTCAAAAATATAAATAGTTGTCATTGAAAATTTCAAAAATTATTTCACCAAATAGAACAATAAAAATTAATATATTATAACATTAGTAAATAATTTTTAATCTAAATAAATTTTATTTAATTTATATTTTTGAAATGTTTTAAATTCTTGTTGGATAGAATTTTTCTGTATGTACTCAATTATTTGTAATATCATCAGTCTTTCAAAATAACCAATTGTTTTTATCTTCATATGAAATATTTCTAATTGTTCTTAAAAAATACAACTGACTAATGATTATATGATAGTAAAATCTTACCTAATCGAAAAATATTTAGTTTTTCTAATACTAAATTAGAAGAAAAATTATGTGCGAATATAATAACAATATTAAACAGTTATAAATAAATATTATTTTATAAAAGTATTTTTTATAATATGTTCTCATCAATACTAAATTTAAAAAATAATTAAAATTCTAGATTATAAAAATATAAATAATCTCGAGGATGTATGTAATCAAAGTTAATCAAAGATTAAATGAATCCTATTTAATAAAATGGATATTTTTAATTTACATTTCAGTTACTACATGTGATTTTTTACTCATAGTTACTAATTATTACATTAAGTATAAAAATATAGAGTAAAATAAATATAGATACATTACTTATCGTGGAAATTTTTATCTTAAAAATTATAATTATTTTATAAAAATATGTCTATTTATAAATAAATATAAAATTATTTTTTTTTTAATTTCTATCATCTTCAAAATTGATGGAATTCATTTGGAATTCATTTTCATAGTATATTTATAAAAAATTTTGTCCATACCGAATGTTATAGAATGAAGAAATGCAACGACAGTAATATATATCCAGTAATATATGTAATATATATATTATTATAAATCCTAATATTTCAAAATGGCCTTTAAATTGTCGTATGTTTATAGAAAATAAATCAATTTATTAAAAATATTATATTCATAATCTACATAATTAAATAAATGTTTTTATACTCATAATAATAACTCTTTGTAATAATATGAATAAAAATATTGTTTTAAGTTTAAGATACTTTAATTACTTTCTTTTTTCTTTAACAAAAATAAAATCTTCAAGAAAATAATTTAACATTTATAAATAAAGGTATTATTTTTAAAATAAGACTAAAATTTCTTTGAAATAGGTAAATTTGATTGCACAATAAATATTAAAAAATCAAATAAATATTATCTATATTTGTCAGTACTGTTTAAGATCATTATGCAATAAAAAATATCTTATTCTCAAAATATTATATATTATATATTATTATACTCAAAATACAGCAAACTATTTTAAGTAATGAAAAGCTGATTGTAATTAAATATGTAATTATTAATCTATTAATGAATTTATTAAATATATGAATTTGCCACAATACATGGAATTAATTCCAAATATACTAGTATTTTAAAATTACTCTCAAGTAAACACACAGAATATTGTTTTATATCTAACATACGGATTTAAATTTTTTTCTTGCTTAATGATCTACCCTTTTTTCAAATTATGTATAATGTATAAAAATGATATAATGTAACTTTCAATTTATTGATTTACAATATCTTATAATCATTTTGTATCCTCCTTGTTGGCGATAATATTTTTCTAATTCATTAAAAAACAACAATAATAATAAATACATTCATTAATATTAGTCTTACTCTTATTTAATAATTATTAATAAATAAACTACCCTATAACTCATTAAATATATTTTTTTTTAATCTATTTTCAAATAATGTAGACCATCAACTTACGGATCTGGAGTACATGACCCGGGCTGGCAGTTCGGCCAAATCGGCTTATTAAAAGATTTATCAGGAAAGTCTGGTAATCCGATCGAGTTAAAGGCTCGATTAGTTGGACAAAGAGATACGACACGTATTCCTGTCTTCTCCACTGGAAAACTTTTCTATCAATCGAGAAAAAAAAGAAAATATTAAAAAATTAATATCAATTAGAGTATTTGTATAATCAAAAAATAACTTATTATAAATATCAACTACAAAATATTTGCATAAAATAATGAAATGAAGGAATATAAAAATTAATTACTAAATAAATAATAAAACACAACTATATCTTTTAAAAAATCTTACACCTACTATTTAAATGTAATGATGTTTAAAATATACAAAAAACGATATTCGTTCATTTTTTTAAGTGTTGGTTCATTAAATTCTTAGTTTCAAAGAGTAAACACAATCGATTAATTGTTATAGTATATTTTAAAAGGATTAAAAAATAGATATTAAAAATAGATAGATAGAGTTTACATAAGAGTATTTCAAACCGTTTATTCTTTGTAAATGTTATTTTATTTCAGCATTTATTCTTCTTAAATGTTATTTTTTTTTTTTTTTATATAAGTAATATTATAATAACTTATCCAAATGTTCAATTAGTCTACTTTGTTTTACTCAATCAATTATGATAAATTATTAAAATATTTTGGAAATAGATTTAATATCAAATTAATCTGAAATAAAATTTTAAGAATTTACTTTTATATTAACAAAAAGTTAGTCTATAAAACAATATCTCCTTCAATCCACTATATTGAAAGTACATACGGAAATCAAGCTTCACATAGAAAAACAAGTACGTAAGATCATAGTAAAGAAATTGTAAAAAAAAATATAAAAAAGAGCATAGCAATGTAAATGAAGAGTTGTAAAATTTCAGCGATTAACATACCGCCATATCAACAGTGGTTTCAATAGTTGGTTCAATACCGCAATAGATTGGTTCGGGTTGTGCTGGCCATCCTACAAAACCCAGAATCGATGCGCAGTTAATAATTATGCCGTTGAAATTTTGTTCACCGCTCTTTTTACCAGACATGAGTTCAAAACCCATGCGTGTGATGCGTAGTGTATTGTTCTAAAAAATATTTATTCTTTACCATTTAAAGATTTAAATTTTCAAACCAAATACACTAATGTACACAATTTGCAGAAACTTATATTTTATCGGCATTTACATTTAGTTTATGTGATAAAAGCGAGTTTTATATTAAAACTACACAAAAATTGAAAATATTTAATTAATCTTCTTTTAAGATTCTAAAAAATAAAAATCCCATAAATAATGTATTAATTATATATCAATTAATTATATTTTTTCAATTGTCTATGTCTACCTTTTTTGTGTGTGCACGTTCGCGGTTGTATAATCAATCAGTGAATATCAGTGAATACAAATCAATTATAATTAATAAATTAATCTAATATAGTTAATAATAAACTAACTTTTTTTAAATTACATCTATCAGTAATTCCTATTAGTAACAATATTTAATAATACTGATTCATCATATTCATATTTATGTATTCAAAAATTATAATGTACTAAAATATATTTAGATTCTTGTAAATTAAATAACAATTTTAAAACATTTTGTTAATTCTTTTTATAAGGTATTACAACGATTATTATTTAGTAATAATTTCAACAAAAGTAAATTTACTGAATGTATTTCTGTATCACTTTATACTTAAAATAATTATATTATTTGTATAAATATAAATTAAATAAATTCCGCAAATTTCAATTCAATTAATTAATATATATATATTATGATAAAGTTCTTTTAAAAAGAAATTATTAAATAATACTATTAATATAATTTCTAACCGTTTATGTATAAAACGCATGAATCTGTGATAATGAGAATCGATTAAATATAAAAAATAAACTTTTAAAATTTCTAAAATTTCTTTACTTTCATAGTTAATGTATCCTAAATTAAATCCTTTAATCTAAACAACAGCAATTTTTGATAAAATTATCAAAACTATTGGAAACACATTTTATATAAAAGATATTCTTTATATTTTTTCAGTCTTTAGTCTTAAACGTACGATCTTCAATAAATACTTATTATTAGAGAGTATTAATAAAATTAGCTTTTACTTTTTCAATTTAAAATCTTTAAAATCTTCCAACATAATTTTTTAATTGAAATTATTATCTTAAAAGTAGCTTAGTGCATGTAAATTTTACTTGCAATTTTAGGAGTATCTTCGCAATAGTTCAGGCGAGGGAGATTTTGAATAGCATCGATATCATTGACAAGAATACTTATTTTTTCATCTCCGCAGTATGCAGATGAGAATATTCCTTACTCAGTGAAAAATAGTGGTTTTTAATAAATATATTTTGAATTAAATGTCACAGATTTAATAAATACCTTCAACATGACAGGAATTTTTTACGTCACAAGAATAAAACTTTGCACGATCTTTTCCATAAGCTTTACAAAGTGTTTCTGCTGCACATATCCCAATTTCGATATTATTGTCTGCTATAATGACTCTCTAAAATTTTTAATAGTATTTCGATAAGATTTCATAAACTTATTTAGAATATTATTATAATGACTAAATACATTTAAATATTCAGAGTAACATTAAAATTTCCATTATATGTTACCAAAATTATAAAAAAAAACTTAGCTAATTCTAAACGCAATAATTCTTGAAATGTGTGAAAAAATTTTTGATTTTACAAAACTAAGAAAGTAGTAGCTTAAACATTTTTTAAATGATTCTACAGTATAAATTACATTAAAAAAAAAAATATTCAGATAAAATATATAATAACTATATTATCTATAATATCTTTAATATTTATAATATCTATAATATCTATATTGTCTAAATTCTATAATTTATAATCTATAATTTATAATATCTATATCATAATCCTCATTAAAAACTATATTATAACTATAAAAATAATAGTAAATCCTAAACTATAATATAACTACAGTAAATACATGTATTAAAAATTCTAATAAATATTTAACTAAGTCTTGAATAAATATTGATACAAAAGTGAATTAAAATTCTTTAATAATTCTTGAATTATAGAGCATTTAATTAATATTACTTAAAATTAAACAAATATTATTATAAAAACTGTAAATTAATAAATTATTTAATTACAAATATATAACTTAAAAATTAAACTATCTTAAAGATATTTATAAAATAAATTTTTTTATTTCCAAAATAAAATTATTAATTTAAAAACAATTAATTGAAGGACTGATTAATAAAATCTATTATTAAAACAAGAATGTATTTAATTATTTTTTTTGAAAAATGTTATAATTATTTTATAGAATAGTTAATAATACAATACGATTCAATCGCACTTTAGCTCCATAATGCAGCAGTTGATCGGCAGCGGTAAATCCAAAACCATTGTTTGAGCCACCAATGACAAGAGCTAACTTACAACTTGAATTTAAAATTGGTGGCTTAGACTTACAGTCCTCATCACGAACAATAATAATAGAACTGGTCTCGGTTTTTTCAGAAGTTGTCTTTTTCCGCAATGTATTCAAAATACTATTTTCGTTATTTATAAAAAATAAAACAGTATTGTAATGACTACGTGATCATATTTTAATTGCAAAATAAATTTACTATTCTTAAATAATAAAATTAGAAAAACGATATTAATTATGTAAAATAATGATTCCCTTCAGTATATGAAATAATTACTATTTTCATAATAAAAATATTATAATTTGCATAAAAAAATCTATTTAAATTAATTTATTAAACATATATCGAATAAGTGATTTTTAATTTTTAAAATCTTATAAATAAAAAAATTTATTTAAGTTATAAAATTTTATATATATAATATTAAATTTTGATAGCAGATAATTCAAAATGAGTAAGATTGAAATTTAAGTATCTTGTAAATATATCTTAATAATACTATCAATTTTTAGATAATTAACCAAAGTTAGATTAGTGTTAATAATAAATAAAATTAAAAGTAATCAATTCATAATTCTATAATTAAACACATTGACAAAATTTAAAGATCTAACACAGTATAATAAACTTAAAGCATTACAACATTTTGAGTATTAATTATGTTAAATATCAAATGTAATTGGATTTTAAAATATAAAATTACAAATAAATCTTAACACTAAATAAATGTAATAATTTATTGTTCAATATTACTATTAAAAAAAAACTATTATGAATGAAAGAAGATTATAATAAAAATATGCAATCTTTAAGTAAATTTCATCTTATATGTTATTATGTAAAAAAACATTAAAAATAATAGCAATTTATAAAAGCGGATAATTTATCTTGTTTACTAAGTATAGTAAATAAAATACCTAAAATTTTTCCAAATGGATTGAAAGATTCTGTTTACGTTTTTTGGTAATTCAAAAGCAGTTTTTTTGCAAAATATCTGTATTTTCATTTCTAAAAAAAACTATTTTGTCAAACAGCACTATTAATAACAAATTTTTAATGCGGCTGCTTTTTCTAATATTTAAAATTTAATTTTAATTTTGGTTATGATTTGCATATGATAGAACAAAAGAAAGTTTTTTAAAAGATCTAGAAAATATTTCTTAGAAAGAATACAATTTTTATTTATTGTATTTTTATTAATTATAAATTTAATAAAGATCTTATATATGAATAAATTATTTTTAATTATTTACAAAGATTGTTTAATTCTAGTAGAATTTATTTCTTATAAATTTTGGATGATAAAATTCTAATTCATCTGTATAACCAGAACCAAAAAATAAAATTAATTTAGAATAATTGTATTTATAATTTATAAAATTATTTAATAAACAATTCTTCATTTTTGTATAAATATTTATATTATTAAAAAATATAAAATTTTGATATATATTTTATATAACTGTTAAAAAAAATATCATATTAAAAAGAAATTAATTTTCAATAGTATAATAAATATATTTCTACTTGTTCATTTATTTTTATATTTTTTTAGTAATAGCATATAAAAGCTATAAATATATTTCTAAACTAATTACAAAATTTCGATAAATCATTATAAAATTATTCGAAAACAACATATAACTTTAATTTTCATTTTCATTTTTAATATAATCCTTTAATTTTTATGTACATCAATATACATTGTAAACATTAACTATTTTTCAAAATCTAAATATTAATTTTGAGTGAATCATTTTGAGAAATTACTATGCAGATATATATTCATTCTATATATTTTTAATTATATTTACAAAATATTATGAATGTAAAATAAAATCTTTTATAATTTTAAGAAAAAAATATAAAAATAAATCCTTGTATTTTTTAATGTATGTATATTATAAAGCAAATGTTGTCTAAAATAAGATTAAATTGAATAAAAGAATATATTTCATTTGGAAATAGATAATATGTAAAGAAGTACAAAAATACATAAAAAGTATATAATTTATCCTAGGTATTGACAGAAATGTATCAAAATAAATAATTATGTTATACAGAAAAAAAGTTAGGATAGAAAAAGCAACACCTAAAATAGTAATCGTATATAAAAACAAAATAATAAGAAATGTTAACAACAAGAACTTAATAAAGGAATGATTAAAAATTAATTTACAAATTGGGTAGAATTCATGAATATCAAAGAGAGAGGGAGAGAGAGATACAAAAAGATAGAGGGAGATGGAGAAAGATATAAAAGTGAGAGAGACTGAGAAATAACAACATTAAAGACAGTTATGAAGAAAAGAGAATAAAGAGTATTTTGAATTTTTTTATTATTTCTATTCTTATTAGACAAAAAAATTTTAAAGTGAAAAAAATTAATACATAAAATCTTAGATAAGATAAAATTAAGATTTACACTAAAGAAAAAAGAATGAATATTAGAAAGGTTACAAAATATAAAATATGTTTATAAAATAAAATTCCACCAAGATTTAGACTGACAAAACCATGTGCAGCAAAGAAATACTAGCTTTTAAAAGAGGAAACAATTAGCAAATTATTCCCAACATATTTTGGGAAATTGTAAAAATTCAAAAATAGAAACAATAGAATAAAATATGATTTTAAAAGAAGAGATAAAGATAAGTCGTAAGTTAGGTAATACATAGCGAAAAAATGTAGTTAGATCAAGATAGACAAAGTAACACCTAAAAAAAATAATAATAGTCAGGAGCAGAAACTAAAAAGCTGGAAAAAGATAGCATTAATTAAAGTATTTGACTCATTAGTCGATTTGTAAATATGTATATCTGCAATAATGTATGTATATTATAAGAATATTTATACAATTTAATAAACTAATTGACTACTGTAATTTTTTATTACAAAAAAAAATAAAATTATATTCAATTTTTCTTGAAAAATATTATCTTAAAATTATTTTTATATTTTTGTATTTAATTGATAAGTGTATAATTGCATTTTATATAAATAAGTATATAAAATTCATATATATATAAAATTACTTTTAAATCTATCAATATAAAAAAATAACGCCAAATTCATTATTACAGTATACAATTTTCACCATATAAAACTGTTTATGAAGATTTTTTATTCTTATCATTTTATTTCTTCAAATAAATCTGCAGTCGCATTTGGTTTAAAAAATCTTTTTTATTTTCTTCTATAAATTCGGTTTGGCATTAATTTTATATAATTGTATTTTATAACTGTTTATTTTATAACTTATTAAATAAAGATAAAATGATATTAGAAAAATAGTATACGAAAGAAATAAATAAAATACTTGAAACTCAGAAAGCTTAAATTATTTTATTCAAGTCGTATAGAGTATCTAATACATAAGCAAAAAAACATAATTATATTACACAAAAATAAAAATAAAATTAATAATTTGTACAAGAAAATTTGTAATTTCAGTTAAATGTTTTGTTCATTAAATTCTGATTTTTAAATAAATTATTTTATCTCTAAAACTCAATATTTGTAACATATTGTTTTCATTATAAATTAACAATAAATGACGAAAATCCTTTTATAACTTAATAATAAATATTTTAATTTCTTCAAAAAAATATTTATTACTTTTATAATGGATTTATAATGCCAATTTATATAAAAAAATTCATACGTGCTACTAATATATATAATGTATGTGTATAATGTTACAAATTTTTCCTTTTATTAATTATGAAAAAATTAACGTATATTTTATTAATTCATAGACAGCAGTTTATTATAGTTTAGTCATTATTTATCTAATAAATATAAATTTATTGTTATTCTTACAAAATTAATAACTTTTAAACATAATATAATTATTTCCAATTAAAATAATTAACATATAAAAACCTTCTTTAAACATAATATAATAAAAACCAGAATACAAAACTATTTCAAAAACTCAATTACTTACATATGAATATTTTTTTGTGTATGTAAACTTTATGATTGGAAACATGTAAAATCTATTAACCTATTTATACATAAGCAAAGATTTTGTAATAAAAATAGTTTATAAAAAAACAAAATTGGATTTCATATTATGTAATGAGCGACTGATTCGACATATATCGGATAGTACTAACAGAAAAAATTATAATAATAATCAAAATTAATTTTTCTTTTTATTTTCATTGTTCAATTATCATTTGATTAATCACTAAATATGATGAAATATCTTTCATCTCTTACATCGATGCTTTATAAGGCATTTAAATATCAAATGTCAAACAATACACGCGCTTTTTGTAACATTCAAATATCGAATTTCAAGCAGTATATCACATTATTTATAGAAAAGTTATGGATTAATAATTTTAAATTGATATGAAGGTAGCTTGTATCAAATATTAATAATAAATAATACTCAGATTTTCTATTCCATATTTTTTAGAGATCGTTTTCATAAAGCTTATATATTGAATTATTTCACAAATAATTTAATTATTAATTTTTCTAAAAATAATTCTATAAATTTCCACAGGAGTTACAATTATAATTTAAAAAAATGAGTGCAAAGCAATGATACAATAAGCAACATTAATTATGCATCGTATATTATTTAACAGTACTTTATACTTGCTGCAATGTTTTTAAATAAAACATAAATTTGATACGATTGAACGATAAAATTTTACAAATTTCATGAAAATTATGATAAAATCATGTAGTTTCTATATAATTCCTAAAAACGAAAAAAATTTAACCATCCACGCGATCTATAAGCGTTGTATAATTTTCATTAATCGTCGTAAAATATTTTTTTCTAATATTTATGTATTATAAATATATGACTAGTAATATTATTATCATTTATTAGTATAAACACATGAAAAAAATGTTTTCCGTAATGGAAAAATGGAGTTGCGAGGAAATATCCATGGCGATTTTTTTCTCTCTTCATTTATATAGATGACTTGTTACAAATCTTGACGGTATATATTTCAATGTTTCAAGAAAGTTATTTCACGTGCTGGCTGTCCGTTTTCTACGAGCCAAACGCTACCACTTTTACCATTTATAAGTAAGTGAATAAGTGATTTAGCCACGTGCTCAGGTCTAAAAAGAAATAATAATTATTTATTTAAATGCATTCACATTGATAAAAAATGTATTACCGAGATAAATCTAATTAATAGAAATCATAAAATTAAAACAAATTTAGTAACAAATACATTAGTGATTTAAATTACTATAAACCATAAACGCAAATTTATGCATTCATTTTATAATTATGCAGTAGTATAATTTATGAAATAGAATCTAATATTAATTTACTTATTAGAAAATTTCATTAATAATAATTTTTTAAACACTTACGTCTGGGAAGTAGAGGCTGCAGTATCTCGACGCCAAGCATCTTCGTATCGAGGTGACAACAGTTGTTTCCCAACGTCGCAAACTAAATTGCTTTTAGTAGCCCCTGGGCAAATTGCTATTACTTTCACCCCCGTAAGACTAACATGATACTGATCCTAAATTTTGAATGATAAATTTTAATTTAACCGGTATTAATAAAATATTTATTTTCATTAGATTTCCTAATTAATTTTTAATATATAATCTTTCTGTATTCTTGTACAATTTAGTTCATATAAATAATTTTATTTTACATTTTTTCCAACGATCATAAATGAAATAAATACAAGCAATTACTTCATGTTAAATTATTAAAAAAAATAATTTTCTGACAAAAATCAATAAATTGAAAATTTATTTACGATTTATATATATATATAATTAAGTAGATTAAAAGACATAGACTCAAACTTACTCCAAAAGCTCTCGTAAGACTAACTATTGCAGCCTTTGTTGCTGAATAAATTGGAGCGCTCACGTATGGATTAATGCTGACGTTACTTCCGGTGTTTACTACTATACCACCTTTTCCACCCTTATCGATACCCAGAAAACGTTGAGCCAACAGAGTTCCACGAATAACACCATTCTAATAAGAATTTCAATTAATTTTTATTTAATTAAAATTAAAATTTAATATAAAAAAGTCTGTAACTGAATTTATCTATTTTTTGTTTATAAATTCATTTAATAATCTCTGGATTACGTTTCAAACCGTACATAATTTATATATCATTTAATAGCTAATTTTATATTTTTATTAAAATTTATGTAAATAAGTATTATTACACCTAAGAAAAAATACAATAACTATATAATATAAGTATAATATCAATTAATTATGTTAAACAACAATATAGTATTATGGTTATTCATCTTTAAACAATGATTATCGTAAAATGATAAAAAAATTTCTTCTCTTTATTAAAAATTGAAAAAATTTAAAAAAATAAACATTACACTATTATTCTTATTATTCTTCAATATGAAAACTACTGTTATTTAAAATAGAAAGATAATAAAACAACACAAGAAGATATAATTCTTTTCAAAACTCTTTTTATTTATCAATGTAATCTTTAAGATTTCAATTTAATATCAAAGTAATAATACTTAAAGTATTTATTGTAATAAAAATATAATAAATATAATTTCCAACAAAATAATAGTCATTTTTACATTAATCTTATAAGTTTTACTCTTTTAAATAAGATATTAAAATTTCAATTCTTTTCCTATATTTATTCATATCAATAATATTGATATATATAAATTTAATGAATAAAAATTTATTCAAAAAAATTTCAATCAGTTATGAGTAAAATAAAATATAAATCTTTTGTGATTTTCTTTTTCTAAATATTTTGTATAATTGTACAGAAAAAAAAATAAATTTTAATTTTTTATTATAATTATTAAATTTTGAATAATTAGTAAAAACTAACTTATATTATTAAATTAATAAAAAATATATATATATCATGCATATAATAAATATAGATATGTATATAATTTTCACATTATTAAAAAAAAATTTCGACCTCAAATAACTTTACTTACGAGATTTATATCAACTTCGAGCTCCCAAAATCTGTCATTCATAATGCCTGCATTGTTGATAACAATATCAATACAGCCGAAGGTAGCAATAGTTGTTTTGAAAGATTCTAGAATAATAAAAAAAACTTTCTTTGTAAATATATATTGATGCATAATTTATCCAGTCTTTAAAAATGCAAAAACCTTCGAATTGGGGATAATCAGTAACGTCGCATTGACAAAATATAACTTTATCCTTGCCATGCCGAGAAGCCAGAGTATGATACAATTTTTCTCCCTCTTCCACATTCATATCACATATAGAAACCTAAATGAATTTGAGATTAATAATTGAAAAAATTTTGCCAACTAAATCTTATTATTGTTTGAATCAAAATTGAAAAAATTCTTCTTATAATTATATTATGTGTTTAAATTTCTAAACAAATCGATAAACAAAGCAATTATACTAGACATATATATTTTAATTAAAATATTCATAATAATCTTCTTCTACCAATTTTAATATTATCAAATAAAGCAAAATACAATCTAAATAAATGCTTTACAGTCTTATTACGTTCTATAAAATTATTCGAACAATAAAGACATATATTAAAAAAAAATATTTATATATACTTCTAAAAAATAGAAATACAATTTATATTTATACTATTATTATTTAAATTAAAAGGAATTTTATTGCAAAAAAAGCAAGTAACGCTAAAGTAGATTTAAAAAATTAATATTTGATTCCTGATAAATTAGAATTAACTGACGATGAATATAAACACTATTGCAATATAAATTACATAAAAAACAAATAAAAAAAAATATTCATAAAATTAAACTTTTCATTATTATAGTATATTATTAAAATTTGTTTATTTATCAAATCGTTTGTAAATTAAAACTTATCAATACTATTATTATGTAATTTTTTATAATTTATAAAAATAAATAATCTTTTTAGTTTAAATCAAGACAAAATATAATAATTTGATTCAATTATTCGAATATTTTAATTGAAAAAAAAACTATGTTATCAAATGACATATATTAAGAAGATTATCTCATATAACCATCTTACTTAATTCCATTTTTTAATATAGTTTTTTAAAAAAATATAAGAATGCTTAATAAACAAGCATACGATTACGTCATCATAAGTATTATGCATTATTAGATTTTATAATGTATAAATCATATAATAATTTACCATAAAAAGCAAGAAAAATATAAGAAATATAAGAAATTTAAAATAAAAATATACAAAGAAAGCAAATATGATTTCTAACTATATTGTTAATTTAAATATAAAATTCTGGTGTAAATGTCTTTATTTTAAACAAAAAAGTAGCTAATGAATATTTTATATTCAAATATAAAATAATATAAAAATATAAAATATAAAAAAATACTTAAATTATAAATGTCAATTTTTTTCGATTTTTAAGACTTCGAGATTTTCTATTAATTTATTAACTTATATATCTCGATGTGCATGTAAAATTTATCAAAAATAAAATATGCTTATTTTTTATAAATATTTATGTATTAAGAAACTTTTTCATTTATATATACTATTTTTTTAGGGTTTGAAAAAAAATTTAAATATTAATATATTTACTACAATAAAATTCAAGCTTTTTTATCCATTGGTAATCACCATAAATAAGGTGATGTTTATTCCTTGAAATTTAGAATTACATTTGAAATTACTTCATTGATAATATCAAAGTCTAATATTTCATTTATAACGTTGAAATTTTAATACATTTTTTTAAATTAAATCAATAATTCCTACAAATATAAATCAATACGAAAAGTAAATACTTAGTACATACGTGTTCAAAGATTCATTTCTTTATTAATAAACAATTAAATAATTTATTATAATCACTTAATTTGTTTAATTTAATTTGTTTCCTATTTCAATATAAAAAAATTACCTTTGCTCCTTGATTCATCAATTCTTCAGCGTAACTTCTGCCAATGCCACTGGCTGCTCCCGTCACTAAAGCAATGCGACCTTTTACCTCCATGATTTGATTTTTTATTTTTTTCGCTTTTTTACAAAATTATTTTTATTTATCCTGTATAAAAAACGTAATATATATCATTTAAATAAATATATTTTCATTTTTTAAAAGCGTGTGTAACCTTTAAATTAAAATTATTAGGATTTTTAAGCGTTCACTATATTAGATTTTAGATCATTTTAGTTTTAAACTCGTAAGAACTGTTTTTATTTATTATTATTTTTAGAAAAAGAATTTATTTGTATTCCTACATTGGAAATCGATATTTTTTCAACAGTATTATTATCATAATATTGATACCATGATACTTGAATAAATCTTCAATATTATTTTTTATCAGTGATATTAATAAGACTTGAAAATTTACAACATTGTAGATAATTATCAATTAATTCATTAAGATACCAATTAATAACGTAATTAATAAAGTAACTGTATTTTATCCAAAATATAAAATTTATTTCTAGCATAATATTAAAGCGATCAATAAAATAATTTTTGTATTTATTAATTAACTTGTCTTTCATTTATAGCGATAACATCAATCAGAACAAGCGGAATTAACTTCATAAGCGGTATCAATCACCAATATATTATCTAATAATGAATTCATAATATGCTTAAATCACTAATATATGTCCTAACGTATGTTAAAAAATTTTAGCCAAAATGCATTGCAAAAATGATAGCTAAAACTTTATATAACAAACTGAAATTTTGAATAAAAATGTGACAAACGTTTAGCTTTAAAAATGCATCATTCTAATAAAGGAAATAAAAGAATAACATTTTCTATCACTTTCAAGTTTTATTATTACTGATAATATAAGTGAATAAAGTAAACAAGCCTCAAAGTTTGATCAGAAAATAAAATCGTAAACTAGGAAAACTAGACGCTACTAACGTTCAACCCAGTAATTCTTTTTTTCACTTTTAGAGAATGTAACTAAGAGATTCTTGAAAAACTACGTAAATAGTGCAACTGAATATAGTTAATATTTGGGCTGTGCAAAAGCACATCCACACGCCGTGTCTTCGAATAACTCTCACTCTACGTATGACTCCTTGCTATTGGGGTATACGCGCGCGCCACTTGCAACAGGCTCCGATGTGTATAACCGGCAAACTTTCCCTCCAAGCAGACAAGGGTAGCGCTAAGGAAAGCCAAAAAAGATGAGAAGATAATTTGAATGAGACAAAGAGAAGAAAAGAAAGAGAGAGAAACTCAAGGTGTGGTTTAAACTTGCGACGTTAATAGATGGAGGCAAGGTTGCTCAGAACGCGCGTACGTGGATATCGATTGTTAGCGAAGACGCTTTTCAAAGACCGGCTTACGCTGCAGATCCATACGCAATACTGTATATTACTATATTGAAAGGTCTTTTTTGTAAATTATTTCTTTCTATTTTTAAGAAATTAACAAAATTTATCGTTTCTATAAAGTGAATTATTTATTCAACTTTTATAATAGAATTTAATTAATTGAAAAGTTCTTATATAAAAATTAATTCTTATATAAATAATTATAAATAATTAAAATATAAAAGGTTTATTTAATTTACTCAGTAAATATATCACAAATATATTTTATTGACACTAAACGAGGAAATTTTTCTAGAACTTTAAAGGTACCGTTAGAATACCACTTAACAAAATTCCTAAATTTGACTGAAAATATTGTTTCTATTACAAAAGGTCATGAATCTTGAAAATGTAATCAAACACATATATAAATTTAGTATATTTAAAAGTTTGCAACTTATTTACCAACAATTAATTCACTTGTACTTTAATTTGCATTTTTATTATATTATTTAAAAAATAGATTGTATATTTGTACCTTCATTAAGCTATTACTTTAATGTAATATATTCATAACTGCATGTTAATATATTCATTTTTAACACATCAAAGATTTTAACAAAATCCTTAATATATAGTTAATTAAAAACATGTATTTTATATATTTATATAATATATATATATATTATAAAAATATAGCCTGTATTATTTTTGTTATTTAAAATAAATGAATTAAACTTAATATCTTTTGCTTCTCTTATGTAATTTTTTTAAAAGATCAAATTTTTTTTATATTTTTCAAAATTTTTTATTTTTAATATAATTATAAAATAAATTGTATAAACTCAATATTAATTTTTCATTATTAAAATTTCTATTTTATATAATGAGCATAATAATACATCTAATAATCATAATAAATTTTTTGTTAATAAATCATTATTATTGGAATTACAAATTGCAAAATTCTTTATTTATAGTTTAAAAAATACTAATTCGTTTTTAAAAATAAAGCTTTAGTCATGTTTACATTTTAAACATTTATTATGACGATATTTCAAGATTAATTATGTAATTACTTTAGAGATCTTAAAAGGATCATTTAATAATGTTAAAAAATATTATTTATGTTTCATAAAATAACTAATAATAAGAAAATAAATATCTTTTTATTAACTGTAAATAACTCTTTTAAACGCTTACGTTAACCAAACACAATTTTTGTGGCACAAATTGAACTTTTTATAATTAATTTTAGAATAGCATATTCTCTAAAAGTTTACCACTATTTAATTTTAAAAGCTCCGTAATTTTAATATTTTATATTTTTTATTACACATATTTCTTTAATAATTTTATTTATTACATATTTCTTCACGTGCTGTGCAATTAGATAACTATAGATTTAATAATTTATAAAAAAATGATACCTTGGTTTAAAATTTTTGTTATCTGTATATAAAAAAGGGCCGTATTTAAATCTTATCACACTTAAATGAGCAATGAATATTCCTTGTTTTATCAAGCTAATTATAAATAAATAAAGCGAATCGACGTGGATACAATGTATACTTTACACTAGCATTCTATAATATTTTAATTATATTTTTAAAGAATCATTGAATAATAATAAAAAATTATTGTATCAATTAATATATATAATGCTATAAAATTTTATTTATATTTTTATTTATTTAATTTAAAATATCTAATATTTGATATGGCACATTAATTCTCATGCTCACACTGGGAAATGTACATTTCAATTACATCTTTAATTTCACTGTTTTATCATTTAATAAATCATTTTGAAAATTAAATAAACTTATTTGTATATATAAACAATAAATTACAAAACTTCACTAATTTAGTAATCATGAAGCAAGCAAAGCTTAAATAAACTACACGATTTTCATCGTTGAGGTTAGAATATATAAAAGATTAAATAAAAGCAAAGTATTCCATAGTACATTATTGCATCATATGGAAATGTATGATATACACCAAAAATTAATTTCTTCTGAAATATTAGAACTTATTTGAACGAAATATAGGTTTGTATTATGAAAAAACATATCACCTTTATTAATTATGACAGAAATAAATTAAAAACCACATGTGTTTTAATTTTTAATTTCAGATGCGCGTACGAATATAACCAAGTAGTTAGTTAAAAAAAGTCTCTTAAAAAACAAATCAATTTTTGTTGGTATCTAAATATTGTAAATTTTGATATCTTGACAGAAAAACTGCAATTAGTGGAACTTTACACATTTAATTTATAAAATGGCATTTACATTTAACAGAATTGGAAGGTTATTTTTACATACTCGTGACGCCGACAAGCTTCAAAGTCTATCAAAAGTTAGTAATGTTTGTTTTTCTATATCATTTCAATTATCTTTTTTTGTATTGAAATAAATAATCAAAATGATAACTAATGTAAAAACCTTTATAGATCCTTACTTTAAATTTTTCTATTAAATCTGATATTCCTGAAGTTGAAAATAATCTTGAAAAATACCCAGCTCCTGTGGGAGATGGAAAAATCTATAAATGTGCTGATGAAATAATATCAGATATTCCTAATGGAGCTAAGCTTTTAGTGGGAGGATTTGGTTTGTGTGGTATTCCAGAAAATCTTATAGATGCTTTGTTAAAACGAGGAACTAAGGATTTAATTGTTATTTCAAATAATGCAGGAGTTGATGATTTTGGTTTAGGAAAGCTTTTAAAAGAATATCAAATCAAAAGGATAATTGCTTCTTATGTTGGAGAAAATGCAGAGTTTGAAAAACAATATCTGAATGGTAAATTAGAAGTTGAGTTGACCCCACAAGGAACTTTGGCAGAGCGCATACGAGCTGGTGGTGCTGGTATTCCTGCTTTTTATACTGCTACTGGTAAAATAAATTTATTTAATCAATTAATAAAATTATTTGATTGGTACAATTTTGAAACTATTATACACAGTATGAAACTTACTTTATGCTTATTAAATTTGTATATAAAACATGTTAATTAATTATTTCTTTTAAATGAAGTTAATTATCTGAATTTAATATTATAATAAACCTATATATATACGTATAATATTACTTTAGTAATAAGATACAAAATTGAATGTTTTATAATAAATAAATTTTAGGACAGAATAGTTTTCTTTGCATTTTTATGAAATTATAAAAAAAAATAGAACTTTTTGAAATTATTCAAATCATGGATTTTATACCCAATTATAGCTAGTGGTACCATTATTCAGGAAGGTAATGTTGTTATCAAATATAATGAATCTGGAAAAGTAGAAATATCTGGTGAACCACGACCAATCCATCAGTTTGATGGTAGGAACTATGTGTTAGAAACTGCAATTACTGGAGATTTTGCCTTAGTTAAAGCCTGGAAAGCAGATACTCATGGAAATTTAATGTTTCGAAAATCATCTCGAAATTTTAATCCAGTCATGTGTAAAGCAGCTAAAATTTCAATTGCAGAAGTTGAAGAAATAGTTCCAGTAGGTCAAATAGATCCAGATCACATACATTTACCTGGTATTTATGTAGATAGAATTATTAAAGGGTCTTCTTATGAAAAACGAATAGAGGTTTGTCATCGTTATTTTAAAATATAATATTATAATAGCTCGATGTTAAAAGGAATAATTTGATTTATAAGTCCAATTGTTAAATTTATAAAAATCCTAAAATAAATATTTTTTATATAGAAACGATCAACAAAACAATCTATAAAACCTACCAAAGTCACTCCTGCTAGTAAAGCACGAAATAGAATAATAAAAAGAGCAGCACTTGAATTCAAAGATGGAATGTATGGTATGTCATATTTTAATGAATTATTTATTTTTATTCATTATACATAAATTAAAATCATTTTAAAATATATATCGATTTTTATTTATAGCTAATTTGGGTATTGGTATACCAATGCAAGCAGTTAATCATATTCCAAAAGGTGTAAAAGTAACATTACAATCTGAAAATGGTATTTTGGGATTTGGACCATTTCCTGATGAAACCAATGTAGATGCTGATTTAATTAATGCAGGAAAAGAAACTGTTACTACTCTACCAGGTGCATCATTTTTTAGTAGCGATGAAAGGTTTGCTATGATAAGAGGGTAACTCTAAACACAATTATTTATTTATTTATATTTTCATATAATTTTCCAAGTTATAATTTTTTTTAATCTTTTTTTTACTTTTATATTTAATTTTTAGTGGTCACATTGATGTAACAATATTAGGAGCCCTTCAAGTATCACAAAAAGGAGATTTGGCTAATTGGATAATTCCTGGAACATTAGTTAAAGGAATGGGTGGTGCAATGGATTTAGTGTCAGCTGCAACAACTAAGGTTATTGTTTTAATGGAGCACATATCTCGAGATGGCAGCCCAAAAATTTTATCTGAATGTAATTTACCGTTAACAGGTATATTTCAATCGAATTTTAAGGTTTTATAATAAATAAACATAATAAGTGAAACTATCTATTTAAGAAATTTAATATTAAAGGTGTACAATGTGTTGATTTAATAATCACAGACTTAGCAGTCTTTGAGGTTATTAAAGGTCAAGGATTGAAGTTAATAGAAATTGCACCCAATGTGGAAATCAGTGAAATAGTGAGTTTAACTGGATGTGAATTCTCTGTTGCTGATAACATAAAGGAAATGGGACAAATTTCAGAATAAAACAGAAAAACTAATTTTGTTATTTACATTTTTGTTTGTTTTTTATATTTTTTGTTAACACTTTTATTTTCATGAGTATGTGTACGGCTACATGTACAATAAACATTGTAAAATAAATCTACATTATGACTTTTATACATGTACATATGTAGTGAACATAGATAATTTATAAATATAAATTATACTTTATCAATATAAATACTTTTTTATGATGAGTTCTCCTTAAATATTATATAATTTTTCAAATAATTGTGGAAAAAGTCCATGTTAACTTTTCATTTTATTATGATTTTAATAATTTTAAATATATATTTGTAGTATATATTAAATATGGATGTATTTGTAATATGTAGTAAATATATAAAAAATTCTATTTCAAATCCATTATTAAATCAAAAAAAAATTGTAAAATTTGCAATAATTAATAGTTTTACTGTATATTTCATATATAATAAATTAATTTTTCTAAATTTATGTTTAAAAAATAATTATACATTATCAGTTTACTTTTAAGATATTAATGTACTACAAAAACTGTATAATTTTCTGTAATCTGTAAGTTTTGAAATTGGTTAATTATTAAAATAATGTAAATTCATCTGTTACTCTCGAAATTTGGCCTTAATGGTAGCAGGGAGAGGCAAAAGATATAATACACTGTTTAAAATAACAAGACCTACTGAGAAAGCTAGCGATATCAGTAAATTTAGTTCAATGTTCAAAACTTGAGAAATATTCTCTGTTTCTTTAGTAAACCTTTCCCTAAGATAAGTATTTCCATCCTTGTATCTGCATAATTCTTGAATACCAGGACATGTAATACTATCATTATAATTTAAATTCTTAAAATTATCCGTTTCAATTGCTAACTGATTAAGCGCCAAAGATGCATATCTTCCTGGAAGTGCTGTTGATACAGCTCCTAACCAATCTGGTAAATTTCTAAAAGAAAAATTTTTTTATTTAAAAGTAATATAAGGAAAAAATAAATGTATTTAATTTACAAATAATTATAATAAAATAAAATGTTAATGTTAATATATTTTTTATTATAACGAACTAGTACATGTTAAGAAATAATTAAATTTATCAACTTTTTTAAAGCAAAAAATAATGTGTTATTTTATAATTTATGAAAGCTCAATTAATACAGACTTACTTTATTTAAATAAGTTTAACATTTTTAATTTTTTTCATCTCATTACTTTTACCTGATATTACTATTTAAATAACTATTTCTCGTGTGTTAATAGTTTCCCCTTGAAAATATTACGTTTTTCTTATTTTTTTTAATAAATCATGAACTAATACGAGACGAAATATTAAAATAATAAAATCTTGATAAGATATATATATATAAGGAAAAAATTAAAATTAGGTTTATATTTCTTTATAAAAAAATATATTCATGTGTGTAAGCTTAAATTTTTATATCTAATATTATATATATATATATATATATATTATAAGGTTAAACTATTAAAAGAATATATTTTAACATTAATAAACTAGAAAAAACTTTATTATTTAATTTAATTAAAAATTATTTTGATCATAATAAATTATTTTTTGTTCTGCCCTTAAATTTTAAAGTAAAGTTAACCATTAAATTCATTATATTTATAAATATTTAACTTTTTTAAACGAATAATATTACTCACCTTAAGCTCCTCATACATCCAGATGCTACAATAAGTGTCACGAGAGTAAGATATAACACAACAATAGCAGCACTTATCGGTCTCTTAACAAGCATTAAGACAGCCACAGTGATTTGTTCGGTAGCAATAAATGATGCCCAAAGCACAGCACTCGCTTTGATCCAAGAGATGAGATCAAGTTCGAGGATTGGTACCAGAATGCCAACGCTCATTATCGTGGATAAAAAACTCAACGGCAAACTAAGCAAAGTGTATGAAGTAATAAACATTGCACCACCGTACAATCCCTCACGCTTTTCTTGATAATAACGAGCACGGAATCCAGGAACTATTAGAAAATTCAGTTAGAAAAACTTTTAAAGCATACAAAGATTGTCCTAATTTATAATATAAATTAATTAATATCATTTAAAAAGCATATTGTAAAATAATAAATAATTATTACTAAGAAATAATGTTTTAACAAAATAAAAAATTCATCTTACAAATTGATTTTATAGCTTCAAATAATAAATTATTAAAAAATTATGTATTTTCATATATAATATTTAAAGTAAAATATCTAAAACTTATTCTAATACTTATGTATCAAAAAACTAAGTTTTTTATTAGTAATTTTATTATTCAAGTCCTATGATTAAAATAGATATTCGAAACCTTTTAAATATTTAATAATTGTATTTCACTTTAATAATAGTATTTAATAACAGTATTTTTATTAAATATTTTATATACATACTAAATTAAATTCAAATTTTTATATGAATTCTTAAAAAATTCAAATTCGAAAAAAATGCATAAATATTTCTATTAAAAATGTATAAATATAATTAAAAGGCCATTGTTCCCTTTGAAAAAAATGTACTCACACTATATAACTTATAATAAATGTTAATTAGAACCTAATTTCCTAAATAATAAAAGTGCATTATATAAAAAAAAGATTATGTTAAAAATTCTCTATCGTGTATTAAAAACTTATTTTTTAACTTTAAAATATATTATAAATTTATGTGACAGTATATATTACGTACAATTTGCAGCTTTCTTTTAACAACGTACTAAATAAAATACTGAACTAAAATATAAAAGAAGTACTTAAATATGAACTTAAATACATTTTTATAGACAAATAGAATAAATAGTTTGATCCCGAAAAAAGATATAAATTAAAAATACAATCAAATTACATAATAAAAATATTATAATATTATAAAAGAAAAATATATCTATGATATTTCTCTGAAAGAAATAATATTTAACCTACATAGAAGAGCAGTTATTGCAATTCCACCAAAGTAAAAGAGTGTTAGAACATTAAACATAAGCCCAGTAGTTTGCAAAAATATGGTTGATTGTTGTTCTTTTGAATGAGAATACAGAATACTCAAAAGAGCAAGGATGAATGGTAGCAAGAAAATCCTTGAACCAAAGTGACTCAGCCCAGATTTATTACAAGCAAATGTAGCAGCAAGACTTCTCCTAAAAATAAATGATATTGAATTATATGCTAATAAATTAAATTGAATTATTTTCTAATAAGTTAATAAATTTATATAAATACTTATTTATTACTAGTTACTGTTTTCCTACATGTTTTTGAACAATTAAAAAATATTTTAAATATAACACATTAGGAAAATAGAAAATTTTAATTGTTTAATATTAAACAAATAATTTAGCAAACTTTTTCAAATAAATTATTAATGTAGAATTTGATTAACTAACAAATAGAGTGCTAAAAGTGTAGAAAAACATCCAGGCTTGATACCACGATTCTGAAGTGATTTGTGTGACATGCCGATAGGAGTTGGATTCAATGATAAAGTCGGCGTTTGCGTATCTTTTATTTGATTTGCAGCAAGTGTTGATGCTGGTGCTTCCTTTAGAAAAATTCCACCTTCTATCTTAAATTTGTCTACAAGAACAGAGATTTGTTGATTTGATTCCAAGAAGCGATCTCTCGATCTTCTATCCACGGTTGATAGACAAACTATGGAGATAACAACTCATTTAATCTGTGATAATATTATAACTATTGAGAAGTAAAACTTTAAATTAATACAAATTCATATTATTATTATTATTGTTGTTGTTGTTATTATTATTATTATTATTGTTATTGTTATTATTATTATTATTATTATTATTATTATTATTATTATTATTATTATTATTATTATTATTATTATTATTATTATTATTATTATTATTATTATTATTATTATTATTATTATTATTATTATTATTATTATTATTATTATTATTATTATTATGAATATCATCCTAAATTATCCGATCAAATAACAGCTTCTTTATTTTTTTTTATACGATAAAAAATAATGCAAGAATATATAACTGAATACAATTGCAAATAAATGGATGCATTTTTAAAAATAATTTCATATTTTCAATCAATAGTAAATAGAAGAAGATAATTAATAATGATCCATTAACATATTTTTAAATACTTGCAGTAATAATGAATGACTCAATAATGAAAAATATTTTTTTATGAAATTGACATAAAGATACAATTGTTCCTTTCTTTTATGAAAATAACTTATATATAAATACGTATAATCGAATAGGACAGTAGTAGTTTTTAATTAAATTTAATCAATTCTTTAAGCTTTATATTCGTTTAAGCGTTAACTTTTTAATTTTGTTGAATACATTTGATTAAGTTGTTTAAAGGAATCTGTATTTTTCTATAGAAATTTTATAAGCAGAATTTACAATCTTATATTCTGAAATTCAAATAAAGCAAATAAAAAATTAAAAAATTTGATTTTGATTAAAATTAAGTATTAAAAACTTATAAAAATATGAAATGTTAGTTTCAACAAATCTAACAAAATTTCTTAGCTTACGATAATACATGAGAGGGTTCTCCAGCTCAGGACAAGGAAAACCGACATAAGTAAAATAGTCTAGCATACTTCTCGTCGGGCCAGAGTAAACAACTGCCCCAAGGCACAATAAAGTGACCCGTGCTACAAATGGCAACACGTCTGATCTTGGTGTCTCCATCGTTAGTACAACAATAGAACCCCTCCTGAACAGCAAAATTTTATTTTATTTTTATTTTAACGTGTTTGATTATATTTACTAGTTGCCTATAGTATGAAAATATTATGAAATGTT
Organism: Platyscapa corneri; assembly: GCA_018907185.1. Classification (NCBI taxonomy): domain Eukaryota; kingdom Metazoa; phylum Arthropoda; class Insecta; order Hymenoptera; family Agaonidae; genus Platyscapa; species Platyscapa corneri. The sequence goes on from JACCHW010000085.1 coordinate 225,370, forward strand.
ATAAAACATAAAAAATTGAAACTAATTTTTTAGTTCTTCAGTAATAACAACTTTTATTATGTAAGTATTATTGCAAAAATATCGTAATATGTTTTTTAAATGTTAAACATAAACCATAATATTTATGTGTATTAGTAATTCTCTTAAAATAATTAAATTATAACATTAAATCGAGTACTATTTAAATTTTGTACAATATTTCATTTATTAATTTTTAAAAATTTATTAATTAAGATGTTATGGCTTTTACTTTATTTAATTTGCTTAATATAAATATAAATAAACAATTATAAGAAAAATTATTGCTTAATATAAATATAAATAAACAATTATAAGAAAAATTTCTTGTAAATTTCTAAATAAAATTCTTTAAACTTTTAAATAAGATTAAAGGATTCAAAATTACCTCGTGGCGTAAGACCACAGCATGGATACTATGAGATAGGTGTTAAGTGGGTCTGTATCCCAGGTAGGCTCATCTAACAACAGAAGCAGCGGCTCCTTGGCAAACTGCACCCCAAGCATTAGCCGCCTATATTCAGGCTTGGTGAGGTCAGCCACAGGTCGATTGGCCACCTGAGAGAGCGCCAAATCCGCGAGAGTTTGTCTCACTCGAGCTTCACGTCCACCAAGGTTTGCTAACCAGGTTGCGTATGTTAAACTCTGGCGGACAGTGAGACTCGGTAGTAGATAGCAACGATGCGAGACGTAAGCCCCATGACGCCGAAATAGTTCTCCAGTCAATAAACTCCCGTTTAAACTTATACGACCACGCATCTCCCCTCTTGCAGTTCGACCGGCTGTAAATAATTAATTTTATAATTATAAAGTAATTTCGTATTTATTTTATGTTATTAATTTACTTTATCCAAATTTATTTTAATTTGGTTGTTTGGTATTTTTTATTCAGTTTCAATTAATAATAGTCACCCAAAGTGTAGTATGAACGAAAATAACACATATTTTCATTAATTTATAAAAGAAACAAGACTGTTTCAATTTTTAAAATTTTATTTTTAACATTTTCTAATATTTTGATACATTTAGAATTTATGATTTTTATTTACTAAAACGTTTTCTTAAATTTTTATTATTAAAAAAACTTAAAAAATGTTGATAATAAATGTGTCAACGTTTTTTAATATCTTAAAATAAAATCTAAAAATAATTTCTAAATAACTAAATGAGATTGTATGCACAAAGTTTCTATAGATTTTTTCATAATTGTTTTGATAGAATAAGTACTTTCCAAAACTGTAAAATGTCTTATTTTGAAAAAATTGTACCGAAATGCGTAAAAATTATTCGTTTCAAAATGAAGTTTAAGTTTTATTTTCATGCGCAACCAACATAAAACGCTTAGATCATTATTACAGAAATATAATCCTAAAAGAAAATACGTACCGATGACATCAAGTAGAGCTCGTTTACCAGATCCTTTAGAACCGAGGACAGCTAGTACCTCGCCTCCAAAGACTCGAGCAGAAACATCTCTTAGAACGGACGTAGGTTCGGGACGAGCAGTAATGCATGCACAACTTGAGCTTTCTGATGACGGTACCGAGGTCGAATGGTACACACCAGACACATCTAGTACATTTTCGGGCACCGGGGCCATAACTGCTGTTGCTGCTGCCCGTCGACGCTCTCTCAAGATGAGCGCCTCGCAGGTGCACCTGCTACTCACTGCACCACCTCGCTGTTTGGCCGCATTTGGCATCCACGCATCAAAATTTATTAAGTTTAGATGGTTTATTCACCCACCACCTTGCAAATTTAATAAGTCTTTCTGTATAATTTTCTTTTTTATTTATTCATTTTATTGTTTTCTTTTAAGATACATTCTAACTTAAAACTAAACTTACTCGTTAAAACTGATTACATTAAAATTAAATTTTTAATGTTTAATAATGCATTCAAATAATTAAGCTAATTTCTTTGTTTAAACTACTAAAAATAATAACTAATATTTCTATAATCATGAAATTTAATAAGTCATAATTGCTCCTGTAAATATTATAATATTACGAAAACAGAATTGATTCAGAAAACAAATGATAATATTTCATCAGTCTCGAAAAGACAACTTTTAACTATTTTACAAAATTCTAAATAAATTGTAAGTACATTATTATTTTTAAAATTTTCTAAAAATTTAGCATATTTAGTTAAAGTAAAAAAATAAATAATTTAATTACAATACAGATTTTTGATGAGATAAATTATAATCTTTACTTTAATAGATATTTTTTGGTAATTGTTAATATATATATATATCTTATCATTATTTATTTCTCAAATATAAATTTTAAATAAATTATAAGTCTATAAAAATTATGAAAACTAGTACATAGTTACAATAGTGTAAGTGTTTCTGTTTTTAAAATGTTTTTCTATAATTTAATATTTGAATTCTTTCAAATTTTTTTTTCAATGTAATCTATAAAAGTTTAACTTATTTAAAAAAAAAAGTTCAATTAGTAATTGTAGCATAGTATTTTAACGTTACTGAATTATTATATTTATTAAATAAACGAGAAATAACATATCATTGATTGAATCACTATTTTTTACTGTATTATTTAGTCACTTAAAAATTAAAATTATATTTTTCAATTATTCGAGTACTTGAGAAAACTAATTAAACTATCTTTTCATTTCTTAAATAATGAAGAGGAATTTTATAATCTTTCGTAATACCTATCGTCAATATTAGAGATCAATTTTTAATCTTTAGATATAACATTAAAAAAAAAATAATTACATAATTTTATAAAAAAGAGTTGTATAATTTATTATCATCTATTAAAAAATTTATTGAAATATGATACATAGTTTTCAAATTTTTAATTAAAAGTATTTATATTTATTTACGTTGAAGATTTTGAAAATTAAATTAAAATATTTTTCTAAATAAAAAATAATATGCAAATACACTTTTGCGAAAAACTATATATAAGATAAAGGATGAAAAGAAAGATTACAAAAGAAATTATTCAATCCTACTGCTACTCAAAAACTTATTAAAAACATACCTGAATTTATAAAAAATTTTAGCTTTTAATTTTTTATTTATAGAAGAGTATTAACAAAATTCTAATTGACAGAAGTAAAAAATTGTACTTTTTTCCTAAATACAATTTCTAGTTATTTAAAAATAAATGAAATAATATTTTTTAAAAAATTTTTTTCAAAAATTCGAATAATTGAAGAAAGTTTTTAAATTAATATACTTATTTACATTTATTTATGGGTAAAATAATATTATTAACTAAATTCAAACATAATTAAATTCTAAATTCATCAATATGTGATATCTAAATTTCTATATTAAATTATTTAAATTTTATTACATTAATAATTAACTGAAAAATAAATTCGTATAATTGTTTAAAGATTTAAAAATTTCCTCGAGACTATAATACTTTTACTACACAGTTATCGTCTCTATATATTCTACTTGGTATCATAAAATCAAATAATTACATGATTGTATAGTAGAAGATACACTCATGATTCAAAACACACTATTCATTTTATTAAAACTTATATTGTTTTATTACATCAGTATTCAATACAATAAAACAACTGTAACAAAAAAATAGTAGATTAAATTAAAGTCTCGTTGATTTCCAACCTCAAAAGCGTAGACTTTAAGCAAATTTGACATTGTTGTCAAAGTAAAAGCTTTCTTCTGCAGCTAAACTATGTAAAAAATATTACAATTCACTAATGTAATTCACATACATATTACCATAATCGCAACCAACCCTAAAATTTTGTGATATCTTCCACTCGAGATGCACAAAAATAAAATATCTACCTAAATTTACGTGAAACAAACTTATCCTATCTTAGCAAACCTAGCAATATTAATCTACAGAAAGAAAGCGTACAAAATCTTGATTGTTAGTTTTACTGTGTAGAAGAAATTGAATATAACATTTGTAGTTCTATATCTTATATACCTGGACATATATAAATATGTCTTACCTAGGGGATGAGAAGAAGCACCGCAGATGGCGGAAAAGGTACTAAGCAGTAGGCAAAGCCTAGAATCATCAGTAAGGAACCCAATAGGAGAAGCACAAGCTAACATCTAAGCGTCGCCACGTCAGGCAGTCGAGCTGCGAGGTGAACGTTCTACCACTCAAGGAACGAATCACGCGACGGAAGCGAAGAGAGGGACTGGGCGGAGGGGGACTTGTCGGTATGCTGCGTGCGGGGCCCTGACTCCCGAGACGCCGAGCGAAACTCCCGAGACTTAAGAATCGTGGGGCCCGCTCAGCAGTAGCGCGCTGTTCTCTTGTCACAGGTCACGGCCACGACGCGGCTCTACGCTATCCCGAGCACCACTTCCTCAAATAAAAGTAATAGTTTGCAACAAAAGCAAATTGCAGCTTGAAGGTTAAAACATATATTTCACCTATCATTATAGGTCCTTTCTCATTAACGCGACAAACGCGTTATATTGCCTTTTCTGCATTCCACGGATGATGGATCAACGGACACATTTCAATAACAAGTACTGCTCATCCAAGTATAGTTCAGGTAAGAAATCTCACACAACCTTTTTACTTTTGATTTTTATATTATGAATATCGAAGCGACATTGGCTTTTGATGATGTAAAGTTTAAGGGGAAAAAGCGAATTCCTTATGTACTGTACATGCAAATACAGAGAATAGAGAGAGGGAGAGAGAGAGAGAGAGAGAGAGAGAGAGAGATGGAAACGAATTTTATCACCGAAGCTCGTTTGCTGGGGAATGCTTACGGTATCATTTCGGTATAGGTTGATACACCGCCGTCGGTGCCACACATATGAAAATAACATATTCCAAGGCTTGCACCAATTCAGCTTCTGAAAGTGCACGACTTTTATACAATGTTTTTTGAGAAATTTCATCGGAAGTAGATAGCTAAGCATAGTCTCATTTAAAAGCAAATTATTAGATTTTAACTTTTATAAAGTTTTGTGCCTTTTACATGAAATGCAAAACAATTTGCTAGATTATACAAAATTTCTTGTGAAAAAGAATTGCGCAAAGGAATACAACTTGTTTCGTTATAAAACCAGAGTTAATTAGTTTACAGATCATAATCAAATTGTGTGGGAAAAAAACATCAAAGCGATAGTACGATGTACTTCATAGGTATTAAAATTAAGTACATAAAATAGAAATAAATCTAACTTATTTCGTCTACTAAATGATTTTATTGGAATTAAAAAATGTATCTATAAATTATAATTAAAAAAATTATTTTTATTTTTCAAAAATAATTTGACACATTATATTCATTTGAATTCGTTTTTCATTCTATAATAACAATATTAATTATAAAACTAAAAATTTTTAGTATTTATAATATCAAATTTTTTGTGCTTTTTCTGCTTTTTTTATCATATATATGTACATGCTATAATATGTCTCTAGACCTGTTAATTTTTAGATTTTAGTGAAAATTCATTGAAAAAGAAATTTATTTAAATATTTAAAATTAAAATTTATAAGCATCTCGAAATAGTATAAAAATTAATAATTCTAAATAAATATGCGTGAATTTTCATCGACAATACAAATAATAAGTGCATTTGTATACACTGTATTCGCTTAATATTAAATTAATATTCTATGAAGTACATTCGTATAAGTACTTCTTTTAACACTCCAAACAATGTCTTTTTTCTTTATTGTTCTAATGTACTATGAAACATTTTCTCTACTTAATCATTTCCCAAGCCTTGAATATGTAGTGCACATTGAGTGTAGTTAATGTGAAATTCTCAGGAACATAGATCATAGGTGCAAGTAAATCAATACGATACACACATGATATTTTACATAACGTTACAATAATAAGTTTACTAACATTTCTGCATTTTTTCTTTTTTTCATTAAATATGAAAAATTCATAACTATTTTATTATCCGTAGTTGCTATTCTACGTTTTCTTTTACGTAAATATGTCCATGATGGTATAAAATGTATTCAAATCCAAAACTGCTAAAAAATATATATTTTTAAAAACTAAATAATAATTATTCTTGCAGAATTAATGTAGTATTAATATTAATATTATTATACATATTTTAAAAATATGTATGAATATATATATATATATATATATGTTTAATAATTTAAACATCAGATAAATTCAATGATTTTCGAAATAATTTATTTTATTGAAATAATATCAAATTTATATTCCAATATGTGAAGATATTTCTTATATTTTAAAAAAAATAAAACTTAAATTTCTAAAATGATTCTTACAAGTTAGTAATAAAATTAGATGTTAATTATTATAAATTAAATAAATTGTTTTCGTCTTTCTGCTCAAAAAATTTTATTAATATAAATTCAAAATATTGATAGTTTTAATAGACTAAAAAAGTACATTTATAACTATTAGTTTTACAAGCATTATATTAAAAAAAATTGTATTCAAATTTATTTTGCAAACTTAGACTTTTAAAAATAAATTGATACTGTGTGGATAAAAAATATATTTTCAAGTCATAATTGAACAAATTAATAATATTATACGCAGATCAAATAAAAAAATTTTCTAGAATATATTTAATTAATCATTAATGGATAATTTTTATATTTGTATAAAATTATTTGTGTTTGTGTATAAAATTAAAATACTTTAAATTATAAAATCTTTATTGTAAAACTCAATAACACATTTAAATATATGTGATTCCAAATAATCAATTGATATATTAATTTCAATAGCGCAAATTTTTTCGTATAAAAATTTAGATCTCACTACAAAGGAATAATGAACTTATTGAAATATTGTTATATAATAAAAATGACATCTTTGTTATAAATGATATGTTATATTAATAGATGGAGCACAGAAGAACACGATCTTAAGGACCATGCGTATATATATTCTTTTTTTAGGGTATTAGGCCGAACATTAACTACTATCAACTGTGTCACCATAATCTACGAGAAGGGTGTGGTGGAAAAAGAATGCACCCTGGTCGATCGTGATCCACTTGTTGTACGCGTCCAGGCTATCGAGGTAACTCGAAAGTGCCATGGGCTCGGAGGCTTGGGAACTAGAGCGCAGGTATTCGGTGCCTGGAGCCCTCGATACGAGGGGCCTTGAAGCGCCTGGAACACCTGCCAGTGAAGATTTGCATGCCTGGTCTATTTATAGGTATATTGGAAGTCTCAACTTCATTATAATTTATATGAAGTAAAATGTATATTTTTATGATCTCTCTTAAATTTTACCTTATTAAGCATACTTCTTGGGTGTGTATATTATTTAATAATCCTTCTATAAACTTATGAATACAATTAGTCAAACTCCTAAATTATTATTTTTGTAAATTAAATTAAAAATACTTTCAAATAAATGTGAATAATCTAGAATCACAACTCATACAGCTGATCCATAAGATATTTATTTGTTTATTCATCAATCACGTATATATTATTTAATTATATTATATAATAGATTGACTAACTGCGGCAATTTAAGGTTAAGTCTTAGCTAATCTAAGTAGATTTTTTCTGGTTTTCTTTTTGATTAAAAAAAGAACTTCCTCTTCATTTTACTATTTCCGTACTGAAAAGCTATAGCAATTATTTTTCAACGATGTAAGATTTTTTTATATTTTTGCACGAGATTCTTTTACGGTAGAAAAAAGTATTAAGAATTTTTTAAATAGATTAAAGTTAAAAAATGATTCTCAGAAAAAATCTACTATGTTCGATAAAAATAAAAAAAGATATTTTATGAATAAAAAACTAATCAACAAATATAATAACTTTTTATTTACTTTGTAAAATATAAAACTATGAAATTTATTGGTTCAACTCATACATTTATCGAATAAAATAACTTTTTATGGAACTTAGAATATAAACCTAGTCCAGAAAATAGCATTATTAATCTTTTAATTATCACTGCATGTACTTAATTTGAGGCTTCTGATAATTAAAATGATTTATGTTACTTGAAGCAAGTTATAATTTCTTATTTTACTCGAACGTAAAACACTATCATTTAGCACACTCTTTTAGTCTCGAGTGAGTTTATTTGAAACCCAAACCGATTACAGGCAAAATCTCAATTCGGACTTCACGGATTCAGCTCTGGGTTCAGCGGAAAAATCGCCATTGCCCTACGGCAACTTCCAGCTACGTGATTCCACAGTCCAGAGTATCTTGCGACATCCACGATATGGACCGCGCAGCCCCCTGGCCAATAATTCTTATACGTACCTCAAGTTTGGACTGCCACGCGTGTTGCCACCCTCGACATTGCGTGCTGGTCGTGACGCTGGATCTAGCGGGTATGATTCAAGTGAGGAGGGCCGTGCCAGGGCCGCTGCAAGCGGAAGAACCTCAGCCTTCGCTTGCTTGCCAGCAATGCGTTCCGCCAGAAGTGATCCCGACTTTCGTAATACCATATCTCCTCAGGTATGTACCATATTTTTGCTTTCACTGTTTTTCAACTTTTTTATACGCACGAATAAACAGTTTAATTACACAGATATTTTTGTAATTTTTCATTTCTCTTGTTTTGAGGATAAGCAATCAATTTTACATAATAATGAAAAAAATTAGTGTTTAAACTTTCTATCTTATTGAAATAATAATACTGTGTGTTATCTTCTATTGAATAAAAAGAAATAATTATATACTGACAGTAAATTTACCTAATATTTTGAAGTCATTACGTTTTCCCGTATAATTTCTAAGGCACAAAATTGTACTGTTTTTTAAAAGTACATTTTATTAGGAAGAAACTCGTACATAAATTAACCAAAAATTAAATTCCTATCTAATTCACGTTTAATCCATACTTTTTAAAATATCTTTAAATCATTAAATTTTAAACGTAACCATGTAGCGTATCAAATTCTGCTTATACCTTGTCTTTAAAGAACTTAAATATGATACTTACGATAATTTATTTAAACTATTTTTGCTTAAAAAAACTATCTATCCGGTTTTTAATATAATTATAATGATTCTATAACATACTGCAAAATGAAATCTTTTTGACATATATACGTAACATATTTTTAAATGAATTTTTACTTTATCTTATAACTGAAATTACAATAATATTAATTTCAATTAGGCAATATATTATTTATTGAATGCAGATTTTCAAAGACTTCATTTTTAATAATTTGACATGAAACAATTTTTAATAAAAATATTACATATTTAAAACTTACAAATCGTAATTTTTCTTTAAGAATGAAAAAATTGTTACTTATAATTAAGAAACGTACGAGCAATATTAAAAGAATATTAAAAACTTTTTAAAAAAACTATGTACATTTAAAAAAAGTTAATAATAAAAATAAAAAGATTTTCTATGAATTTAAAAGTTTATTTTAATTATTATTTAAAAATAACATGAGCAAAGTGCATCAATACAAATATTTTAGTGCATATTTTTAAATATTTTCAAACAAAAAATTTGATTTCAAATTAATGTAAATTTACTTTATCATTAATTTTATTATTAAAAATAATTTTTATTCATAATATTTTAATAAGATTTCAATACTAAAATACATTATGTAGTATAAAGTAATCTTTAGAAATGTGTTTGTAATTAAAAGATGAACTAATTAATAATTATCAATGATATTTATCGTCAATTTCATGCTTTCTATTTTTAAATATATTCGTTACAGTAATGACTTTAAGGTTAAAAGAAATACAAAAAACTTGAACTTTCTGATATTGAATACAGTTCTAGTAAGCGATAAATTTTTTATTATTTTTATTTATTTGTATAGGATTTCTTCAAATAATTAATGTAAATAAATATTTTCACAACAAATTTTTTATGAAAATTCAAAAATTTTAATTTCATAAATTATTGTTTTCTTATTCGAACAATAATAAGCGTGTAAAACATATTGCACAAATAAAAAGTTATTCTCCTTTATTTAAAAATAGTTACTTTGAGTTCTGTAATTCCTGTATTATAAAATTATATATGTATATACATATAAGTGTATATTAGCTACTCAAAAAAAAAAAACAAAAATATTGTTTTAACTAATGTAAAACAAATAAACTAGATCTTTTGATAAGAATAAAAAATAATATCAACCTTTAAATATATTCATATAACTAGAGCCGAGATAGCCATTCACATATCGGACTGCATCACCAGCAACACAATCATCACCATGTACTGAAGCCGGTATGTCGAGATGCACGCATGCGTAGTGCCAGTGAAGCCAACCTCTTACAAACTACGACGAACTCCGGACAGACAATTGGTATATCACCACGACCGATGACTAACCGACGTCATAGTATAGCTCCTATCGACCCCGGTCATGTCTACGATCGTCATCCCATTCATATGTTGCCTTCACATATACTGCAGCAAAGTATGCATCAACAACAGCAGATGCAAACGCTTCAACATCCACATCTTCAAATGCGCTGTGTCGAGGCAAACGGCCGGCAGCTTAAAGTATGACTTTTTAAATTTTAAATCACCAGTTAACAAATCTTTTTTGCTAGTTCTATTAACACTTTGAAATAACAAACTATTTCAAAAACACATAATCCAATATTGTACCTGTTCATTATAACTGCAAAATAATTTTTTAATATATTTAAAATCTAATGTACTACACAATTTAAAAATCAACATAACTACTATCGAATGTTAATTTTGAACCTGATATTTTATAATGTAATATTTGAATACATAAAAACACTTGTATATAAGTGGTAAAAATTATGCATCTAAAACTTATAAATTTATAATACTATAGATCAGTTCATTTCTTAAATAATAACAATTAAATGTATAACTTGTTTACTTTCAATATTCAATATTAAAAATTATAAAGTAATTATATATAAAGTAATCCAGATAAATATTTTGATGTAAACAAATTTATAAAGTAATTGCCTAGATAATTATTTTTATATAAAATTTTATGTCTATTTTTCTAATTTTTTCAGATAATTTAATAAATATAATTAATTACTCGAGTCAATTGTGAAACTACTTATTTCATGCAGCTAACAGATGTAGTTCAATAAAACTTGGCAAACCTTTTTCAAATTAAATTATGATATGCATATATTGCAAATTTAATTTTTAAGATTTTTATCGTAAATTAAATAAAGAATTATCTTAAAACTTATTTTATTTATTTTATAATAAGAACGGAGCTGCTTATCTAAGAAGTATTAGTTTGGAGGCAGGGGCAGGAGATATTCTAGCTATCATGTCAACGAGCGAGGGAGAAGGCACTCTGATAATGGAAACAATATCAGGCAGAAGAAGAATTAGAAGGGGAGATATACTTCTCAATGGCCGATCAGTTTCTGATAAAACTTTAAAGTATGATAAATAATATTTAATTGTTTATTTTAATTTATGTATTCTATAGTACGCTTTAAAAAAAATCATATTTAAAATTTTTTTTCAATATTGATTTTGTAAACGCAAAAATTTGTAATAAATTTTTGTTTATTCAAGATATATTTAAAATAGTTTTAGTCATCTAAATTTTACTCTATTATATAATTACACTATAGCATAACTTTATCTATTATTGATACAGTATCATATCATTAATAGTATATTTTAACAATAATTTTAGATTTCATATAAATGAAAGAAGAATTATAAAATTATTTATAATTAATTTTTTTACAATATAATTATACCAAATAATTTTCATTGTACACATGAAGGTCTTATATATAATGTATAATTTGAATCGAAAAATATTAAAGCTTCCTCCAGTTACAGTAAATTTATTAAAATATTTTTTAATGTTGAATTTATGAATTTAATTTATGATAAGAACCTAAGATTTATAATATCAATCTTCTATTTTACACTAAATATATTTTAAATTAAATTTAAACTTATTGAAACAGTAAATTTCTTACATTTTACTATTCAGTACTTAACACAATTTTTCTATACTAAAATTAGTGCACATAAAATATATATAATTTTGATGAAATATATCTAATTTGATCTTATCTAATTTAATCACATGAAATATATCTAATTTTGATTTTGGTACTTATCTTTATTCATATGATTTAATTATCTTAATATTGTTATTTAAAAAATAGTTTTATTATCTTAAATTTGTATAATTCTTGAGTTTTAAGAATTTTGTTTCAATATTATGGTTCTTTGGTTTTTAGATCAACAGTGGCATACTTATCAGCGGACATGCCAGAGGCAGGTCTAAGTCCGGGTCTTACAGCTCTTCAGTGCTTGAATTTCTATCGGTTAGTACGTGGTGCGATCGGTGTTTCATCCCTGGAAGCCGAGTCTATCTTACAAGAGCTTGGTCTCGACGCCACAAAGCACTGCCTCGTGTCGAGTCTCACGTGTTCTGAATCTCGACGCTTGGCTCTCGCCTGTCGGCTTATCGAAGGCACTCAGATTCTGAGTTTGGATAGGCCAACACGCGGTCTTGATATTTTCGACGCTTTTTTTCTCATCGAGTATTTAAGACAATGGGCTCTAAGAACACAAAGACTTGTCTTCTTGACTTTGCATCCTCCCACTTATGAAATCCTTACTATGCTATCAAAGGTTGCCCTTACTTCTGGTGGAAGACTTATGTACTCAGGACCCAGAAGGGACATACTTTCGTATTTTGCCTTAGCCGAGTTCCCTTGTCCTCCATTTAAGAATCCTTCTGATTACTACCGTAAGTTCTACATTTTTTAATGTTTAATTTACATTTAATTGATTTCCATTCATCATTCGTGAAACTACTTATAAAATAATCAACCCTAATTGACTATTTCGGTAATTACCTTAAAAATTATAGATGTCTATTTTATATCCAAAATTTCTTTTAATATTAAGCATTCTTATTATACAGTAAAAAGATAATATTCGAAAATGTTAATAATTTTGATAGAATTTTATATTTTACATCTATCAACAACACTAATATTACCGATGTTTTATCTAAAATTAATTTTATGAAACTCTCTTAATGTAATATCTATTTAATGACTTATAAAAATAAAATGACAAAGATAAACATAAGCTTTAATATGTACAGTATATTAGACTTACAACTTTTTTAAGAAATGTTATTTAAATAAAAATTTTAACCATACTATATAATACATAGAAAAATAAAGCTAAATAATAAATAAAAATAAGTATTATGTTAATATATAATAAATAAATATACACGGTTTTCACTAACTTCTCAAAACTATATTGATGTTAATGTATACTGATTAGAATATTATTGAATTTCTTGAAATATTTCTTTTAATTGTGAAAAAATAAGCAACTAATTAATAATCACATATTTAAATTCGTAAACTTTTCAACTAAGCAACTAATAGAATAATAAATAAATATCGTATTTAAAATAATATATTAAGTTAATGGATATGAAATTTTTTAGTTGACTTAGTCACATTGGATGATTTATCTGCGGAAGCGATGCTTGAATCTTCGCAACGGATTGAGCATCTAGCAGAATTGGCGCGAGTACGATTACCGCCACTTAGTGATCCAGGTCCACCAGGTCCTCTTCCATCATCAAACTCAGGAGCTAACATATTCGTCCAAATATATGCATTATTCCTACGAAAACTTGTTTATAGTCAACCCTGGAGCCTTGCTATGTTAGTACGCAAGATCTTCGTAGCTGCGTCTCTCAGTATATTGTTGGGCTCCATCTTCTGGGACGTAGCCAATGATACTAATCTTCACTTAAGAGACAGAATTGGTTTTCATTACACAAGTCTGGGGATACTTTTTTGGCCGCTTAGCTTACTAGGAATACTAGAAATCGTAAGGTGCAGACCTAGTGTTGAGAGAGATATCGATCATGAGCTATATAATAGATTCATTTTCATTATCGTAGAGGTAAGATTTTAGGTATTGATTTTTGTTTTTAAATATTATAGAATATCAATAATATAATTAAAGTTTATCAAAAAAAATTTATGTACTTTATAATCTATAAAATAGAATTTACGTTAATTCCAATCTTAAAATAAATAATATTTAATACTATACCAAATATAAAAGATATTAGTTGAACATGAAAAATTTTGATACAAATAATTTTAAAGATGATTATCTAAAATTATTAAAAAGTATTTAATGTTTAATATATTTAAAGTAAAACCTTTTATTTTGATATATCTATTTTTTAAAATAATTTTATAATTTAAAAATCAAAAAATGTATATGAAATAAAGCAATTTACGTAAAATAATTATCTTAATTATTGATATGCATCACAAATTTCATGTAATATATATGTATATATGTTCGCGTGCACGCGTATATATATATATATATATATATATATGTATCTTTACATTTAGCTCGTATGTAGTCTACTATCCTGGAGTATAATCTACCTCTCATATCTGGCTCCAGCATTCGCTATGACGGGTATGCATTTGTCCATCTCATCAACAGCTGATTCTGGTGTATTATCAGCTGACGAAACTCTTGACAACTTATGGCGCTATTTGAGTGTTGGCCTAGTTTATCTTCTCCTTCAGCATTTTTTATGTATTCTATTCACGCGTCTCTGCGCCAGCTCATGGATCTTTTTGGCTCTTCTTCTGTCTGGAATCACCATTGGCGAGACAACTCTCGCAGCCGGTGTAACTCTGCATTTGGATAATCTGTATCCTTGGTATGGATTGACGAGTCCATTAAGATGGGCATTTGCACTTCTTTTACCACCACTGCATGCCCCTGAGCTTATGACACGATTGAAAAACTGCAAAGCTAAGCAAATCCAGCGTCAAGACATCATTACTCAGAGTACCTGTGAATTTGCCGATGGTAATTTGGCACTTAAAGAAATCGCACTTGATAATATTATCGGACTCGTTCACGATGGATGGCTGATAGCTGCCCTTGGAATTGTGTTGGCATTTATTATTACAATTTTTTTGGCAATCAAATATTCCCCAAACAAAAACTCACTCAGAAGTATGCCTAACAAACCGTAATGACTTTCTTGGTATTATAAATTGTTAAGTGATGTAAATGGATTATCTCCCTTACAATATCAACGACGCTTCTAAAAGTTGCAAAATATACGCATCCATAAACACAACGTAGTTTATAGTATTCGTAAAATTCTAAGACTAGCCATTGTCTACGTCAAAAACTAAATAAACGATTCATTTTTTTTAAATAACATAAAATTCACTTTTTGCACATAGTGCGATTAAAAAGTAAAACACAATCTGTACTTTAATTTCGTTTATTTTCATAGAAATGTAAAAATTATTTGCGGTGCCATCCCGTAGTGAATTTATAATATCTTTTTAGTTTTAAATATCAAACAATTCCATTATGATAATAAAAATATATAAAGATTCATCTTTGGATCTTTAAAATATATATTTATTAAATGATTTATTTTAATCATCAAAAAATCAATTACTAAAAAATATGCAAATATTTTTCTAAAAATAAATATTAAAATAATTTATCAACAAAATAAGTATACAATGTAGATAAATGTTAAATGAAATAGATGTATGTAGAAAGCCTTCTTCTTTGAAAATAAAATTTCACAACATTTTTAAAAAAAGTAAATTTTAAACTAACATATTTATAAAGTAAAGAACAAAATACTGAATCCATTGAAGAAATTATTTAAAAAAAATTATATATATATATACTTGATTCTTTTCAATAAATAACATTAATCTTATAATAAATCCAAACATTTTTTTTTATAATTAAAAAAATAATTCCAGCAAAATTAAAAATTTATAATACTCTCTTCTTTGCTAATCTAATTATTTGCATTAAATTAAATTTACATTAAAATTTAAATTAAAATTTTTTTCAAATAAAAGTTCATATAATTAGAAGCATAAATATTTTAATAAATATTGTATAGGAACTTTGAAAAAAATTATTTGATTTTTATTCTTTTTTAAACATATAATTTATGAATGACGCAATATTATAATGAAATTCTTCAGATTTCTTCAGATGTTTTTTACAGTAATAGAATATTAGTTAAAAACTACATTAATGTGATAAAACATAATAAAATACTATATTAGCACAAGAAAAAATACAACGACAATACTAATGAATTATGTATTTGTTATAATGCAATAAATTCATAGTTACAATAATTTCATCAATAATAATATTGTACTTTATTTCTTCTAAATAATAAATAAGCATTATTATTATCTAAAATATAAAGTTTATTTATTAATATGATTTTCAGTATTGTTCTTTTAAAAAGTGCAAAATAAACATATAATAATGACATTTTTAATTCAAATTTGGTGAAATTTTTGTGCGAACTATGTATAAAAAATTGTTGTGAAAACTTTTTGAAGAAATTGTAAATTATATAAATAGTTTTAAGTTACTGATTTTCGTAAGTTTACGAATAAATTATTTATGAGTGCAATATTTTATTCAGTTAGTATTTTTATATTAAGAATACATAAGTTTACATCTTAATTATTAAATTTAAGTATAATTCATGAATTTCATTAATTTTATGATATTATATACAATTTAAAATTATCTTATCCATAGCTGTAAAATATTTTAAAGACAATGTTATATATTTTTATAAATCTGTACACCTTTAAAAATTTGTAAAAAAGAAATAGATTTATTTCATAAGAAAAATTATACGAAGATATGGAAATTTTATTTTTTTTCATTATTATTATATAATTCTAATAATCCTTAGTTTGAGTCATAAGCAAATTCTTTAACTTATAAATATTGTATTTTATAAATTTATATTTTATAAAAATGAATGCAAAATACCTTAATTTCTTTCATATTTTTGATTTTTTAGTTATATAGATATAAAAAATATTAATAAGTTCTGTAAAAAATCTATTAAGTTTTTATTAATTAAAAAATTTTAACTGTTGTAAGTATAAAGAGAAGTTAATATAAATTATACAATCTCTAAAAATCTACATTAAAACCTTATTTAATTTTCTCTGTATATTTAAAATAATACAAATTATAATTAGTATACCACTATAAAAGTTAAACTAAAATATCTATTTAAAAGGACTAGACATTCGTTAAATCAATTTTTATATGTATATATGTTTAATATATACGTGTGCATATACTTGCATACATTTAATTTTCATAATTTTCTTTTCGCTATATACAATATCCATAAAAAAATGTACCTACATTTACTTTCATTTTTATATAATTAAATAATAACAAAACCTAAAAAAACGATCACCTAGTATTTTTAAGGATAATATTTTTAAAACTAATATTCTATTTAAGTATTAAATATTTTTATAAACGTACAAATAATAGCAATTGTTTAAATTTCCATACATGATTTTTTCTATAAAATAAAAACACGTTTAATATTAATTGTTAACTAAAGTAATATTTGTATTTAGTTACACGCATATAAAATGATTAAATTCTTAATATTTCTAATGGATGAGATTTATGGTATGAATATCGTAAAAATATAGTAAAAATATCAACTATACGTATTTTATATTTCAGACAAAATATTAAAATCTTAAATTTAATTCAATAAAGGCCAATTTAAAACATACATAAATCCACTCTTTTAGTTTTAAAGTTTTCATTTAAAATAATTAATAAATCATTTTAATTTAGAATGTAAGTAATTAAATGAAAATTCTATATCAATTCTATCTATATTTATCATTAATACTTATTAAATTAAGTACAATTATTTTTCATTTTTTAATAATATTTATAAATTTACTTTAAATAATTATTAATTTTTTATAATTAATATTTAAAAATAAATTAAATAAAAGATCGTTCACTGTTTTCTTATTTACATTAATATCTTCATTAATGAATGAAGTTGGAATATTCAATAATACGAAAATTACTATAATTATATAAATTCTACATATGAATACATAAACACATTAATTGTGTATTTTCAAAGACTAAAAATAATTAATTTAAGTAAAAGATACCAAAGTTAATTGATTTTATAAAAACTATTTACTAAGATCAACTTTTTACTTAAATATTACATGTTGAAATGAATAAAATATTTCATGTTAAGATGGTTTAGCAATAAATTAAATTATTTATTAAAATGAGAATGAATATTAAATATTGATATTAAAATAAATTCGCTTTAATATGTGACAAATTTAACATGATAAAATAAATAAAGCCATAATTTTCTTCATTAAGTGACTTCAATAATAATATTAGGATACCTTGTTCGGATACGGTAACAACACATCGAAATGCCACAGAGATCGCAAAAGTATATTAGGCGCTACGGGTAGTCGATCGAGGTCTGTATTAAAAGTGTATAATCCGCGTCGATTAGTATCATATACAAATGAATGAGTTATCGGTCATGCAAGGTACCTGCTTAAATCATATAGCATACTACGTACGATCATATCACATGCTTGTGGATATTAACAATTTAACGATACATACGTATTGTTCAATTTTAAAATTACCTTCACCGCACTTGCTTGATTAATTGACACTCACTCTCAAAGTAAAAATTAATGCATTGTCATTCATTATTTTTCAAGAATAGAAGGTAGTAGCTTTAGGTAACTCTCTACGACTGTATAATTCTTTGTGAATTTTCTCCACAGATAATCGCATAGAGAGTGGAGTGGAGCTGTCAAACTACAATATCGAGATACAACGCAAATGCATACGATACGAGTTCATAATACTTTCAGAAAAGGCAGTAGCAAGTATAGAGTTTGGAGAAGAGAAGTGTCAAAAAGAGAGAGAATGTGTGTGTGTGTGTGTGTGACAGAGAGAAAGAAGTGTGGTAGTACAGTGTACGTAATACGTAACCCCCCTATCAACATCATTTGTTTGTTCCCCTCCCTTTTGCTTTTCTCTATCAGATTCATATATCCTCATTTTGCATTCATGCGCACTAATACTCATATACGCCCATTATACATTTTTAATATAATACATTTCCATTAGTCAAATAGTCTATGTACAAGATAAATTTTTTTTTGAGTAATAGCTCTGCTTAACACACTCATACATACAGGTAAACATATGTGTTCATTCATTGATAAAACGCAAAGTTTAACAGCTTATATTCCTGATATCTTATTCGCAGTTTCTTAGATAAAAATTTAAATATTTAAGCCCAAGCCCATACATGAAATATTAAGTTGTTAAGAAGTAGCTTTAGGCTGCAGTACATACATAACATCATTAAAACTATGTATTATAGGTGTGAATTTTCTTACTTTACTACGGAAATGTAAGTTTTTTTACAACGTTAGTTTTTTAAACTTTCTTTATAATTACTGGCTATGATTTTACATAAAGATTTACAAAAATTTTTCATAAACGACATGTATGTCCACTACCATCTCTCATTTATTTTCACATTTGAACATCATACAATAATCTAAGAATTTATTTATAAATGATATGACACATTCACTCATATTACATAAGTCTGTAGTGCTATCAAATTCATGCAGAATGCCTCTGTCCCTTTTTCTCCTTTCTTCGAATCAAAGTATCGGTATCAGCTTCTTTTATTTCGTATACCGATGCCATTTGATCGCTCCGTCTCCTCCAACTTGGCACAACTTTACCCGGATTTTCTTATTGCACTATCGCCGTACGCGTTACTCACGTTAGGCTAAAGTAAGACAGAATCATTTACAGACGTCTTGTCATCTTTCCCTATTTCACTAGAATCGCCCCTCTCTACCAACCACGCAAGCCAGAGAGAGACAAGCGAGGACGCTTGTGCTGTTGTCTGATACAGGGGTGCACGATAGTCCGTTAATGAAAAGAGCTTTTGTCAATGAAGTGACGTCAAGCTAGACGCCCATTGGCAGAGGCGTCGGCGTACCACGTGACTCACAACCAATCCTCTCTTTTTTCTCTCTCCCTTTTTCTTCAAAGAGTATCATAATTCTGTGGGTCGATTCGACCGATCGACCTTCCAAATGCTCTTGTGTTCAGAGGTTCGAATACGTGCGATGACGGCTTTATGAGCCCACGCGCATCTATGGCTCTATGCCCAAATACACCTTGTTTTTCCCGCTCCAACAAGTACAGTCGAGCACGGAGACGGTGCGTTTACTCGCAATCGAGGAAGACAGCATGCGTGTGCGTGAAAGACCGGTCGATCGTGCGTGGGCGTATAGTGGGAGAGAGAGAAAGAGAGACTGACCGAGCAACTCTCCCTCAAGTTCCTCCGATCCCTCCACAGAGTAGCGTTTCGTCGCGAGAGTGCTGCCAATTGCGACCGAGAGGCTCATCAGTGCTCCCCTCCGTCACCCGGCTCTGAGTGTCTCCGCGAGCGTTCAAGAGGAAGCTTCGCGAAATCGCGAGTACCACGCCGAGCCGAATCTGGCCGAGCTCAGCCGAGCGAGCCCGAGAGAGGATCGATACGACGCGCGCGGCATCAACGGCAGCCGATGCGTCGTGAATAGAGGACGCGACGCAGCCTGGATCCAAGTGTATCATCGCTTGGGAAATGCCGCCGGGCGGTCGAGATCAAGTGGAGCAGGAGCAGGAACAAGAACAGCAACAACATACGCGCGAGATGAGTGAGGCCAAGGAGGGGCTTGTCAGCGGTGAGTGGCTCTACCGCGAGCTGCGCCGCCAAGCTCAGCGACTCCTCGTGCTCGATTGCCGCATTGGTGCCGACTATGCCGAGAGTCACGTCCGGGGCTCGGTTGCCCTGGCCGTACCCAGCATCATGCTAAGGCGACTAGCCGCCGGCAAGGTTGAATTGCTCTCAACGATCAAGTGTCTCGAGTTGAGGTCGCGGGTCGAATTGTTGTTGGGGGTCGCGGGTGGGGCTGAGGCCGAGGTCGAGAGGAGGGGCCGGTTCGTCCTCGTGGGCGATTCCACAGAACCATCCGGACATCAGGGAGAAACCATTCACGTGCTCGCCCGAAGACTCAGAAGCTGCGGGGGTCAAGTAGCCACTCTCGAAGGTACGTCGCCGGTACATTTTCCTCTTTTTCCTTTTCTTTTCTCTTTCCTTTTTCCTCGTTCGTCTTCCTCTTTCCCCTTTTCTCGGCCATTCAACTTTAGAAACAAGTTCTCCAAGATCTAGTGAAATCTAAAGATTATCGGTCAAATTTTTTAGTTGCACAGTATACTTTAATGATTAATACAATTGGGTAATTTTAAATAATTTTTAATTTTGAAACGAAAATTTGTAAGCAAGCTAAATGTAAATCTTTTATGAATGAATGGTTGCGTGCATATTCATAGAATATTTACATCTGCCAACAAAAATCATATGAATCAATTTCTTTCAAGCAAATTATATATTGATCCTTCAAGCATAGTATTAACAAATAAGATTGTGCTTTAAATTGAATTAAAGACTATATCATCTTTTTCCCAATCTTTGGTATATTATTTTTAATCAAAATCTACGATATATTTTTGTTTTATACATTTTACACTTAATCATCATAATAACTCATTCATTTGTCAAATGTCATGCTTTTTAAATTAGAATTTTTTTTTATTATGAATAAAAATGAAAGCTATTTTTCAACAAAAGTAAGTAGAAAATTTACGTTTTAATTATTTATAAATAAATAATGAAACTGCATATTAAACTTAAGTAATTATACTTTAATAACATAGTGTTTAAAATAAACTTGACACTAAACTTGTAATGATGAAAATTTGTACACAATGTTAAGGTTATATTATAATATAATTATGTTCTTGTTGGATAATTGTATTAACTGATAACTAATTATCAATTATTTTAATTTATATTTTATACTTTCACTGAAATAAAGTTTTAGTTATACTTTAAGACTTCAAAAATTCGGTATTTGTCTGAATATACCGAATAATACAATACAAAATAAAATAAAACTATTATTGAATTACTTAAAAGATTTCGTAATTCAATGATTTTTTTATAGAAATTTATGTAAATTTGATTAAGTTGTCTTAAAAAACTAAATCTAAATTACATGTGAATGTAAATAAAAAAAAATTAAAAATTATTTTTAAAGTATAATTTTAGGCTATTCAAAAATTCAAGTAATGTTATTTCTGTTTTTATACAAATTTATATACTTTATTATTATATCTTCATATAAAATATTTACAACACCCTGCAAGTAAAATGTAAAAGAATCTTGAACGAAAAACTTATTTTATTATTTTTGTAAATTATGTAAAAATAATCGTTTATAAAACATAATTTTATGCATTACAAGTTTTTAGTTAAGCAAATTTTTTAAAGAAACTTAAATGAACTAATTAAAAAAATTTTAAAACAATATATATTTCTTATATTCAACATTTTACAATAATTATTGTATTCTGAATAATCTCAACAATTCATTTAAAGATTATAAATTACGAAAAAATGCATAATACTAATTACATCGTGTTCCATACAAATCGTATATGAATGATAGATTTTTATATAAAGAGAGAATTTCATGCTAAATCAACGTCTAAATAGTTTTCATAATATTGTAAAGAAAATACACCAATAATTATAAATTAATCATCAAAGCTTTTAAAAGTTATTTAAAAATAGAAATTAATAAATTTATTCTTTAATTAAATACTCATAATTGTTTATTTACTATTATTATTTTATTATTAATATCTGTAATAAAAAAAATATAATTAAATATCATTGTGTTATTTTTGTTAAAAAAATGTAGTAAATATTCATCTAAGTTTATACTCAATTGAAACGAATTAATTCAAGACATCCCGTATAATTTTATCAATTACAATTACATGACTTGCACGTTTAAATTTGATTTATGTCAAATATCTAATCATTTCACATTAACTTTTAAATTAATACAACGATTATGAATAATGATGCCAGTCTCATACCAATAGATCTGAAAGTTAAGCTTATTTACTTCTTTGCAATTCGCTCACCTTTAAGAATAGTTATCGTAAATTAATAATGCAATCTATTATTAATCTCGTACTAGAATTCTATGTATGGCGTTATTTTTAAAATTATTTTATCTATTCGTACAATATCTATATAATGTCTTTAATTATAATTCATTCGAAATTGTTCATTAACTTTAAATTAAATATCTTAAATACTTATTAATCGCATTGACATATTATAAAACTATTTATTCATTAAATTAGTTTTACACAAGAGGAACTCAATTAGTTGGACTAAAATATAATACTAAAATGTAATATTAAAATGTAATCTTGATTACCATATATTCTGATTTTAGATAATAATAATAGATACAATATTTTTGTTTATTAATATATTCATAAAAGGAAATGAAAATAAGATAAATACAATTAACGAATAACAAAAAATAAATCACTGATAGGTCGTGCGCTATAATAATATTTGAAAAAGTAACGATTAAATATCTCGTACAAATCTGTTTATCTTTCACAAAGTTGGTATGCCGTGTCATTTGTCCTAGTAGTGTTCACCTCCCGCAGCACTTGTGTGTCTCTAGCATCTTAGCTGTAACGAAAAAAAAAGAAGAAAGAAGGTAGAAAGCTCGTTTGACGAGAAAAGTCGAAGGGGGAAAAGTCGATTTTTCTGTAAACTTGTCTATCTTTTTCTCTTCTATATAGTACTGGCACACCATCGTATACCTGATACTATGAGTGTTCTGGGATGTTTTTGAGACATTCAGAATGTGCTTAAGGCTCTGTCATCCGTATCCTCAATGTAGTAGATGGTATACTAAATCTTACGTACAGTACAGAGAGTAGGAAAGTAAAAAAAGAGTAGAGTGTAGAAAAAGAGAAAAATATTTCCATATTCTCGTGTTTCGGCCTTGTACAATCCCCGGATGTACTTCCCCATATTCCTCCTTCGACCCCGACCAGCACTAGTTTATGAGTGCAAGAAAGACTTTTTCTTTTATCTTTGATACGTCAGCCATATTTCGTGCACGATTCACTTTTAGTAGTACACATGTGCAGATGTTTTCGTAGCCGTCCAGCTATACTATTAATCTATGAAAGGGTTGAAATACAAGAATTTAAACGAAAGCATTCAATGAATGAATAATTGTTTTATAATACAAATGTTTTTGTATACAGACAAGAATGTCTGCATTAAATAGGAGATCAGTAACTATACAAAAAATATAAGCAAACAAATACGAGTTTCTTGTTTTCTTAAGAAGATGGGTCACATTATAGATGAAAATCGTAATATTTGAGTATTTGGTTTTAATTTTTAGTATGTTTTTGTTTACTAATATCATATTAATTAAAATAATTATTTAAAAAATTTACGCTTTGTATTGAGTAACAAATATATTCACATTACGATATTATTTTATGTAAAAAACAAGTTGAAAAAAAGTATGTAGAAAATATTATTTTTTTATATAGTGTAATTAATAAATGAAATTTCACATTTTAAATTTACAATGGAGTAAATTAGAAATCAAATTTACACTTATATTATTTTACTATTTATTTTGTATTTTTATTTTCTTATCAAAATATAATATATATATTATATGTGAGAGCAGGCAAGTAATTACTTAATCAAATATAGATATTTGTTTTGTTTGCATTTGTATTTTTCTTTTGTACGCAGCATTTTTACTTCGTTCATTTAACACTGTTTGTTTTTATTTATCAATAGTAGCCATAACCTCACCTCAAGCGCGTTCATGAAAGTGTATAATATTTACTTGTTTCGATTGCAGATTGCTAATTTTCATTCATTCAAATTTTCTCGATCGATAAAAAAATGTGTACTTCTACTACTTCTTTAGTAAGTTTATATATATATCTATATCTATATATATATAACTCTAAGTATTTATGATAAGGCGTTTTCAATTTAAGTTTACTTCTCTGCTACTGATTCCAATTCCGTTTTCTATGCTGTGAAACGTTATACTGTACTCGTACATCTATACATTCTTTCGATAATAATTTTTAAATGTTGTTGGTTATTTAAAAGAGATAGTTTGTTTTTCTATATAGAGTTGGTCTCATAATTTAATGCTCCTTGATATAATCGCAATAAGTTTCTTTTATCAAAGTAGTACATCTGTTATCTATTTATTCACTTAATAATAGAAAATTAATTACATTCATAGAAATGAATTACAATTCATAAATAAATAAATAATGATAATAAAAATTATGATTAAAATTAGTTAATAAGTTTTTAAACTGAAAAAATTTACAATATTCAAGAATTTTGCTAGCAGTTAATTAAAAATATACTATTATAATAATTATTAAACTATTTAATAAAATTTATTAGCACAACATTTATTTATAATTATAATTATTAATGATAAATGCTTATAAAGGCCTATCAATGAAATTTAAAATAATAACTCTTATTCGTTTACTTTTTTATTTGACTTGAAATTGCGTGTACAGTTTTTCTACCATTTAATTTGTTATTTTCTTTGTATTAAAAATTGATTTAACTTGTTAATACAAAAATATAATCAAATAGTCTTACTATTAGATATTTTTATTCTGTACATATATTTATATAATTCAAATATTAGAAATTATTTATTATTGATCCAATAGATATACATTTTATGTAATCTTTAACATACTATATCATATTCTACATAAAATTTTATTAAATAACATTTTAAAATATTAAATTGATAAAAATTAAGCAAATATAAAAAATAAATATTATTATTTGAAAATTTCAGATACTAGGACAGTAGCAATTTTTCTCAAATAATTTTCGACGTTTGTATCGAGCTACTACAGGTATTTTTAAGCTGCAGTTATATATTAAACTTTAATATGTAAGGATATATTTATTAAAAATTTGAAGTTTTTATATTTTAAAGTATGTGTGTCTTGAAAATTGCAATAATAAAATATTGTACTATCGATTCATGTGCATTATAATATATTATAATCGAATAGTATATTAGCATGGAACAAGAATTACAAAATCGAAAAATTTCTTTGATTGTATGTTAAAATGTTTCAGATATCAAAGTTTGAAAAATATTTATATTTTGTAACAAACTAATTTTTTTAATATAATTATAATATAAATGTCCATAACACGATGAAAAGGAAATATAAAAGAAACAACCGCTGTTATTGTGTGTGTTCAAAACATCAATTTTATATAAAAGTAAAACGTTTTTTTATATGTTATATCCGCATGACTACGATTATAGTATTTGCGTAAATAATCCAAAAAGTAATAGGTAAAGTAACAGAGCGTAACGTTCTTGAAAAACGAAATGACATGAAAATGAACACTGTAATTTGTAAAATATGTAAGGAGAAGTGTTTACCTTTTTTACTCTCTCACTTTCATAAAGATACAAAAAATAATATAGGGACAGTGAAAGAGAAAAAGAAATAGATTGAGACGGAGAGAAAGGGAGACAGTGAGAATGGCAACTAAACTACGAGTAGAGGGGAAGTTGTGAATGAAATATTGATTTGTATGGAAAAGCGACCGGAGCAGGCGCTTGCAATTCATTTATGTGCTTGTAGTTCTTACACTTTCCTGTTATCTTTCTCTCACATATGCCTAATACATCTTCAAACTTGACACGATTATTATTATCTATGTTTATATACATATACACACAATGTTCCAACATTCATCTCACATACATGATTCGTCTAAAAAAAATTGTTTGAAATTTAAATTTAAATTATTATTTCGAGTCATTTAGATAAATTTAAAAACAAGGTTTTTCAATACATGAAAATTGAAAGAAAGAAATAAAATAACTTTGATATTGTAATTAAAAAATTTAGCTACTACTTTAAAACGCAACAAATTAAAATTTATACTCGTAAATAATAAACTTAACAATTAAATTATGGAAATTTTGCATGCCATCTTCAACATATACGTATTTGAATAACTTATTAAAAACTTAAAATATTAGTTAAGTGAAAAATTTTTTCTATTTGGTATATACACATTAATTTTCACCTGTTTAAATAATTTAAAATTTGTTTTTAGTCTTTTATATTTTAGAGTAAGGAATTTAGAAATTTGAATTAAAAATATAATCATGTATCAAATTTTTGTGGTGTATTTAAATCTTTATTAAAATAGTTATTGTAAATATTTACTGTATAAAATTAAATTTTATGTAAAAGAAATTTTACTAACAAAAAAAGAATTTTTTACAATATAATATTCTTTTTTATTATTTTATTGTTTATATATTTAATTACATATGCGTAACAGTAATTAAAATAAAATAATTTTTAATTTTTTTTATTTAAGACGTTAATATTTAAAATATCAATTTAAATTTAAAAACGTATATTTTTTGTTCACCAAAATTTTGTAAATAACATTGTAGTATTTAAAATTTTATTTTAAAGTAAATAATCTGACTCTATTTTTATTTTTTTTATTTATAAATTAAAACATTTGAACGAAATTAATGTAATTAAATAAGTCATTCAAATTTAGAAATATTCAAATTCTTATATTCATGCTAATGATACATACAAAACAGAAAAGTTTCATAAAATAATATTAATCTACAATAAATGTGATGAAATCTATTGTAGGTAGCTTTTTTTATTATTTTTTTATATTCTTCGTCTTTTATATCAATTTATAGCGACATTATATCACAATTAAAATAAAAAATTTATTTAGTATTAAAATAGAACTTCATATTTTTTTATTTCCAATGTTTAATTTAATATCTATAACGAAAAATTGAAATATATTTAAAGCACATCAATTTTATTTATCAATGAAAGTCATCTAGAAATAATTTAATTGTGGTATTTTTTATATTTTATGTGGTAATATTTTATGTAAATTTTTAATTGACAATTAACTTTAAAATGTTGAATTTATTTGAAATTCATGATTCTTCACGAATCTTATAATCTTTAAAAATATAGAATATTTGTTTTCCTTATTATTTTGTATTTAAAATACTTTTCATGCAAAATTTTTATTTTTCAATATTTAATTAAAAATTTATTTACTTGATGAAATTTATTAAATTAAAAAAAAGCCTTTCCTTATGGATTGCTAAATTATTCGTGCAATTAAAATACAAATTTCAAGAAAAAATAAATGTTTATAAATATTTCAATTAGTAAAAATTTTTTAACACACTACTAAGTTATCAGTTATGTATTTAATTTTAAATTTTGTATGCTTACTTCGTAACATAAATTGAAAATTATTGTATTTTAAACGTAATTAAACTTAAAAGTACACATATTTTAAATTTATTTATTTTTTTATTTTTTTTACAATACAACTTCTATAATTAATTTTTTAGCAATTTAACTATTAACCAGAAAATTATAATCATATTTTTTGATGATATTTTATATATCACATGCCCTTTTTTACTGAAGCATTTAGTAAAAACTGTGATTTTATATAATCGAAAATATCAATTACATTAAAATTTATTGATATATAATCATTGTAAAGTGCATGATTGTATATATGACTCATTGAAAGGGAAATTTTATTGAAAGAACTATTGTTATAAATTATTAATATTAATATTAATTTTTATATAAATACAAATAATACAATAGGATTCACTACATTGCAGTA
The DNA here is from genome assembly GCA_018907185.1 of Platyscapa corneri. Lineage (NCBI taxonomy): Eukaryota > Metazoa > Arthropoda > Insecta > Hymenoptera > Agaonidae > Platyscapa > Platyscapa corneri. Next base: position 253,925 of record JACCHW010000085.1, read on the forward strand.
ACGAAAAAAAATCTTTTTAAATCATTCGACTAATGTCATCTTCTAGGTGCATACGTTCTTTGTTGATATCTTTATTTAAGTCTCCAAGAAGGTAGTTTGAGTTAAGAAGTAATAAAGCAAATGGTTTGAAATTTTCGAGTATTTTGTATCACGCGATGAAGAATGTTCTAGAGGTGCTGTTTTCGAGCATGTGTCTGTAAAACCTCCAAAAATAGTTTTAATTTTATCCCGTCCGGGGCGCTTTGGACAACACATCTGCTCCTTTGGACACAGAAATTTGAATTTGACTTAAATGTATGTAAACAGGCATTATTTTAGATCATCTTTGACTCCATAGTATTAAACTCGAACTTTTCATGTTGAATTAAAAAAATGAAGAAGCTCATTTCTTGTTAATGCGTCTGTTATTCAGGCCAGATGGTTTGTTTCAGCTCAATTCAAGTTTGCCATTTTTATCATCTTCTTTAGTAATTGGCTAAATTTTTGTAATTTTTTCCATTATTTCCATATTATTTATTATTACTCCTCTCTTCGTAAAGTTTATGCCATCGAGTTTGAGATAATATCTGGAGTCTCATTTTTTTCACGATTATCGTGATTCATGTGTTATATATTCTTATACTTTATTTTACTTTTTTATTTCAACTCTGCACTACATGTACGATTTTGACACATCGTAGGTTGCGAGCTTCGGGTATAAGCATTGGAAGGTCAATCATCATCACTTACGTGTGGATTCTATAAATCGACAAGTATGATTTTATACCCCTTTTTTGTACACATGTATCCCAGCACACTAGTAAACAAACTGAAATTCGTCTATATCATTCTTAATTTATACTTATACATATTACACGTACATACTATAGAACATGTTACAAATATATGAAGAATCCTACGCTTTGATGGTCTTATTTTTATTCTTATGCAATTTATATTTTTAGTTTATACGATATATATTTAATATATTCAACTATAACAGTAATTGTTTAAGATATTTAATAAATATTTAATACTTCGATATTCTATGAATTTCATCTATAATCACACAGAATTACAAGACAAAAATGTATTAATTTTAATATTAAATTTTTCTCATATGTATACATTACTTGATTATATTCTTAAATAAATTTATACAACTCTATTATTGTTCTATATATTTTTTTAGAAAAATTAATTTTGTTTTTTTTTTTAATATTTAAAAATTATTAAAAGATATACACGACTTATTATGATAAAATAATTAGCATTATAATCTAAAATATAGATTCAAAATTTTCAGAGACATAACGATATTATTGAAATTAATTAAGTTAACATTGAAGATTCCAATGTTTTATGTTTAGCAAAATATTTAAATAATCTAAATCTAAAAGTATGAAGTTTATTTTACATCTAAGTTTTTACGAACATTCAATGCAATTATTTATTCTTAGAAATACCTAAATATAAACAAAAATATTAAGAAATGTAACAAAAATGAACTAAAAATATATCATATCTATTTTAATATTAGCTTATTTTGTAAAAAAGTAATGATACTAAAAATAATATATAAGAATAATTATACAAACAAGTGTATAAAATATATTTTTTAATTTTCGTCATAATATATTACATATGTAATTCTATAATTAAAAATTTAATCGGAGTTTGAACCTCGTTTATCTTGAAAATATTATGTAAATTAATAAAATTATTATTTTTGTGAATTTAAATTTCAACAGGTGGTTTTGGAGCATTCAGAGATAGATATCCAGAATGGTGTGAGGGCAGTCAAAACTGCACTGAAGGGCCAACAAATTCGGATACAAATGAAGGAGAATTAATGGGTCTTAGATCCCTTAGAATATCGACACCTCCAACGAGAGCATATTCTGATTCTGATAGCGATAGCACCTGTGATTCTATTGGTGAGTATAATATGATGTGAATATTTTTTTATTAAAAAAAAGTAATAATTAAAAAAATGATAACTAATGTATAAAATAGTTATTTTAGTTATTTTTAAATAATTTGTTTTTAATTTTAAAAAATTAGGGCTTTTTTATTAATGATTAGTCACTAAAATAACCTCTTTGACCATATCTGCATAATTGTTAAATATTTATTTTTAATTTTTTAATTTCACATTAAAAATTCAGTTTAATTACTGCAATATATTTATATTTTTTAAATGTAAATTTTAACTAAATTTATATAAAATATAGAATTGTGATAAAATATTTAAATATATTACATTTTAGCATGAATAAAAAAATATGTATTTTGTAAAATTTTTAAATTGTTAATTTTTAATTGTTTGATAAACGATAATATTATTTTTATTACAATAAAAAAATATAGGTAATTATAAAAAAGTAATTAGAATTAATAATAAAGTTTTAAGTAATGGCTAAAATTTACTTAATTCCTTGAAACTTATTTCATAAATATGGTTAAAACATTTATTTTTGAGTCAATCTAGCCTATTCATATATGATCGTAAAATAATATATAATTTTCTTTTCATCAAGAGCAATTATAATTATTATGCTTTATAATTTTTATATCCTTACAATTATATAATTTATAGAAAAATAACACTATTGATAAATATTTACTTATTTTTTATATTTTAATATTAATAATGCTGACAACTGTAAGAAATTTAATTCAATGTTCATAAAAATTTTTAATTATCGTTAATTTTAAAGATTTTTAATAAAATACGTATTGTAAGCGAATGTATTTGAACCATAAAATAAAATCCCAAGTGTTTGTTAAAATAAAATTCTTCATTCATAAATCCCTTATAGTAGCTCGACTTTTTTATGTTCGTTTATCGAGAAGTAAGGATTAAACTGGTTTCCTCGGTGCATTTTGTACGCTCATACATCCTACGATGGTCGAAAGAACAGGAATTGGTTATGTTGAAAAAAACAAAGGAAAAATGTTGAAGATCGCGAACGCTATTTAATGTTTATGATTTAATTTGCGGCGTGGCCCATCGATTAATTCACGGTGATCTGTCAGGCTTATCAGGCCCTTTTATAAACTCGAGCATCAAGGCCTCTTTGACTGCATTTCGGCTTTCTATTCGCCACAACATTTGTCTATTTGCCTTTTTTAATGTTATTAAGATTATATATATTTTAATTTCTAAAAAATGTATTAATTCTGATCAAACAGATTGTATACAATTATGTATAATTTATCATAATTTCGTTTTTTGAGCAGCAAAAATACATTTATTAATAATAGATAGAAATTTTATTAATGTATATATGTATGCATATGAAAAAATTTATAGAATAGTTATAAAATCTATATAATAGTTTCCAAAATGGTAAGAATTATATAATATATATGTTTACATATATTATTCAATGTATATAAAACTTTCTACAACGTTATAATACTGTGCATACATAAATATAAAGTTGATAATAGTTATAGTTAAAAACTAGTTTCTAATTAATTATATTTAATTATAATAATTCTATACCATAAATATTTATAATTATATTCGCGTTTTTACCCACACATTACATTTTGAAAAATAATTTATATAAAATATATAAATTAAAAATGAGAGTTCTATTTTTAATTTCTACAAACGTATGCTTAATAATATTTAAAATATTTATTTATATTTATTCTCTTTAATTTATTATAAATAATATTAAAATTATATGTAATTAAATTTTTTTATATTTGGACACGAAAAGCCTTTACTTTTCTATATATATATATATATATATAATTATTTTAAAAACAATAATAATAAGCAAGGAAATATATAAATATATAAAAAAATATATAAAAAATAATTATTATTTTTATAATATATATATATATATTTACGTACAAATTATTATTAAATGAATCAATTAAGTTTTAAATTTTACAATAATTATAAAAGTAAAGGAATCTTAAATGACTGTACATTGAAAGAATGATGTATTTTTACTCAAATCGTAAATAAATAGGTTAAATTCATTTATTTAGAAATATGTTAAAATAAAACTCTCTCTTGAATAATTTAAATTATAAATATCAATACATATATTTCAGAGTTTAAAAAAAAATTGATAAATCATTTGGAATAATACAGTTAGTTGTAAAATATTAGATAATGTTTATTTACATCGATTTAATGAAATTCAGGCCCTGAAGATGATAAGGAGTTTCCCGTGGAAATTCTGCCGCACTTATATCTTGGTAATGCTGCAAATAGCGAAGATAGCGAAGCATTAACTCGCCACAGGATACAGTACATCCTTAATGTTACACCAGATTTGCCAAATGTTTTTGAAAGCTCTGGATCCATCAAGTATATGCAAATCCCGATAAGCGATCACTGGAGTCAAAATTTAGCAAGTTTTTTTCCACAAGCCATTCAATTCATTGGTAGGTTTTACAATTAATTTTATACCATAATCACAACTGTAATTAAATAGCGTAACACAAACAATGTATAAATTTCTTATTGGATTTTAATTTCTTATTTTTTCTTTATGCTATTATTATATATTAAATATATTAAATAAATTATCGTATAATAGAAGAAATAATCATGTACCGAAAATATACGAATCGTATTTAAATTTCATACATATTTTTGCAGTCATATTATCATTCAGTTATACGTTATCTTTATAAAGTTATATACTTTTTATCGATACTATTGTCATGTATAATTTTGTTAAGTATGAAATTACAGGGTGATTTAACTTTTATATGCGTTTGATCTTATGAATTATCAGATGCAAGATTATTTCTTTAGACACCTTGCAAATTCGATAGCGGGAACATCCGCTATTTGGCTTCCCGTCCACTAAACGACCGGCAGTTGTGCTTTCGTCTGTCACAATCGGTAAAAAGCGTCTCCACCGCACAACTGTCAAGCAGCGGGCTGGAGACTCAGTCCAAATAAAAAAGACAACCTTCATTGTATATAATAACTGAGAAGACAATTCATAGTACATTACAATACATGCAAAAGGAATTACGTGGCTCAACGTCAATACAATTCATTCTAACACCAAGTCAACCACGTTATATTCGTATTCCCTCCAATTCCTCCAAATTCCGGATAACGCTTTCTACTTAAACTGCTTTTTTAAAGCTTAGATAGAAACTTGCAAATGAATAATTAGAATATATTAATATGAATTCAAAACCTTAGTAATCAATTAACCGAATTAATAAATTTAAATGTTGAGTGGATGTTTTTCTTTTTGTTTTTCTATTGAATCTTCTATTAGAATAAATTGAAATTAAAATTAAAAAAAAATTAAAATTTTATAATATAATTAATGAATTAATTAATTTCATTTTTTTTCTATTGTATTTTTATCGGTGAATTTTTTTTCGTTTGTTCGTGATCTATCGGCTGGTACTCGTATATATATATATATAATATATATAATATAATTAATCAATTACTAAGTCACAATATCTTGAAATATTTATCGACAGATTATGATGGTGCAGTATCAATGAGTATCAATTTTGAAAAAATGCTTAGGATAAATGAAGATATAGAATGACCTATTAATATTGAGTGATGTCTAATCAGAGGATAGAATTCTATTAACTTCAAAACTCTAGCTAACTTAACGACTAAGAAATAACTAATTCTTGATCTATTTTATTAATAACATTTATTTTTCAATATAAGATTTTTTCCATATAGCGAGGGCTAGCAGTGTATATTATATAGAAAGACAATTGGTTTTTAGTTTTTCAAAATCAAGTTATCTTTATTCGATGTACAAGGTACAGCAATATTGGCGTTATCTGATAGGTTGTATATTATAGCAATGAAAGATTTCTCAGCACCTCCTCTTATAATGTACATGAGTTACTTTTTGTCTTAAAATATTGTTTATTATGAGAAACTACTAAATTCAGTATGTAAAAGAAAAAGTTGTAAGTAAGAGCCCGTTTGATATTCAGAATTAACTATTGACTCGAGACATCGTCAGGAAATCTGAAGTAGTGTATTACAATTCATATAATATATATCCACATGACGATAATAATGTACAGGAAACTACATATGACAAAATATATTTATATAGACAATTAACGGACGTTTAATATATATGTAACATGCGTTTATGTGTTAATATCCGCTGCCAAGGTATTGGATACTATAATCTTTTAAACCGATATATTTTACCGTATATTATAAAATAAATACAAAAAAATTTTCCTTTATCAAAATTCTGATATTTATTTTTACAATTACTAAATTTTTTTTGTGGAAATGTATTTGAATTAATAATATCGTATCGAAGCATAAACACTTATTAATAAAGAATAATATATTTTATATGGGGGGAATCTGATTTGAATTGATATCATTTCGTTGACTTGTGAAAATTACTTGAACTGTGTGTAAAATACTAAATAATTGCAAAAAATGTAAAATACTATGTTTAAGATTTATTCTTTTTTTTTAAACAAAAATTATTTTAAAATTTCATGTAGTTTAGAGTAGTGCAGAAATACTATAAACATAAATTCATGTGATTATAATATTTTTATGACTGTTACAGAAGAGGCACGTAACTCGGACAAAGGTGTATTAGTACACTGCCTTGCTGGCATATCCCGGTCTGTAACGATAACTGTGGCATACCTCATGCACAAATGCACCCTCAACTTGAACGATGCATTCAACCTTGTGCGCAGCCGCAAATCTAACGTTGCACCCAACTTTCACTTTATGCAGCAGTTACACAATTTCGAAGCTGAACTTCAAGAGCATCGAGAACGAAATGCAGGTAGCGTCAAGGACTCGGTTAGGCCTGAACATCGCTGCATCGAGGCATGCAGGACAGATGGATCTTGTTCTTGCCCCGCCACGAGCTTCCTCAGTCCAGTCGACCTTGGCCTTAGTCCGGATTCAGGAATCGAGTTCGACAGGTGGGCAGCGAGCACACCGGCTGAATGAAACGGGCCTGGGGGGACCCAATATACTTTTTAAAATACGAGGTTACCCCCAATGATTGCAAATATAAAAGTAATGAAGAATTTGAGATAAAAGCAAAATATTTTCTAATCTTATTCTTTTTTTTTAGTCTTCATTTATTTTTTATGTAAACAAAGCAATTACACATGATGCGTCTTAGATCCTGTAATTTCGATTTTATAAATTTTCTTCAATGAAACCACGCTTTTCTTATGTGGCAAAATAGTGATAATTAGTTCGTATTGAATTAATCACAGAAAAGTCATTGCTGTAATACATTCGCTACATCTCTATTTTTAATCATAAAGAAAATCTATTTAATATAAAAATACTTAATTTTAATCATACTCTTTCTCAGTCAGAAGTTTAAATTCAATACTTGCATATGTCATTAAGAGATGTGTACTACAAAAACCAAATTATGTAAAGATAAATATAAAGATTCAAAATTTGTTTGATAACAAATTTCTGTTTCATGAAAATATTCAACAAACATTTTTTATTTTTAAGATACTTTTATTTATATTTGAAACTGTTGGTGCTATTTTAGATATATTTTTATCTAATTTATCGAAATCGTGGATAGTAATTTTTTAATTATTCTTAAATCAATTAAATTAATAATTTATTTGGTATAAATTTTACATTTTTTATTGTTTTAATAGCCATGAATAGAACTTTTCATAAAATTATTAAAATAATCATTTTCATAATTTCAAAAAATATTAGAATTTATATAAATATCACAACAGGAGATAATTATAATTTAACTAACCATTCACAAATATAATACTACAATAGAAGTTGAACTTACTATTTTTCAGACTGTAGTCGTTCAAAGAAAAAAGAAATAATGCAGAAACCTTGTATAACTTTTTACAGGAAAATAATTTATGAAGAAAGAAAAAGAGAACAATATTAAAAAGTTGAATATTTTCAAGTTTTTCATCAAGTTTAAAAATAGCTAATAAAATATTATTATAAAATTTTTAAATATTGTAAATTAATATCAGTTTTATCTCTTTCTACTATATTCTTTCTATATATCCCTCTCTTTCTCTATTTTACTGATCATTGTAATCATTGATCTTCAGAAATCAAATAAGTTGTTTAATAAGACATAAAGAAACGAGATGAAGAATGAAAATTATTCACTTTTTTATACGCTCCTCTGTCATCTTCGTTAATTCTTACCGCAACACAGTTAGTCTATAAAATATTATATACTGTTGATATTACGTTAAGTTCATGGGAGACAGGTAATAAATGAAAATCTACCATTTACAATCTTCTTCATATCTTACTGCTGTATATGAAGTTTTGTCGAAAACATTTCTTTTTGAGTTCTGAGAAAAAAAATATAAAGAGATATTTGTCTTACTATGATTCATTTTTTGTTACTTTATATTTTATACTTACGTCTTCGTGTCTAATACAACGTATTTTTTTTAACATAACATTTCAATTATATCCGCAATTTTATGACGTGATCTTATCAATTCATCTTGATTAAATCTTCGGATATTTAATTTTCTTCTTATAGGATTAATTAATCCTTGTTATCTTTTTTGAATATTACATGTTAGCATTAAACCATTTTGTGTTAACGAATTTTTATTTTTTAATATTTATTTATTTTAAATAAATTTAGTGATAGACTTGATTCAAATTCATTTTATAAAAATTTAATAAAAATTATATAACATTTATTTGAAATTATACATTTCTATATGTAATATATAAAATTGTGAAATTTTGATCTAATTAGGTTTTGAATTAGGAAAAAATGAAACAAGAAGAAAAATATTTTGATGAACGTTTTCCCTTGATTAATACGAAAGCTAAAAAGATGAAAGTTAAAACAAGAGTAAATTATTTAAGAATTCTTGGACTTAATTCTTAATTTAATTACGTAATAATTCTTCTTGATTTTTTCCTTTATTCGTTCTTTATTTTTCTTCAATATCCTAAATAGGATTTTTGGACATGAATGAACACACGATGATTAACAGTATCTATGCAAGAAATATGTAACTGTAATGAATTTATAAGCTTATCTGAAATCAACTGCTAATAAAATTATGTCTAAAATATTTTTATAACAATTGTATTACTTTACGTATCCGCGCCTATTTTTTAAGTAATTCTACCTTCAGAAATAATGATTCAGATTTTTTGATATTACGATGAGATTTTCCCGTTATAAATTATGTCTAACTAGATATAAATAAAAACTAATATTTTTTCTGTTCTCTCTTTATCAAACATTCGCGCGCGCTCCACAGAAACATATATACGCACACCTCTTGGCTGTTTCTTCTTTTATCATAACCTATCGTTTAAGATATATATAATATAATATATTGTTGATATTATATAAATTAGGAAGAAAATAATAGAAAAAAGTGCAAATACACTCGTTATAATATATATAAATTTGTGAAATAAACTATTTTTAAATTAAAATATTTAAGAAAAATCTATTTTCATTAATAGAGACAGTAATTTTTATATAAATTTGAGTAAAGATAAAGTTTTTCAATATTTTTTATTACAAATTTTCTCCATCGTAAATATATATTTTCAATATTATACATATTTTTTAAAACGTTCATATTTGATTCTTAATTAGTATCCTTATCAAATGATAGAGTACACTGAAAATAATGATAAAATAAAATATATGTTAGTAATAAATATTAGAAATTATTAATAAAGATAAATACCAAGATAAATAAGATCGTATACAAGTAATTTAATAATAGACAGCTATTAAACCTTCAGAATTAATGAGTTTAAAAATACTTATATTTTTCATTTGTATGAATTAAAATAATCCATTTATAGCAGTTATTAATTATTTTATGTACTCACACTTAAGTAATAGTTTAGGATTTAATTTTTTACCCATTTGTATGTCAAAATAGATAAATCAGTTTAATAAAGATTTCAATGCTTGTGTACAAATTATTACAATAATTATTTTAATGATTTAAAAAAATAAATGCATTCTTCATAGTTGAAATAACGAAAATAAGAATTCTTTTAAACATTTATTACGGTCTTCGAGTAAGTAAAATCGTACAATTCTAAGTCTAACTTTAGTGTCATGATAGACGATTACTGATTCTCTTACGTACACTATATGCGAAAATATCCATTTTAACGTTGTTACCGAGAGCATAAATCAAAATTTGCTCTTACTTTTATTATTCGATCATATTAGAACATCACAATATATAATGCCATAAAGAAAGTAGAAAAAACAAGAAAAATGAGTTTTAACCAAAATAAAATATAAAAATCATAAAAGTCCACTATTTTTTTCTGAAAACGTCAAATATAATTGGCTAAATTGTACATAGTTATTTGAAACAAACTCCATGTTTATTTGTTTCTCTTGTATGCATTGTATATGAATTATATTGTATATAGCTGTTGGTAGTAGATCTTACTATAGTAAAAATGAAAAAAGAGAAAAAGAGGAAATATTTGTATATTTTCACAAAAAAGTATTTTATATATAGCAGGAGGGCTTCAAACTCATGACCTCAAATGTTTTGAATAAATTAAAAACATATATAGACATTACAAGGAATTTTTCTTTCCATTAAGAAAAAAAACTATTAAAAAAAATAATCTCAATTCATTACAGTAGTTTCTTTAGCGTTTTAAAAGAACTATTACCGCGTTACGGATACAACAGATTGAAGTCTGAGAATGAACAAAAATATTTTTCACGGTTTTCTGATTTTTTGGCTTTAAAAATAATAGCAAAAATTACAATGCATTATTTAAGCACAAATAAATTAACAATTTTATTAATCATCAAGCATTGCAATGCGTAACATATATTAAAAACTCATGGTAATGATATAAATTAAATTAGATAAAATAATTTTATGTGATATTAACAAAGCTTAATAATTAATTTTTATATATACATAAATATGTGTTTTAACTGCTTGAAATATTTTTATAAAAAATTAAAAGACTGGAGGTATTTTTAAATTAAAGAAGCAACATTTTTCATTTATTTTGTCATTAATAAATTCACGTATGAAAATATTTTTTTATTTCAAAATTCTGATTCTCATTTTTGTAAAATTTTTTATTTTTAAAAAATTTGTGTGAAAATTTTTACCGAGTAGTTAACTTACATTGACATAATTAAGCAATATTTATTAATAATATAAATGGTTTCTATGTACTTCGTATGTCAAATGTAACAAAAATTAAAGTACGTTGTTAAAAAAATGTTTACTAATATAAAAAATGTAAGTATAGTACAAAGTATATAAAATAAAATTTTTTACTGCAAATAATGTATTAATGGTGTATTCTCAATTCTAAAATGTTAGTAAATCTATATTCTGTAAGTTTTCAATTAAATCTTTGTATTCATTTACAGATAAGTTAATTCAGTGTTTGATTATATTTTTATGATATTGTATCATTTTGCTAATCTCGATTTTATATTAAATGTTAATTAATACAATTAACCAATACAATTAATTACAATGTTAAATGCTACATTATTTATTAGTTTTTGGACTAAATTTAATTCTACATACAAATACAAATTTGGCATCATTATAAAGGTATAAAGTTAGTTTATCGTCTTGTAAATGGCAGGTGAGACTGATTCATCATACTCTTTACGGAATATCAACTTTAAATTAATATGTAGATCGATATTGAATATGTGTTGATGCTTCTCCAAGTTTTAGTTTTATTTTATAGTGGGTAAAGCATAATTATTCTACACTGCTATAGCACTTGTATCTGCTGTATATTTTATAAAAATCATAGGGTACAGTGCTTCCAAAACAGAACTTTCACATAACAGTTTAATGTATGGAATATCTTCTATAAAATATTCAGTCAGTGTGTCAAATGCTCCTGCATGAGTATTCTTTTTTCCAATAAAATCAATAAAACTTAGAATGTCAAAATTATCTTTATGCATATAGTTACACATCGTAGTGATATGAGTAATGTCCGAGTACTCAAGTGATTTTCATATCATTAAGAATATATCACTAAATATGCTTATTTTGCTTGCTGCGATTACTCTGTACATTTTATAAATCACAGCTCTTAACTTTTGTCTCGAAGCTATAGAGCTATTAAGTATATTTAATATTAAATTATCTGAATATCCAATCCAATCAGATTGAACTAACACATTCGTTAATGCTGTTATTCGTTTTATTCTTGCTCAAAACCAGTATTCTACGAATGTTGGTACAAATTTATTGGCAATTATTAGTATGTAATGGGCCATCTTATCGTATGATTGAGGTGAGGTATTTTTAAAAAAATGAGTATATATATGAAATCAAACTGCTTCAGCTAATTCTTAAATGTCTAGAAGTTTCACTACTTTAAGAATTAATTCTGTATTTTATGTTTGGGTTATTTAACATAGTCCATATTCTTTAAATATTTTCCATGAGAAGAGAGAACTTTTGAATGCCAAAAAGCCCCTAATAATATGTTTAAATTCAATCCAAGCTCAGATATTTAAACTCCCTGTTATATATTGCTGTTAATAACATAACATAGTAATTTACAATCTTTCTCAATCCTAATATTGCATCATTAACCTAAGGCCGTATTGTAGGTATTGTAGTTCTAAATTATACCGGCACCAATTTTTGTCTTTGTTGTACAAATCCCAACAAAATTTATTATCTGATTTCATAAATGTTTCATGCTCTTACCACAGTTCCATCAACTTGAGATACCTACTATGGTTAATTCTCATGAAATTTGTGGATTAATTTATTTTTCGACTTTCTTTCTACCTACATTAGAATCAGAATTAGATCTGAATAGTAAATAAATTCATTCAAATATTAAGGCAACATGGTTTTATAATCTTGTTTATTGCTCATTTGGTAAAGAGCAGAACGTATTTCTAATAAGTTTCTCTATTAAAATATTGAAAACGATCATAAAAGACATTATTTGATTCAGTGAATGATAGTTTGTCACATGAAAACATCATTTTTCATTTGTGTAAATTCTTATATGACTATAAGTCGTAACTATCAAAATTATAAAAAATAAAATCGTGTTCAAACGACTGAGTAGAACACTGTTGAGAGAGAGAGAGAGAGAGAGAGAGACAGAGAGAGCAAGAGCAAGAGAGAAATATTTCAATCTGTGCAATATGAAATCGGCAATTAGATATTCAGATATCATTTTTCCAAAACTATTTTCTTGGACAACTAAAGTTCTTTATAAATTTTATTCTATAAACATCTGGAAAGAACTTGATAATGCCTTATTAATTAGAAAATTTCTCTTTTTTTATCACAAACAATATTTACTAAAAAATAATGCATACAGATTCTTTCTAGGATTGATTTCGGTAATTTATCGCTTCGTAAAAGTTTTAAGGAACTTGTGTATTCTTTTTGTTTTAATTAAATCAGAACCAATATATAAAATCTATAAAAGATGGCTCATCAACGTATGGTGGGATACAAACAGAATGTTCAGTGATTTATGACGTAATAGGGGTACTGTTCAAACTTTTATATCTGGAGCTACGATTTTTTTTAAATTTTAACAAAATAAAATCACAATACCATAATAGAAAGGTGAATTAAATTTATGAATATTGTTAATACATGCAAGTTCACTTTCCGAGTGTTACCTACTATCTGTAATAAAAGTATTGTAATAAAAATTCATAACTCAAATAAAATATAGGAATGATAAAATAATGATAAAAGATGGAAACTTATCATGATTCTTAAGCATAAATTTGACAAATACGATAATATACATATCTATTAATTTAAAACATATACTTAATCGTAGGATTCAGAATAACTTTCTTTTCTAATAGTAATAATAATAATAATAATAATTTAATTTTTCACCTTCATTGTTAATCGATATACGTAATTAAAACTATATGTCTGAAGTAAACAATTTTTTATTAGTAGATCTATCGAACATGACATTTCTTTTTGAAATGCAGGGCTTATCATTTTCGTCATTATTTCATCATTAACAATCATTTTTCACCCATTACTGTATTGTATCCTTGGATTATTGTTATCAGGCATAAATGTATTGAAGTAATATTTTTCTAGATTAATTATTTTTGGTACAGCTTTAATTCGATTTCTATTTTTCGTTGATTAGTATTGATGATACTAATCATGATATTAAGAATTACCATTCAAATAATTACGCTCGGTATCACTCACTCATTTTAGATGGACAACTTCTTCCTATCAAATGAGGTTGATTATTCGACAATTAACTCAAATCGAAATTGGAATATACAATTTTTTATTTATTTTATTTCTCATATGCGGAAATTATCATCGCAAAGTATCTATTATTTTAATTGATAAGAATAAAGCTTTTGAAAAATGGTAAAAACGGCATCTTTACTGTTTTTTTTTCATTCCCTTGTGTATAAAATATAAAAATATAGTTATAATTAAATATATAAAATAGTTTATATATTATAAATATAGTCTATTTCGAGAAAAATTATTGTACTTATACATATGATTTTAAAATAAAATATAATTACAACATATATTTTCTATTTCTCATGTTTTGTTATTAATGAATATGTACATATTAAAAATTGGTATGAAAAATTAATTTTTGGAATAATTGAATTAAATTTATTAAATTGTTTTTCTTACACTAAACTTTATCATATATATTATTATAAACTATTTAAAATTTTAAGGAGAGAGTATAACACGACTGTTGGTGTTCAATTAAAACTAGAAATATTATAATTATAATTATAATGTGGCATTTAACTATAATTCGAAATTGGACGTGTAAATTTGTTCAAGATCGTTATTGTATCACTGAAATATTCTACCCCTTTTTGAAATTGAATATGAGAAAATTATTAACATAGTTTTTAATACTGGCGGGTACAACCGTAATTTAGTGAATCACGATGATTATAATTAGATAGATACAACCGTATTTTACTAGAATCATTAGAAACTGATATTCCATCAAAGAATATATTTGAAAATTTCTAGTTTATTACGGCTAATGTCATTCTTATTTAATTATAATTATAACATCTTACAATTAAGACGATGGCTGTAATATAGTTAATGTAGATAGAATGGATTACGTTGCAATATCTATTCTATGTAAACTGTTTTACACTTGCCGCTAACATTGCAATAACACTTGCAACTTAACAAAGTCACTCATTAGATATTATGCGCATAAATATTATTTAAAATCTTAATATTTTCTGATTAAAATTTCATTTTAAGCTTGGAAATAATAGCATCACTTCAACTTACTAGTTTTATTGTTAACTGATTTTCCATCAATTTCAAAAGTTTTTAATGTCGTAAATAATTTGCATACACATACACTCGTTTTGATTTTAAACAACTATAACATTTAACATAAATTCTGTGAATATATTTTAAAACAATAATAGAGGAAATAAATTGATAAAAGAAAGTTCAAGTTATGATAATATTTAAACAAAGAACAGCTATATATTAAAAATAAGAGTGAACATTTGAATATAAGTAAGTTTAATTCTTTACTTTATGGATTCTTATATTTTAAACTATCAAATAAAAAATACTTTTGGTAACATATTATTTTTAAAAATTTAGAAAATCTTCCGAATAATGGAAGTTTGAGTTGACTTTATCATCATTTTTTTAATACTCTAATTAAGATTACTGGATAATATGTTATTAATATTTTTGATTGATCTGTAACTTTGTAATTACATACTTTGATATTATCCATAAATTAATCTGTTAAATTTATTTTCAATTTATAAATATACAATAAATTTAACATAAGTGAATTTGAATTAAAATAATTTCATCTTAAACAGAATAAGTATTATTAGAAGAATAAGAATTTTTATTTTATAATCGCTTTGCTTTCAAATAGGTAGAATATTCAAAAATTTTTTTAAATCAACCAATTTAATTTTATACGATACAATTTTATTGTGTAAAGTAAAATTCTATACAAATAATTAATTTATTTTTAAAAAAAGAACAAAATAGTTATAATAAATCAATTGTTGTTAAAAGAAATTTTTGTTAATGAATTGAAAATGGATAGTCTTGTACATGGCAATATATCATTTTATACATATTTTATTATGTATGACTTTATCTAATATAATATTTTATTTTATTTATTTGTAATATAAAAGTTAAAAATGAGATTATGGTGGAAAATACAAATGTTATTCTTATTATTATATTGATGTGTCGATGAAATTGTAATTGTGTTTAAATTAAAAAATACTTTGAAAAAAGAAAGTACTTTGTAAAAAAATTGGTATTCAATTGCATAGTTGTAACTGAAAATTTAAACTTATGAAGTATTAATATAAGAAAAAATAATTAAAAATTATTGATATGAAAAAATAAATTATTGCATTATAAGAATAGTATATATATTTTAATGTTTTTATAAATCAAAGTATTTTTTAATTAGAACCGCCTTTCATTAGTGTATGGTAGATTTATTATATTTCATATTAAAATTTAATGATATGTACATCTCATACATTTTTGACGAAATTTCTTGTTTATCTAATATTAAGTTGATAAAAAATGTCATGATGAATTTAAATTTGTAGATTTCCTTGTAAATATTGCATCAAAATTTATCTAGTCGAAATATTGGCGCTATCTAAGTGTTACATTAATTTAGCTTTACATTTCTTGCATCCTGTTCATTAATTGTATCCGTGATTTCATTAAAAATTTTTTATCAAACCATTTCCGCAATTACAATTACGTTTGTGATACTAGAATATTGGCTTGGCTTCAAAATTAAATTTATTCAATATTTCGATTTTATAACTTATACAAAATATAATTTACATAGTGCCCATATAACATTCATTTTCGCAATTTTATTACTGTTATTTTAATATGAATACAAATTATTTTGATATTCTATTAAAATTAAATTTTTCTTATTTTCTGTTATTCTAACTGTAAAATTAATGAGTACCTAACAAGATATAATTCAATTCAATTGTTTTTATTGTTTAACTATTATTACACATGTAATACTTATTAAGTTAAAATATTTAATTAATTGTTTAATTCATTTATTGATAAAAACATAATTATTTCTAAATTAAGATTTTTAGCGTTATTATATATCGTCAATGTAAATTACTGCGTATTAAAATGTTTTTATTAATATCTTTCAATGATTAAAAAAAATAATTCAAAGAAAATAATAAAAATATTTTAATATTTAAAAAAAATTTAAACAATATTAAAAATTATTCACTTAAAAAAAAAACTTTTAAAAAAGTTATAAAGTTTTATGATTTCTACCTACTTTAAAAAACACGCGTTTAAAGTTCAAAATTTTTATATCTTTAAAATAACTTTCCAACATTGATATTGTTATTATTTAAAAATTAATCGAATAAATAGAACGTAAATTTTAATATATATGTAATTTCAACTGTTAAATGCAACGAAAATTATCCTTTCTACATAATATCTTCAATTATTTATTAGAAACAAGTTCATATTACATTTATGCTATAAAATTTTTTAGGTTTTTCACTCTCATAAAAATATGGTAAAACGAAAAAGAAATTTCAAACAGTAAGTAAGGAATAAAAATATGTTCCCATCTCAAATAAAAGTCATGTTCTATTTCTTTACATAAATTATAGTAAGAATAAAATGTTGAATTACTGGAATTCATTAATGTAGTAAAAAAATAAAGAATCTATTTTTTATATTTTATTACTCAGAATTTTATTCAATAGCTATTTCAACGTAGTTGTTCAAATTTTATGATTTCCAAAAATTTATTTTGAAATTTATAAAAGAAAATAACATATATTCATTACATGCGTATAGCGTATGAAAAATGCGATACTTTCTCCACGTATTTTTAACCACGTATATATCTTTCAGTCAGTACAATATGAAAACAAGGCAGGAAATTTTCTCTATTTTATCTGGCAGATATTTTTGTAAATTTAAACAAAGAAAAAAAATTATCAGTCAAGTTAGAGAAAATCGCTTTTAGGATATTCTAGTACAATTGGCATTTAAAAATAGGCGTCTCGTAAAATAGATTAATAATAAAAAAGGTAGATAAATAATTTTTAGCACATGCACAAATCTTTTGCAACATGCTGGGATCTTATTAATATAGTATACAGTTCAAGATAAATATAGTTTTAAAAAATATTTGTGAATAAAATATTGTTTTTTCGTATAAAGGTAAACAAAATTTATAGATTGAAAATGAACACAATAAAAGAGCACCGCAGCCTTATATTTAATGAGCTCTTTCACAATTATAAAATCTCATTAATAATCCTAAAGAAAATAAATTATTTTAATTTCTTTTAATTTTCTTTTAATTCATTTTTAATAATTCAATAAAACAATATATTACATTATATAAAAATATCTATATATTTAATATAAAATACTTTTATATCATTGTATCTAATTTGTAATTTTTTCCAACAGACATGTGCCTCTAATTATAATAAAAGCATCGAACTACCTTGAATATAATTTAAATGAATAATTTATATGAAAATAAAAATATTGTATACCGAATTCTGTGAATAAAATAATATTTTAGTTCGATACTTTTGTTTTAAAAGTGAATGTTGTTAAATTTAAAGTGTAAATATAGAATAAATTAATTTTTACAACGTAGCAATGTATTTGTTTTCAAATTCATAATTTTTTTATTAATTTTTGAAAAATCATAAAGCATAATGTAAAAAAATATATAAAAAATTTGAATAAAATTATAAACAATAATTATTGTAATTTGAAAATAATACACAGCATACGTTTATAATAATAGATTTATATATATATATATATATATATAAACGAAAACCGCGCGAATATATGTAAAGGGCGGATAAACGAATACCAATAATAATGTGTGCATTCATCGTTACTGTAATAATAATATTCTACTGCTAAACTGTTGTCTGTTATATGTTCATAAAACACATTTATGAAAAATTTAATCGAATACCAACTGTATTATCTAAATTATTATTTTATAAGCGCTGTAAATATTTTAACCCACTATCGTTATAAATACAATTTTCTTTATTCAAAAAATCTTATTTTATTTTATTACCTTTTCCATTAACTATATTTCAGTTTTAAAAGTATAAATAAAACATTTATATGTATATAAGGATATAGAATTAACTATTAGTTCATATTTTCAGTATTCTATAAATAATTTTGAAAATATTAAAAAATTTAATTTCGAAAAATTTTTGTTATGATGATCGGTAAATTTTAATTTATATCTTCTTTCACAATTATAATATTTTTATTTGTTGCTTCAAAAGAATTTAATCCACTTACACGTGATATCGTATTTATAAAAAAAATAATAAACGAATTATTTAATTATGGATTAAAAAAGTAAACTTTATTTATATTTTAATTTTTTTATTTTTAAACTTGTGAAAAATATGAAATAAGTTTCATATTAAAAAAGTATTTAGGTGAATTGGTAATATATTTATAAGAATAAACAAAAATTATATGTATTTAAGGAATTCTATTTTAATTATTAAAATAAAGTTTTTTTATAATTGCATTAAAAATAGTTTAATAAAACATTAAAATATTCTAATTCTAATTTATATAATTTATGTATGAACGTCTACATTTTTATTTTCATAATTTATACTGTAATCTAAAAAAAAATCATATAAACATAAGATAAAAAATTTTTAAATATTTATTTTAATCTTAAATATCATATTTTAATGATTTTAAATTTTTTATATTGATCTGAATAAAATCCTAATATTATATAGCTGTATAAATTAATAAAATTAAAATAAATAGAAAATTTTTTTTAAATTTAATCTTTTATTTTCATGTATGACACTGACCTGAAAATTCTGTTCTTTACAACACAACACAAATTTCTAAACATCATGAACCGAGTGATACCGCGAATCTCAAATAAAATAATTGGATAATGCTGATATCGAGACTCATAATGATAAACCTAATTACTATTTAAGGCACAGGGTAAATGTATTACGCTAACATGGGATTCAGAGATTAAGTAACTACATTGACACCTTTTAAAAATATTATATAATATGACAATAACGCGATCCGGAGAAGATTGGTATTATTCTTACAGGTAACGAACTTTTGATCTCACTCTAGCAAATCCTTCAACTTTATGTCATGAATTCCATTTAGAAACAGTAATCATTTTCCGGTCTTTTTATACTCTGAAAAATATTAGTGATACAGACAGATGCATGCAAGAGAGCTGACCTATGGGCACAAGACTCACTTATGCAGGCATACATAATTCTTTCATAAATACTAAATATAAACATAAATCGTTTTGAATAAAATAAAAAAATTGATCCTAGATTAAAGAATTCCTTTAAAAATAAATATAAATTAATAATCGCAAAATTATTTACTGCTTTTATTGAAATATTGTATACATTTTAATATAAACTGACTTATAAATTTATTCTCTTAAGATATACATTTTCGAAAACATTAGTTATTTGTACATATTTAGCTCTCAATCAAACTTTTTAATTTTCAAAAAAATAATATAAAAATAAATTTCAGGTAATAAAATTATAAATATAAAAATATTTTTTTTCATAAAAAAATTTTCATCAGCAAAATATTTTAGTATGAAAAGCACAAAAAAATATTAATAAATTTAATTTCTCTCAAATTACTTCCAAACAATCAAATCCATAATCTCCTTAGAAACACAAACAAGCTTATTTTGTACATTTGGCTCCGAATTTTCAGAAATTGTTTTCAAAGTACTAAGTGTATTTTCTGATTGTTGCAGAATTGCAATAAGCTGGTCGCATTCTTTATTAACAGATGTTGTTAATAGAGTACCAATTCCAACAAATATTCTAAAAACTGCTTCAGTATCTTTAAAAATTGTGAAACAATTGCTGATAACATTTAATACTTGTAGTTTTCCTAATGAATCATTTCTTTTAATAAGAGCTACTACTAAATTGAGAATGTATGTTGACACTGCAACCTAATAAAAAAAGAAGCATATTAATACTTTTCGACATATAAATATAAAATGATGAAATATTATTTTTAAATATTTATAAATATAATATTTATGTAAAAAATCTTTTAAAGAAAGATTAAAAAATTTCTTAATAAATATACTTTTTAAATAACATTTTATAGGTTTAATATGAACTTTAATACGTTTCAAAGACAAGTATTTATAAATAAGCAAAAAAAACATTAAACTTTTTATATCTATGAATTTCCATTATGAAAGCATTAAAATACAAGTATTAAATTGAAATTTTTAATTATAAAAGAATAACAAAGCCTTTCGTTTTTTTTTTTAATTTATAATTTGGTTTGTACAAAGTTGAAAGTACAAGTTACACATATCATTTTATATTCTAAAAAATTATAGCCGGTTAAACCATAAAATTTCTAATTTCATATTATATCCAAATATATTTAATAAATCCATCATATATTTATTTAAAAATATAATAGTATCTTACGGTAAAAATTAAAATTAAAAATTATTAAATAATTTACATTTTAAAACTATTTTCATATTAAAACCAAGAAAAATTAATTTTTTTCATTATTTAACAAATTTTATTAAAGGTAATAATATATTCAATTTAGAATGTTTTTTTTTCAACAATTTATGTTTCAAAACATGAAAATTCTAATTATTATATTGTAACTATTCTAAATTAAAATACATTTTCAAATTAAAAATTTGAAATATCATTAATATGAAAATATAATACCCAATAGCTTAGAACAATTATTCTTCTTATATAATTAAAATTGTGAATCATGAAATGTTCATGATTAATTTAAAGGTAAAATGACGTAGAAAATATAATTTTATTTCTATAATTAATTACTTGAATATTCTTATTCCCAAGTGAAGATAACTCCATAATGAATTTTAATAGTTCATTTTTATATTGAAGACATAGTTTCTCTCCTGTTTCATGAACGAACATATTTGCGAAAAGGCGAAAAGTAAGCATTTGATTTGCTGCAATCGCGTCCTTATTCAAATGTCGTTTTAGTAATTTAAATAGTTCATCATTGCAAATTTTGTCATTTACACTTTTCTGTAAAACTGCTAAACGTGCAATATCAAGAACAGGAAAAACCATTGAGTCAGGCCAGTTTAAAAGTGATAGTAAAACATTAATCGTTCCAACATCTACTGTTTCTTGATTCGTGGCTAGTTTTACTACTAATTCCAATTTGTCTTCAAATATACTCTGATTTTCAATTTCGCGATTTAAATTAAATTCTTTTAATTTTTCTAAATAATAAAACATATTTAACTTTAAATAAAATACTTATTGGTAGAGAAAAGTAGTAATAAAATATTGTACTAATTTTTCAATTATAAACTTAAGAAACGTAGAAAATATTGAAAATATACCATGAATAACAATTAAATTTGCTTGTTCTAATTTCAAAAATTTCGTTAGTGGGATATACAAGCATCGTTTTGAAGTAGAAACATTTAATGGTTGAACCATTGGTGTTGCAGTTAATTGTGGAGTGTTATGTGCTATTAAATCCGGTATATGTCGACTGCTTCCTGTAAATGGATCATTAACTTGATCATTTTTTAAAGTTGGAGGAGATTTTGAGTTTTTTATTACAAAATTTGCAACCTAAAAAATTATTTTTATTACAGTACAAATAATACTTAAATATAATAAAAACAATATTTAAAATAACAAGAAGATTTTTAATACTAAATATTTTTAAGGTCATTGCTATTTTTAATACTTTATTTAATGATTAGAAAGAATAATATATACTTGTTCAAGAAATAGTTGACTAAGACCATTATCATCAATAAATTTTTGAGCAACTAGCCAAGGATCCTGCCCTTTATTATATGGTAATTTCAATGGAGGAACCCCATCCTCTATATCAACGGAGAAAATATAATCATATTCAATTCCATTATACAACTGCTTTCCAGAACTACTACTATTACCACCCATCACATCACCAATAAGATTCCATTTTAATTCTTTTTGAGACCAACCATAAGCTTTTACATTAGTACCTTCTTTGATTAATTTAATATCCCCATCTTTCTTTCCTGGTTGATTTAGTGAACTTGAATCTGGTAAACTGATAATATAAAATAATTAAAATTTTAAATTGATAATAGATTTATCTTTTTTTAAATTTTTCTCTATGATTTTGAATCAGAACATACTCGTTTAACTTTATATCTCCAAATTCTTGTTGAGTAGTTGATTGAATATGTGCAACAGATTCTTCAAATCTTTTAATAGTTTCAGAATCTGCATATCTATCTGCATTAGCTGTAAATATTCTGATGACACCATCAGAAGATCCACAAGCAATATCTTCATTGGGTAGAAGTTTCACACACCAAACTGACTGTGCTGGAATTGTAATAGTTTGGTCCATTTCACCTTTCCACCAAATCCTAATAGTTTTATCTTCACCAGATGATACAACTAAATTTCCTTCATGTTGGGCTGCTATACTGTAAATATAGTTAGAATGCCCATAAAAATTACCTAAACAATCTCCGGTGACTGCACTCCAACGTTTAATTATGGCATCATTGGCACAAGTTAAAAATTCATTATCATTAATAATAGCAATATTTCTAACACAGTCTGTATGTCCTTTAAGTGTATACAAAAGCTCCCCATTTTTTAAGTATACATTTACATTTTTATCTGCAGCTCCTGTTATTATAGAACCATTTGACAAATCTGCTACACACCAAACAGCTGCTGAATGTCCTCGTAATGTCATTTGTGGTTTTTTTAAGTCATTTAAATTCCATAACTTTGCCGTAATGTCCCAAGAACTGCTAAGAAATGCTTCTTCATGTGAATTGCTAACTTTTAATGAACATACAGTATTTTCATGTCCTTTTATTTTGTATATAGGCTCTTTATCTCCAGGATTATAAATAAAAATATGATTATCATTACTGCCAGTTATAATAAAGCCTTTTGGATGTTTTTGAGTAGGATTTATTATACACACTGAACTGACAAAATTATCATGACCCTTCATTACTACATTTTCTATATAATTTCCCCTATTTGGTTTTCAACATAAAATAAAAAGTTTTCAATTAATTTATCAATGAATGATTTATTCATTGTATAAAATTATATTTATATATGATTTAAAGTTAATTGTGAATATTTAAATCTATAAAATATCCTATTTTTTACAATTCTATTGGTATATTTTATTTGATTATCAATATATATATACATATATGTGATGCTTTAATTATAAAATAAATATTTTTATTTCAATGAGACATGTCAGTACATTTTGTTTTCATTAATTAAAAAAACAGTTAATAAATAAATAAAAAAGAGCATTCTTTGTATTAGTATGTAAAATTTAAAAAAAGAAGTTTCTCTTTTAATTTATTGAACAACGAATATTAAAGTAAAAATAATATGTATCAATATTAATTGGATATTAATTAATATAATTATTAATGAATAATTATTATTATAACACTTTTTATTTAAAAATTTAAATTTAAAAAAAAGTTTAAAAACTACCAATAACTTTTTGCAATAAATTACTAATATATTATTATATGAAATTAATATTTAAGTAAAATATATTTTAATTATAGGAGTTTACAAACTACTTTTATCTAGTTAAATATCTTTTTTTTTTGTAACTTCGTATCTAATAAAAGATGATAAAAATAATCTTTACAAAACAAGAATCGATGTATATCTAAATATAAATATCGTTAAAATAAAAAAAATTAAAAAATTAAAAAATCAAAACATAAATAAACTCACTCTTGAAACCTCCAAAATATACTGGTCTTATCTCTAGATGCCGATGCTATACTACCATCGATGGTAACATCTAAATCACGGACATCGCCATTGTGCCCAAAGAGTTCACAACTGAGTTTATACAAAGATTTTGCCATAACTATTCTTCAATTTTAATGTTTGAAGAAAAAATAACCTTGACAAACATGTAATTAAGGCTTACGAATCATAAACTTTTGTTTTATTTTCAAAATTAATTTGATCTGCAAACTAATTAATATGTAGGTTCTATTTTGTTAGTCAACTATATAATATATAATAATAACATTAAATAGTGCACAACATAACACATATAATCTTGCTATTAGATATGTTCTGATTCTATTTCGTAAAGTAAAAATCCTAAAGAACAAACAAAATAGAGTAATATAAAAGGTTTAATAGAAAAGAAGTTAGAATAAAAACATATATGGCTTGTTCTTTCAAAATGCGGAACCCCGGTTTATTATACTGCTCATTTTCTATATCTTTTTTCAAAAAATAAACTATCCTTTTTTAACTTCAGTGATTACTAGCCTTCAAAATAAAATGATTCTAACCAATACGAATATAGTACACCGCAATCTAAATTTTAGACACAAGGATAGAGTATAGTGTTTTTGTACAATGTTTACATTAAATACTAAAATATTTTTAATAAATTTGAAGTTACTTTTGGCATAAGATATCAATTTTATTACTATACTATCTCAATTTTAATAAAATTTTGAAGGTTAAGTACTAAATAAAAAATTAAAAAATAATAATACTTTGGTATAAAAATATACTCAAATTACTGATTGTTCGATACATTAATTATAAATATAAAAAATATACTAAAGAACTCATTAAAAATTGAAAACAATTTAACCTGTTTTTAGGTAAAACTGTATAAACTATAAAATACTAAATTAAAAAATGCCTTAAATCATATTAAAAACACTAAATAATCTTATGGGAATTTGATTTAAAAACTAATGCTTAATATTATTTAAGCATTTACACAAATTTAGATAATCAACCCTAATATACTTCAAAAATTTTATTTAATTTATATTTTATACTTAATAAAATAAAAGATGTATTTTTTGTTTGTGTTAAGTACTTAGTGAATTGTCAGTTAAACAGTACGCACAAGTTACGCGTACGCGGTAAAGTTTAAAATATATTTTATAATATATTTGAAACACTTAATCGTTTTTTTATTTTATTTAATATATTACTTTATCAAAATATTTTCATTAAAATAATCCATGAATATTATTATTAAATATTAAATCTAGCTTTTGCATGAATGAATATAGTTTTATAAATTTGTCCTTAATCCAGTAATTTAAGAATTTAAAATATTGTTTTTTATTATATATACCATACTTTTACATATTTTTACATTTTTATTTTACAAGGATAAATCCTTATAAAAAAAGTATAATTGAAAATTTTAAGTTTTGAAAAACTAGAAATTTTTAAGTAAACAATTGGTAAACTTTTGATTTTAAAAATTTTTAAAAGAATGCAAAAGAATGGTAAAACTGAGGTTAGATGAAATGGTAGATTTCTTTTATATTATCCTAAAATACTTATTCATTAGAAAAAATATATATCATTTAATAATTTACTTCATTAAAATATCCCCGATTTTGTATTTGTAACATTAATTTGTTACATAGCGCAAATTTCAAGGTTATAAATGTCTTCATGTTGATTAAAATTACACGTAAAACGGGATTACACGTAATTTGTTGATTGTACGTAATTATACTTTGTTTTTAAATTATTAATATATGTATAATGGACTCAGAAAAAGTCGTATATTCCAAAATTTTTTAAATAAAAACCTCGATATCTAATATTATAGGAATCACTCTAATTGTATACATGAGTAAATTAGTGTTCTATATTAATAGTTGCATTTGGAATTTTAATTATTATCATTTATACGTAAAATTATATATTCAATAAATCCAAACATTAATATAAAGATCATAATTAAAGTTATTATTATACAATGTAAATTAAAACAATAAGATGGCAATCATTCTGCTAGTTATTTGTTTCATATAAATAATAAACCGTAAACTAAATTTTCATGATTATCCAAGCTTCACGAATTAAAAACTTCAATTAAAAAACAGTTACAGAAAATAATTTTCTACGAATTTTTGTGATTATTCTATATAAAAATTCGTAGATTTTTTTGCATAGATTGTAATTGCAATTTTACAAATAATAACAATAAATTCATTGTTAATGTTCATACTTATCAAAATTGAAATATTCCAAATAATAGTAATAAAATATATATATTTAAATCTATCTTATTTTATTATTTCATAAAAAAAATTTTTTTAATATGTTTGTATTAACTTTTTTAAAGATATAATAAATCCTCTCTTTTGTAAAATTATTGCCATTGATCATATTTTTAATCATTTAAAATTAAATTACTGTCTCAGTAATTAAAAATTAGATCTTGCCAAATCGTTAATTATTTTAAATAGAAACACCTATAAATGAACTGACTTATGGTTCCAATTATATGAAAATTATATATTATTTTTAATTCGTTGAATAAATATTTTATCTTTTTTATTAAATAGAAATTTTGATAGTAAATATAATTAACAAAGCTAAAAAATTATTAAGCTACTAACATGATGAATAAATTTAATAAAAAATTTTAATTTAGAATAAATCATCTCTAAATTAGCTGTAAAATTTTTTCCATTTCATCATTAGATTAAATAAAAGTTATTTAAATTTTATTTATCTTTATCAATAAAACTAATAGAATAAAAGAAATTTATATAATAGGTATATAAAATTTATGTATTTCATATACCAAATTTGATTTGTGTTACTAGCTCTTCTTTGAAATTTCAGTGAATTCTATAAAGGTTTTTTTCTGTAGAAATTAATCTTATTCTATTTATTACTTTATTTAAATTATTTTAAAAGGGTAACTTTGTTCAATCATTTATTTATTTTTTTATATTTTGCAATTTATTTATCATTTTATCTTTTATTATTCAACAATATTAATAAAAATAATTAATATATACATTAAAGATATTTTTATGAATTCACAGTCTATGACTTTCGATAGTACAAAGTACTATAAGAGTGTAACACTTATTTATAGTAAATATCGATATGAAATTGTTCATAAAGTTTTTTTTTGACTTAATTATTTTAGATTTTTATTTAAATTGTACAATTTTTTTACAGTAATTTAGTTACTGTAAATATATTTATACTAAGAACCATGAACCTTTATATTTGAATATTTATATTAAATTATAATCAATTTACATTTTGTAATGAACATATTTATAGATTACAAACCTGTAAAGATTGTTTTTAATACAATATAATTATAATATGCCAATGTATTATCATAAAAGCAATACTGTTTATTTATATTTGCAAAATTTTTCAAATAATAATATCAATATTAAATATTTTATGATTTAAATTTCAATAAATTACATGTATCACGGTTATTATTAAAATATTAATAGTACTTAAGATCATTATATAAATATTTGCTTTAATAATTATTTACAACATAATTTTAATTTATTAAACTATTAATTTTATTATTTTCATAACAATAACATTTTTCAATTGAGTTAGTTTTTTAAATATAAAAATTTTAAATTAAAAAAAATATTTATTCATTTATAATAGAAATCGTATAAATTATTCAAATAAATAAAATTAAAAATTATCAAAATTTTCAAACAAAACACAATGATTTGATTGAATCCATTTTATTAGAAGAAATTTCGTTCTTTTTAATATAATAATTTAATTAAAAAAAAAACGAAAAGAATCTATTATTATACTTTTTTCAATTTAATTTTACATAATCAATTCCATAATTTCCTTAGAAACACAAACAAGCTTATTTTGTATATTTGGTTCTGAATTTTCAGAAATTGATTTCAAAGTGCAAAGTATACTTTCAGATTGTCGCAAAATTTTAATAAGTTGGTCGCGTTCTTTAGCAACAGATGTAGTTAACAGAGTACCAATGCCAACAAATATTCTAAAAATTGCTTCAGCATCTTTAAAAAGTGTGAGACGATTGCAAATAAAATTCAACACTTGCATTTTTCCCTCAAAGTCATTTCTCTTAATTAAAGCAATTATTAAATTAAGAATGTATGTTGATACTGCAACCTGATAAAAAAAAGAAATACTCAATAATTTTATAACACCAACAACAAAATATGATCAATTATTTTATTTTTTTACATACCTGAAATTTGATAATAAAATTTCAGTAATGTAATATTATTACTAAATAATTTTTAAAAAATTAATGAATTTACTTATTTCAAAAAATTTATATGAACTTTAATTTGTTTTAAAAATAAAAATAACAAAAATATTAAATCAGAAAAACATTTTAGCTAATTAAAAAAATCATATATATACACATTAGGTATACAAATAGTATTTTAAAAATACTCAAATTCTATTTTTTTTAATTTAAGTATTTTTCTGTAAAAAGTCTTAATGATTCATTCGTAGCATTAAAAATTAAAAAAAAAAATAAAATACTACACAAAATATTTTATTTTATAATTACCTGAGCACTCTTGTTTCCAAGTGAAGACAACTCCAGAATTAATTTCAATGATTCATTTTTATATTGAAGACATAGTTTCTCTCCTGTTTCATGAACGAACATATTTGCGAAAAGGCGAAAAGTAAGCATTTGATTTGCTTCAATTGCATCTTTATTCAAATGCCGTTTTAATAAATTAAAAAATTCTTCTGTGCAAAGTTTTTCATTAACATTATTTTGCAAAACTGCTAAACGTAAAATATCAAGAACAGGAAAAACCATTGAGTCAGGCCAGTTTAAAAGTGATATTAAAACACTAATCTTTACATCTTCTACTGCTTTCTGATTCTGATTTGTAGCTAATTTTACTACAGAATCTAATGTATTTTCTAATACACTGTGACCCTTAATTTCTTGTTTTAAATTAAACTCTTTAAGTTTTTCTAAAATTATAAAATATAGATCCATATTATTGAAAAAAAATATATAAATCTTATAACTAAACATAATGAATATACTGAATATCTATTTAAAAATTTTATAAAATAATAAAACAATACCATGAATAACAGTTATATTTGCTTGTTCCAATTTTAAAAATTTCGTTAGTGGAATATACATTAATGATTTTGAACCAGATGTGCTTGGAGATTTTAAGATTGCTGAAGCAACTGATTGAGAAGTACTTTGTGCTATTGAGACAGGTATATGTCGACTACTTCCTGTGAATGGATCGTGAAATTGTTCACTACTTGCAAATGGAGTTGAAGTAGAATTTTTTATTATAAAATTTGCCACCTAAAAAATTAGTTTTACAAAAATGCTTTTTTATTTTATTTATTATTAAAAAAGAATTATAAAAAAGTTTTTTTAATTAAAACACTTATATTAAACTTTTTTGTTTGGTCATATATACTAATTATTACAAAAAATAATACATACTTGTTCAAGAAATAGTTGACTAAGACCATTATCATCAATAAATTTTTGAGCAACAAGCCAAGGATCTTGTTCATTATTATATGGTAATTTCAGAGGTGGAACCCCATCTTGTATGTCAATGGAGAAAATATAATCATATTCAATTCCATTATACAACTGCTTTCCAGAACTACTACTATTACCACCCATCACATCACCAATAAGATTCCATTTTAATTCTTTTTGAGACCAACCATAAGCTTTTACATTAGTACCTTCTTTGATTAATTTAATATCCCCATCTTTCTTTCCTGGTTGATTTAGTGAACTTGAATCTGGTAAACTGATAATATAAAATAATTAAAATTTTAAATTGATAATAGATTTATCTTTTTTTAATTTTTCTCTATGATTTTGAATCAGAACATACTCGTTTAACTTTATATCTCCAAATTCTTGTTGTGTAGTTGATTGAATATGTGCAACAGATTCTTCAAATCTTTGAATAGTCTCAGTATTGGCAAATCTATTTATATCAGTTGTAAAGATTCTAATAACACCATCAGAAGATCCACAAGCAATATCTTCATTAGGTAAAAGCTTAACACACCATATTGATTGTGATGGAAGTGTAATAGTTTGGTGCATTACACCTTGCCACCAAATTCTAATTGTTTTATCTTCACCAGATGTTACTACTAACTTTCCTCCATGAAGAGCTGACATACTATAAATATAATTAGAATGCCCATAAAAATTACCTAGGCATTCTCCAGTGACTACACTCCAATGTTTAACTATTGCATCATTGGCGCAAGTTAAAAATTCATTTTCATTGATAACAGCTATATCTCTGACACAATCTGTATGTCCTTTGAATTTATGTAAAATTTGTCCACTTCTTAAATGCACTATAACAGTCTTATCTGCACCTCCAGTAATTATAGAACCATTTGGCAAATCTGAAACACACCAAACTGCTGCTGTATGCCCTGTGTAAGTCATTTGTGGCTCATGCAATTCATTCAAATTCCACAACTTTGCTGTAATATCCCATGAACTGCTAAGAAATGATTGCTCCTCTAATCTACTAGTATTTAATGCACATACTGTACTTTCATGTGCTTTGATTTTATATGCAGGCTCAGTTTCTCCAGAATTATAAATAAAGATATAACTATCATTACTTCCAGTTATAATACATCCTTTTGGATATTTATGATTAGGATTTATTATACATATTGAATTAACAAAGTCATTATGACCTGTCATTACTACATTCTTAACATAATTTCCTCTAATCCAGTTTTAATATGAAATAGAAAAAATATATTTTATTTGTTAGAAATTGAATTATTATCATATTTTAATTAAATTTTAATAAGTATATATAAAGGGAATAATAACTAATGATAATAAAAGAAATATATCATTATTAATAATATATATATATTGTTTTCCTTTTATAATATTTGTATTATTGATTATTTAACAAGGTTAATGAAATATAGTTTTTCTTTAATAAAAATATATTATGACTTCAAAAATATTTTATTTTAAATTAAATTAAAATGTATAAAAAACAATAATCCTATTCAAATAAATAATTACTATAGTTATATCTACATAAAAAATTTGTATAAGAAGTATATAGTGTAGTTCATTTAAAAAAAAAATTATATTTCCAAAAGCTTTAATAAGTTACTGTCATTAAACTTTTATAAAAAATAATTTATATTCATTGGTTTTTTTTACTAATAAAGAACAATTTTTAAATCATAATAAATATTAATTATATTATAATTTTCAATGTTTAATAATATTTGATAAAACCTATTAAAAAATTTGATTACAAGTTTGATATTTACAACTTTTATAATATACATAATATCAGGAAGTAGTGATTGATAGTCAATAAATCATTCAACATAAAAAAAAACTTTAAAAGGATTAAAATATCTATAAGTTACTCTTGAAATCTCCAAAAGATACTTGTTTTATCCCTAGACGTTGATGTAAGACTACCATCAGCTGCAACAGCCAGACCACGAACATCTCCAGTATGTCCAACAAGTTCACGACTTAGTTTATACAAAGATTTTGCCATATTTTTTTTATTTTTTCTTTTTATTGTTTACGAAAAAATAAAAATTCTGTCACTCTCAGGAATTACTACAAAATTTATGTGGTTTTCAAGAAAGAATTTTAAAAAAATTAAAGTTTTATAAACAGTTATGGTGTAAATACACCATAAAACACACTTTTTTCAAATTATATTATTAAAGTCTATATAACACATGATTATACAATGTAGTCAACTGTGTATTAGATAAATATAGGTTACATTCTCAATTGTAAATATATAGTTATTCTCTTGCTATTTAAACTACGGATTTTTATCCTTTTTACTTAAAATGCTCTTAAAGGATCAAATATATGTTAAAATTAATTTCTTAAGGCTTCAACTGCTTTATCTAATTATAGTAGATTTAATTGAATATTATAAAGACACTAGATGATCTATATAAGGTATTTCAACTGTATAATTTGTATCCGTGTGAAAGTAATGCATATACCAATTGAAAATAATAGAAAGGCTAAGAAAGTAAAATTAACGTGATAAAAAAGCACGATAAGTGCTGATATAGTTGAACGGTCGATTTCTGAACTCATTAAGTTCAACTATTCTTTTTTGAAAGAAAAAAAAAGGATGGAATTTTTTCTTTTTTTATAAACATTATTTTTTATATATAAGAAGTGTATGTATGCAACTCTTTAATATAGTTACATAATATATAATAATGACAAACCAGTAAATGAATGTAAATATATTAAAATTTAGAATTAATTTTGGATACACTTTGATTCTAAACAACTGTAAAAAATAATTGATAATTAATTACTATAATTATTCTGATTTTGTTGCAGATAAGATTGAGGCAAATCTTTTTTTTTAACTGATATTACTAATTTAATTGTTGAGGCTTTCGAATAATTACTTTACAGCTTGTTGCTTAACACGTGACATATTTTTTTTTTTTTTTGACTTATACAAAAGCTGATTTGAAAAGATTTGCAGTTCTAAACAACTGTAATTAACTATACTTTATATTAGTAGCTAATTAGTTCTTATAGTTAACGTAGTTTTACAGGGATAATTATCGACCATTTATTGATGACTAATTATTCACTTAAAAAATTGATCAAATTCATTGTGTTTGAATAATAACAAGGCTGTGATTGATTTCTTGACATGGAAAAATTTAAAAACAAATTTCGAAGTTTCTGAATCAAAATTTTTTACTATCATAATTGGGATAGCGTTAATTTAACTATTGATTGAAAGAAATTTTTGATGAAGTCTACTGGAAAGTATTCTAAAACGAAAAATTATATGAATAAGCATAGCAGAGTAATTGTATGAACAATAAAATAAGAGAGTATATATTCTTATATAACATATAAGAAGATTTAATTACGCATTGATTCAGAAAAAAAATTTCAGGTATTAGAACTAATAAGCAATTAATAATATTTTATTAAATATTGCTAAATGCAAGTATACCTGGAGTTTTATTATAGAATATTAGCATAGAATTCATGTGCAATCAAGGTATGCGCAGTTCTAATCCATAATTGGTCAAAATTAAATTTGATTTATGAATCTGAATATTTGTACCAGTGAGATGATTAAATTCGTAAAACTTGTTAAATTTTTTCAGAAAAAAAGCAGGTATCTATGTCTGATACATCTACAATATTTTTTGTGAAATCAACTATATTTGAGGTATGCAGTTTTATAAATTTTAGATTCTTTTGAATAAATATTTTTAACGATGTTTAGTTTGTTCTGGATAAGCAAGAAGAGTTACAAAGTCATATTATCTATTTTTTGTTTTATAAGTCGATTTCATTCTGTTATTAATATTATTTTTATTAGAGTTTAAAAGCAATTCAATGAGAATTATTTGTAAACTTTTTCGATATTAAACGAAGTAATAGATTATATAAAAACAGTATAATTTCAGAAACACAACAGATTTTGTATAAAAACCTAATTTTTTCCAGAAGAAGTAAATATCAAAGATTAATCTGTATAACTGAAATTTAATTTTGTATTGACTGAAAAGTTTTTAGCAACTGTATAAAGAGTAACTTTGCTTCGGATTTGTTGCAAATTTTTTTATAAGTAGAGGTAAGCAATTTATCAAAATTTATATATATTTATTTTAAAATGATCTTTAAAAGCTTTATTTGTATTTTTCGTGAATTTCGGAATCAAAATACATAAAAACACTTTCTAGAATGTAATTTATGTCTAATCATATATCATTTTTTAATTAAGTAAGTCTTAAAAATCTTAATCTCTCTAAAAAATCTTTCTTATAAGGTTTACTTTGTAATACTAGATGTATGAAATTAAATTTTGATCGTGTATGTTGATATTGCATTATAGATTATTGCATAATGTAGTATTTGTCTAGTTCATGAATTTTTTATACGTGTTCAATATCTTGATTGATGATGCTCAGAAATTGATCTTGGCAATCCTCGACGGTGTCTATACCTCTGCAAGCTTATGACAAATTAACAATGTGAATGAATATTGATCTCATATACCACGATTGCCTACATTAGTGTCTCATCTAAATATATCCCTGAAATTTCTAATTATAAAAATGGTCAATAATATGTTTTATGTTGAATATTTTATATTTCCATACCGCAATATATAATTTACGTTAATTTTTTTAAAAAGCGAGCGATGTCTTTGAAATATATTAATATATTTTGAAAGTTACCAATGAATGGATTAAACTGAAATCACTAAAAGTTTTACCGATTGTAAATCACGTATGTATTTATTTTTATAAATAGATAGAATCATGTGTATTAATATAAATCCGTATATTTTTCGGAAAATACAAAAATCCCATAAATAGAGATATAATAAATGAAGTATGGTGAGTGTTGTTACAGCATAAACTAAGATCTTGGGCTTTATTTATATCGTGTAACTTATGCATAATTCTAAATTTAATACAAACGTTTCACACTAAAACATGAGATAAGTAGATTTTTATGGTATAGTTAACATAGAAAAATACAAACCAACTTACGTTTAATACTTATTTAACTATTTAATGTTTTTTTTTAAAAAATTTATATATCAAATGAATACTTTATTTGTATTTTCAAAATTTTTTTCGCAAATATATTAGTCAGAAGAACACTTTGTACGTTTTATTTTTTAATTTAGTAAATTTCTCACTGAAATTAATTCTTATAATTAAAAAATTAATGTAAATCATTAGATCATAAAATTTATTATGTTTATCTTTTAACTCAAATAAAAATATTCATGCAATTAAGTGTATGGTAAATATGAGAAGAATAATGGGAAATTTAATATTATTAAAGAAAGATAAATTTATTTTTAACATTACTAACTATTACGTCTTAAATTTTATTCATATTGTCAGTTATAAAAGTTAAAGTATACGTAAAATTTGTTTACCAATGAGTAGGAAGAGAAAATACAATTATTTATGTAGATAATAAAAATAAAGAGCTGCTAAAGAAATTCTTTGCAAGAGCTGTAATCGTGTATTTTATCGATTTATTTATAATAAAAAGTTTTAAATATGAAATACGAATTTTTGAAAAATAAAAACATAAAATTCTTTAATTATTAAACAAAAATAGGTTTTTACATTTTTTTATAAGTTGTTAGACGGTTTTAAACATAAGTACATGTAGCATATTTATTAATTTTAAATTAAAGAGAGCTATAAATAGTTTCAGTTTCAAATTAAATAATTAAATAGATGAAAATAAACCATATTAACTCAATCTACTTCACTTGAAAATCTTAGAATTACTTATATTTCGAATTTTAAGTTTTATTTAAATATTAATATTCTGAAATACTTATAAAACTTTATACATTTTAAGTTCATAATTATATGAATCAATTTATGATTTTGAAATTACAAGAAAAATATATTACAAATTATAAAAATAAATATAATTAAAGAATAAAATAGTAAATTCACTACGTTATATATTAAAAGGTATATTTTAGCTTTTATGATTTAAGTAACATAATAAGAATTGTATATTTATGATTTACACTTAAAAATATTGAATTTAATACACAAAATTATTATAAAGAAAGAATTAAAAATTTAGTAATCGATAAATAAAAAATATGTGACTTAATATATAAATATACTGTTAATTTAATAACAAAATACAAAGACAATATAAATAGAAGTAAGAATCGTAAAAAGTGAAAATAAAAACTAATATATTGAAATGATTAAAATAAAATATTCAAAATATGTATTAATAAACAAATATGTTAAAAATCATGATCTTATATATACACAGTATATATTGCAAAAAGTATACATTTTCTACATATATAACATATGAACAAAAATAAAATATTTTAAAAAGAAAAAATCAACTAAAACCATCAACAACATAATAACTAAAAACAAATATTATTTAAACAAAATTAAGTATCTGTGTATTTTCGAGAATTTCATATTCTATTTTTCTACTCGTTTTATTAAAAATTATAAACTCGTGATTAAAAATTATTGTTTTTAAATATTTTGATAAAGTTTGTGTAAAAAAATAAGAATAAAAAGATAATAAAAAACATAATATTAATTATTTAACACATCTTATAAAGAAAATAATTAAATAAACAAAAATATATAATTTGTATAAACAAATTAAATAATTAATTAATTTTTTTATTTTAAAACTTGTTCATATCAGAAACAGAAATAGAAATACTGAATATATATAACGCATGCGTGTTAATTTACACGTGTATCAAATATCGATACAAGTCATAATTTTAACATGAACATTAGATTATAGATTCATTATATGTTTACATAAATATTCTGTAATTATTAGTTAAACAAATAATTTATTGCATATTCTATTTTATTTATTTACCATTATATAATTGATTTCAAATTCAATGTTTTGATTTTTTTCGTTATTTTATATTTAAAACTTACCTATTGTTATATCAAATTCCATGCGTTGATAATTTCACGTTTATAATAAACTGATGAAATAGCAGTAACGTGTTGTTTTTGCAATTATTTTATTCATTATTTATTTATTTTATATAAATTATTCAGTTACTTAGAAACAATTATAAAACAATGGCTCAATAATTTTTATAATTAATTTTTATTGAATATTGTTAATTGATTATAGTATGTTATAGGTTAATAGGTTATGAGTCTAATAAATTGATAATAAACTAAACAATTTTTAAGTGTGTTTAAATTAATTAATAATAGTAAGGCTAAAAAAAAAATACAAAATGCCAAATGATCAAAAACGAATTAATGGTCCGGAATCAACAATTCCATATAGTATTTATGTAGATTTAAATGCTACTTCTACAAAAGCTTTGATAAAAAATGAATTTCAAACGCGAACAGATTCTAGAAAACATAAAGATTTTCGGAAAATGTGTAAATAAATATAAAAATTCTAATTATTTCATAACATTGTTTGAAAATATTTGTTTTCAATTTTGTAAAATATATTTAAAAAATTGTTTTAGTTATAAAAATTGGTGTTGTGAGCAAAGCAAAGGGTTCAGCCTATATTGAAATGGGACAAACCAAAGTAATATGTTCAGTATTTGATCCTAGAGAAATTCCAAATAAAATAAATTATAGTACACAGGGAGAATTGTTCTGTGAATTTAAGTTTGCCTCTTTTGCTTCCTGTAAGAGAAAAGGTCACCAACAAGATGCACAAGAAAAAGAATATAGTCTGATTATGCAAAGAGCTTTAGAACCAGCTGTTTGCAGAGTAATTTAAACATTTAAATACTTATTTTAAAATTGTAACAAGTATATAGAAAATTAAAATTTACTTTTAGCATGAATTTCCAAATTTTCAAGTAGATGTTTACGCTTTAGTATTAGACAATGGTGGATCAGCTCTAGGTGCTGCAATTATGGCTGCAAGTTTGGCATTAGCGAATGCAAGTGTACCTATGTTTGGAATAGTCACAGCAGTAACTGCTGTAAATTATTATATTTTTGTTAAAAGTTATTAAATGTTATACAAATATAAAAAAATAAATATTTTCAATCATTTTAGGGTATGTACAATGACTTACTTTTAATAGATCCAACTGATAAAGAAGAATCACTTTGTCTATTACCGATTAAAAAAAGGAAACCTTTGGATCATGGAATTATAATGCAAGCAATATTATCACAACATGATCAAGTGTCTGAATTTTTCTTAGTAGGTAGTATGGATGTAAATTTTGTGAAAACTTCAATTGATGTTTTAAACAAAACAAGTAATGAAATTTACTCTGTACTACAACAATCTCTCAGAAAATCTATAATAAAAATTATGATAAAAAGGAATAGGGAAGGAAACGAAATTAGATTCTAAATATTGTACAACTATTTATTATTAATGCTTGTAATTCAATTATTTTTAAATATTTTAAATACAAAGTAAAATTATATTTTAATCTTCAGGTTTTTCTGGTGGTGGACCACAGGGTTGTAACATCTTTTCCATAAGATTAAAACGAACTCTTGCTTTTGCTTCATTTTCAGCAATAGAAAAAAAATTTAAAAGGTCATAGTGACCCATATAAGAACTGCATGAATCTCTATGTTGATTTACAAGCCATTCAAATTTTGTTGTATCAGCATGACCTGTTCCAATATATTTGGACTGGAGATGCTCCAGCTGAGTATGAATAGTATATCTTTCTCCCATTCTATATAATTAAATTTTAAATTAACAATGTAAATCAACTTTGTAAAATAATTTTTTTACGTTTACATATAGAATTTTATATTTATACTGTATTTTATGAATATTAAATATAATTGGTGATAATATAATAGAATTAATAAATTTTACCTAAAAAGTTTTATAAATTTTTAAATATTACAAATCCACAGTACTAATATATCATTGATGCAACATTCGTAAAACTAATTAACTTAAACCTAACCTCGGTTAGTTATTACACTACTTTGGTATATATATATTTAATGCAAATTTCGTTACACCGCTAATACTTGATTACGTATGATAATTATGTCAAATTGAAACTAGAAATTTTATGAAATATACTGATTGGATATTGTCTAAATAATCGATTCTATACAATACAATACTCGTGTAAATTGAATTTGATATAAACACTAGCAATCATTGTAGTCCAAAATTTCAAGCTAAACAACGTTAATCATATGAAGTATTCAGCATAATCACGATTTATTACATCACCGTTTCAAAATTTACTCAACTCGATAAACGAGATTCGAAATCGAAAACTTCGATATTTCAAACTTCGAGATGGTGTAGCTATTTGTAGAGTACAAAGAACTTAACAACTAATTGGTTTGTGGTACTTAATGCAGGCGTGGAACAACTTTCAGTGTTATGTTATACAACTTATCAAAAACAGTGAATAATAAATAATGTTTTTCGAATTTTTTTTCAAGCATTATTAACATACATATAAAAATTAAAAGGAATATTATTTTCAGTACATTATATATAATAAACCGTATTAAAATGGGTTCGAATAAACGCCACAAAACTGAAAAAAATCGAGAAATGAAGAAAAAGCGTCATCGAAGTCGCTCTCGTTCATACTCTGCAGAACGTGATAGAACAGAGAAACATAGACATCACAAAAAGCATAAAAAAAAAGATCGCAAAGATTATGATAGCGATGGTAAGTTAATATTTTTAAAGATAATACACTACAATTCCTTCACTAATATTTTTAGTTTGTTAAGAAGTTTTCTTGCTCTGCAGTGGAGATCGTGAGTGCACCGCCACCTCCAAAAATTTCAAGGACATCACAACTCTCAACACCACCTCCACCAGACATATCTGTATTAGTGAGTTAAATTCAAACAATTTTCATAAAATACTGATTAAATCTTTCTTTTGTGTGTATTAATTTATTTTTTGAGATTAATATAATAAACAATTAAAGAAAGTTAATATTGCTTTAAAATAAAGCAAGATAAGTTATATTTTTTGTTCAACCATTTAAGTTAAATAATCAAATTAAAAAATTTATATATCAGTATACAAGTAATTAATATATTTAATTTTGAACGATTAAACTATACTTTTCGCTTAAATTTTATTTTATTTAACTAAAGAATCATTATTTTATTTTAATAGAATATAATTTAAATAAAATCTCCAGTTTGGTTAAATTATATTAAAAAAATTTTTTATTTGTGAAATAATGTAAAACTCTAAAAATTTAATTGTTTGATAAAGTTTAATTAAATTATTTTACCACAAACAAAAGATATAAATTAAAATATATTTACTTTAAAATAAAATAACAAATTTTATTGTTCAATATAAATTTAATTATCTCTTTGTGTAATTATTTCATTTATTAGAACAAAGAAGATAAACATTCAACTCAAATTAAGGAAGACAAGTCAATTAAACAGAAGAAATCACCATCTCCTCCAAAAAGTGGACAATCACAAACATCTCTTTCAATTGAAGAAACAAATAAATTAAGAGCCAAACTTGGATTAAAGCCTTTAGAACTAGATAGTGGACCTAAAGAAGGTTCAGATATTATTAAAGATGATTTGGGAGAATTTCGTCATAAGCCTGCGATTAACACAGCTGAAAAGGAAAGAATGCAAAAAATTAAAGAAAAAATTAATACAATGAAGCAAAAACGACAAATCGAATCTTCTTTAGCTTCTACCAAGACTTTAGGTGAAAGTGATTCAGATGATGATACATTAGCATGGGTTAAAAAGAATAGAAAAATTCAAGAAGAAAAAAAAAAAGCAGCTGAGAGAGTAATTTAATCATTTTTATTTATATAATAATTTATTTTAGAAAGTTATTGATTTACC
Source organism: Platyscapa corneri (assembly GCA_018907185.1). Lineage (NCBI taxonomy): Eukaryota > Metazoa > Arthropoda > Insecta > Hymenoptera > Agaonidae > Platyscapa > Platyscapa corneri. Next base: position 295,231 of record JACCHW010000085.1, read on the forward strand.
CAAAAATATGGTTTACAGGCAAAAATGTTAGATCAAATGGATGAAGAATTTGGAATAGGAAATTTAGTAAAAGAAGAAGTACACAATGAAAGGAAAAATGCATATACTGATAAAGACTTAAAAGGTCTTAAAGTTGAACATAATTTGGTATGTTTTTAAATTTTAAGTAAAATTTGTTTAATATTTTCATTTTCTATAAAGATTCTTTTAATTATATTTTAAAAAATTTGTTTACATATGATACAAATTCGTTACATTTTTTGTTAAACTGTTTTTTAAAATCAATTTTAAACAAAAAATAAGGTTTCTTGAAACAAAAGATATTTATTAACATAAATTAAAAATCAAAGGTTATACTATAAAATAGATATGCTATAAAAATAAAATATTTCGTGCTGTAATTTTAAATGGTTTATAAATTAAAATTTTCTGTAAGAATTAAAATCATTTAATATTTTTTCTATAAATATTCTAATTAAATTATTATTTATTATTCAAGAAAAAATAAACTCACTCGAGCTAATGTATAATTTTTAATAAATTTTTAGGATAATTTTCAAGAAGGAAGTTCTGTCATATTAACATTAAAAGATCAAGCAGTGTTAACGGAAGATGATGATGTGCTTGTAAATGTTAATATGATTGACAATGAACGTTATAAAAAGAATGTTTTAGTGAAATCAAAAAAACTTGTTTATGACGCATACGAGGAAAGTAATTACGATGATTATGGAATGCCATTAAATAAAGTTTTAGAAAAATATGATGAAGAAATTGATGGGGAAAAGCATCAAAGTTTTGCCATAGGTTTAGTTGATATGAAAGCAATAAAAGAACGACAAGCTGCAATTATAAAAAATCGTCTTGCTAATAAACGATTAGAAAGTTTACAATTGTCAGAGCCAAAATTAGCAAGTGAATATTATAATGAAGATGAGTTAGTTCAATTTAAAAAACCAAAAAAAAAAATTCGGAAAATTAGAAGTAAAAAAACTCTAAAAGCAGACGATCTTATTTCGGACAACAATGATTATTTAAAAGATTTGGGAAGTAGAAGACGGCGAAAGAAAGATGAATGTAAATTAGAAGAAACAAATGAAATTTTAGATAATGATGATTTAGAAGGTACTAACATAAGTAAATAATTAATTAATTAATTTGATACTTTGAAATTTTTTTTAATAGATATCTATTTTATATTATAGCACCAAAAGAAGATCTTAGTGGCTTAAAAATTGAGGAAGAAGATCATGATTTAGATAAAAAAATAAAACAAAAAGCTGAACGTTTAAAGGGACCAGTCTTATCATTAAAACCTGAAAAAATTGCAATGTCTATTAAAGAGGAAGTAGAGATGTCAGCAGAAAACAATTTGACTGGTAATATTGTATTAAATTCAACTGCTGAATTTTGCAGAACACTTGGAGACATTCCAACATATGGTCAAGCTGGAAATCGAGATGAAAATAATCAAGAGTTTATGGTAAATTGTGTATTTTTATAATCATTATAATTTTAAAAAAAGTTTTTAATTAATTTAAAAACTTTATTTGAAAAAATATCATTTCAATTTTGGGTGCTAAAAAGTATTGAATTGTGTTATTCAGATAATTATTCTTAACTAATAATTTAATAGTATAACTTTATATTATTTTTTGTAAATTCTGTTATAAAGTAATAGACTAAAATTAACATTAATTGTCTTATACAATCTTATTTAATTATTTATTTAATAAGAATAAAAAATTACAATCTTCTCTCAAACGTGAAAACAAAAATTAAAATGTGCATTATAAACATTTTTTTCATTTCAGGATTTTGAAATGGATGAAGTGAAACATGAATATATGGATGATGATGATGATGATGAAATGAATGGTAGAGGAGCTTGGAATACCGTGAAAATGGGTAAATAAATTTTTTGTAAAATTGAAAATTATATGCTAATGTTACAAATATATTAAAAACTAAATGTTTATATTTTCAGATCAAGTTTTAATAGAACCAGCTGCTATGGAAGCTGCCATTCTAGATGCTGAACCATCGCTTGATCAAGGGGTTGGAGGAGCATTAAGATTAGCTATGAGTAAAGGTTATCTTCAAAAAGAGGATTCAAATCGGCCCTCAGCATCAAGATTTGCCCATCTTAAAGCACAAAATTACTCTATAGAAGATAAAACATATGGGTATTTTATTTATTTATTTATATATGTGTGTATACATATATATATATTTTCAAAAATTTATATCCAGAAATTATTTTAATTAAAATTATTGTAGAGATGATGATAAGTTTGGTAGAAGGGATAGGTTTAATGGTCCAACTTCAGATTTTAAAGAGAAGGATGGTTTTAGACCTAATGTAAAATTAGAATACATCGATGATGACGGTCATGTATTAAATGCAAAAGAAGCTTTTCGATATCTTTCTCATAAATTTCATGGTAAAGGGCCAGGAAAAAATAAAGTATGTATAAGCTATTAAAAATAAAAAATTAATGGTTGAATATTTAAAAAAAAAAATTTTTTTAATTGATTTTTGTTTGTCAGGTTGAAAAACGAATGAAGAAAGCAGAACAGGAAATTTTAATGAAAAGAATGTCTTCAACAGATACTCCATTAGGCACATTAACACTATTACAAGCAAAACAAAAAGAAACACAATCGCCTTTTATTGTTTTAAGCGGCAGTAAGCAAATGCAAACGTAAGTATCTATTATTTTAACTAGACTTTACAAATAAACTTTTTTAATAAAATAAATTTTTATTTTAGGGCCAGTATTTCAAAAACTAAGAATTAAAAATCCTGTACATATTTAAAATGTATACGTGCATTCATACGTGAAATAGATTATTTAATAAATGTTAGCTTAAACTGCAATTAAAAACTAGTATACGTAATGTATTTCATTATTTTAAAAAATAAAATTTAAAATTGATAAAAATAAAAATTTCTTCATAAATTTTGTTTTTTAAAAGTTTATGATTAAGTTTTGTTCATTATTATTTAATTAATAAATTAAGCAATTTTAACTCCAATAATTTTCACCAAAAAATTTACCGTACAAAAAGTATTATTATATAAATAGCAGATTTATATTTAACTTTAAATGTATATATCTGAAATTCGTGAGAATAGTGAATAGTAAGTGATTTTATTGTTAAATCATGATTCAATATCATATTATAATTATAATTGAATTATAAAAAAAAAATGAAAATTAAATTACACACACACAAGTATACATACTGCTTAGATTTTTTAATACAACTTCTAAATTTTCCATATCAAGATTAAAAAGTTAAAAAATATTGAAAACAATTTAAAAAGTAAATTCTTTATAAAATATAAATATAGTAATGTTTATAAATGAAATGAAAATTTTTAAAAATTATTATTAAAAATAGAAATTAATATAAGATATATAAATTAATGGATTTATTTTTTACCTGATATAACTGTAAATACCAAATTATTAAGTAAGAAAACGTATAAATTTTTTAAACACGATCAATGATCATATATTACAAATATTAAATTTAAGGCAAACTTTCTACAATATGATGTAATCAATGCTTCATCCATCAAGGTCAAACAAATCCATTTATACATTTGAAATTTTACAATTTATATTGTTTGAAAATAACATAATTCTGAAATAGTAAAACAGTATAAATGCAGCAATAAATAAAGAACAATTGTTACACATATCCCATTTATTGATCGAAACTACACAGTAGTTCTTGTCACAATCTTTAAAATTGGAAAATGTGAAATGTAAAAAAGAAAAGAATATTTAAACTTCTTCACGAATTTTAAATGAATTAAAAATAGTTGTTTGTATTTTGTTAATTAAATGAAAATATCCAATTTGTAATAGTTCTTGAATTTGTTCTTATTAAATTGTAGCATATGTCTGGTTTTTATAGCTTCAAAATTTTATATGAGGAAAATGGATCATGGAGTATTGCTTAGCTTAATTGTCCACAATCAGCAATAATAATTTTCTTCGAAGTTTTGCCACTCTGTGAACCATAGCTTTCAAGTTTCTTGACAACATCTAGCCCTGCATAAAAATTCTAATATTTATGTTTTGTAACAACTTTTAATCGTTTAAGGTTTATAAGTAATGTACTTTCATTATAATAAATGTAAATTATATTACGTAAATATTTGTGAAACTATTACTATGAAATTTTAAATGAATTAAACATTAAGTTCAGGTCATAAAAAATTGAAAAATCTATTGAATTTAAAGTCAATAAATTTTATTTACATATGTTAAAATATTTTAAGAACAATAATAACTTTTACTAAATTATTAAATACTTGATTTAATGTTTACAATTTTTAAAATTAACAAATTAATTATACTTGACAATAAATATAAACATATAAATATACTGTAAAAATACAATAAAAAAGTTAAAATCTACAGGGTTTTCAGGTTATATTTTAGAAAGAACTATATAATAGTTAAATTAAAAATTAGAAGCAAAAAAAAGTTCAATAAAAGTACAATATAATAAAATGATTGATACAAATAATATAAAATCAAATTGAAATTAAAACCAATTTATACGTACCATCAACAACAGAACCAAAAACAACATGTTTACCATCCAACCAAGTGGTTTTGATTGTTGTGATAAAGAATTGCGATCCATTAGTGTTAGGGCCTGCATTAGCCATAGACATGATACCAGGTCCAGTATGCTTAAGTTCAAAATTTTCATCGTCAAATTTAAATCCATAAATAGACTTGCCACCAGTACCATTATGATTGCTGAAATCGCCACCTTGACACATAAAGTTGGGTATAACACGGTGAAAACTGCTTCCTTTGTAACCAAAACCCTTTTCACCAGTACAAAGAGCGCGGAAGTTCTCCGCCGTCTTAGGTACTATGTCAGAGCGTAACTCAATTACGATACGACCCACCGACTGGCCATCAGCAGTCATGTCAAAATAAACTCGTGGTAAACCCATTATCAGGCAAAGTTTTTTTTAACTACAAAATAAAAAATTTTTTTTTATTTCATAACACGAAACATTTAGGAAAAATTGGTTATAGAAAAAAAGTTAAAATTAACACGTACATAAAATTATAATTTTTATAATATATATGCGATAAATAAATTATTTAAAAATTTTACATATTTAAGTGGTTTAAATAATTCAAATAAAAAAGAAATTATGAATCTTTTAAATTTAGATTCTTCATTTTTTCTCTTTGTATATTATTTATAATTATCAAATAAATAACTTCAATATTTGATCAAATTTATTCTAGAAACAATATAAAAAATTAAATTCTGCAGTAGAAATTTACAATTACTTATTTCTAAGCATTATACAGTTAATGAGATTATTATGTTAATAAATTAATATTAAAGTTAACATTAATTTATAATTAAGAAATATACTTGAATTATAAAGTTTATCTACACATACACACATATATGTTTTTAATAAGTTGGTTAAGCAAAACTTAATTATCAATCTAGTTTCATAATTAATTTTCTGATGTATATAAAATTAATGTCTCAATGAAAACTTACTACAGTCATAGGAAACATTTTATACAAAATTTTTGTTACAATTTTAAATGAATTATTTTCTTAGTTACCTTTAAAATCTGTTTCTACATACATACACATACATATGTGTATAATTTAAATTATCTTTAGTTTTATAAAAACATAATAATTGATTAAGTAAATTATAGAAAATAAAAGCTTTATTGTAATAGAAATTTAATTGTTTTATATTGAAAAACTTTTCATTAAATGGTATTAAATTTTTTACAATTATCTTTTATCTCATATGCACATCAAAATAAGCAAAAGTTTTTGATAACCAGCGATCAATTTATCATAAAAAACTTAAAAGCTTATCTTTCAATTTCAAAAGATAAGAGAAGGTAAATAAAATTTTGATATAAAATCTTTTTTCTGCAACAATAATGTTTCTTTACAATTAAGAATTATTTAAAACAAATAATTATATAAAATAAATTGTCTTATAAGTTAAAATTATTTAAAAAAAAAAATAAAACAGGCTATTGAATAAAAATACACATTTTTTAATTAAAAAAATTCTATTAGAGTTTAGAATTGAACATTTTTTATTTAAATTGATTTACTAATATTTCATTAAAAATATCAATATAAAACTATTATTTTCGAATAAACAAAAATAAATTTTAATAATTTAATAAATAATTAAATTTCTATTTGCTTACATATTAATTATTCTTAATAAATTATTATTTTAATTTTACCGAAAACCTTATTAACAAAAAACTATATCATTAAAATTAATTAATAATTTACTTAATTTGATATTTATCCTAAAATAAAACATTTTTACGCTTAGTTTTTGCGCTTACAAGGCTAAAATTTGTAAAATTCAAAAATAGGGTGTAACAATATAAAAAATATAATAATAATAAAAGTCAGAAGGTGTACAAAAATGTTTGAAAGTAATGCTAGATCCAAAGACTACACATAATAGCTTTGAGCGCCTGAACTTTCCAGAATACCAGTCAGAGGCACCAAACGATTGCGAACTAATAAATTATATGGACCGCATACACGAATGTGTATGGATTAGTGTTATATTTTCAGCTAAGAAAATGTGCCTATGAAGATAGCGATATAACACTAAAATTTTAATTATTACATACTTTTTGCTAAGTTTAAACCCCCAAAAAATTATTTGTGATCGTTTATCCCTTTAGATTCATTCTATTTGTATCTGCATCTTTTTTACTTATTCAGATATTCACAAAAATTGGAAGACAAAATTTCGGGTGCTATAAACGAAGCGGAACAAAAAGACAAAAAAAATAATATTAAAGAAATGTAATTAAAAGAGACAGCTAGAACCGCGTTGGAAATGAACCCAGTAAAACTATATTTGGCATTAATGAAAAATTATTAAAATAATCAGTCATATAAGATACAGAATAAACCTATAATTAAAATTCATGGAAATCAGGGCTAGTATACGATGATTATTTAGATTTTTAAAAATCGCTTTGTTTAACATAGGTGGTTATTAAATAAAAAACAGTGGTTATAAAAAGGAAAAAATGTACGCATTCTACAATCGTAAGCGGAAATTCTCCTGATTCGCCAATAGGGGGGAGTAAAAGAACACATGCTGTGTCGCCATTGTATTAGCCTTGAAGTTATTACACGCATGTCGGAATGTTTTACACACATAGACAGTGCCTCTCCGTAAGTTCGCGCCCCAAAAATCTCATATACACAGAGTTCTATCTCGCTTACATTAGTGAGACCGCGTGGGATTTCGTTACTGTTTTTTAAGAACCACTACAAAAAAACACTGGTTTAGCGTTATTACATTTTAAAAATTAAACACTGTTTTCTACACAGTACAGACCACCATAAATATAATTTTTCTTACCTTTCGTATCTTTTAGAAGTGATTTTCTAATAAATACCTAATATTCTTCTCTACAGACTCGCCGGCGACTTGATAAAAAGTGCGCGAACGTTAAGAATGGCGGATTTTTGACTCGTATGTTCGCCTCACGCAATATTGTCTGTGATTTGATAATTCAAGAAAGGTTTCTTATTTGGTATTAAGCCACGCCCATTCTACAAAGTTTTGACGTCATCTTAATGTAAAACTACCATTGGTTCCATCAACGTTCTTGATTATCGCGCCAAGTCTTTACTGTTTCAATATGTAAAATATTTTTTTGAATAAAACAGTACTCAATAAAATTCGTTCATATATTGAATATTACCTACTTACTAAAAATTTTGAACAATGTAGATAAAACCAAAGATTTACTTGCAAATCTAATATCTCAAAAAATATTTATTACAAGAATTTATTAAAAATTTCTAATAGTTTGTTTCTAACTCTTAAATTACTTAAATGAATATTATTATAAAAGTATTTAAAATGCCTAATTGTATATAAATATTACTACCTAATATTATTAATCTAAAATTATTATTTTAATTAATTTTTACCGTTTACTATAAAATAGTATAAATAATAATTCAATTTTAAATAGTAAAAAAATTTTATATAACCAATATAAAATTGTATATGAATATTATATAATTTATATAAAATATTTTAAATAATAAAATTTTATTTGTACAAAATAAAAAACTGAAATATTTTTGAAATATTTATTTTATATATAGAAGATAAAATATTAATACAAATCACTTTAAAAAGAAAAAATATGGGAATCAGATACATTATATTTTATCAAATTAATTATTTTGTGCTGGAGGCTTAGACCAATCTACACTTAAAATCAAATAATCATATCCGTGTCCATGTAAACCATCAATTGCTTTAGCAGCTTCTTCCTTTGATTTATAATGTACATAAGCAAAACCTTTACAAGCATTTGTATTCTTTTCCTTTGCTAAATAGAATTTATGAATTGCACCAAATTTCTTAGCAAGTTCTTCTAAATCTGCATCCGTTGTGTTTTCTGACAAATTAGATATTCTGATAGCTGTTGTATCATCTCTACGTTGCATTAACATGGAATCACCTCGTTTATTGCCTCCATCGCGCATACTGGGAGGAACATATTTACTACCCTGTGGCTTACTTAAATCTCCCATGCCAGGTCCCCCAACTGCTGGATTAAGTGATGGCTTTTTGTCATCTGGAACTTTATTAGCTGAAATAAATTATTATGCTTTTAAGGCATTCACATGAAATATATTATGCAAAAGAAAATATAAATTATCTAAGTAATAATTAATAATTTTCTTATAAATATTTATTATATAATAGATTGTTAAAGAAATAGATTATGTACATTTTATATCTATTTAAATATGTAAAATTATATATCATAAAACTTAATTTTATTTACCTGTATTTACGATTAAAATGAACAATTTTTAATTTTTTTATATAAATTTTTGTTAATATATACTTACTACCACCAAGAACTGTGTCTTTAAATGGACACTTCGAGGTCCAATGTTCTCCATTACAATTTCGGCATTTGACGACACCTTTATCTCCCATGCTTTTCAATTTATCTAACGAGTCTTCCTCCACTTTATTCTCTTCCTCTTTGCTTGAAAGAAACTGCATAAATACATCTTCTGCAATAACTGTGGTGGCTGGATTTGGACCAGGACCATCATCTGCAGAATCTCCATATTTAGACCAATTTTTGCGAACTGCAATAGTCTTGGAAACAGTACGATGTTCAATTTTATATGTTCGAACTACTTTAACTTTTTTATTATCATCATTCAATTTATATTCTGTCATTATTTTAAAATCATTTTCATAAACGACAGAAGGAGGAGGAAGTGTAATGGATCCTTCATCTTCAACATCATCTGCCCAACTGTTTTTTATTTCATAATTCAGTGGCATCTGTAATACAAAAAAATTATATTAAAAAATATAAAATTAAGAAATTTAAATAATTAGAATATTTAATTATTTAATTAATTAATTTATTTATAACATTACTTTATATCATCAAAGTTGATACATTATAAAATCATATATAAAAATAAATACCTAAAATTTGTAAATATTCAAATTTATTAATAATACATTCTATATAAAAATGCAATTCAATATGCTTTGCGACTAATTTTCATCGGGGAAAATAGTACTTATTTTGTACTTAGTTAAAAAATTTATGTTCTATTATATAATATATTATTTTTTAATTATTTTAAACAACTTAAATACCTATACTTACTTTCAATTTTTGATAATTCTTGCGCTATTCTTAGAATAAATATAATTATAAAATTTTTTAGCTTACAAAAAAAATAAGGCTAGGAGAACAAACGCAGACAATATGTATATTATATACTTCTACCGTGATTATCAGAAACTATGTTATTTAGTAATGCAAGCAACTCGCACAAAAATATATTGCCTTACATTATGATCATCTTATATTAATGTACGTGATAAACATTTTTTTAAATTGGTATATTTATATTAAATATTTGCTTTAATTACAAAAATTAATTAATTAAATAGAAAGTTATTAAAAAATATGTTTGCTCATTATGAAATAGCTGTGTAAATATTATAAATTTTATATTTGAAATTTTGTACGTGTAAAATATGAAACACTTGGAACAATGTATTTAATGTATTTATTGTATGAAAATTTCTCTATTCCAATTATTCATTTTTTATAAATTATTGTAAAATAAATATATTCTTTTAAGTGCAATAGTAAAATCTGTTTATTTATTTAAATATTAAGCAGTTTCATTATAGAAGATTTATAGAAACAAAATTTTTCTTCGAAATTGTACAAATATTTACTAATAAACTTTCAAAATTTTATTGATATTCTTAATTTATTCGTTAATATTACGTAATATTTTTAATTATTCATTTCTTATAATATTTATTTTTAGTTATTTATTAGTAATAAGACTAATGGTAAAAAATATTTTAAATAAGTATTGATATTTTTATTGATTTTGCCCTAAATCAAAATAATCTAAACGATCAAAATTCGCGTTTCTCAGTTATTATAATATTTTAATCTTAAGAGCGCGAATTAATAGTATTTGAATGTATGCTTTAATTTTAGGGAAAGAAAGAAATTGGTTAGTAATAGATGACTGGTCACGAAATTATAATTATATATGAAACAGTTTAAAATTATACAAAATAGATATATGAATATTATATTTCCTTTTAGATATTTTTCTCTTTCACGGAGAGTTTCTATGCTGATTTATATAAAAATACAACCGATATTATACAATTAATATTTATCGTGCAAGCGGGCTTGCGATTTTCTCTTTTTTATGTTTTTTCCATTTCATTGTCCTTTACATACAATAAAGCAGTATATTGTTCTTGTTTCTGACATTTATTTAGTTTTTTCCTTCATTACCCTTTGCGTTGTTAGAATTCAGAATTCGCTTCTCTTTCAAAAAAGTTATTATGAAATGTGTTTAATAATTAAATTGAAAAATTTCACAATGTCTATTATTATTTTATTTTTATAATACACAATGAAACCTTAAAAAGATTAATATAGGGATCTTACTTATATTATGGTACATTAGATATAAGTAATAAAGAAGCTGTTTGAATATTTTTGTGAACATAAAAATACTATTTCTGTGAACATAAAAATACTATTTCTGTGAACATAAAAAATTGTTTACGTAATATATTTTATAAATATAATGAAGTGCAAAGCATTGATTATTTAAAAAAGCATTTGATATATATACTTAATATTAATTTACTTTATTAATTTATTATATACTTTACTAATTTAATATTTATTTTTTTTATTAAAATTATATTATATTAATTTCATTTTATTTTCAATATTTACTCGTTTTTATTATCCGAGTGGATAAAGGATGAATGAAAAGCAGAAATAATGATAAAAGATAGTTGATGATTTATTTACGTATGAACTTCCTAGAAACATATCTAAACTGAGGCGAAAAAATGAAAATATATTAATTAATAGTTAAATAGCTAAAATTGTTAATAAAATATTACATTTACTAATAAAAGAAGTTATTTTTTATTTTAACTTCTCTTTCGGGACTTCCATCAAAACTCCTTAGTGTTTACTCCAAGAGAACAAAAACTTCGTTATAAATATTATCGAATTTAAGAAATGAAAATTAACAGTTAACAAATTTATAGGAATATTCTTTTCAGAATTGGATTCGTAACATGTAATTATTAAATTCAAGATAACGGAATGTTTGATCATAATGTTGTTTTTGCATATCACTCAATTTATTAACAAATACTTTAGACACACATATACGCAGTACTTTTTATCTTACGTATTTTTATGTATTTAACTATTCAAAATATTCTCATTACTTTTTAAATATAACTTTCTGAAAATAACGTGTATAAAAAATTGCATTCAAACCCGTCAACTATTAATCGATACACAGAGATTATTAAATCGTTCCATTATCAAAAGAAGAAAAGTTAACTTTCTTTTTATAAGTAAAAATATTGTTAAAATGAAATTAAATAATAATGAATTAATTTTTTAAAATATATTTTTAATTTTTATACCTAAAACAATATTTTATTTGAATTTACCGCCAAAAACTTTATCCACTTTTTTCGTAAATGCATCTACAAGGTTGATTCAAGTTAACAAAAGTCAGAGTAAAATGAAGTTAAGCATTAAACAAAACAACCAAATTCAAGCAAGTCATACATGAAAATTTATATCTATTTTTAAAGCTGTCTTTCAACTTTAAATAACAGATAGCTAGAGTAAGCTATTGGAATGTCTGTCGTCTTGTGGTTTTCTATTGAATGTGAATATTCTAGTAGTTGACATCTAAATCATTTCAATCCAAAAACACCTCAGTGGTACCATGAAACGTACGTACGCCTATTATTGATATAATTCTTCATTTATAGATTTAATCGAATATAGTTTTTATTATATTTTTTAACGCATTTATTTAGATAACTAATACAATTTATATTGTTGTTCTTTTAAGAATTCAATAAAATAATAAAATACCGTTGTATTATTAGTAATAATTTTGACTTAAAAATGACAATATTTATTTTATTAAACATGATTTTTAGAAAATACAATGTATTTAATTGTAATTCTGGCTGTGCTGAGATTATTAAATTCCGTAGATGGATTAATTAAATATCAACCTGAAGCTGTTCACATTGCATATGGAGGTATAATGTATTTAAATAACAATACAAATTAAAATGTATTAAATATGAAATAATTAAAAATTGTTATGTGTAATGTATGCAAATGTATATTAATTTCTGTTACATGAAATATTTAAATATAAAAATTCTTGATGTAATAATTAATTTATTTGTTTTAAATTATAAATTATTCATGTATTTGCAACTATCTTAGATTTTTATATTTTATATTTATTATTTTTTATTGAATAATGTTATTTGTGAATAATTAATTTTTCAATTTTAATAATAAAATTTTTCTTTTTGTAACAAATGAAATTTTAGAAAAAATTCATGATATTGTTATAACTTGGAGTACAAAACAAGATACACAAGAATCAATTGTAGAATACGGTATTGGAGGCTTTACTTTAAGTGCATATGGTAATTCAACAGTTTTTATAGATGGTGGATTTAAAAAACGCAAACAATATATCCATAGAGTATGGTTGAAAAATCTATCACCTGACAGCAAATATTGTAAGTAAAATGTAGAAAATGTATTATAATAATTGCACATTCATCTTATCTATTTTATAGTTATTTTAATTTATATCTATATAATAAAATAAAAATAATAATAAAAAATGATATTGAATTGATATGTATATAGTTATATATAGTATAAGGACTATAAAGCTATATAAATTATTGTAAGTTATAATGATTAAATCTTAAATAATTACATTTATTTTATGTAGCCTATCATTGTGGTAGTAATCTTGGATGGTCAGCTAGTTTTTATTTTATCACTGCACCGGATGATTCTGAAAATTGGTCTCCTCGGATAGTTATATTTGGTGATATGGGAAATGAAAATGCTCAAAGTTTACCTAGACTTCAAGAAGAGGCACAAAGAGGTCTTTATGACACTGTTATTCATGTAGGAGATTTTGCATATGATATGAATACTCATGAAGCTAGAGTTGGTGATGAATTTATGAAACAAATTGAAGAAATTGCTGCTTATTTACCGTATATGACAGCTCCAGGAAATCATGAAGAAAAGTATAATTTTAGTAATTATAGGTAAATGTAAAATAAATTTTCTTACTATTCTTTTTGATTTTATTTTAACCTGTTTTTTAATATATTTTATTAGAGCTCGATTTACAATGCCTGGAGATTCTGAAGGATTATGGTATAGTTTTAATCTAGGGCCTATACATTTTGTAGCTATTGAAACTGAAGCTTATTATTTCATGAAATATGGAATAAAACAAATTGTTAAACAGTATGAATGGTTAGATAACGATCTGAAAGAAGCAAATAAACCTGAAAATAGGTAAAATGGACATAACATAATTTTTTTTTGATAATATGTAAATTAATTATTTTCTTATTTAAAGTATTATTTCCTTTTAAGATTTAAAAGACCATGGATTGTTACTTTTGGCCACAGGCCAATGTATTGTAGTAATTTAAATTCTGATGATTGCACAAATCACCAGACTTTGGTTAGAGTAGGATTACCTTTTATGAATTGGTTTGGTTTAGAGGAATTATTTTTTAAACATAAAGTAGACTTAGAAATTTGGGCACATGAACACAGCTATGAAAGACTTTGGCCAATATATAATTTTAAAGTATATAATGGAAGCTATTCTGATCCATATACAAATTACAAAGCTCCAATTCACATTATTACTGGTTCAGCAGGATGCAAAGAAGGAAGAGAAAAGTTTATTCCACATATACCATCTTGGTCATCGTTTCGTAGTTCAGACTATGGATATACAAGAATGAAAGCTTATAATAAAACACATTTGTACCTAGAGCAAGTTTCAGATGATAAACAAGGTGAAGTAATTGATAGAGTTTGGTTAATTAAAAATAATCCTTTTCCAATCTATGTAAAACCTAAATTGTAATGTAAAATAATTTGTGTATGTTCTAGTAAGTTTGTATTATTAAAATAATGATACATTAAAATTATGTTAATTTAATATTCAAATATTCTTATGATAAGACTTTTAATTATCATTTAAAACTTTTTTAAATGTATGACAATAAACATTTTTATGAATATACTTTTTTCTATAGTTATTTACAAAAAAATCATTGATAAATTAATTTATTAAGTGTCTTAATAACATTTTGCTTAATGTTAAAAAAACATTTAAATTGAGCAAAAACATTTTTGTAAACAGTTCTGTGGCGTGTACGTTAGAATATTTACTTTTATTTGTAAGTGGCGGGCCGGACCGATGTTGCTGCGCGCCGACAATTCGGCGCGCATAAGATATACAAAGATCGGGTGTCCCGCGTCGTGTCGAGTATCGACATTATTATTTAAACTTTAGAAATAAGAATTAGATATAAGTATCCGTAACTTTTAGCGTTTTAGAAAATATAACACAAAGGAGCCTACGGCCCTTTGCCGACGGCCGAGGCAGTTCGAATCGTGCAAGCGACTCGCCTGCACACGCGTTCGGCTCTCATATATTATACTTATAGCATAATATATGAATTGTACTAATCACCACAATAAACAACCGTTAGTGAAATAAAATAGTGAGTGATTATTTACCCGAACCAACTAAAGTTCTATAAAAATAAATGTAAGGAAGAAACGGGTTGGACAGTTAAATAACAATACACTTCATTAAATAATAATAATAATAATAATAATAATAATATTTTACTTATAAATGTCATTTGTAAAAGGCGATTTCACGCAATGTTTTATTAATGTACAAATTACTCGATTGTAGCTGCTGCCCTTTTTGCGCAAGCAGTTGTAGAATGAAACACAAATCATGCCTTCGTTGATTAGAGAGAAAAGATGATGTTTGAATGAACTATATCTTACAATTAAGTTGAGTAGTCTTAAAACTTTAAAAAATCAATTATTTAAAAAAATATTTATACATATATGTATATATAGATTATAATTATTACTACTGAAATAATACTTAAAGATCTCTTGTAAAACGATAATTCAGAGTAATATAAAAATTACTGTACTCAGTATATTAAAATTTTAATTTTCTTTACAACAGTGCTAAAAAAATCATAGTTTCACTAATGAAAATTGATCAGTACCTCTTTCAATCAAACAATATCAACTAAAACCCACACAATTTTCAACATATAATTAAAGAAATTACACATAATAAATTATATATATATATAAATTAGTTAATTTGACAAGAGAATTGATTTTAAAAAATTTAAAGACAACTTTTCTGCTATGAGATTTAGCACTAGGTGATCGTATAATTAGCCTGTCACTCGGAGGATATGTTTTTAAAAATATCTAATGATGACCTGTGAAGCATCGCAGACCTGTAAAGGCGATTTTCTACTTGATCGCCACTGATTAGAAAATTTCATTGAATTTATTTTATAATAAAATTTATAAATAATAAAAAAAGGATTAATCCAAGTTTTTTCATGGTTAATACCTAACAGATTGCAGCTGAAAATTTTTTATATACAATTACCTATTAATTGCTTAATACATCAATTACAGTGAAACCAGCATCAATAAAATTAATACAATGAATTTAATAAAAAGCAATTCTCCAAAAGAATTAAAAAATAATTAGATTATGCTAAAACCTATTGAAAAAAACGAAATAAAGTAACTGAACAATTTTTAAATTGTTGTTGATAGAGTATTAATCTCAAATAAATCAAAACAAAGTTCTAGCTCTATCAATTCAATTTTCTAATCAAGAAAAATGTGAGACGATCTTCTTTATACCGTCATTATATTATTAAACAGAAGAATTTTAAGTCTTTATCACATTTTCTCCTCCCTACGCCACCGAGTCTGAGGCAACTATTCGATTCATCCAATCACACATACCAAAGCACAAGCCAGGAATAAGTGACTGTCGTGTCAGTGATTGATAGAAACTATTGAGGAGGTGGCAGCTGAGTGGCTCTCTTGATAAGAAAACTGTGGGAAATACTCTTGCTCTTCTGCTATCGAGTTTAGGCCGCCTCCGCTCCCAAGGCAACCTTGATCAGGTGGAGTCAACTCCACGCTTTCACCCGTAAATTCACTATCAAAATAGCGGGTGTCTGTATCTGAGGTCACTTGAGGCTTAAAAGGTGGTGGAATTTTCTTTTGGACAAGGTCCGACCAGTCAATTGACGAGAAAAACGCATGGTCCATTATATCCTTGGCGTCATTGGGACCACCTCCTAGTCTTCTGCTTGGATCCTTAATTAATAAACCTAAATACAATATTTTAAATTAAGTAGATTATAATTTCGGATTGCTAAAAAAAATATAAAATAAATATTTTTACATCTGTATAAATATATTTTTAAAAAATCTTTTAATTATAAATAATAATACCTTGACAGTATATAAATAATATGTTATAATAATAATTGATATTTTTATCAAATTATAAGTATAACTAAAAATAATTTTAATTAAAAAGGATTTTTTATTTAACGTTTAATCAAAATGTATTTAAATAAAATAAACTTCTGTAAGTGACAAATAGTTAAGTTAAATAGCTACTAAAAAAATAAATTTTTTATTATATATAAATAATTTGTGTTAGAAATAAAGTAATTGAATGTAAGTAAAATACATGTGTCATTTTTTATATAAGCGAAAAATTCTTTAATTATTATTGTATTTTTTTATAAATTTTAATTTGATAATTATAAAGTCAAATTTATTATGTTTTATATTTAATTATTTTAAAATCAAATGTACTTAATTGTGTCTAAAATAGCATTCACAATAACTATTTCAGAATTAATCAGAAATTTTTATTATTTTTCTACATAACATTTAATACTAATAATTATAACTTTTATTATTACAAACGGTATTAATAACCTAAATTCATATGAAATATATATTATTAATATTAATTACAAAAAATATATAGAATGTTAATATAAATGAACTAAATACAATGATATACAAAATAAAAAATAAAAATATAACTTAAATGGAAAAAAATAAAATAATAAAATGTTTTCTATTGGTATAAATTGATAAGCGGCATATGGAATTTGCAATTTATATATTGTTTTTTTTTTTTTATTTAAATGTTTAATCTTAATATTTCAATATTTCAATTTTATAACAAAAAATTTATAATAAAAAATTCTAAAAAAGATTCTAATTAAAAAATTAATTTTTATTTTATTTATATATTTAAATTTTTTATTTAATTATGAAAATATTATGAAATATACTTATATTTCATACTTACATTTTATTTTTTATTAACTCACCTCCTAACATATCCTTAGCTTCATTACTAATATTTTTAGGAAATCTCACTGCTTCTAAAAGAATGAGTGTAAAAAGTTTTTCGTGATCTTTATTATAAAATGGAAGTCTCCCGCACATCATTTCATACATAACTACTCCCACACCCCACCAATCTACAGCTCTTCCATAATCATTATCTTCCAATACTTCAGGAGCTAAATATTCTGGAGTGCCACAAAATGTTTTCGTCGTTCTTCCTATATAAATTGAAAAATACGTTAATAAAATTAACAATGTATATTACAAATTAAAATAAAAAAATAATAAAATATTGTAGAATTCATTATTTGTTCAAATATAAATATTTCGAATTTTTACCGTAAGTTATATCTTCTTTACAAAGACCGAAATCAGCAATTTTTATGTGACCATCCTTGTCAAGTAACAAATTTTCAAGTTTCAGATCACGGTAAATAATTCCTTGTGAGTGCAAATATCCTAATGCCGAAATAATTTCGGCTCCATAAAACCTAGTTCGATCCTCACTAAAAACTCGCGATCGACTCAAATGAAAGAAAAGTTCGCCACCATTAACATATTCCATCACAAAACAAAGTCTATCTGCTGTTTGAAAACTATATTTCAAAGACTAAAACAAAAAATTTTATTAATTATTATTATTGCACAATAATAAAATATTAAAATAAAATATTATATAATTATTTACGCATCTTACTATTAAAAACGGATGACTCGTTGTTCTTAAAACTCTATTCTCCGTCAGTGTGTGTGCTACTTCATCTTTTCGAATAATCACTTCTTTTCTAAGAATTTTAATGGCATATAAATGCCCTGTTGCTTTCTCTCTACATAGGATAACTTTACCAAATGTGCCTTTACCCAAAACTTTCAAAAACTCAAAATTTTCTAGAGTCTATAAATTTATTTATAAGTATATAAAAAAATATTAAAAATATATTTTTTAATTTTTATATTTACTTACAACTTTTTTTTTTCCAGACGTTTTACTATTAGATGTTCCTTGAACGCTAAATTTAGCTGATAATTCGTCAAAACTACCACCATCAGTAGAAACAACTCCAAGAGATCCACAAGAATCAGATCTTCCACCTCCAGTTGATTCCATATCAACATCTTCTGAAGAGGATGATTGCTGCATTTGTGAATGAGGCTGCTGTTGACTTTGTTCTTCATTTGCTAGTCTATCTGCCACATATCTAGAAACCAATTTTTATCAAGTACTTCTTTATAATGCAATAAAAATATGTTAAAATATTTAATTTATGCAAAAAACGAATGAATATGTTAATTAATTGTACATATACATATTAAGAATTTGGTTTAAAAATTTAATTTAATTATTAAATATTATAACTAAAATTTTTATTTCTTAATTTTATTTCTTAACAGTAAAAATTTAAAAAAAGTTTTTAATTTATCTGATATTTAGTATTTTTTAATGAAAATATTAACTAAAATTTTTATTTATTTTACTTCTTCCATAAATTCTTATTACAAAGAAAATAACCTAATAGCAGTCACCCAATCTTCTCTATCTTGTTCTGTTTCAACATGAAACGTTCTTTCGATAACTGTGGTCCATTGTAATCCTCTAATCACAAATGTGAAAGGCTTGGGTCTATCAACAGACATAATTTGACATCCACGAACAGTAAAATTATTTAATGGCTGTGCAGCAGCTGCCATTTGTTGATCAGGCTTAGCTTTAAAACCAACTAAAGTTCCATCATCTCTCAGAACAAAATATCGAGATCTCCAATTTTTTATATGTTCACCTATAATTAAATGATACAATCATATAATATAATATTTTTAGAAAAATTTATAACAAACAATATAAAAATTAATTTTTAATTAATTAGTTTTTTTCATACAAAATATATTTTTATATATTTTCATTATATAGTCATAAAAATATTATTTCATTTTAAAATAAATCGTAAATAATAAATCAAGTAATATTTTTTAATTTACAATTAATCGTATGGTATAATATATATATATATATATATAATATATACATATATATACATATAAATCATTGTATTTAAAAAATAAATATATATTTTTTACAATATTATATAAAAATCATAAATTTTATTATATCATGGAATTACTTTTCTTATCTATTTCATTAATTTTATTTATTACAAACATTCCTATTGTTATAGTTATCATTTATTTCAAGTAAATAATTAGTGTATTAACTAAATAGAATTTTATATCTTGTTCTATCATCTTTAGCTATATTGTAGCACAGCAAAACGTAATGACACGCGCGTGCGTATACACACATACAATTACTAATTGAAGATCAGTTTTTGGATACAAAACAGTTTACTCAAAATAAAAATTTATCAACTGCTTCTCGTCCTAAATTGATTACATATAATATAATTACTTAAATAGTCATTATAAAAATCATTTTAATAGGAAAAGAAGTGAGGAGAAAAGGAGCAGAAATTTAGAAAATAACGCGTACCGCGTTTTTGGAGCCAGCCCTCCTTGACGACACGTTGACTAGCACCGGACGCTGCGACGCTCATCGCTGCGTCCCCCATAGCCCTGGTCGTCCTGTCGTCCAGCGGCGGCAATTCGCCCGCGGACCGAGACGACACCGACTTCAACTATCGCGACTCTTGACTGCTCACGGCAATGACGTAGTAATAAATAACCGACAGCGGCGTACCGCGACCCCGGGGAAGCTGCGTGAGTATACACAGTTTTATAATACCAATGTTAGGTTGTTGACGATGAGCA
Source organism: Platyscapa corneri (assembly GCA_018907185.1). Classification (NCBI taxonomy): domain Eukaryota; kingdom Metazoa; phylum Arthropoda; class Insecta; order Hymenoptera; family Agaonidae; genus Platyscapa; species Platyscapa corneri. The sequence continues at coordinate 315,954 of JACCHW010000085.1, forward strand.
GCAGTCCAGGGCGAGACGACGAGTTGAATCAGAAATACGTGTGGGGAAAATGCGCAACAACGAATACGCACACTAACACAACATTAGAGAGAGAGAACACCGAGGCTTGCGGTGACTCTATTTGTGTTCGTGCGCGTGCGCGCGCGTGTTTACGTGAACACAAGCTTACAGGGTTTACATTTGAAGAGAGTTGAGACCCGCACTCTGCAAAGAGGCTCTCTTGCCCGCCAGTAGCTAAACATATACACTCAAGTGTTTTGTGTGGTCTATCCAATCCAAAGCAAAGGCGCAACCACGTAACGCAACAGGGATAGCCCTGTTAATTCTATACACTTCAGTAAAAATTGTTTTCTTTATTATGTATAGTTGATACTACAGGGTTATTTAATCAATTTTTAATAATTAATCATACCTCCTTATAAATTATTTTCCTGTATTTATCATATAGGTAAAGTTAAAATTGTTTGATAACGGATATTGAAGTATATTGTAATTATTAAAGTCAATAGTAGCGTTAAAGGGGCACTATTGCAACAAAATAAAATCGTATAATGGAGTGAGCGAATGAGTAATAATGTTGGAAAAATTGTGGAAAAGAATGGGGAAAAGGGTGCGATCAGATGATGTGAAAAATTATTGAATTATAATATATATATATATATAATTTACTTAGCTATGCAAGTACGTTTATTCCATTTAAACTAAAGGTTTTTACTGTGAATGACCTTTAGCTTTATAAACGATAATTGCAATTACAATGATAGAAATTTAAAGTTTGTTTACAAAAAATGTTAATAGCATGTTTCGCTTTCACATTCAACCATTAATAATAATTGGCAAATTATGAATTTTAAACAAATAAAATGATTTTGTATATGCTTGAAATATGTTTTTGATAAAATTTATTGAATTATAATCTTGTTAAATATAATTTAAGTACAATTTCATTTTTAATAAGCAGTTAATAATTAATATTTCGTATATAACCTTTAAAAGCAATTTTAGTAAAATTTAAAAAATTTACTTCTAAATATTTTTTTTTGCTTATTTAAAATTATAATGAATAAAACTTCAAAAATCTGAATTTAAATATTTTTAAATATTTGTTTAATATACTTGATTTTTTGCTTTATTTATTGTTAAGCTTTCTATTAAATTAGATTTATTTAATAATTTCAATGAATTATTTTAATTGTATAGAAAATTTATTCCAATTTATTTTGAATTATGTAATTTGCTTAATTAATTATTTAATCATTTAAAAGTTTCATCAATGATATATTCATAGTTTTAAAGAAATAAAATCTTTATTATATAAAAGTTTAATTGAAAGTTTTGTTTTTTAGGATTAAAATTTATTTTAAATAATTGCTTAACTGTACCAAATGCATATTTAACATTATATTATTGTATGATAATATATTTTACATATTATCATTATATCTATATATATTATTTTATATTAAAAATAATAACTGCAAGATATATTTATTTCTATTTCAAGAAAATTATACTTATCGATATAAAATATTTATTGCACAAAAGTGTGAACTCATCGTGGTTAAAAAAAATTAAAATTAAAAAAAGTTTTTGCAATTATGAAGATAAATCTATTAAACGAGCTAATCATTATAGTTGTATTATGCACAGAATGAATAAATAAAATAGCTGTTTCTTTCAATAATATGTTTTCATATGTATTATAACTTTAATCTGGATGTTTCAAACCTTAATAAAATAAATCCAAATAATATGGAATTGAAATATTGTATATAGATTAACTAAAATAAATATTTATAAGCTTATAATGTAAGCTATTTTACATTATAAAAGAAGGAATGAAAAGTAAATAGTTAAATGTTGAACAATCTCATACAAAAATGATTAAGAATATAATTAACAAATATTTATTTTTTCCCTTTAGCAAAAATCAACATAATAAGTTCGACAGAAATTACCATTTTATCAATAAATTTTTAAAGATATTTTTCAAAAGTACTGATTTAAAAAATCTTTTTTAGCCTTTAAAAAATTTTTTAGAAACATAAAATTAAGTTGCAATAAAAGTAAAAGTTAAGTTATGATATACTAAACAAGTTAAAAATACTAAAATCAGTACAATTTCATTTTTAATACATAAATATTATTATTAATAAATATTATTACCAACAAAAATAAAATGTTTTAAATTTAATTAAGAAAATAATTGATTCCCTTCTCATATATCTCTAATACATATAGAATATCTTAAATAAAAGAGATTTTATTTTTGTTTACAAAAATACATAAAAACCTATTAACATCTTATATCTAAATGAAAAAAGGTGTTTTTGACAGCAATGTTTATTTATCATAAGTTTTTATCCTATTTATCAATTATATAACAATACATGTTACAATCCTACTAAAAGTTTTTATTAAAATAACTTAATGTAAAACTTGTAGTGCACATAATATTTAAAATATTAGTTTAAATTTTTACTTATATTTATTCTTTACATACTTACATATTTAATTTTTTTATGAGGAAATTGGAATTTTTAATTTATTTGTATTGCCACTGTTATTATTTATTTATTTATTTATGAACAATTAATACATTGTTATTTATATTTTGTACATTTTCATGAAGTACACTATATTTTACATTATAGAAACATTATTTAATATAATCTATAATATATCTATAATCCCATCGCTATACTTTTATTTTATTGATTCTTTGTTTTTTTTTTTTTAAATTATCTAAAAAAAAAATTTTTTTAACTCTTTTCTTCTTACGTTACCTCCCTTCCTCTTTTCTTGTCTCTCTGTTCCATTATATTTTTTCACTCTATTTTCCCAACTGGTTGCTCTAAAGCCTATTCCATTATACTTTTCCACAATATGCTTCATTGTTTCTCTTTCTTTAATTTATTTTGTTTCATCCCATTATTCATCCTTAATCTCGCTAAAATTTTCATTAAGAATCTTCTTTTATTTTTAAAGTATGATTTTTTTTAGTACTATTTTTTCTTTTTCTATTCGTAAACACATTTTTTATAATTTCTAAAAGGATATGTTTAACTTCTACTAATTTTGATTTTTCAAAGTTATATATCTATAATTGTTGTTATTGACTTATGCTGATCTCCCACAATTCCACTCATATTATTCTAAACTCTTTAATTTCTCTCTCCAAATGCAACTTGACCATCCAATATTTTGCATAAAAAAATTTTTTTTTATCCATAATTTTCTTTTTCCATTTTGTCTTTATATGTACTGCTTTCAAATACTCATCATTCTATGTTTATTTTTATACATTTTTTTAGTATTCCCATATAAGCCATTTATTACTTTCTTTGCTGTTTTTCATTCTATTCTGTTTTGATTCTAGCATCATCATCTAATAAGATATATGTTTATCCAAGTTAAGACTCTATTTTATTCATTTTTGTACCTTTATAATTTCTTTGCAATTTTTCCAGTCTCAAATTCCTACGTTGTATAATAAACATTTTATATTAAATTATTGAATAATTTCATTCTTATTATAAAATATAATTAAACCGTGTTTCTGATGTATACTTGCCCTAAAACTATATTTACTTTTTTGGTCATAAATGTTGGGTACATTTTATCTCTAAGTAGGTAAATTAACCGACTATTTCTATGCTTTTCCCATTTTATCTATTTTATAATCTTTTTTCCTACCCTTCTGTTTTTTTAAACTTCATTATTTTGGTTTTTAACATTCATTAATTAGAATATAAATTTGTAATAGTTTATTAAAATTAATAGTCGTTATATTTTGTTCCTATTTTAACGCTTATAAGAATAAAACATTTTTTACCAATTTTTGTAGCAGTCTATTTAAAATTTTTTTTTATTATAATTTTTTTGTTTTGTTAATTACATGTTTGTTTTAATTGTTTGAATTGTTTTAATTTTTATATATTTTTTAAAAAGGATTACCGACACTTTCCTATTTAAATAAGTGATTTCTGTTTTAAGTAGTTTTTTAAATATTTATTACTATTTAAAAATTAAAATAGGATAAATACTAATAAGTTTAGTCGACATTACAAGAATAATCCTAATTTCGATTAAATTGAGAATGAATTTTAATACTTTATACATTTGTTATTACAGCTCTGTATTGCAATCTGTTTCTTTTAATTATTTCAGATGAAAATGTTCCCTTTTTTTAATTATGTTAAGACAAGATATGTAACTCTGAATTTCCAGTATTGAGATAACAGTAAATACATGAACTACTATAATCAATACGTCGTTGCAACATCTCGATCATATCAGTAGTTTCTTACTATATTATTATAATCATTAAAATTTTTACATAAAATTATTGCTCGTTAATATTACTATTAACGTCAGCGAGGACGATTATTACAATGATAATATTTAAGACATAATAATGAGTATAATACAACTCGAACGTTTCAAAAAAAATTGACATAGATCAACTTGAAAACAAAAAAATAAAGAAACTGCAAGAATAAGATTAACAGAATCATTTTCTCGGTAAAAAATATTAAAGATAATCTAACTAATTACAAAAACATTTCTCCATTTCAAGTTTTATTAAAAATAAATATTATTAAGTTTTTAATCAATGCGTAAAATTTTTTATTTTCGTCTTTGATATAAAGTAGCTGTTTCTGTGTATGTATAGAAAGACAACAAATCACTTATTTGACTATATTTTACCTTACATGTTACAAAATTCCATTCGTGCCAGGTTGTCAAAAGTAAAAAAATATTTCTCTTATAAAATTTAAGTTTTTAACGTATAAGCTGAGAGAATCGAATTTGGAAATTTTTATATTATTATTTTCTGGTACATATACACATTTTCATAAGATTAATAAATTTTACACAAAAACTCCTAATATTTTGATATTACTTATATAATTTCTTACGTTATTAACAGTTAATAATAATTGATACTATTAAAATATTTCTTTATTTAAATTAAAAATTGATAACTTAATGAACACCAATTTCTTGTAGAAAATCTCAAATTAATATAGATTAAACAAATATAAATTTATCCAGTACATGCTTATAATATATGATATTTTGTCATTTGATAATAGACTATTTATATTTGACAAACAAAATCCCTCATTTTTTTTCTGCTGAGCTTAGTTTTGATCAATGTTGAAAAAGAAAGGATTCTGTATGGTTTAAAACCATTTGTTATTTTTTTTAATTTAAGTCGAGCCATATATATTTTTGAATTTTAATATCTGCAGAGATAGTTTAAATTGGGTTATATGTATTGAGAAAAATGCACAGTAAAAACTGCATATTAAAATACAGATGAAACTAAAAAATGACTTTGTTTTACGAGAAAAAATTATTTATGAGTATAAGCAGTTAGTTTGCCTTAGATATCTCTTTCTCTCTCTCTCTCTCTCTCCTCTCTCTCTCTCTCTCGTTCTCTCTCAGTATTCATAGTAATAATTTAAATAAATAATAAATGTTCTCATAATAATTTACTTGTTAAAGTCAACTGATATATTATTACTTAATATGAATTTTTTTCAATTGAGTTAGTAACCTTTAACTGACGTTTAGGTTAAATTTCTTTAAGGCTTAATAATGATATTTTTATATTATTAAATTAATTTCTACTTCACCTCATAAAATTAAACTTGACGTCCGCCGATTTTTCCAGACTACACACATTTAATTTATTCTTATGCCTCGGTATGTATAAAATGTAGCAGTGATAGGCAACCGATGCTCCCAAACGGAGTACCTTCCTCTTGATTAGCCAGAAGGATCGACGGACCCCGAAAAGTAGGTAGCATGCGCTGTGGATAATCAAATCAGACCAAGTGTACGATCCAGACGCATCAAACCCGAGTTACAAGAAAAAAAGAAAATTCACCGAAGAAAAACGAACAGATCCACCAATGCAAGGACTGTATAAGTTTTGTACATACGATTCTGCCTCCCCCTTCCCAAACACTTTCTGGAGCACATCTTCGAAAACCCGAATATTGGTAAGTTCTAAACATCTTTATTTCGTACAATGTTTTCCTCTCCTGTGATCTTCGCGTTGTCCTAGCTCTCTATTCCTATAGCTTCTATGTCATCATTGAATTATCTCTCTTCACAAATCATACTCTTACCCGTGTTTTAAAACTCTCAACAGGCTTTATTTCAAATATTTATTTGAGCCTTACAGCATCAAGTGCCCCACACCTCAGAATCCTGAAGAAATCAATGCTGCTGTGGAAACTTTCACTTTGACTATCAATTCAGTCATCTACACAACGTATGAACTTCAAACATCTAATTAATCAGGTTTTCTGTCGCACATTACCTCCGCAATATATGGCAACATCATCACCGCTCTTCGGATCATACTACATAAAATAAATCATAGTTAAAACTCCACGAAGCCCTCTTGGAATTCCGTAACAACTCTTTTAACAGCTTCATCGAATACACTGAACAACACTCAACAAACATTTGGAAGATGATTTAAGCTATCTGGAAACATAAAACCTATATGTCTTCTCTAGAATTCCAAAATCCGATGTACTTCGTTGATGAAGTTTGGGCTCTGTCCCTAATCTCTTCAATTAATCAAAATTGAGTTTCAAATACGAATTATTTGATCTCAAAAAGTGTAAATGTATTGTATTCATATTATCATTGCCAAATTTTTTTAAATATAATTGAATATATTTTCTACTTAAAATTTCTTAATTATTAAAATTAATTTAACAGTAGTGTATTTAGCGACTTTTGTGTAAAAATTTCGTATCAAGTAAAATCCCAACACATCTTTTTTACAATAACTTTCCTACCTCCCCTTCGGATCTTGCATTTTTTTCGTAACAGGAAGACTCTTGGCTCTGACAGGATTCCTAACATGAAGCTGAAGATCCCCCCCAACAGACTTATCGTGTATCCCCGATAAATATTGTAAACGTTATCATGCGGCTATAATATTTCCTTCCATCTTGAAAGTGCGCCACAGTGGTGTGTCTTTCGAAAATTGAGAAACTTGTCAAGACCCAGTTAGTTATCGGTCTATTTAACTGTTATCTATCATCAGTAAAGTCGGTGTGGGCATTTTTCTGCACAGGATTTGTTGATAAATTAAAAATTCTCCCGTCCTCTCAATTCAATTTTCCTAACCCACACACCTCTTAAAAACATGAATACTAAAATGAAAAATATATATTTGATTTTTAAAAAATAATTTATTTAATTATCATAATTAAAAAAGATATAAATATAAAATATATTTTTAACTTTTTAATATTTTATTAAATTATCATGAAATAGTAATTTATTCCAATAATAGAAGAATTATTTGCTTAAAAGTGAACTAATTTACTATGTATGTTCAGTACTGAACGAATGATATCTACACCAAACAATTTACTCTGCGTTAAAATACATTTTTTGATGCCATAAGCGCGTAGAATTAAATATTTTAAATTATTTAAACAACATTCAGATGCCAAAAACTTTTCTAATGAAATTAAAGTTACTTTGTACATCATATCTCTTGGTATTATGAAAGCATTTAAAAATCTTGTGTAATAATACAATAAAAGAAAATTTATTTTATAGTGCTCATTTAACACTCTATATAGTTAATTTGTTTACATTTTTTAATTCAATTCGTTTCTGTAAGGTATAAAAATATTGTTATTATAAGATAATTATATCATTACAAACTTTATTTATTGAAAAAGATATTTTTAATAAATAAATCATGATCATTTCTAAAAATATTTTTAATGTATTTTAAAAATTTAATTTATAAAATACAAATCTATTTATTAAATTACCTTTTTTTTTAAATAGTCGAACATAATTAATTTTTTAATTTTTTAAAATAAAATATGAAAGTTATAAGAAATCCATATGTTCTCAACATAAATTGAAAGATGGTTACTGACTTTTGGAAAATCTATATGTAATCATCAATATATTTACAAGGAAATATAACCATCAAACTTATCTTGATACATAACTTACAAAACTTGATCATTCCAATACTACTATTTCTAGGATTTCTTTTAAATTAATTAATACTACTTCTTCAAATTTTTCATAAATAATATATATTTTATATATCATTTTACAAAAAATAAAGTAAAAAATATCTGAATTGGATACTCAACTTCTAACATCATAAACTAGATCCATCTGCCATTAATTACGATTTATTATAAAATTGACAAAAAAGAAATTAAAAAAAACGAGTTAGAGGAGTACATAGAAAATAATAAACAATGTAATAATAGACAGTATTAATTTAGATGAAATAGAGGCAGTGAACATGAGATATATGTACATTAAAAAGGGCACTTTATGTACAGCTCAAGTATGAAAAGAAGAAAATATCGCGTGTTTTATATATTTAAAGTCGGCAATCAACAAAATAAAAAAACAGAGGAAACTTCAAAGTGCATAGAAAACATTTAATAAATTGCATAAAGGAATTTTATAAAGAAAAAAGACAAATGTCAAGGTAGATAATTGATTATTTAGGGAAACGAAAAAAGAAAGTCGTGTGAAGCAGGGCTCTCTAATAGCACAACGCTATTTGACATAGTAATAACAGATCTGAGAAATAAATTGAAGAAATCTAGAAACTTTATAATAAGAATAAGATTATTAACATATTCAGATGATACTGTTATGTTAGCAAAAAGTGAAAGAAAATTAAAGAAATTGTTAAGAATGTTCACAAAATAATTATAAAAAAGTCTAGAACTTAATAAAGAAAACAAAAATAAAATTTAGAAAAATATGGGAAAGGAAAAAAGAATAATTATACATCGTAGAGTTTGCTTTTCATAAAAATATTTTTCATATCGACTACCACTGATTTACCTATATATAGCAATTATTTACGCATATACAGTGATTTTGTACTACTTTTACTTAAAATTATTCTTTTTCTTACATTTAACCTGTTAGTAATATTTCCAATATAAATGATCAAAATACCACTACATATAAAATGTTTACGTTTAATATCGCTACAATCTTCATTTCGAATCTTCTTTCTCCCTCTTATTTTAAGTTTAGACATTCTTTTTCTATTTTCTATAATAATATACTTAAATTCCTTCACATATTAAAATCTTTAAATTGTTTATCTATATTTGAAGCTGTTAGCTTATTTTTATTTTCTTTATATCATTTCATAACTTTTCGTTATTATAAAACTTTTCTCTCCATATGTCATGCTAGAAACTTATTATTTTTATTAAATAATTTTCTTTGTCTTCTTTATCTTTAATTCTACTGTTTTTGAATACTCTCCCTTCTTCTATTCTTAAATTTAAATATTATTTCACTATTTCCAAATCTTCACTATTTATTATTTTGTTTTGAAATCTTACTGCTCTCCCTGCATCTTTTATTTCTATCATTTTTCTGTTTGTTTCGATCACCATAACGCTATTAAGTATGTTTTTGTCTCAGTTACGGATCTATTTTATAAATATTTCTAAATCTTTTCAACTTCTTTGTAATTTTTACACTCTAAAATTTCTGAACATTTGTGCACACAAAACAGGCTTTCTGCGATGCTCCAAACAAAACCGTATACGCTCTTTTAGCCATTAGTTTTGTACATACTTCATTCATTTTTTTCCTTTTTTTGTATTAATACCTTAAGTATGTGAATTATCTGACTATTTCTATTTATTTTGCCTTACGTAACATTTTTATTATTTTCTTTGTATTCACTTCTTCTCCAAACTTCATTATTTTAATTTTTTTAATTAAGTCTAATCCTTTTTTCTTCCAATAATCTCTAAATATCATTAAAATTTATCTTAATTCCCTCTATGATCTGTGTACGTTTTTTTATTTTCATAAAATTCTCTAATATGTTCTATAATTTCCGTATTTTTTGTAACCAGCATCCATTATAGATATTTCTCTATAATTATTTGCATTTTTCTTACTATTTTTTTTTAATAGTGGCACAACAATTCCTCTTTTTTATTCTTCCAGTATTATTTCTTCGTTTATTAAACTATTTATTACTTTAATCGTGCATACATATTTAGGTAATACATTTAAAGAAAATAACAGGTACAAGGAATACGCTAAATTTATGTCTAAAAGAGCGAAAATTACATTAGAAGGTTTAAAAATTTTAAATAAAATATTTAAAGAGCTAATAGAAAATTTATTATAATGCGGGGCCGAAGTTTGGAAATGGAAAAGTTGCAAAGTAATAGTGATAAAGGCAGCAAAGAAAGGAGCAAGTTTGAGAATAAAATAATGAACAATGAAAACACGGGAATCCTCAAAGAATCCTATGTAAAATAAGAATTGAATAAAAAGTAGGATAATATTATGAAAGGAGACAAAAAATATATAAATATATTATACAATTATTCGTTGGAAAAGAAAGAGAAAGAGGCGCAATGTTAGAAAGTAATATTAAGAGTAAAGAAGAAAAATGAATAATAAAAATAAATACTAAATGCACAGGAGTAATACAGCATCCTGAATAGCAAGTCACATTAATTAACTCTTTTCCCAAACATTGTTTATTTTATGAAATTTTCACTTCTAATTCGTAGATGTATAATATGGACAAAAGGCTGAGTATATAATATAATATAATAATTCTATTTTTGAAAAGTATCTTCGTCTCATTAAAACTTAAAACCTACAAACTTTCTTTATTCATTGAGTTTTTAATCCTAAAACTAACATGCTTCTATAGCTCACTATACTTTTGAGACAAATACACCACAAATTCCTAACAATTATATTACGACGAATGTTTCTTTGTTGATGGCATTAAAAACACAATGCGAATATCAATCGTTCTTGCATGTCTCATTGCAATCATGAAAACTCTAGAGTATTTTTATGCTTGATTTAACTGATAACAATTTCCACGCATATTTTTTCAATAGCTGTGACATCAATTTTTATACAATTAACAAATAACCAAAAAAATATATATAGCAATTTTTATGGCGTAATACGTTTGAAATTTTATCTAAAATATTATATTAAAAATAAAACTCAGCGTTTTATAAAGTATTAAAAATCTTTAAAAAATCTAGGCAATAATATGTGTAGCAAACTATTCAAAATATTTCCGAAAATCTATCTGATGTTATGTCAGACTTATTAATTTACAAGTAGTATAAGTGTTTTCAAGATACTAAGATGTGAAAGATGACGCAAGATATTATATTTCTGATACATTAATAATAATGTTAATGTAAATAATACTAAAGACATTACATTTGCTAATTATAGAATCATCAATAAAGATATTAAAAAATAGAAATTCATACGATTCATGCGAATAAATTTTTACTGATTACTTGAAGATGAAACGATTGGCGAGTAAATGTAATTTGATACAAAGCACTAATCGGCGTTACTATTCCTAATTTCTTGGTGATAAGCTTGTTGATATCTCTTTTAGAAAAATTATCTGTAAAGGAAAATATTAATATTGCAATAATAACAAATATTGTTATAAATATCGTTTACTTATAGTTCGTGAATTTGATTTGTTACAAAAATATTTTATAAATTGACATCAGCATATACTCTAAATGAGGTTTTTTAACTGTTATCAGAAAAGCTTCTTTTTTTGAAATATTAAATATATTTTTTGTATATTTTATATTATATATTATTATATTTTTATATTTTATTTATATTATATAAATATAATTTGAAATATTATTTCTTAGTCCTTGAAATTCAATTTGATTATGTAAATAACCAAACAAAAATATACATTATAATAAGAACAAAAAATGATAGTAATAAATATTTAATATGATAACATGTAGTTATATTTATTGTTAATGTTTTCTTAAGTTTCCAAACATAATGATTATAATCAAATCAAAATAAACTACTGGTATAGTAAATTAATTACCTAATAATTTTTTAGTTAAATATTAATCTTGTTGAAGTAATCTATAATAAAAATATATCTTATCGGAAAAACTAACAACTTTGCAAACATTATATGTAGAAACGAGTTAAAATCAAACAAATACAGTATTTATTAAAAAAAACTACAATATATGTTATAACTAATATAATGTAATTTCAATGACCGAATTAAAAAACATAATATATATCTACTTTCTCAAATAAAATAAATAAGATAATTAAGGTTACTTTTCTCTCAAGAATTGAAAATATTCATAAAAAAGTACGAATAAAGTTAAAGGTATTTTTTTTACATATACTATCAGTTTTTCATCAATGAATATAACGTAAATTTTTATCTTTTATATACTTTTTTCACTTTATTTTATTTTCACCATTCGCTTTAGTTTAATTGATGCAATGGAAAATTATGTTACTAAAGTAATTTTAAGTTAATTAATAATACAAAATAAGTTATAGATTAGTTGTAAAAGACCAAAGGAACAAGAAAAAAAATTTGTTATTTAAAATAAGTCTTATATTACATCGCAAAAAAACAATTAAGGTATTTAATTAAAACAATTCATAAATGAAGACTTGAATAAAATATTTTTATTTAATTTTTTCAAAATTATTATTAGATAATATTATTTCATATTAATTTTTTTAATTGTTTAAGTTTCTATTGATGTAAAATATTATATATATATATATACAATATATATTTTTTATCTATAGAAAATCTGAAGGTTGTGTTTCATTTCATATTTTGAGCCTATTCCAAATGAAATTTTGCGCATACAATTTTTTGACTAAGAGAATCGTATAATTTTCATAGAGTTTTCAATATAACTTTAAGAAAACAAAAATAATTAAGAGGCAATTTTATGTTAACTTAGGTAAATGAACAAGAATTTCACATTTAAATAATTTTGATTTTTAATTTTGTACTTCAGAAACTGCAGATTAAATACTTTTTTATTCTTACTATATCTTATTTTTTCCTGCCCACTATAAAATTGAATGTTAACATTTTAAAATACATTAAAAATTTTTTAAATTTAAATATATTATTTTCATTTACTTATATTTTTTTAACTTTATCAATTCTTCTTTCTAATACAGATTTATTCAAAGATAAAAAGTATTAAATAAAAAATAATATAGATTATATAGTATAAAAATGAATACACATTTCAAGGTTTTTAGTAATAAATATCATGAATAGCATGGACTATGTTATTAACGATATTATTATAATTTTATATTCAATTTTTTTATCTAAAATAGTAAATTTTGAAATTTTATGTTAATTTCAAACAAAGTCTCAAACGAAAGTTTATAAAATTTATATGTGTATAATAAAAAAAAATTTGAAAATGTAATACAAATAAATATTTGTAATCTAAAATGAAAATATTATAATATAGTCACTGAGTCAATATGTTGAAATTTTTTTAATTAATTTTTTTGAAAATATTTTTTATTATAAAAATATACCAGCACAACAATAATTGAAAAAAATTATTGTAATTTAAATCAGTTAAAACATGAATGTTTATAGACCGGGTCTTAATCGAAAATATAAGTTGAACCGTAAGTTCATTATGGCGCATGCTACATTTAATAATTTAACCTTAAAGGAGTCGTTACCAAACGTGTTTGTTTGTCGTTATAGCAGCGTGAATACCGTGACCTTCTTATGACATTCATACCCGTTGATCCATTAAATCGTTGTGTTATTTATCCTTCTACAATTGAAACTAAATCCCTTAAAAATTAAATGTTCAACTATTTTTATTAGTGTGTATTCAATAATTGACTTCTTCAGTTTTTATCGAGTGCATTATCAAATTTCAAATTATTGATCGTTGTACAAAATATGGCTTTAAACAAACTCAGTATTGACAAAATCGATCTTGCCGGTAAAAGAGTCTTAATAAGGTAAATATTTATAATATATACTGTTATGTATTATTAATAACTTTTGTTTGTAAAACAATGGTTTCAAATTTGTTAATTACGGTACGTAGTTATTTCTACTTTTTATAATGTATTTTTCCAAAAAATACTTCAATTTTTTCTGTAAATTATTTTTATAATAATTATTTTCTGAAATAGATCAACATTCAACGAAATTATAAATAGCCAATAAATAATAAGATTGCTAAAATTATTATAAATTTACTTTTATGTCAATTTTATACTGTATATATAAATTTTGTTTGAAATTATTTATGCAAATATTTAATTTTAGAGTAGATTTCAATGTACCTATTAAAGAAGGAAAAATAACAAATAACCAGCGAATTACTGCAGCTCTTGACACTATCAAATATGCTTTAAACATGAAAGCAAAATCTGTTATCTTGATGTCACACTTAGGACGACCAGATGGAACAAAACAAATGAAATATAGCTTAAAGCCAGTTGCAGATGAGTTAGAAAGACTATTAGGAAAAAATATCATATTTTTACCTGATTGTGTTGGGGCTGAAATTGAACTTGCTTGTGCTGATCCAGCACCTGGTTCTATTTTTCTTTTGGAAAATTTACGATTCCATATAGCAGAGGAAGGTAAAGGTGTTAGTCCAAATGGAAGTAAAGTATGTAAAATTTTTTATTAATAATTAATTCATTTGAAAAATTAAATTAATTATCTACTTTTAAATATTTATTTTATTGTAAGTATAATTTTCTCAAAATTTTCAAACATTAATTTCTTTATAAGTAAATATTAACTGTTGTTTAAAAATTCTTCAGTCTTCATTCCGTTGTAACAAAATTATAGATTTAGAATTTTGATATTCAAAATTGCTTCATAATAGAAAATTAATTCAAACAAAAACTAATTAATATATAAAAACTAAACGAATATATTCTAAATATTATTTTAAATATTTATTTAGATTATAGCAGACAAAGATGAAGTTATAAAATTTAGGACATCTTTAAGCAAACTTGGAGATGTGTACATCAATGATGCTTTTGGTACTGCACATCGTGCTCATAGTTCAATGTTGGGTTATGGTTATCATATTCGGGCCAGTGGTTTTTTATTAAAAAGGGAATTATTATATTTTGCAAAAGCTCTAGATAGTCCAGAAAGACCATTCTTAGCTATTCTTGGAGGAGCAAAAGTTGCTGATAAGATTCAGCTAATTAATAATTTATTGGACAAAGTTAATGAAATGATAATTGGTGGTGGTATGGCATATACATTTTTAAAAGTTGCCAAGAATATGCAAGTAAGATTACAAAAATATTACAAAAATAAATTACAAAGAATATTTTAGAATTTAACTATAAGTATTATTTTAATTAATATTTTCTTTAGATTGGTAATTCTTTGTTTGATGAAGAAGGTGCTAAAATTGTTAATGATTTGATTATGAAAGCTGAAAAGAACAAAGTTCAAATTCACTTACCAGTAGACTTTATTACAGCAGATGAATTTGATGAAAATGCAGTTATTGGAGCTGCTAACATTGATAGTGGAATTCCTGAAGGATGGATGGGGCTTGACATAGGACCAAAATCTAGAGAATTGTTCGCAGGTAGAGAATATATAAATATTAATAAAATTAAAAATGTTATAAATTTAGTGTATTCATATATGTGAATATTTTTATCATTTTAAACATTAAATTTTTATGAATTAAATTCTTTCTTTAAGATTTTTATTTACAATCATTATTTTTTATGAATAAAAATTTAAAAATTAAAAAATTTAATTTTATTGAAACAAAGATTATGTATATTTAATTTTATAATATAAAATTCAATGTATTAAAATCAATCTAAAATAATATATTTGAAAGCAATAAATTCTTCAATTTTTTAATTTAACTTATTAAATATTTCAGAACCAATCAAAAGAGCTAAGATTATTATTTGGAATGGTCCAGTCGGAGTATTTGAATTTGATAACTTTTCTAAAGGAACTAAAAGTTTAATGGATAATATTGTAGAAGTAACAAAGCAAGGTGCTGTAACAATCATTGGTGGTGGTGATACAGCTACTTGTGCTGCTAAATGGAAAACTGAAGATCAAGTTAGCCATGTTAGTACAGGTGGTGGTGCAAGTTTAGAACTTTTAGAAGGTAAAAATTTACCTGGAGTATCAGCGCTTTCATCAGCATAAATATATTTTTTAATTGAATTGAATGGCTAAAAATAATGTATAATAATAATTATAAAATACATTCAGACTATATTTTTGATTTTTTTAAATCAAGTAATTTATATTTAACAAAAATAAATAAATTTATCACTGTTATTAGTTATTTTAAATATTTTTAAAGTTGTTCATATTTTTTTCACCTATTTTTCAATGTACTACATAAATATTATTTAATAAAAATTGCAATATGTTAAACCATATACTTATTGATTTCTTATGTAAAATAGAGAAATGTAATTATTGGAGATATTTAAATGTCAGCTGATGTGTCCATGCACAAATTTTCAATGTAAAAATTGATATTTAAACACAAATTTGTTTCACATAACAGAACAATTTTGGGAGCCGATTCCAGGGAGAGCAGAAGTAACAGGATTGTCTTCTGCACTAATTAAATCTTCCGGAGGTTGACCACAACTTTGCATTTCTTGCATTAGTGTTAATGTATTTTCAAATCGCTTTTTTTTAACTTCCTCAGTATCATCTGCTTTTTCTGTTTCTAATTCATGGCAAACCTACACAATTTAAAAAAAAAAATACAAAGCTGATCGAAAAATTAAACTCGTTTATATAAATGCTCATATTTACCTTTTGCATAAGATCTAACTGTTTTTCATATTTTGTTAGATCTGCAGGTAGTAAAGTTCCTCTTTTTTCATTAAGCCATACTGGATATCTGTCAACAAGATCCTTTAAAGGTGTATAAAGAACTTCTTTTGACAATAAAGATTGCATCATGCCCTGCATAAATGGAAAAATATCCACTGCACCATCTTCTAATGATGTTTGTCCAAACATAGCTGCTAAGTCTGATTCACTAATATTTGGTATATTCTTAAACAAATAAAAATATAAATCATTTAGTAAAATTTTATATTTGGTATTATAAAATGGAAATATAAAATAATTCATAAGTTTAATATTGATAAACATTTTATATAAAAATTTTGAACCTGTAAATTTTCAGTTGTTGATGATAAATCTTTTAATGCTTGACTAATTGCTGTTTGAAAATTTGGAGAATTATTTTCTGCATCACTTGTGTCTGGAATTGTTCCTGCAACAGTTTGGGCTATTTTTTTAAATGTTTCTCCTACTTCTGTACCAGCACCTAAACATAGATATAGAAATTAATATAAAATTGAAAATTTTTCAATTTTAATAAATACCATTTTGTATTAAATCTTCAAAATTTCGTTGGAATTGATCTGCTGCTTGATTGATAAAATCTTGTGTCCACACTTCCTCAACAGTAATTTCCTCTTTAGCTTCATTTATTGATCCTACTGTGAATGTTGATGAATTTTTTTCTTTTTCAGATGTTGCAGATTTTGATGGTTTATCAAGGTCTTTCAATGCACCTTAAATATTTTTTTTTTAATCAACACAAAATTATATAATCTTTAACCTTATTTGAAGAAGATATTTTCATAATTACATAACTATATAGCTCTCTATACAGTTTAATAATCATAATAATATATTTTTTATAACTTTACATAAAAGATTTGAAAGATGTCATTAACAAATTTTTTCACTAATATAGACGAGGTTATGTTTGCCAAGTGCTGCATATTATAATTAACATCTTCAAATCTTTTCATATTAATATTTCGTAACTTATACGCACTATCCAAGAGTTCATTTAATTCTAGATCCTCTGCTTCATCGGTTACTTTTTTTTCATCAGACATTCTGTTAAATGTTTTTGACTCAATCAGCTGATCGTTTTACACACGACGAATAGTGTGCAACTACATCCTGTTTGCCTACTATATATATAGAGGTAAAGAAGAGAATAAAAAAAAATATATATATATAGAGTGGGAAAAAAAGACAAACACAAGAAGTAAGAGAATAAAGAGGAGAGAAATCGTGAAAACATAAGGTGTATAAGAATAAGAAAAATAATAAATAAACTAAGAAAAGTGCAGGTGTAAAAATAAATAGGTTTAAAAAAATTAATTTAGATAACCTTAGTAATAATCAATTAGTATAATTAAACATAAAGTAGTTTATATACGATATCTATAAAAACTATAATTAGGAAAAAAAGTAAAAATAAAAAGTATTTAATATTTAATCAAAAAGGGTAAGTTGACAAAAATGAAGTAGGAATTAAAAATGAAAAAAGATAAAATCTGGTAAAAATGATAAATACATTTTATTTTTACTGTTAGCTGTAGAAATTTAATTCAATGTCTTATAATCAAATAGCTTAGTAGTAAAATACGGTAGCAGCAAGAAAGTAGAATTCATTAAGATTATAAAAGGGAAAGGATCAAAGAATATACTAATAGTTCTTATTTATCCCAGGTGATAAAATAGAAGAAGTTAGTTTAAAATTTTTACACGTCGATAAGATTATTAAATAAGAAAATAAAATATTTATAAAGAATATTTAAGAGTTAAGCAAGAATGCAATATGTAAAAGAAATATTAATATAAGATGTAGTTATTGAAAGACAATACTAGTATAACGCTAAGTTAAAACTCAAAAATGTAAATGATTAAAAGACAAAATGTGAGAATGAATTATACATAAATTATATAAAGAATAATGTAAAATAATTAAATATGTGTAATAGAAATAATAAAATAGTTATGTAAGAGTTAAAATGTAAAATAAACAAAAAGAATTATAAAAATAAGTATATTAAACGGAATAATAGTGTAAATGTTGTTTAATACTGTTACTACTACTACACTACTATATATATATATATAGAGAGAGAGAGAGTATGAAAGGGGGGAACTTGAGTAAATTTACCTTTGCCGATTTTCGAGCAAGTACTCTTATTTAACGAAATTTTATCACTTAAACAAAAAAATGATAAATGATATATCTTAATTAATTTTTTTATTATAAGCATTCAATACACTGTTTACATTTTTAGTATACAGACATTAAATATGAAATATACATATATTTAATTAACATCAATCATTAAATTAAAAAAATATATTTTGTTATTGAAACTCTTATACTATAAAATAGATACAATTAGAATGATTATTTTAAATATTAGATGATATTATATTATAATTATTCATAATATATAGAATTAGATAACCATCATTTAGTAATTATCTTTCTTGCTCTAATTCTAAATCAGTAAAAATTTTATCCAAAAGTTCATTACACATATTTTCTCTTTCAATACTTTCCTCTGCTTTTGATTCTTGTAAATGTCTTTCCAGGGTTTGTTTTAAACATAATTCAGGTCGACGACATTCTTTTAATGCAGGATAATAATTATCATTTATAAGTCCATTAAGTATACTTAGAAGTTGCTCTCTAAAAATAGATAATTAAAATTGTTATTCTAAATTGAATACATCATTCCTTTATCAGTGAAAATAATTTTCAATACCGTGTTTCAGGAAGTAAGCTTCCCATTGTAAGTAACCCACAGGCTTGTTCAATCAAACCCATTTTTATGAATGTTAATTTTAATTCATTATCCCTATCTTTATTACATAAAGATGATAATAAAAAAGCAGATTTAATTTGTAACTTTTGTACTGGACTTTGTATAGCTTTCATTAGTACTGAAAAACCATCATTAACTTCCATATATTTTATTGCACATATATGTCCTCTAACAATACCTGCGAGTGAAAATTTTTTTTATCTTTAATGACTTACAATTTTTATTTACATTAAAGAAAAAATAATATTCATTACTTTTATTAAAATAATTGTATTAAAGTCTATCACTCATTTTCTAATGAAATATTACAAATTTTGCAAATATCAATAACGTAATGTTATATATAGTAAATAATATTTTTTCTTTGTAAAAAAAAAAAAATTAATTGATATTAAGATATAATTACAAGAAACTGCATATAATGCTTTGATTCTGGATAATTCGGATACATCAGAATCTACCATATTTAATAATAGTGTCAAGTAACCTGTTTCCAAAATTTTTTCTTGACAAAATGGATTATTTTGTGTTAATTCAGCTATAAGATTAGCAACTTTCCATCTAATTCCATTATGTGGTGAATTTAAACATGGTTCAAAAATAGAAAATCCACCTATTTTGTAAAAATCATTTGCTACATCCATACTATCTGCTCGGTCTGCAAGTCTTTCTAATGCAGCTTCGTACTCTGAAGGATCATCTTCTTCTCTTAACTCTATTATATTTTGTAATATTTTAATATCTTTTTGAAGTTCTTCAATTACATTTACTGACATTGATGATACTGCGTCATTAAGAAATTTTTTACGCTAAAATATGTATGTACATATATATAAATTTTGTTGCATATAAATGATATGTACTTGTAGCAATATAAAAAATTCTATAAAAATTCAGACAGTGTTTTGATAACAGAAATGAAAAGATACAAGTAGAAATAAAATCAGCAAAGGGTAATTACATTTGAGAATAAAATATTTAACAGTGAAAGGATGGATATCACTAAAGAGTGTGTAAAAAGAAGGATAAAGAAGGAAATATACTAGAAAATATTAGAATAAAGAACAGAAAAGAAATGAGCCACATGGCAAAAAGAATTTCTTTTTAGCAAAATTTATGATGGTCGTGAAGCGTTTGGAAGACCAAAGAAAATTGATACATTATGAGATGAAGTAAAAAATATAAAAATAGGACAACAAATGTAGCTATGGATTCATTATATCGAAAAATCCAGGTATACTGAAGAAATGAAGCAGATAATATTAGAAAGCATAAAAGACAATAAATATATATATGAAAAAAAAGGAGAGAAAAAAAGATATGGGATAAAAATCTTAACAAAATTTAGAATAATAAACAAAAATAAAACAAACAAAAATAAAACTAACAAACATTGGATGAATGAAAAAAATGCATATTGTGTAAAGAAATTAGAGATACATTAAAACATACATCTTGCAAGAATGTAAAGAAATTAATACTCATATGGACAACTGGACAAATTATATAAAAAGAAACAAAAAAGATATAAGTATTTTTTACAAGATTCATTGGAAGTAACAGAAAAGGAAAGAACAGGAGGAAGGGCATTGAGTTTGATAGAAAAAACAAGTAGAGGAAAATCAAAATGAAATAAGTAATAAAGCTGAATACAAAAAACATACAAAAGCATAGTATATAAGATTTTGTTAGGGTTAATATGTTTGATGTAATATGTAAATGACATAGTATAAGATTAAAAATAATATATGTATAGGTAAAAAAATAGATGCAAATAATAGAAGATAAGTGGAAAGTTCATATTTGTAAGTTAAAAAATTAAATCATGTGATAAATTAAAAAAAAAATATAAACGCATAGTATGTAAGCTTATAGTAAAATAAATATTTAAGCGTTTGAATGTAATCATATTATTATTTTAAGATACACTAAAATAATTATGAAAAGTATTATAGCAATGTATTATATTGTTCAATAAATTAATAATAATAATAATATAAAAAATTTGACATAATACATTTTAAGGTATACATATAATTAAACACTATGAATATGAATATTATTAATGGTTAAAAATAAATATAATAATGTTACATATTTATAATATTAAATTTTTATGATTTATTATGTTTTGTTATGTATATCATTACATTCTTATTAGTTTATATTTACCTCCTCATCAATGGGATAAAATAATGATTCATTAGGTGCATCTTCAGCTTTCGTTGCTTCCATAGCAAATCTTAATAGACCTTGTAAATTAGCAGGTTGTCTTGGTTGATTAGAGAGTACTTCCATTTGATTATCATTATACTGCAGTCTTGAAGATTCTATTGATAAAGGTCGATTACTATTATCGTAATTATTTTGAATATTAGTGTTCCTGTAATTAATTATAATTTTTTCATAATTTTTTCTAATACATAATATTATTTCAAATAATTAATTCAAACATACTTATCCATGTTTAACAATTTTCGTAATCTTGTGAATCTGTTGCAAACATTAATAAAATAAAAAAATGTTTAGTACTTATACAATAAAAAAAAAAATGTTTTAAAAAATTATTATAAACCAATTAAGAAGTTAATAAATAAGTAAATACACCTTTTTTCGTAACAAAATTTAGATGTTGACCCAGTCACTTTTTCTACTTCCTAATTCGTTCTCATACAAAGAACTTTGACTTTGGCAACTCCATTTACGATATATGTACAACACGTTAACATTAATTTTTAGGTTACGTTGCGTTAATATAAAAAAAGTTAAGGCCGTATCTAAGCAAAGGTTATCCATATTTAAAATATGAAATTATTTTTTAAACATATTTTAATGTATTTACTCTATATATATACATGTGTATATGTAATTTAATATTTAATAGTAAATTTAAAATAATTTTGTATGAGAATTCATTTAAAATAAATAAAAATATGTTGTCTTTTAAAAAATTTTTTATTAAAAAAATTAAAATAATTTATATCTTGAATACATATATGAACCTTATAAATACATAAACTACTTTATTCTGTCCATCTATGTGTACAATGTTGATTTGTACAAACATAATATAGTCTCATTTCTTCTTCAGCTCGACGTGTTTGAGCTTGAAAAAATACTGCTTCACGATGATTACACTTTGGACATGGATGTTCTTCAGTTCTTGGTAAGGTTGGATCAGATATTACATCTGCTACAATGTGAGTTAATTCACTGAAAATTATTGAAGTTTTTTTTTTTAATATATATGAAGTTATTTCTGAAGATAAATTAATGGATAAAATTTAAGATTGTAAATTTCTTACTCAATTTCGTGCATAATCTTATTAACATATATGCAACTACTGTCAGCAAGTGTTTTAAAGTCACAATTTCTGCACTGTAAAAAATGACGATTTGTAAATAATAATTATAAATTTCATAAAAGAAAATATAAATATAACCTAAAAACATTTTTTTAAATGATTTAAAGTAAAATAAAATTTAAAAAATGTTCACCTACCGCATACATTAAAACTTTATTTTCTTTATCTTCTTTAGGATATAACATGTTATTACATTCTTGACAAAATTTAATACCAACAAATCCAGGTCCATCATCATGAACACCATCATAATTTCCCATTTTTGACATACTTAATATATATATATATATATAATATATATATATATGTCTATTTATATGGTTTTACCTTATTAGTTAAAAATAAACAATTTAAGTTTGACAAAGTTTTATTATATTAAGAACGTTGATATATAACTTATTGGGTTCTCAACCACTGTATAGCGGAATTAAAAAATTTATGTTTATGAAAGAACCGTAAATTAAGGCGCTTTTTCAAATGAAAACGTAACGTTATTTTAAATATAACACGTAAACGCGCGAATTGATTTTTCATATATTATTTTCAAAGAAATGAAAAATAAACATACGATTTTGTTAACTTTAATTATGCAAAATGTAAAATCATAGGTTATTAAAAAATAAAATAAATAGAATGTTTTTAAGAATAAACAAAAATTAAACTAGTAATCAATAGAACAACTACTAGTAAACGAAACCATTCTATGCAACAATATGAATGGTTTTTAGTATATTAATTTAATAATTAATTACAATGCAATAAAATTATTAATTAAAAAATTTGTAATTAAAAATGAAAATATTATATGCAATAGTAAATGTGTAACAAGTAACGCCTAGGATTCGCTAGAGGCGCATAGAGCAACCGTGCGTTATAAACTTTATCGCTTTTGCATAAAGTATTGATTATACATTTGATTCTCAAGTGTTCGTCTATTGTATTGATTTTGCTATAACTTTCTAAATTCCACCTATCTCCCTCATTTTGGAAAGTTGAGCGCCTGATCAAAGGCACCCGCTCCCTACGTATTTTTAGCCGCGATATTTCCTATTACAAGACAACGTACCATACTCTTACAATATTCGAATTACAGGCTGCTTGTAAAAGTGGAAAGTTTGAGGTGCGCAGGCGCACCAATACACCCTCGCACTCTCGTTAATAGTTAAGATACGTTAGTGTGCGCATAATGTAATATTAGTTTCATGCGCAGCAGCGCGCAGGCTCTACCCTCTCTCATTTTGCATTTATCCAGGTAAAAACTGTTCGCCTATCGTTTTCTTACATTTGCCTTGAGACTCCGCGACTTTTATCGTGTGCTACGCGCAAAAGAGTGTACATCCCAGTTTTACCTTCATTACCCATTCGTGTATTTTAAGTTGACGTTTGTATTATAAAGAAGCGATTATTTTCTTGGCGAGCGCGCTTCTTGCATCCAAAGGATTAAGCATGAGTGTATAAAAAATATTAAATTCTTATTGTTATTTTTCACAAAAATAAAATGTAACGTTTTTTTCTTAATTCTTCTCAATTTTCTGCAAACTTCTTTTTAATTTCGGGCAGGTTTGTGCCATTTTTATAATATACTAGAAAATTAAAAAATATATTATTTTAATTAATAATAGTCTTTGCTAGATTTAAAAAAATTGCATGGCTTATTAATTAATAATTTTACGTAGAATTAATTATTTATGTATAAATCATTGGTTCAATATAAAAACTATATTTGCTTGAACCAAGATTATTATTTTTAATATTAATTATAAGCTACCACACGCATATATTATACACACACATATATATATATGAATTACTATACATAGGTGAACATATTCACTCACACCTACCACAGTATAAGTATGTATAGAAAGATATGTAATTCAGCATCTTTAATATTTATTTAGGTAATTTTTAAAACAATGACAAGTGTTTTTGTTGTATGATTTTCCGTATTTGTTCAGTTTTAATTAATTCATTGGCATTAGTATTGAGCCAATTTAAACACTATTTGTAATTGAGTAGGTAAGTATAAAACTTATATATAAATTAAAAAAGATAGTATTTTGTTATACCATGTTAATAAATAATTAATAAAAAAAACTGCACGAAAGTTGCAAATATATGTATATGTGTGTGCATGTGTAGTATATAGCAAAAATTTCCTATTTTTTAATTTTTTATTTGAACATAATTTTTAAAAATCTAATATGGATTAGGATATTAATACTTAATTTAAAAATCAATGCAAAATTTACATGAAAATGGTATACTCTAAAATAATATTTTATTTCAAACAAGTGAACCACTCCCCCTGGGCTAATATATGAATAATTTCGAAAAAATCGCGGGATCTCACAGATGGCGAGCAAGTCGTAATTTCCTCTTTCCTTTCCAGCGCGTCCTCGCGTCATACAATACAAGGCTACCGGCTCGAACAGGGTTACCAACGGCAAGAATACAATTATTGCGCGTGCGCAATATACGGTTGCTAACCCCCCTACTGTCTAAAGATGGAATATTCGCTCTGTCTTTGTCACCGAAAAACGCGTTTCAGCTTTGTGCGCTTCGTCTATCGTAGTCTCTCGCACACTCGCACGGAAACATAGAGTCAACCGCGCGCGCCGCTTCATCGAAGGTGTGCATATAGAGAAAAGAGCAGGATTCACGCAGCCTATCTCTCTTTACCTTCTGTGTTTAAGCCTTCTTATTCTTTCTTTCCGCTACGCATGTATATACATATAATTACATATAATACACACGTATAATATAAGCTGTTTATACAAATATATATTTATATACGTAAATATATATATATATATATACATTAAACCATCTCCTGTACTTTTTTCCCCAGATCTCGCACTCACTGGTCTGCCTGTGACTACAATACACGCTCACGCATACACGCAGTCAACACTACATTCATACATATATTTGCCCCCGCACGGTGTATTAAGCCTCTGCTGGTGCGCAAAGAGGCAACGACGTACGTACGATATATCTTCCTCTCGGCGGCTACTCTACTAACGCGCCTCTAAGCGGCGGCAACGACGACGAAAACGGCGGCGGCGGATGTGGTGCATGTTTTTACAGTCGTGAGAACTCCAAGCCATTGCGCACTTCTGCATTTTTAAGAAGCTTCATTAATTCGTGTAGTTCGACACTCGTGTGTATCTGGACAGTGAAAGAAACGTCGCGTGTTTTTCTTATTTTCATATACGATACGTACGCGTGCCGCGGAGGAGGAGGAGGAGGAGGAGGATTTTTCTTTCATCCCTAAGTGTAATAGCACAGCCGCCAAACTGGACGCCGTAAGTACCATAGTTCTTAAACGAAAGATTAATCATAGTCATTCTTCCTATAACTTTTGCGTTAGAATACGTTAGATGTGAACGTGTGCTTTTCGCATTCTTTGGTATTACCTGCAAAGAAAGGCGAGCTTACTAGTATTTAGTTGTTTTTTTAGATTAATTGATATTTTCTAAATCTTGGAGACGGGTTATAATAGAAAATGCGCGTGCTGCCGCGTTCTTTTCTCTTTCTCTCTCTCTCTCTCAGCGTGCCCTCATCATGATCATCAAAGAAGCGACGCGCGATTTCGTTCATTTTCGTCCATCTCTGTCGCTCGCTTGCTTTTATAAAAACCAACGAATGAACGCGATGTAGCGGCGCGTGGCAGCAAGCACACACGAAAAGTGCGTGTGGCCCTTCATATATCTTTCTCTCTTTCTCTTTTTGCTTTAGTAAAGGCGTTCCTCTCTTTTTAACAGTATGCGCATATGTATGTACGCGAGGGCGCAAGAATGTGTAAATACATGCGCGAGGCTTTGGGGGGGTGACGGCCCCTCGTGCCGCTGCGAGCGCAGTCGCTCTTCGGCGGCGTCTCCCGAGATCTATTCTCTCTCTCTTTTTATGTGTGCAAGTGTGTGTAATCCACGTTCGGTTGGCTCGGTCGCGGTGGCGGCTTCTTACTCCTTCTTTTTATACTCGATGAGAAGCGAGAAAGAGAGAGTTAGGCAGTTAAGAGGACTCCCCCTTTTAGATGTATGAATGTATATGTAAGTAAGTATGCGCTTGAATGCATGTATGTGTATGCTGCCCGACATGTTTCCCCCTCACGTATATGTGCATGGTATGTATACATTGAAGCGCCCTCCGGAAAAGGAGATTTTTCTCGTTTTTCGCGCGATGGCAATTTTTTCATACGTTTTTGCCGAATGTGTATGCGTGCATCTATGTATTTACAGTACGTATGTATAAGCAAGTACGCACATGCGGCTGCCGCCGCTGAAACACGTGATTTTTTCGGACGCCGCACGACTACGCTTTCGGCGTCCGGTATTGTGTCTCGTAGTTTATCTTAATTTAGTTTTCCGTCTGTTTCTTTATTTCTTGAATTTATTAATTTGTTTAAAAAGAAAAGACGCTCAGAAGTCTTTTCGCCGTTTCTTGAAAATGAGTGATGGAAATAAAAAGAATACCTAGATAGGGGAAAAGGAGGCGTTTAGATGCCTGCAGTTAAACTAAAACTTCTATCTCATTTTCTTTATCCGTCTGTCCCGCTCTGAAAACCAAATAAGAGGAGGCTTTTCCGTTTTTCGGAGAATTTTCAATGAAAGGTAGACACGCTTCTACCGGTGCGCGTCGTTTCTTTTTCATTACCGTTATTTCGTCTTAGAAGTACTGTACACCGTTAATACTATCTTCTACTTTTATTCAAAGAAAGAAATGACCGAATCGACTGCTGATTTTATACGTCGTCGCGTTGATATATTCCTTCACAACGTATGTGTGTAGTACTCGCACTCCTCTCTCTATCTCTCT
This sequence comes from Platyscapa corneri, assembly GCA_018907185.1. Lineage (NCBI taxonomy): Eukaryota > Metazoa > Arthropoda > Insecta > Hymenoptera > Agaonidae > Platyscapa > Platyscapa corneri. Next base: position 343,673 of record JACCHW010000085.1, read on the forward strand.
TATTCACTCTCTTCCTCGCGGGGCAATTTTGACGCACGGAATCGATTTCTTTGTCGAGTCTTAAAAGCACGCGCGAAGTGGCGAGAGAAAGAGGGAATTTAAAGATTCTTCGCATGCACGCTCTATGATGTATGAAATCATGTGCTCATTTATGCGTGTGTGTATGTGCGAAACAGAAGAGATGAGGAAGGCTAAGACAATTTTTCCCTCGACAGACTAGACTATGTAGAGAAAAGAAGCGGCGGTTGAGGGAGTGAAGACAAGGAGAGAGAAAATGCCCAAGTATAACCGCACGCTGAGAAAGCAGCAACAGTGCAGGGCCAACGAATGAAGTGTGCACGCTCTTATATTCTATATAAGGGGGCGGGGGACGACGACGAGTGCGAATACGACGGAGAGAGCACTGAAATATACGTATAAATAAGCAGAAGAGAAAGAGATGGAGATTAGAACGTGTATAAAGCGCCATATTGCTCTCATAGAATACTCGCGGGAGGGAGAGAGGAATATATACTGCGCGTAGAGTTGAGAATTTTTCGGAGCAATAGGTATAAATTTATACACGCGGGACGCTCACTCTCAATAGCGACAGACGGAAGTGAGAGAGAGACAAATAGAAGCGGTCGGTGTTTTAACCCCGCAGCGCGTCGTTGCCGTCGTTCATACAAACTTTTTTCTCTTATTTTACGTACATACGCGCATGCAGACATAGACACATTTCGCATATAATATCCGTTCTCAACTTTTCCTTTTTTGCGCATATTTCTTTCTTTCTTGTCTCCCTCCATCCCTGTCTCCCCTCTTATATATATTCTCTCTTTCTTTCTCTTTCACTTTCTGCGACACTATGAGTAGAGAGCGCGCGAAAACAAACGCTCGCGACGCGCGGTTTCGCCCGAGTGCCTTTTCTCTTCCTTTATCGCGTCGCGTCGCATAAAAAGACGTTGAGTGCCGATCGATCTCGTCTCTCTCCGCCGCGCTCTGCCACACAGCCCGGAGCCGCCTTTTCTCGCCATCATTCCTCTCTTTCTCTCTTTCAGAGTGCTACCTCCATCTTCGCCCCTACCTCACGCTTTCCCTCCCGCCGCGCTCTTCTTTACCCTGTCTTTCTCGCACTCAGCACCACCGGACACTGCCGTGTGCGTGGTGCGTGCGTACTGTGTATGCACACACAGATACGTAAAGAGGAGGGATTTTTGTTTGTTTCCTTTGTTTACCTCGAAAATCGGAGCAAGGCTGCTCCTTTTACCGATGAGAAAACCGAATGCAAGATAGAGAACGAGAAGAAGGGAGAGCCTTCAGCTCTTATGCCAAAGTCTTTCTCTCTGTTTATACGACTCTTTATACTTTCTGAAAAATATCGTTCTGGTGTAGGTACGCAAAAGTACTTTTTGAGCATTTTTTGTGATGTGATTTGATAGAGCTTACAATTTAAAATGGAAAGAGGCAAGGATAATGCAATGATGTGATATGCAAAATGTTATTTTCTCATTATTCGTTCTTTCTTGGTCTAATTTGATTAAATCAAAGTAGAAACAAATTTTGTAAATTCAGGCGATAATTAAAAAAAATAAAAACAATGTTGAAAAGCATCTTATGTAATAGGAAAAGTTGGAAATTTGTGTATGATAGAAAAACAAGGAGAAAGGAAATATTAAAACTAACCTTAGGGTTGTTAACTTTTACACCACTACTAGAAATGTATTGACTTTTCACTTTTGGCTTCTGTTAGATTATCATAACTTCTTGCTTGTGTTACTACTGTTGTATTTCTTTTAATTTGTATGCTTGAGCCTTTGGACTACAGAAGGAAAGAGGAAAAAGACGTGCTTCTAGCCAATAGCAAACAAATTTTAATACATATAAAAATATAGTCAGATAAAGCTTCTTAACTATTGGCTAGAAAGTGAGCCTTGTAAGTTGATTTCTTTTTTTCTTGCATAGGCTTTAGTTCAATATACCGCCTGGATAGCATTTTGTAGATTGAATACAGATATAGAGAGTAGACGGACGGGATTTTTAGATTTGACCGTTAAAAAAGTTTTTACGCTTAGTCTTTCTTCGTTTTTTATTTTTTTATTTCAAGTTTTTTCGAAAGTACGCAATACGTCAAATGCTGTCGTATACATTTTAAAGAATATAACATGGTTTTGCCCTACACAACTGATTTTGATGATTTTTAATTTTATATTGTAACATTACAATGCAGTACAGTACAGTACAATACAATACAATAAAACACGTTAAATTACAATAACTCGTACTGACAAAAATTAATGTAGATAAAATATTTTTCATTGTTTACTCTCTTGGTATTTAAAAATAAATCAACGAAGGAATTAATGTTCTTATCTTTCACATATTTAATAGCCATAATTGAAAATCAATTTAGGTATGCATTGAAAGATTCAATAAATCAAACGTACACTTTTTAATTTAAAATCCTTAAAACAATAATATATCCTTTTTTCAAAATTTTAAATATATTAATATATGTATACTTAAAATTTGTTCCTATTATCAGTTTGATTTAAAATGGTACACTAATAACGTAGCTAAACTATATTCTATCTAGATAGCTTTAACGTTGCCACAAAACACGTGGTGGTCCATTTTTCGTGTTTATAAAAGAATATAGATTTTAATTTTACAAAACTAGTTATATACACGATTCGATTATACGGTTCATTACATAGTATATATTAAAATAAATGTAACCATTAAAACGTGAATAATCTAACTTGAAAATTATCTTGTAGGCATATTAACAAATATGGTTTTGTTTCTAGTTTATGCGTACATCTAGAGTTTAATTATTTACTTTTCTGGAAGTGTATTGTTCTGTTAATATTAAATTTACTTTTTTTAAACTTTTTGGTAGGATAGAATTGCGTATGATTCGTTTTTAATAACCATTTCCGTTATTTTATTAACTATATAGAAGTAAAATGCACATAGTCACATATTTGCATTAATTAAAATAAACTTTTTGTGTTATTTAACAAATGTTATAAACTATTATTTTCATATATAATTATGGTTATTATATTATTTTATATGATTAGACCTATAAATAACCATTAGCTTTGTATTTGATTTTTAAAACAATCGTTAAGCAAAAGGTATAAATTTTTTATTTTTAGATAAATTCAGACTCGTTTATCGACGATCAGATGATGGATTCGGGCACGACAACGCCCGCCCAGTCGTCGTATCCAGGCGGCGACCGACAGCAGTTCTGTGTTTCATGGAATTCTCATCAGTCGAACATGCATAGCGCTTTTCCTAAACTGCTGAGCAGTGAACAATTCGTTGACGTGACGCTGGCCTGTGATGGAGGCTCAATCAAGTGTCATAAGGTCGTTCTCTCAGCATGCAGTGACTACCTGGAACGTCTACTTCTTGAGATACCTTGCACGCATCCAATAATTTTCCTTAGTGACATGCGAATGTGGGAGTTACAAGCTCTTGTCGAATTCATGTACCGAGGAGAAGTATACGTTGAACAGCAACAACTTGCCAAACTTATGCAAGCTGCTGAAGCTCTACAGGTATAAATACTTCTCTCATTTATTTCTCTTTTTCTTAAAATTTCTTGCAGATTAAAATTTCAATGTTGTTTACATTGTTTAAAGTAAAAAACGAACTAATCTTACTGTATAAATACAATATTTTACTGTCATAGGAGTGATAAGTTGATATTAAGTACTTATCTATGTGGCAACTTATATTTATTCTGAAATAGATAAGAGGAATTTAATAATAGTAAGGCTTTAAAAAATTATTTCCCATTTGAAAAGAACAGCTTATATTTAAAATTATTCATTATTGAACATTTAGGTTCATATTAAATAGTTTTAATAACAATCAAATTATTAATGAGTATAAGAAAATAATTATAAACATTACAACAATGTATTAATTATATTGTAGTAATGAATAATGTCTTAAATACGTATCAAATAAAAATTTTCCTGTTTAATTAATATTTAATACGCTCTTTGATTATTCTATCCTATTTTGAAATTATTACTTTGATAATATAATTTTATAGTATTTATTTTAATATTTAACTATTATTAACCTATCCATCATTTTTACAAATTCATACAAAGTATATATTGAAAAAATTATACATATAAATTATGAATAAATAAAAAATAAAGAATGAAACTTAAACATAATTTTTAATTTATAGTATTTTTTATACACTCACTTTTCTAAAAAAAAGTTTGCAATAGTTAGTGCGTTCTTATTTAAATTATAAAATATATATTCTTGGAATGTATTTATGTAATTTATATCATGTAAATCGATAAATGTTTTTAATTTAATTAAATAATTCCACGTACATACATTATCCATAAAGTATTGATTTAAAGATTTAATAATAGTCATCCGTTATAAATATTTTTTATTCCCTTTTTTTTATAGGTACGTGGCCTATCAACTCAAGGTCGAGACAGTAACGGTACAACGGAGACTGTGACACCGCAGCTGAGCACCAGTGGTGGCAGTAACTCAACCCCTGTCAAGCCCTCTCCGCCGAAGGCAACAACCGCTACCTCATCGACGGTTTCAAATGCTGGTGCGGTTGATTTTCCACAATGCGATGATGCTCAATCTAACGATGACGGTTCCGAGTCCGATTTCCTCAGCTCCAGCGGCCTAGCGAGTAGTTTGCCCGCAGCTCTTACGGCAACCCCTGGACCTCAGGATCCAGCGGTAGCCAATCCTCTCAGTGCTACCAATTTCATGAAGATGGAGCACAGTGAGGCATTGCAACATCTTGAACAGGCTCTTAGCGCCTGCGAAGCCACACTTACCGAGTCTCAAGGTATGGTCAAAATGGAGCCCGATGAACATCAGCTGCTACAGCAACAGGAAAAACCATACTCTATTAGAGCTGTGCCTCCCGGTAACTGCGGAAGTCCTTTTCCTGCTATAGAAGGTAAATGTGTATCTAACCGTTTCAACTAATCTTACATTTTCTTTGAATTTAGTCTAAACGTTTAGTTGATGGTTCAAAAATTGAATACGGGAATAGGATTATGGAAATTTATTTCAAACTGTACTATTATTTTGAAATATTAAAAGTTGTATTTTATAAAGAGAGTTTAATTAATTTTTAATTACGAATTAATGATAATGAATTTTTTTTAGAATTTTAAATATATGTTCGTAAATTTTGTTGATGTTAAAATACTTTAAGCATGTTTATTCTTTTATATAGTGAGTCCGAGAATTTAATAAATTCTCGATGAGTGCTATTATTAGTTGCATGCAAATACGTTAATTAAAACATAAAATATTTTAGCAATTAAAAAAATTGCACGATATTTCTATTCTTATTTAAATAATATAATCCTTATAAAATATGGTATTGTGAAATGTATATACATAGCTAATTTTGTATAGTATTTTAATACTTTAGAACTATTAAAGATTATAATAGATTTAAAAATCTTTTCTTTTAATACTGACATTATGATTATAAATTATTTAAATTATTCGTTCTTATAAATATTAGTGTAACAATAGATTTATACAATAAAATAATTTATAATTAAATATTTCCTTCATTCGAATCAGAAGAATATTCATCTTCAATACATTTTACATTTATCATGTTTCTATTATTCAAATTTTTATTAAACTTACTGAAACAAGTTGGTTGAAAGTTTGAATTTCATATCGTGTATTTTAGTTACTTACTCATTCTATTAATATAATATATTTAAAAAAAAACATTGAATAAAATATTTTTTTTCTATGTGACACGATCTATTATTTCAATTGATCAGTAAAATTTAGGTATAAATAAAAAAGGTTTTTTTTGTTGAAAAGTTAAATATTTACATGTACAAACAATATAGTCATTCTTTTAAAAGATATAATATTCTATATATATATCTTTGAAATTACATTATTTTGATGCTAATTATTTTCGTATTAATGAAGTGTTGTATTCTTCCTTAAGCAGTATGTGTAACTAACGTGGTTAATGATAATTTCAGGCTACCAAAGACGACAACGTCGATCTGAAGCAGAGCTTAAACAAGCTTCTGATCTCGTCGCACGTGGTATGACCTTCCAGGTGGCCTCCGAAAAATATAATATCCCCATCAGCACGATCCGCTTTTATATGGCACGCAAGGGCATTTTACAAAGGCGAAAGCGAGGTCGCGGTTCGAGCCAGGTTGGTGGTCCCAATAGCCAGCCTAGCAGTCCCGCGTCGCCGCCTTTCCATATGATGAATTTCCGCCTGCCGGAGAGCCTCAACTCCAGCCTACAGTAGTGTTACGCGGTACAGTAGTAAGTTTTGTAGAGCCAGAACAGAGTACGAGGGATGTATTGAAAGAAAAACAAAAAAGCAAAAAATAATGTGTAAGTGTCGCCCACAAACTAGAGCTGTTTCGAAGACACGCTTCCCCTTTTCTTCCTTCAAATGAATTTTTCTTCCACAAATGTGCTGACTGCGCACATAGAAACGAAATGAATTAAAGCATTCTTGCTACGATTTTTTCATTACCGTCACACTACTGCGGAAGCTGCTATTAGTACTATTAATACTACTACCACCGTTACTTTACTTTTTTACCTTTTTAAAGTAATTTTTAAAGTGTATCTGACATCTCCTAATGTTATATTATATCGAGTAAACTCATGACTTCACTTACATAAAACAATACGACATATAGTTTTACGAGTCTAGAACAGCTCTATGCCGTGTATATATAAATGAATATTGTATGAAACAAAAAAAGTAATAAGACAAATTGTATGAAAATCCGTCAGGGTGGCCACAGCACGAGGCAATCAATGTTTATTATTAAAGACGCCAATGCACCGGAGACCACCAACGGGGAGTTTTCGCATATGTGGGGTCTTGGATCAATGTAGAGGCTAATGCTTACGTATTTTTTTTTATATATTTTGTTATTTTATACCTTTATCAGTAATTGACATACACTCGTATATACTCGCGTCCATTTACGTATTATTGCTCCTCTTGACGCACACGCGCGTATACACCACACGTTAGTAGACTTATATTATTTATTGCTCATACTCGCGTTAATCATCATCACGTATTATATCGAATGTACCCGCCATTACTCGGATCTCGCGACGCGTTCACTCGACGAAAGAGAATGAATGAAAAAAAGGAAAGAATTGATTTCCTCGTGCTGAGTTCGCAGCGACGAAAACCTGTAATGTTAGGCTCCGTATATTATATTTTTTTCTTCTGTTGTGCTCTTTACCTAGTGACAGATTAAGAATGAGAAACCGAGAGAGAAAAGAGAAGGAAAATGAACGAGGGGAATAATAATAATAATAATAATAATAATAATAATTAAATGAACGAACGGCGATGAATATTATAGCTAGTGCGTCGGCCACTTTAAATTTCGCAGCGCGTGTATTTTTTTTACATGCGCCTACCTTACTATTAATTATCTATTATTATATTATAATCATTTTGTAAGATATATAAACGTTCATATATTGTGTGTCCACTGGTACAATGCGCATGACCTTGCTATGGGCCGCTTTTTTCAATTCAACATTCTCAAGTTCCTGCTCGACTCGAGGTTCTCGCATTTTGTCACAATGGACGGGTTCTTGTCTTATGTATTTACTCAATTTTTACTTTATTTTATTTTTTATTTTTTTATTTTTTTTATTTTTTAGCAACAAATGACAGTCACTATGTACAAGATTGAGAAACACTCGGTATTGTTCGCGCCTTGTAATCATGTAATAATTGTAATAATGTAGCGAAACAGCGAAATCCTAATTCTCTGTTTGCACTGTGTCTTCTCGTCCTCTTCTCCTCTAGCATAGATATTTTTGTAGCGGTACATATACATAAATGAAAATTAGATGGCGTAAACTTTGTAATCAACGTTGACTTTGTAAAAGGAGATCCAACCCGAGTGTTTCCAAGCAATGTGAGATTTTTTGTCATTTTTTTTTTAACGCGTATGCAAAAATATTTCTTTACAAGAGACCTACTTTTGTTTGTTTCTTAACTATTTTGAGATTTTTTTTCTATAAAATAAAACGTATTTACGTTTTGCATACGTATTTACGTACGTAAAATACTTTTCAATGGAAAAAATTTTTTCTTGCGATTTTTTAGAGATAAATTAAAGAAGAAAGCGAATGCGAATCTTGCAAAAACTTTGTCAAATATTTACGCATAATCAAAGTAACTGAATGCAAAAAGTTTACAACAAAGGTCTAAAACTTATTCCTCTAATCAAGTATATAAGAAGTTTTTAAAAGAAATAATTAAAAGAGTAATGCGGAAAAAAATAATGAGATGTATGTTTTTCCACGTTGAAAAACTCGAAGTCTGCCTATAATAAACAGCTTCGGATTAAGCATCACGCGCGCGTTACAAAGAAAATACACGAGAAATGCAGAGAAAATTATTATTACCGATGCTTTTATCGTATTTAGTGTACAAAACAAAATGAAAAAGTAATGAAAGAAAAATAAATAAATAATAAATGAGACAATGAAAGAGAGCGAAAGAAAAAGAAATAGAAGAAAGGGGGAGTCATTAAAAATCAGTATATTGAAGCTATTCTTAGCACGTTGACCGTATTGACGATGATGACGATTCAGTAGCAACAAATGTCTCGCAATATCTGATCGTCATTTTCTCAAATTTCGGCGCACTGCCTTTTCTTTGATGATTCTGATGATATATAAACACATGACAGAGCAGTGTCAATGTTGGCAAAACTTATTGCCAATGTCCCTGCCCCCCGCCCAACCCTAAATCCCTTGTTATAACGTAAAATAGCCTCGTTCAGAACATAGCCATATTTTTCCATAATCGATGCAATAATCAAGCAAAATACATTGAATAAATAAAAAATATTACAGTAAACCGTGAGAGAATGACAAAATAACTGTTGGAAAGAGTGCCGAATACACAACATAAGCATACACACTTATAAAGTAGAATGAATAAGAATGTACCCTCGTCTTTTTTATACTTTTTTTAATGAAGTAAAAGATATTTTTTTTAAGAATTTTAAACGAGTAAGACTTAAAATATAACTTTACGTTTACGTAAACGCAATGCATAAGTAGACAGTGTTTTATTTTGTCGTTAATAAAACAATTATTTTTAATATATTTATCGCTCCTATTATTAATAGCTATAATTATTATCATTATTATTAATTTTCATCAATCGTAATAATTATAATACTTTTTACATCTAATCCAATTACACTTAGAATATCGTTGCTACACTACTTGCATAATATTTATGATTTCATATTTTTTTATTACATTACTTGTGAATGAGCGTTAATAATATACGTAGTTCTTTTCAACCACTTGTGTAGAACCTCGCGCGTGAGCCGCAACATCTATTTTGTTTAGTTCTTCCAAAATCATCGCCTAAAAAATAAAACCCCACCCATAAACTACTCATTGTATATAGCACTCTTTCCGTATACCGTAAGGTAAATAAATCATTGTTCTTAAGAGTTCCAGTTGACAAAAGATTTTATACAGAATCTATATCTAAACCAGTATTTCAAACCAATAAGAAGAGATAAAGAAAACAAAAAAAAGAAAAGAAAGAAGTAATTAGTTTTCTAACAGCACCAGTGGCGCGTTTTACGTAAAGATAAATTAAAGAAAGAAATAAAAAAGGAGACGAAGGGAGGATGAAGGCGATTGCAGTTTAAAAAGAACTTGGCTCAGAGTGCTTAAGCCAGTATAATGCTCAGTGTTATCTAACGTTATATTTTTAGTGAAACTCCGTGTCATACTCATGTACTATAATATTATATATTATTATGTAATCCAATACGGAAAAAATACATACAGTAGGCACAGTTTTTAAGTGTCTTGGATGCAAAAGCAGCGTATAAATACACAAAAAATGAACAGACAGACACACAGGCGCGATGATCGATAATGATGGAAATATCAAAAGAACAGTTTTGCAAATCATGCGGAAGGAGAGCGCCAAAACGACTAATGGAAAATATGAACAACAATCAAAGATGAACGAAAACAAGACGATACTTAAATAATTCTATCACAGCGACTCGATCTTAGTGGTATGTAAATCTTCGTAGAGTTAGCCACTTTGAGGCAGATTACGATAATATTTAATTAACTTCTAAAATTGCGAATTTTTATCTTCTCTTTTTTCCCGTAACCATTTCCAAAACAAAAAATAATGTTCTTTTCTCTTCTATTTGTATAACCGTGTGATCAATTTATCCCACTCCTTTGTTCCTTTTTATTCCTTCTCCCTAATTTTTCTATTAATACTTTTTAATTTTACTTAAAATTTAACGATTATCGGTGGTATTATTAATTTGTAGATAGAATTGAATTTGTTGTGCCGGGTGTACGCCCTTCTCGAAATCCGCGTTCGCGCACCTAAGCTCTCTCCTTTATTTTCCTTATCCTTGAGTCTCTCTATAGTATAAAATATTTTGGGAGAAAAATTGTACAGGACTTTTGACATTAGATAAAGAGTCATTAAAGAAATTTGGGGGGAAAAGAAAAATAATTTTATTGTGCTATTTCTCATATATTTGATTATATTACTTTTCTCGGCGTATAATACGATCAGGCACATGCGAAGTAAGAAAAAATAAAGTAGAATGTTACGTTATATCAATTTTATAGTGGGTAACGATGTAAAAAACAGTACATCTTGTATGTGTATTGTAAAAAAGTTCAAGAATTAACCAATCATTGTTATATTGCTTTCATATAAAATGTTTACAAAGTGATATCTCGCTATTTTATCTCAAGGCATATGTATCTATATATCCTTCATTTGAAGATATCTAATTATAATTATTATTATATCAATAAAATCTATCTTTGTACGTGTATGATCGTATATAGAAAAATATTCAAATTGTATTAGCTTATATAATAGCTATATATATAAATTGACCGCTTGTGTAATACAAATTTTTTTACCGAAATGTGTATATCAAGAAACATGCACAAACAAGCCAGGTATTGCCGCAAGTTACCGGACTCTCGGGTGGCTCTTGGATGCGGATTCCGGAAGTCGAGAGAGCAAGCTTCCGGCACAGAATTTTTTTTATATGTATAATTTAATTTATAAAAGTGTGTGTGTGTGTGCGCGCGCGCACGCACACAAACATACGTATGCATATATATATAGTATGTCAGTCGTATAAGAAAGTGCAGCTTATCGGCTGGATGTTTGTATATTGATCTGAGTTCTTTCGTATACATTTACGATAAAAAAATAATAAATAAAATAGAATAAAACAAGAAGTTTGTACAGTTGAAAATGATGATTTTTTTTAACTCCGTTGTATTTTTGGCTTCAGAGTTCAGTAAAGGTGCATTTTCGAAAATATTTCTTCAGTTTTTTCTTTTTGTTTAAAAAAATGTACTTCGGATTTTGGAACTTTCTGCAAAAAGAAAAAACTAGGAAAATAATATTTTTCATATAATACAGAAACAAAAAAAGTAATGGTTTTTTTTACAATTTATCATTCGATCGAGGGTGTAAAATTGAAAAAATTATGAATTGATTAATGCAGCGAAAGAAAAAGCTAAGACGATGACGTTGACAAACAGAAAATAATATGCGCGGCACTTTTAAGCGTTCGATATAGTAATTCTCCAGGTCCTAAGAAAAACGTGAATGTCTGAAATCGAGAATGTGTATGGATGAGCGTGCGTATGATTAGACCGAGAAATATGTTAAGACGGGAAGACAAGTCTCTTCCTTTTATTATATTTTCGAGGGGCATATATCTCGATACTCACAATTTAAAAATAATATTGCTTCCAATGACGTGAAATTTTGAAAGAAAAGAATAATCGCGAGCGACTTGTGTATAAATATAAGAATTTTAAAAAAAAGAACGGATAAGGGAAACGAGCACTTTTAATGGGGTGAGAAAAAAAGAGAAATGAAGTTTCAAGTTGAACATAATAATATTGAAAATAAATAAAGGACTCAATAGCCAGACGATATATACGTTGCCTTAATCGGTGAATCATTCCACGACGATGTAACAATATATACGATATAAAAATGTTTGTCCCTAGGGAAAGAAAAAAGGTATCAAGTTGTGATGAGACTTGTGAAATCAAATTACAGAGAGAAAAATTGAAATGCTATTGAGCTATGAGCGAAAAAGCCCGTCTTCGACATGGTAGAAAAAACGTCGAATAAATTTCTTCTGTGAACGAACAATCTCGCGATCCTCCGTATAAGTATTTTTGTTCGAACTCTAGAAGCATACGAATCGTGTTCTAAAGTAAGATGAAAAGCGCTGTGTATGTTTATCAAATAGAGCTGCAAAAGATATAACAAAAAAATGCGCGAAAATTTTTGAAGATGCAGAGTTCGAGAAATTAAGAGGAGACACGTAAAATTACATTTTTAATTTTAAGTTCGTCTAAGATGTGTTTAGTGAAGCATGCTTCTAGGTAGAGACTTAGGGAGAAACAACCACGCTATAAACAATAATTACTCTAATTACCAATTAATTACGTGCGTAAGGCATTTAACTGAATGCAAAGTATTTCTTAATAAAAGTACTTCGGAAACCAAATCATTTAAAATCCTCTTCAAGAGGGTCTGAGTTGTCTTCTTTTTTTAATGCTTATGAAAGAAAACATCCTTTAACCGATATATAAAAAAAAACTTTTCTTCCATCCGACTATGTCCGATTTCCATGCTTGTAGTTCCTTCAGAAGCGACTTTATATTGTGTTTCTTTTAGACATATGTTTGTATTTTCGTTAAAAAAACAGCCAACTATGATTTTTCATTGCGATTATAATTTTTCGTAATTTATAGCTCATAAATAGTATGTAATGATTTATTATTTATACAAATTTTGTTTAATCAAACTTTTGATGATCATTCAGTTTAATAAATTATAATTTATTAAACGAAGTGGCATTAAAATAAATTATTTTATTTACACCAAGTTAGAAAGTTTAATTTTTGTTTAATTTGTAGCCTTTTTTCTTGAATTGAAAAGTGAAAATTTTTCATTTGAAAATAATAGATATACCTACATGAATTTTATAATTCAATATAAGATTATAATACTTAAATTCGTTAATTTATAGTGAGTAGCTTTGATCACTTTATTATTAGTACTATTGATGATATATTTTTATAAGTATTGTTAATTAAATAGAAAAACTTTGTTTCGCTTTATAAAGAAATTTCAGTAATTAAAGTAAATTAGTGTAAAATATAATCGCTATGTAGCGATATGTGTAAAAATTTTACTGTATTTAAAAATAAAATTAAAAACACCCTTTTTAATAAAATTACCTTGCCTTTATCTCAAAAATTTTAACTTAAAGCATGAAATAAATAAAAAGATTCTCATAGCAAATAAATTAAATTCAGTAAGTTTATCAATAGTTTATGAAATTTATTTTTAAATATTTATACGATTAAAAAATTTTTGTATCAAAATTGGATAGTCAACGCTTATATAGTCACTTAATATTATTTTTACTTGTACATTAATATCATTTTAAGAAAGTTATATTTTTTTAATACAAATTTTTATAATTAGTCATAATAATGGTCTTTAATGATGCATACGTAACAAATATATCAGTTTGCTACCTATAAATACATATAAATTAAATAACAATTAACGAAAAAGGTAAATAGAAAAACTATAAAAATTTTTAGAAAATTATATGAACGTGTACCTATGAAAGTAAAAGAATGATTCAAAAATATATAATGTTTGTACTATCATTATTTAAATGTAAAAATACACTAGTGATTTTTTATTAAAACAATTTGTTGTTAATTACAGTTCATATAGTACTTTAACACATTTATTGATAATTAAGTGCATATATATTTTGTAAGTTTATAAAATATTTTTAAAAAACAAGCTTATTAAGCATTAAGTTTACTAAAATAAATTTGCATAAAAAGTTTCCAAATTTTATCAAGCTTATATCAATAAGTAAATAATATTTTATTTTTAACTTTTTTTAATCTAAACCGAATGAGCTTATGTATCTACTTTTTTAATAAATATATGTATGTGCATTTGTAGAATTACAAAAAATTAATATATTTCACATTTTTTCAAGGTTAGTTAACAATCAAGCGTGAATTCGGTACTAAATATATTTCTTCTCCTGGTAATATTAAAATGTAGAGTAATTATAAACAACTTTATTTTTTCACAATGATGTAGGCTTAAATATGTTCACCTTTTCATATGTATTATAAATTTTTTTATTAAAACAATATATTTTATTTTTAAATAAATGGCTCTCATGATTACCAATATAATTTCATTGAAGAGGGACTTAGCGTGCACATAGTGTGAGAGAAGTAACAGGAAATAAAACAAAAGAAAAGCGTGAAAGCCAAGAATAAAAGAGTAATTCTTCCAAAAGCCTCGAGCGATATTGGTAGTGTGGACTGAGGAAGGAGTAAAGAAGAACACGAAGAAAAGAGAAATGACGACCTTGGTGGCCTTGAAAGAAACCAACTGAAATAAACACGAGTTTTAGCTTCTATACTTCTACAACCACGTGCTCTCTTTGTAAAACATGGGGTTCTAAAAAAACAATAAGGGACGGGTCACGAATAATGTAATGCTTCGCTCTTTGTCACCTTAGCCTCTTGATAAATTATTTTACTTTTCTTCCTTTTTTATTTTAAGTTGTGTGACTATAGTTTTTTAATTTATCAAATATCAAATGAAGGTATGTATCCGTATACTAAGATGAATACTCATGGAATAAATATTTTTTATATATACTATATGTTCAAGACAATATAGAAAAGAAATGATACATATTATTTTAAGTTCGTTAAAAAATAAGTCTCACAATGAGATATAATAAATTACACATTCCCTGGGAAAATTATGCTTACAGCTAATCATTTTTTATATTAATATAAACTAAATAGATGGAATGCTATTTATCACCATCATCTTCATCTTGCTTATTTGTACATAAAACTTTAACGTTAATACTAAAAAAAGAGGTTAATTTTCTTTTTCTTTCCTTAAGTTATCGTGTATTATTATGTTATTATATTGATAATCTTCATTAAAAATTTAATTTAATTTTTTAACAGAACAAATATTGATATAAATTATACGCTATGAAATAATATTTTAGTCTTATAAAAATAAACTGTGAATTGCGGTACTTAAAAAATTTTTTTACATTAAAATTACGTTTTGTAATACATACATAATAATTTAATATACATTTAATGTGTATACTGATTTTTCCAATCATAAAATATATTTATAAACATATTTTTTGTGCATCTTTGTTACATAAATATAATCAAAAAAATTTGTATAAAATGAAATTCGATAATCAAATGTATTTATAAATATTTATATCTTGATTTATACGTATTTTATAAATACCTTTGAAATTAACAACTATCAAATAATATTTAACAGATAAGTATAATAATTTTACAATATTACTTTAAACTTACATCAATATCAATAAAATATAAATTTATCTAATAATTTAATATTTCGTATTTAAGAATTTTAGAGATTATTAGTAAATAATTAGTATAAATACTTAATTTGGTGTAAAACAAGAACCTGCTATTTATTGTATCAATAATAGAAGTTTATGTACATAAAACTTTTTTGAAATCTTAAATTTTATTTATGTTGTAATAAAAATTTTTAAATAGATAAAAATGAAATTTTTAGATAAGTTTTAATTTATATACATTTGAAAAATTTAATGAACTACATAATTTTGGAACTTTGAACGTTATTATAAGCATTATATGCATATTTTACAAATTACCCCTTTTATACATAATGCTTTATATCTTTAATTTTGTATTTAATATGCTTCTCTACTTTTCAAATTTTTTACATATTTTTAACGTAATTAATCTTTTTTTATTCAGCTATACATACTCTTTATTCATTTAATTGCGCTGCACTACAGAAGTGTATATTTACAATATCAGCTACGCATTTCCCGATTATTCGATTTTTTAGTATAATTTAAAATAATTTAAACTATTAAATCATTATCTTTTAATATTTCAAAAAAGATAATTTAAAGTTTCTGCATTCTAATACAACAATAATATCTTTTAATGCAGAGGTATTTATAAACTAATTTCTCGACAAGACACGAAATAAAAATTAGAAATTCTGAAAGGTAATTGACATAAAAATAAAGCATAAGGCAAACATGTAGGAGTAAAGATTCTGAGTATTAAATGAAATCGGTATTTAATATTTATTAAAGTGAAAGTTTAATCATTGACCTTTAACGTAGATAGTTTCACTTAAAATTAGTGAATATGAATTTTCGTATTCTTCAAATAACATTAAAAATCAATTAAATTCAATTCAATTAAATAAATCCAAAGATAGTTTTCCCGATCTTTATATACTTATATACTATTAATGTATTTGTTAAATTTCAACAGTATATATACTTTGATTACTAGGTATGTATTATTTTAATATTTTATATTAAAATTTGATATTTAATATTTTATATACTCGATTTCACTAGTAATTTGAATTAAATATGTGTATTTTGGGTATCAATGGAGTTAAAATATTATATTGATAACATTGAAAGAAATTGTTTAATTACCGTGAAATTTCTTCATATGTGCAAAATATGAATAATTGTTAATAAAAATTATCTGAAGTGCTTTTTTAATTTTTTTCAAGACTTAATATTTTTAAAAAATTAATAAATTTATTTACATATTTCGCAATATCGAACGCAAATTCCATTTTTTTGTTAAAATCAATTATAATTTCTTGAAATGTAAATACGAAACTTCTTATTTGTTCCATTTGATCGAATTTGAGGAATTTTTTATTTCCTATCAATTTTAATTATTTTCCTTGACAATTTTTTTTGTTTACTAAACGAGGAATCTACTTCATTTATTGGGATTATTAAACGAAGTTATGTTGAATTTTAATTTACTTAAAGGTATATTATATATGAACTGGTAAAAAATCAACAATGAATGTATTAAAAATTAATATAAGTTATTTATTGAATTATTTATTTATTTTTTTAGAAATGAATTGGAAATTAATAGAATATTTTTTAAGATATTAGTCGATTGTGTTATGTACTAAAAACAGAATTTATATATATAATTTCTGTCTTGGTTTACCTTTTTTAATTACAATAAAAAATAATAACTTGTTGCTTATGAAAAAATATAACATAAGCATTTTGATTGTGATATATGTTTATTAAAAACTTTTATTTCGAATAAAAATATTTTCATTCATTTCACTGTAGAAATTTGTTTATTAATCTTGAAAAATTTAAATAATTATATATAATTTATCCAGTATTAATTTATAATAATGATAATGATGATGACGATGATGATGATGAATTATTAATTTTGATAATAATAAAAAATCAATCATGACATTAAATATTTCATAGTCTTAAGGAATACATATTTGATTGATCGATGGATTGATTAGTTCCGATATTTCTATAAAGAAATTAAGATTAAAAGAAATTAGTAAAAAAATTATTTGCTTCAAATAAATTTAATAACAAATGTTTAACATTTATCACCTTGAACAATATACGATTTTATGTGAAAACTTTCAAATTATAGTAAAAAGAATATATTAACTAAGATAATAAATATACTTTCTATTTTTTAACATACTAAAAATTTAAGTTGGTATATTAACTATTTTAGGAGTTTTAATTTGATTAGTAACCATTTTTACTATCTTTATCTGGTTTAAAGAATTAGTAGCTTTGTAGATAATTCTAGTATTAATATTATCTACATTTCTTTCATTTATAAATGTGAAATTATTATGCAAATAATATATATATATATAGATATAATATATATATATATATATATATATATGTATAATATTTATTTCTCTTTAAGGATGATATTATTAATAAAAAATTATAAATAATCTCTTAACGCATTAAATTTTAATCTAAATTGATCAATTTTAGTATTTAAACTGGACAGATATGAAGAATAAAAATTGACGCTTTTAGTTGCATAATAAAAATTACATTTATATTATTAATTATATTTAAAGTTATATTTTTTGATACGTTAATATTAAATAACCATTAAGTTATTAATACACTTTTGATATTATTAATATTATGAAATTTATACAATTTATGTTCATTAATACACTTATACATTTTTTTAACTTTTATTGGAATTTCACTTTTAGAAATAATACTAATCTAATTAATCTAATTAATTTCATTAGGATGATTAAGAATTATTTATCAGATTAATAAATATTACATTGAAATTCATTAAATTTAATGATCGACAGTTATTAAAATACTTAAGAAAGCGTTTCAATTTCATAGAATAGATTTTATAAACATTAGTTATACAGAAGAATATGCAACGAATTATATAATTATACATGTATATATTATAACTAATATACAAGATTTATAGTAGTAACTGGAAAAATAAAAAGGAATTTCATAAAATGGATTGTATTTTTTATTTACATACATTTTGTATTTATTTTAAATTATTTAAAATTCATTTGCAATTGGAAATTAATTCATTTTTACAATTATGAATTGAATAAAAAAATGAAGTATATAAGAATGAAATTTAAATATAAATTTATTTGTTAGTTCTATTTCAATGTATACGCAAGCGCTCTATAAGGATATTAATTTGCAAAATTCAAATTAATACATTAAAAACTACGAAAATGGAATAAATCTCCTAAACTTTTCTTACAAAGTAAACTATATAATATACAATTTAAAAATAAAAATAAGCTAAAAGATTGTACCAATAACTAAAAGATGTTTCTGAGACCTTTAAAAATAATTTTCATCAAAAAATGCGCAAATGAGTTCTTTGTTTCACCAAATAAGTATGCGTAGTGAGTGCGATATTCTCTCAATTGAAAGAGATTCACTTCATATCTTTATGTGCCTTATGCACGAAAAAGAGTTCTTCAATACAACGTATCACCACTGTATTTTAAATTGGTTCTTTTATATTGTATGCACTTGATTTTAAACTGTAAAAAAATATCTAGACTGTAATACCAAGAGTATTCTAAAGTACTTTTTAAATTCTGTTCTTCTAGAAGTAATAATTCTTATATCGCTCGAATTAAATGAAATATCGATAACAGTAATTAAAATAAAAATGTGAACATTGATTATAGTAATTATTGAATTATTAATAACTTTTTAATAAGGTAAAGTAGATTATCACAAATAACTCATTTAATTGATTATATTTTTCAATCACAAAGGATTTTTGAACTTGTTTTTAAATATTAATAGAAATCTGTTTTATTTAAATTCTACTAATATTCGTAATACATTTAGTTTTTTTTAATTTCTTTATCGAGTGAAATATAGTAAGTGATTTTTATAAGTAAGAAAATCTAGTATACTCTCTAGTATAATGTAGTATACTAAAAAATATATTTTAATCGTTAATGAAAATACTTCAAAGTAAAAAATACATTTATTAGTAAAAAATATATAATTTGTAACAAAAATATTTATTTTGCTGTAGGTAAATGTTTATATTATATAAAAATGTAAATACAATGAAAAGAGGTTTATTAGATTTTGTGATAACATTCTACATCATTAAGTATTTGCTTACGATACAGCAAAGTAAATGTTTTTTTTATTTATTTTAAAAGGTATTTGTTAAAAACTATAATATAAAATATTTTAAAAGTTTCGTTGAAAAAAATTAAGAAAAAAATATGTCATCGATATATTTAAAAATATTTCTTCCATTTTTAACATTTGATATTATAATTTGATAGCTATTGTTACAACGAGATTATGTTGTTAACTATGAAGTACATGTGTATTAATAGACTATTTAATGAAGTATTAATGTAAATAATATAACTGTGCGAATACGTTTTTTTTATATATTCCTTATCCCATATTTTGGGAAATAATTTTAAATTTTAGATACACAAAGAAAAATAAAGATAATTATATGCTTATATGTGACAAAAACATTATCAATTAATTGAGAAAATTACGCCTAAATAATGCTTAATCATTTCGAATAACGTTGCTACTGAAATATTACTTAAAGTTTAATTTGATAATAACATTGTCATAGACCATTTTGTATCCAAAGTTTTATTTTTATAATTTAATTATTGTAACTGCTTATTTGGTATAATTTAAAATATTATGTTATTTATTAAATTTTTGTATTTATTTTGTTGTACATACGATGTCAAATATGGAATGCATTAATCAGTTATATGTATTAGATTATTCTTGTATATTTTAGATATTAAAATTTTTTTTAAATATACAATATTTCCAAAAGTATTTCAATCTTACGCCACAATAACGTCGTAACAGTAAAGTGAATTAATGCAAAGAATAGACATTTTTTTTATTTTGTTTACCTTTAAAAAATGTCAGTGTTACTTCTATTAAAAAGAAAATATTGATTTAGGAAAAAAGATTAAAAGTTGAATTTTTCTAATCACAGTTTTTAAATCAAAACTAATAATTGTAAACATAATTGTATAGCATTACTGAAGTACAGGCCAACTGACCAGTGAAAATAAATACTAGTCGGCGTCCGGCGTCCGTCGGCCTCGTCCATCCTCACAAATGATGCGCACGCGCCTACGATCATCAATCCCTTTGTGTTATTTTTGGCAAGACTCACGAGAGCGCGAAAAGCTTTAAATAGGACTGGAGTGCACGATGAGGAAGCCAGTACGTTAAAACGATCGCGTTCCCGCAGACACATGCTGAAGCACCGAATCATCTTTAACGTGAGTACAATCTGAGTTAAATGCAAATGTGGGCCTCATCATTGGGCCAGTGAAGCTTACGTAAAGTGCACTTGAAATTTTGTGAGTACTTTGTGAAGAATTTTGTTGCTCACTGTTCAGTTTTGTGAAGAGCACAATGTGTTTGTACAAATGTGTCGTATACACACGTTTATCAGTTTCTGTGTCAGATAATATGAGAGTTATTTTGAATATATGTAAACTTTTTATTAATCAAGCCCATTTTAGGAATATTATACATCTTATAAACCAGTAGCTTTAATATAATATACTTTCTTGATTTAAGTGGGTAATATGCTTTTTTATTTTTAATTACAAAGTTGTTACAATGCACACTAAAAATGTATTACAATAGTAATATCTATTTACCTATTTTGTCTTTATTAGTTAATAAATTATATGTGAAACTAAATTTATTACGGGTATTTAACGTTAAAAAATCTACTTGTGCACTGCATTAATAAAGTTGTGAACCGTAAGAATACAGATTATTTCTTAATTTTTATAATACTGAGATCGCATTTTTATAAATATGAAAATTTAATAAAAAATTGTAAAAAATAATTTTCATATGTAGACCTTTTGTTTTTAATACTTTTCTGATTGATGTTGCGTGACAGTCCTGTGATTGAAGAATGAACATTTAACTCGAACCGTTGCAGGTCAATTTTGTTCTAATTTTAAAATCCAACTATTGCTTTTAGGCCACGCCTTTACACGACTTTTTTCACATTTATCAAATTTATATTATTTTTCATATACTTACAGTTTACGTTTAATAAAAAATTATCTGAATTTATGATCTCTATTTTATATCGATGCATCTATATTATTTTTACTACATACGTAATAATATGAACAGTATTGCAATGTCAACGAATGGAATCATTGAAATGATATCGAGTAGATTTCAAGTCTTATCATTTATCAAAGAATACATGTGTTTCATTCGCTAAACCACATTTATAAAATACTATCTACAAATCTCCTTAATTGCAACTAATTATATATTGTAATTAAACATCATCTACTTATTTCTGCTAAGTTTATTTCATTGCTATTTTTGTTTATAATTTTATAAGACAATTCACTTTACATACAAAATCAATTATTTATACTCCATATACTATAATATATAAAGTATATATATAATACAGTATATATAATACAGTGACTACTACAAATTAAACTATAATTCACGTATTGATATTACTTGTTCATACACTATCTATTATATTTGAAAGTTTTAGTTAGATATTCTTTTGAATGTAAAATTTTTATTTTGTATGCAATTAGTATCACCTACATCAAAATAAATTACAATTATAATGTCCAAACTAATTCTGCAAGATACTGAAATATATATGACTTGTATACACTAAATACTAAAAATGCAAAAATTCTTAATAATTAATAATAATCAAAACTTAAACCTTAAAATTAATTTTAACTTATTCTAAAAATATTGTTCCTATGTTGAGTCATAGACTGTGTCAGTATATAATAGTCAAAATAATTATATTTCTTAATAATGAAAAAAATAAAGAAACAAAACAAATCAGATTTTGTACAAGTATTTAAAAATTTTTATGTATTTTATGGTTTAAAAAATATTCAGTTTATATGCAATTAATTAAAACAATAAAATTGTTTTTACGCGTATCATTCTAATTTATTTGCACCATGACTAATTAAAAAACTCTAAGTAATAAAAAATTACATATGAGTATAGCTTTTGATTTTTTACTCTAAACATACAAATTTATTCCTCGAATTAACTCAGTTTTTTAGCAATTTGTTCCATTTTCAATTTCCGAGATTTCCATCAATAATTTATAAATATTATATAATATTTATAATGTTTAACTTTCAAATACAATTTATCTTTTTATAACAATATATATATATTTTGTACGATATATAATATATACTTTATTATTTTAATGTATTATAATTATTGTTACATACACAAAAGTTAATTTTAAAGTTTTAATTTTTTTTACTTTAACAAAAATCACAAATAATTCCAACGAAAACCGTTATTATATTTATTTATGATATACTTGATAAATAAAGTATGCCAAATAAGGAACGTAATTTTCGCTATTGAGTTCTTTGGCAAACACTTATTTTACTTTGTAAAGTATGAATTATAAATATAATATTTATAATGCGCGCTCATTTATATATAGCATGTACAATAAGCTTAAAACTGTTACGTGGTGCATATTCCCACTGTTATTTTCGATTGCTACTGTGCTAGTATAACATTGAAACTCTAAGTATATGCGCGCATGCTATGGTCCATATCAACCATCGTTAAAAATTTTTGAAGCATAGAGTAAATATCTTTGTGTAATCCCATTGATAATTTTTTCTTTTGATAAGTTGCAAATTTGCTTTGATGAATTATTTTTTTGTTATTTAAGGTAGTTTTTAAGCTAATATTTTTCTTTCGGCATTAAATTAATAAAATCAAATTAATTTAAAATTTTTATATTTAAGAAGTGTAGATGAACATGTGCTATATCATATGACAAGCAGTGTTGTATATAGTGGCATTTATATATTTATTTATTGTACCAATAAATAAATAATTTTCAAATACAAAGCAATAACATTTTATTTTTAAAAGTATACAAGAGAAATCTGTAATTTCAATATATTTCATAGCTGCTTAAAAAATATTTTTATTAGTGTAGTATTAAATATTTGATTTAATTTATTAATTATTTACATAAATATATTATTTTAGAATTTTGATCTAAAAGTCTTTATTTCTACATAGGTATAATATTATTCAAAAGAATCTAATTGGTATTTTATAAAAAGTTTAAGTTTAATTTTTCATATATTTTAAAAAAAAATTTAAATATTTTTGTAGCTTTTACAATAAAAAATTTTATTTAATTCCAAAAATTTATTTTATTTTATATATATTTTATTTATAAACAGCGTTAACTGTAAATAAATTAAAAACTATTCATCATTGAAAGACATTTTTTAAAATTTGAATTTCCTTTATTAAAAGATGTGTTTTTTATATGGTTTTATTAGATAATACATTTTTTTATAATAAAATTGACAGAAATATCAATATCCAATTATAAATAATTTTTTAATTATTTATTAGTTATTTTTCAGAATGAATATAAATTTTTTACCATAATTTATAGACGAATGGTTAAAAAAACTAATATAACTTTTATGTAAATACCTTTTTAAAAATTAAAAATAAGCAGACGAAAATATTATAATTTTATAGTTGTATTGAAAAATATACAAAAACGAAAAAATATAGAACAAAATTGGTACAATCAAAATAATAATAGATTAAATATTAAAGATATTATGAGCCAAATTCCGAATAAAAGCAATTATGGATAAAAATTTACAAATTTAATTTAAAAAAATAATTTTGTATAAAATATTTGTATTGAAATCAAAGAACTTATACTATGGCATGTACAATAACTATTTTTATAATATTTTATAATAACATATGATAAATAAAAGAAAAAATGTATTATAAGAAATAAAAAGTATTTTGAATGGTTCTATGATAACTGAAGACGTACAATCCAAAAAATACGACTTTACATGCAAGTTAATTAGAAATTATAAAAACAGACAATACAAAATTATGGAATGGATCATATTATTAAAAAAAATTTGAATCATTTTGAAAAAATAAACTGTTAAAAATTACTATAAATTTTTAGAATAAACAATTAGTTCATAATATTACACAAATATTATTTATCTAAGTATATAATACTAAAATATAAATAAGAAAAAATACCGTAAAAAAACTCAGTGGATAATCTAGAAATAAATTGTTCATTCTAAAATAATTCTATCGAGCTAATTGAATAAATTTTGAATTTGTTAAGGTTGATCTTGAAAATATAGATGAACACAAAATCCAAAAATCAACTAAATTACCGAGTCTGTATTTGAATACACCTAAGATTGTTCATATGTAAAAAGCATATTGAGATTCTATTTGTTCAGCATTTATTGCAGTACAAATTAATATTACAACATTAATATTACAAATATTACAAAACATTTAAAAATACTTAGGTTATATAAATTTTATAAAGAAAAAATGCAAGTTCATTCTTTCTTATTTATTTAAGTTTTAACGACATTATAGTTTTGTTAAGATAATATAGGCAATTGTTTAATAAAAAAAAGACTGTGCTTTTGAAAAGACTTCTCAAATTTATAATATTTAAATAATTACAATTATATGCATTCTATATTAAACTTTATCAGTAATAATATATACTGTAGCATTTTTATCACATACATTTTCGTACGTATTGTAGAAGTTTCATATTATCTCCATGTTGTTATTATCATTTCAAAATCTCGTCAGATATAAAAAATCACACTGATTTTAATTAAAATAAAATATTCTTCATAGCATTAGCTAAAATATAGATGAAAATAAAATACAATAAAATTCTATTAGAACTCATTTTTAAATATTATTTAAATGACAAAGCCTGTAGCCATCCCATGGTTCACAATATAATTTTATACGTTCGACTCATAGCAGTGGTAATCTTATTTATAGAAAGTTTTTGGCATTAGTAGCGCATTAGTTGTTATCGTTAATTGACTGTCTATCGGGGTATAATACAATGATGCATATATTTGTTAGTAGGTATACACATGTGTATATTAATTCATACACATGCAAACATAAACACATATAAATACATGTTATACTTGCGAAAATATACTTCCACTGATTACGTAATCATAGATAATTTAAGAAAGGGGAGAGCAAGTGCTGCATCACCTAATGCAATTTACTCACTTACACGATATAATAAATTTTTCATTCATAATATTGAACGATATAACTAGTAACGATAAGATTATTTTTAATACTTAATTTAATTATTTAGTTTAATAATAATAATAAATTAATTGTTAAAAGAAATGTAAACATACATCTTTCACAATTTCTAATTGTGAATAATAATAATTCAGCTAAAATTTATTCATCAATTTTATAATATATTAAAAAAGGTATGACATTGAACAAAATACATGTTAAAAAAGAATTGCAATAGTTACGTTTTCCCCAATATACTTATAAAATGACGACAAAATAACAATGCAGAAATTGCGAAAATAAATAAATGCACAAAAACTTTCCATTATTTCATCTTTACTTTTATATAGCGTTAAAAGTAAGAAAATTAAAAATTCATGAAAAAATATTCTAATGGTGGTTTTATATGCAGATGCCGGCTGAATGTATAGCGAATCCTTTACAGCGAGAGCTGGCCGACTCGATAATCCGCATGCAGCCTTTGGATGAGATTCGGATTCTCCTGGCTTGCGGTGCGAAGCCAAACGAGCCGGTAACGCAAGGCCTGAGGCCCTTACACTACGCCGTCTGGCAGCGCTACAGTGATGCAGTCCAGTTGTTGTTAGTGAGAGGCGCAGACATCGATGCAACCGACGAGTGTGGTTACTCAGCCCTGCATCTCGCTGCCGAACATGGCTATCACGATATCGTCAAGCTGCTACTCAAATGCGGTGCCAAGGTCGATCACCGTGAAGACACCTCCGAACCTTTTCCTAGGTCAGTATACTCAGTATATGCGTTTAGAAATTATTTTTAGCGTTAGAAATTACTCTTATGTTTAGAATCGTTCCGATCAAAGTTAAAAATCAATTAGAGGTGGTATTGTCACTATAAATATGAAGAAGTATTATTGGTATACGTGTAATTAATTTATAATAATATACATTATAATTATTATTTAACAACATTATATATAAATATAACTATATAATTAATTTATTAAAATAATAATAAATATTCACAGAAAAGCTTAAAAAAATCATCCTACAAATTCTTCTTAATATGTTTTTAATATCTTAAATTATAATCTTAATAATTTAATATCTTAATATTTTATGCAGATTTCCTTAAGTTGACCACAAGAAAAATTAATATTCAAAATAGAAATAATATCAACAAATGTATGTTTCTTTTTTATTAAAGCTCACACAAGTAATTATACCTACATTGGTCATACAAATATCTCTTTTTTAGAGACTAATTTATCAATTATTGATTTTACTTATGGTACTATAAAAGCTTAAATTAACTTTTTGTAAATTATATTTATATTACCATTAACAGAGTAATTCACATAATTTAATTAGGCAGAAAAATAATACACGAATTTAGTTGAGTATAATAAAATTCAGCATAACAAAACACTTGATTACGTGAACTTTTGTAGAAATAGAAATAAAGAAAAATGGAATCATGTTTGCTTCATGATTACCAAAAGCTATGTTTTTTACTGTATCAAATAAATGCACTTTATGAGTTTTCGCGAATACATATTGAATTGGAATATTTATGTCAGAAATTGAGATATCATAAATACATTTCTAAGTTTTTAAATTTAAAAGCAACGGCTTTAAAGACGCTTTTTAATCATAGAACGACATTGTGCGATGAACCATTAAGGCTCGCCCTCCGTAATCACCACATCGATGTGGCAAAAACACTGCTGGAGGCCGGTGCCAATCCAAATAAAAGATACTTCTTCGGTTCAGAAATTAATCTCGTTTCACCGCTTGATCTTCAATGCATAGAGCTACTATTGGCATTCGGTGCTTATCCCAACACAAGAGATCGTGCAGGACTAACTCCGCTCATGAAAGCTGTTCGGCTACCGCAGGTTTGTAATGTACCTTTTTTTTCATTTTTTTCCGTTTCCATCGCTAGAAAATCGACTCACTGATAATTGGTTCATCCTTTTTTTCTCCATGCAGGAAGTATATTCTGCTTAATTACCTTTCGTTTTGAATTGATTAAATTCTCACCGTTGTGATTTTATTTTATGATGGACTTCAAAAAATTCTTTGTATAAATATTATCTTATAACTCTATATATTCTTCATTTTTTAAGTAGAATGATTAGAAACGTACAATTTTCAACATAGTTCTTCATATTTATTCTAATTAGTACATTTTTCCTTTTTATTAAAAACAATATATATACGAGTTTTCGTATTTTAATATTTCATAAAATTGAAGTAAGAATTAATATTTAATTCTTGTGTATCAAATAATAGAAATTTTTTATTTCGTAATTTTTTTAATTTTTCATATTTATATAATCGATGATAACAATAAGGAAATGTATACATAAACGGATCATCAATGCAGTTAGATAAAATTACACTGAATAAAGTCATAAAAACAATGTATCGTAATTAAATATTTATACTTTTGAAGATATAATTTCGTATTATTAGCTAAAATAGTGGAAATCTACTACATCTAAACATATTATAGAGGAAAATCATCGTAAGCTTAAAGAATAAAATATAAATTAAATCTAATACTACGTCACTTTTCCCTGTAAAATAAAATCAATGACATCTACACTTAGCTATAGGAAACAACATGTAAATCAATAAAAAACCAGCCTTAAACTGAAAAATATTCTTCTGTTTTTCTCTTTTACATTTTACGCCTTTCCTGTGTGGTGCAGAAAGTGTTAGCTTTCGAAAAATGGTACCGCGATGCCTTCGCAATGTTCAGCGGACCAGCCGATCTTCTTGGCTCCGATAGGCATCGCGACATCGTCATCCATCGACAGGAAGAAGGTCGTGCCTCGGAATTAGGAAGTTGCCACTGTCTTTAAATTTGTATAAGTCAACTACCTATAGATAGCATATATGTATTCTAGTTTAAAACAGAGTATGAAAACCGGAGAGGTGTCATTGATGACAATGCGATGAAATCTTTCGACCCTTAAAATTTTTAAATTATTACGATATAACAACTGAAAAGACTATTTTGAGTCAATTTATTAATAATAATAAAATAATAGGATTTTACAACTACTTTCTTGCCTTACTAAATTATTGTTACATATTAGCTATTTGACTTTTCTAGAAAATTAAATTAGAGTTTCTATATTCATAAGTAGTGCATTCATAAATTTTAATACAAAAAATGACTAATTAATTTCAAATAGATTATATATATAAAATCTATTATTATTTTATTAGTTTTAATTTAAAATCATCTCTGTGGTTCTCAACTTTTAATCATCAATATTATAATCTATATAAGTTTGTAATTGCATTTTCTTTGGATTTTAATAAGCAACAAGACAAAAAATGTATCCAGTTGAACAAACTTTTCCACTTAACTACGTACATGTATACATGCATCAATAGGCCCATGCATACCCATACATACGGAGACAAAAATGCATGGATAAAAATTATATTTATACATGGATTTATTTAATTTATATTATTTATAGATGCATTCAATATTTAATAACTTTTTTCATCGTTTTAATGCTACATTACCCTAAGTAAAGCTTTTTAATGGATTTTCGATAGCGAATATTTTTTATATGAATATTATGGATAAATCTTACGTCAAAAATTTCTCTATATCACAAAAAAATGTTTAAATATACTAAAAAAATAGATAATTAAAGTATTATGTCGAAAATATTGTAGATGCGTAAATTTGAATATTTAAAATTTAGAAAAGGTGAAAGTTAAAAACTTAATTAATTTATAATATGTGTAAATTGACATGTTGAACTATTACTTTTTTATATAGGGTATAGCATCAGTTTTGCTACTACTGAGTTACGGCGCAGATGTGAATGCGATGGCTGACGCGCGTCATGATTTTCGGACAGTTTTACACTATGCCATACTTGGTGGTGATCTCAGTGTTATAACACTTCTGCTAAAACAAGGCGCAAAGCTAGATCTCGGTCCAGACTACCAGAAACCTACAGCCCTTGATCTAGCAATACTCAAGGGCGATCCAGCTATCGTTGTTCTGTTCTTACAATCAGGTAATTGTCGTTTATTTCAAAAACATGTTTAACCTCTATTGTTTTACTAGAATGCTATTAAATTACAACTTTATTAACCATTGAATAGACATCCATCTTTATAGGGACGAAAGCGGTACGTGTAATATTGTTTAATTTTGACTGACAAGCAACTGTTCTTGAGTAAATCCTAGTATTTTTCTAGAACTTTATTATATATTAATTAAAATAATATTAGTAATTAATTTCAAAATAAGTTATCTTAATGTAAACATTGAAACTATAATTTTTTCTTCTTACAGTAACTGCTTCTTTGAACAAAAACTTTATATGTTTTTACCATAAAAAATAAACTATGAAAAATTCTTATTAAAATTTTTGTAATTTTATATTAAATAAACAGCGAAAATTTTATTAATGTGCAATCGAAACTTACTTTAATATAAAGTGAAACTTATTACAATGCTATAAAAAGTTTAATTATGTTTACGTAAAGTACATAAGATAAAAAATTTATAATTTTTAGAATAAGTAAAAATAAAAAAGTTATATTATAGTGAATCAATTAATTATTTATTAAGAGTACGCAAAGTTATTTAAGAATCAATCTCTTAAATTATAAAATTTTAATAATATTCAGCTTACAGTATTACATACGTAGTTTATAGGCTTCAAATTTCGCGTGATTAAAATAGACTGTTAATTGGCACTTTATTAACGTATAAATTACAATGATGCATATAAGCATAATAATAAATGAAATATAAATGTCGTATAGAAAAAATCGAGTTGACCTTAATCTTACTTGCATTAACGTTATGTTGCAACTGACAATAATACTCGTCCTGATAATTTTGAACATGATCCACTTTTAGAGTAGTACTCAAATATACGCTTACTAATAAAGTTTATTAAGATGATGATAACATTTTATAATATTCCAATCAGAATCGATTAGTGTACTGTATATATATAGATAATATAATTTAATTTTATAATAATGATTTTAATTATATTTATACATTAAAGAGTTTAATATTTTATTAATTAATTAATGTAACAACGTTTCTGTAAAAAATAACTATAATCATAATAATAATAATGTTTTTGAATTAGATTAACAAATGGACTAATACTAGTAACGAAAATTTGTAATAATAGAAATAAATATATCAAAGCATTGATTAAGATGTTTTATTTATTATTTTTATAATACTTGATTTAAGAAATTTCAACTTACAAAATTTTAATATTTAGAAAAAATTAAATGTTTTACGTAATTTACAGACATAATAATTAGTATCAGTTAATTTATTTCTTCAAATTATGTGTTATTTCATTCTCTTAAAAATAATTGAAAATTTCAAATAAATTAAATTTCGATTAAACACTCCTGTTTATTTTATAAAATTGTCTGTTTAATTATTTACAAGAATATGTGCATTTGCTTGTATGTGTACGTAAATTTTAAACTAACGTTTATTATTTTAATTTTCCTTTACTACATTTTAAATTTGTTTTGTTAGTAAAATAGTATGTTTTGTCAGCCATTGATTATGATTATATTTCTAATAATAATAAAGTGGTATCCTTATACTTACATAAATATAATTAACTAAAAACTGATTGATCTTTTAGAGAAAAGTGTAATTTCGCAATCAAATTTTATTTTTTATTTTATTTTGCATAAAAGATTAAATAATTTTTACTTGTTTAAATCAAGTTACTTGATAAATTATTGATAATAAGTATAATAGTTGATAATAATTTGATAAAAATTATTTTAAAATAAAACTTAATTTCTTATATTAATGTGACATAAATCTTAATAAAATAATAAACTGAGACATGCTAAATCTATTTTAAAACTATAATCAAACTATTTTGTTCTTTTTATTATTTTATTAATTATATATCTTTTAAATGAAATTTTGATGTAATATTTAAAGTTTTTGTAATATTAAAATATTAAATACAATAAATTAGTTCAAAAGCCATCATAATAATTTTTAATTATTAAAATCAGAATAAATCAATTATTATATTTTTATTTCTAATTATTCCCATATTATTTGATGAAATTTGATCAAAATCTAAAAGCATTATTAAAGAAAAGGGGAATATAGAAAGGTGTTTACTTGCATAAATAAAAATTTACTTCAGAATATAAGTTAATTATATTAAAAGAAACAATAAAATAAAACTAATATCAAGATGAATGTGAAATTTCAGGTGCAGACGTAAATGCAACCTCACCTATAATTGGTTCGCCACTACATGTAGCTTGTGCTGACAACATCCCTAACAGACTGGAAATACTAAAGATGCTCTTGGAGCGTGGTGCCGATCCAAATCTCGTTATCCGCAGTGAGGAAGGCCTTTCGCTGCGACCCGTCCTCGCTGAGTATGTGGCCTCGAACGAGAATCCATCGGTCGAGGTGGTTTCTTTGTTGCTCAAATACGGTGCTCGCGTCGTAATCAAGACACAATTCCGTGACCCTCACGGTATACTCAATTCTCTGCAGAATGCAGCAGATAAACCAAAACTTCTTCAAGCATTGCTCGAGGCAGCCGAGAGCTTTGATCCGTGCATGATACGCCGCTCGTCGAGTCTCACTGATGCCCAAAAAGCCCTTGTTATGGAAGCCGCGAGAACTCCTTTGCCTCTCATGCATCAGGCCAGGCTCATCATCAGAAGACTTTGTGGTACTAAGCTCACAAAAATCGTTACTAGACTCCAATTGCCACACTGTTTGCATCGCTACTTGCTGTACGACTTCTATTGACTAGAACCTGCTTTTCCGCATTGAAAGCTTTCCAGCTTGTTTCATTATTCGTCAATTAGATGGTCAGTTATAACTATGTTTTCTTTGACTTTATTTTATACACGTATTTTTAATCAGTTTACCTCTCTTTTTATTTTAGATATTATGAAACCTACAAATAATTATGTACATAAAAAGAAAATTTTTATCGATTTTAACAATTTGTATAATGTATATGAAACTTTCTAATTTCAACTTATGAAGAAGTAAAATATCTAAAAACCATCTCAAACATATTTTGAACGAATAAAAGTATATGCACCAAACAAATGTCTCTCAGTACTGATTCTAGTGTTTAATATTTTTTCTTAATTTGATTATATTAAACAATTGTTGTATATTCTTTTCAGAAATAAATTACATGGAAATTATATACGCTTATAGACACTTTGAAACCGAAACGTAAACGTAAAACCATGTCATTTTGTACCTTTGTATGTACAATTAAAAATGTATTGTATATGTTCGTATTATTAAAGTATATATAATTAAATAAAATTTGTAAGTTCTGATTGTTAATTTTTCAATTCACATTTCTAAAATACGCCTTCAATTTGTCATACAAATTTTTTTATCGCACAATTTATTACACTTATGTATTAGATTCACTATAAAATTTACTTATATTCTTTTTACTTGCATATAAATGCTTAAAATATTTAATAAGATAAGAAAAAACTTATAAGATATTGATAATATAAAAAATACATTGTATTGACGTAAAAAAATTAATTTATTCTTGAGATCTTATCATTACTCGGTTGATTTAATTTTGTACACAAGCTGCTATACATATATTATATTTACTTTTATTAAACGAGTTCAAGGTATATAGAATATAACTTTTATCTCGCAAAATTTCGTGTATGTTATAAATTGTTAAAAAAATAATTTGAAAAATATTTTTATTTATACTTTTATTTAATTATTAAACTTCTACGATATTATATTATTGTATTATATTTGAAAGATATCTATAATTAATAATTTCAACTTTTCACCAACAATCTAATAAATTTTTTGTTAAAATTATTATTTTAAATTGTTTAAAATTTTGAATGAAAATGGATTTTCTTTTTATAAAGAAATCTAATAAATATAATTATAGTAAAAGCGCAAGGAGTATCTTTATATTATCTATTTATTAATATTTTAACTAAGGTAAATTATATGATAAAAGTCAGCATTAGATTACAAATTTTGAAAAAATAAATCTTTTAGATTATTGTCAACATTGACCATCACATTCCCAATTATTAAAATACTTAATTTAATTACTCAAAAATATTATATAATTTAATATAAATAAAATCTGTTATAAATGCGATATAAAATAAACAAATTTTATATTTTTTGTATACATTTATAATATAATAAATTAAAAATTTATTCAAAGTAATCTGGATTTATTTAATTGTTTAATCAAAATCAGTAAATAATAAAATGTTAAAAATATATATACTTGACTTTTATAATAAAAAAATATTGTTTTTGTTTTAAATGCAATCGATATTGCTCATATATGCAATACGATACCTAGCTAAAAAAATTAATCATTACATTTTTAAATATTTTAAATATAATTGTATTTTTTATTTATTTTATTATAAATATGAAAATATATCATTTTTGCGTTTAAAACGAACTGTTATTGAAATTATAAATTGCTAGATACAGATACATTTGAAATCTAAATAAAATAAAAAAATGGTCAACAGATGACAAACATAACCTATAAATATAAAAATATCTAGAAAATGTCATAAATTATATTTTAAAAACAGTGTTATTCTATTAGTTATTTGCTTATTTATTCTGTAAGTAAAAATTTTAGAATGAGATCACAAAAGTTTAAAATCCCTTGCAACAGCGAAAGGTAATTTGATATTAGAAATGTATTACAAGTTGTTATATTTTTATTTATATATTTTTTGATTTTTTCGCGAATTTATTAATTTATTTTATAACACATTTTCCTAGTTTTGTAAACTTGGACAGAAAAGTTATAATAGCTTCTGTCTTTGGTAAAAGCCAATATCGAGCTAAAAGTTGTAAAGCAGAAATTTTTAGTTCTGTTCTACAAGTAGATCTTTTGGAAGAACCAACCATTAATAAAGACTCATTGGTAAAAAATTTTTATTATTATATTTATTATTATTATTATTAAATTTGATTATCATTATCAATATATTTATGTTTCTATTATTTGGAATTTTCATACATTATAGTGTGAGATAGAAGGTTATCATGATCCGAAAACAAGGACAGTGTACTTGCATTTAAAGGGATTTTTAGATACTTATACACTTATTAACGAATATGATCAATTTCTTGAAAGGCAAGATCACAAAGATTTTCTTAGTGCTTGGACTCATATGAGAAATAAATATTCAAGAGCTTTACTCGTGTTATTTCACTTGTCTCATGTTGTTATTCTAAGTCATCCAACACATACTTTTGATCATAGCTATGTTCATTTATTTCGAGCTCTTGATATTGTTAGGTAAAATCATATGCTTTATTTTATGGATATCAAATTAAAAATATGAAATAGTGTTATTATTATAGACAAAAAATCTCAATTCAACTATCAGAATTTTTGAGTTCATTATCTGGATTACCAAAAGATTGGATATCTAACAGCAGGCCTTGTTCTCCACGAGTATTGTTTTATTTTGAAACCTGTCCACCAATTTTTCGAGAATCAGATAGTAGAGTTAACATTAAGAAGCTTGAACATTCATTAGAAGATAGAATATACCAAGTTTTAAGAAAAAATCGTATAGTTACAAATATAAGGTAATATAATTGCCAACTTTGTTCTTTAGAATTTATGATAGATGATTATTTTTATCATTACAGTTCAAATTCTCTATTTGCAATCCCAGCAAATCAAGAATTTGTTTTTGTACATACTGGTAATGATGAAACGAGAGATGTTTTAGCTTACATGACTCGTCAATTAATTAAGAGTTGCACAATTTCTGGAGGATCAAATTCAAAAAGTTTTATAAATTTAGATTCATCTTTTAAAAATGATGATTCAGAAGAAGGTATGGATGTTTTTAATTCATGTTTTCAAAATATATTTATAAAGTCTTCAAATTAAATTAAATTTTTAATATATTTAGAACCGCACACTTTTAAGCGATTTCTACAACAACATATTAATTTAGCTTTTTCAAAAGGCTTTGATGATAATGTAGGTCGTCATCCAGTCCCAGCACATTTTGAGGTTTATTAATTAATATAATCATTTTTATTTGAATTTGATCATTCTTTCTTATTATTTTAATTTGTGCTTTAGATACCGACACTATCTATGTTCTTTGATGTAGCAAACAAGCTATATGAATTTTTTATAGAAGGTGTAGATAAAGAACTTGTGAGCCTTCACGGGTTATTAGATACTGATGTTAAATTTAGTAAAAGTCGTTGTACTAAAGTTTTGCCTCGAGCTTTACAAGCTTATCAAGAAAATCTTCCACAACACTATACGAGGTAGTTCTTATAACAAAAAAATATTTTCTGTCTCAAAATATAAAAAAAAGTATAATCATTTGTTAAAATGCAGAGCTTACCATGAATCTAAATTAGCTCATGCAATGGCTGTATTTGAAATGCATGCTCGAGGACCTCTATTCGAGGAATTCAGTGAAAAATTACAAGAAGAATGTGATAAACATTGGCGTGCTGGTCGACAAATGTGTCAAATTTTATCACTTACTGGAAATCCTTGTACAAATCCTATTCATAAAGGTGGTGGAGAAGGAGCTGGTGGAGGAGAACAGCTTGATATAAGAGAAGATTATAAGTTAGTCACAGTAAAATAAGAAATTTGTAATACGAATGAATCATTTATAATTACTTTTTAAAAGTATTGAAAATTTGTTTGAAGATTCATATTGTTTTTTTATTTATTTTCCAAGTTATTTCAATATTGCTTTAACCATTTAAAAATAATTTGAACTCTATATTAGTTCAGTAAGCAATTTATTAATTATTATTGTACATTTTTTCAGTGATCTACCTATTATGGAACATTGTAGTGGAGTTCGGTACATTTGTGCATGCAATTGTGGTCGATGTCAAGGATCTCGCGAGGATCCTTTCAACTTTAAGCAAGCAAACTATGATTATTTTCAAATGTTAGCAATGCAGTGTGGATGTAATCAATTGGAATCTATTCAATTTCCAGTTTTCCAACCAAGTACACATAATTATCGGTAATTTAAAAAAAAAACATTGGTATAGTAAAACAAATTTCATACAGTAATAAATTAAATTTTTAGTGCTGCACAGTTGTTTTCAATGACCAATCGAAAGGATTCATTAGCCCGCATAGATAATTCAACACCACAAGGTCATACACAAGTATGCAGTTTAGGTGTAAATGGTAAGTAATCTTTATAAATTTATATTAAATTTAAGATAAAGTATTATTTATTATTTTGAAATAGATTTTTTGTATGTATTAAAATTTAAAATAGATAATTTTTAATAATTACAAATGAAATTATAAATTGCACTAAGTTTTTATAATTTTTATAATTATCTAAACATAAATTTTATTAGATGAAATCACAGCTTATGGTAGTGGAGGTCAATCACCGCCAGCTCAAAGTGATCTTATAGAAGAGGATACACAAAGACTTAGTTATAAGACCAGTTTTACTCCTGTTGATGAAAATAAAGTTGTTATTGCAGTTACTGATGTAGACTCAGAAAATACAAAAGAAAAATCTCTCATCAGGCAGCCTTCAACAACAGAATATCTTCCAGGAATGTTACATACTGAATCTCCAGTTGGATTACTTCCTCAATTTTCTAGTTGGTCTTTAGTTTGCTTAGGGTCAAGTAGTATATATTCTCATAATTTAGGTTTACAGCATCAATTAGGTGTACTTGCAAACTCTGCATTTCTTCTACCATGGGATGTTACTGTAAGGTAAAAATAATTGATTAATTGTACACTAAAGTTAATAAATACAATTATATTAAATTAAGTTTTCAAAAATAAAATTTAGCTCTTTTAATTTTCAAAATTTACAGGCTTGAACATCAAAAAGAAAGAGGTTCACTTTGGCCTACTGTAAATGATAATAATCAACATAATTTTTGTCCAAGAGGAAAAAATTTTCAAAATTTAAATATTATGCGAGGAAGAAAATCAAAAAGAGGTAAAGAGTTACTTGTAAAAATTTTTGTTGGAGTTGAATATGAGTGTCCTAGAGGACATAGATTTATGGCTTCAACTCCAGATAAAGTTTTAAAAGCAAGTGGTATTGGAACAGTCAAAGATAATGGAAATAAAGTAACTTCTAGTACAACGGATATGCCATTATATTTTCCTTGTCCTTGCAGGTCTGAATTTTTATTTTTTACCATATTTTATATTATAATATAATATAATAAAATTTCTATCAATTTTGTTATTAAATCAAAATATTTCATACAGAAAATTTTTTATAAATAGTTTAAAATGAAATATAGTATAAAATAAATAAGTGTTTTCTTTAAAATTTTTAAAAATAAATGTATGCATTATAGTTTCTTTCCATTTTATATATTTATTTTTATAAATACTGTTTTGAAGTTGTAATTTAACATTTTATTATCATAAATTTATCTTTTTATAAATAGAGTCTAAATTTTTCATTTTGTATAGGCAACCAAAACCTCTAATTGCACAATTAATGCGAATTCATGTTGTAACACCGAAAGCTCCAGTTCACGTAACATTAAATCCTCGTGTTCAACCTGGACCTTCTCCTTGTCCAATTTTCGTAACAGGTTGTGAAGAACCTATAAAACTATCTCAAAGTGCTTATTGGATTCTTAGATTGCCGTATCCTTGAACATTATTGTTTATTTAAATATGTAAGCTTAAAATCACTTAAGGTAAAACCAAAATAAAGAAAAGTATAAAACTTTATTCAAATTTATAATTAAAAAATAATTAATATAATTTATTTTTATTAAAAAATAATTTT
Source organism: Platyscapa corneri (assembly GCA_018907185.1). Taxonomy (NCBI): domain Eukaryota; kingdom Metazoa; phylum Arthropoda; class Insecta; order Hymenoptera; family Agaonidae; genus Platyscapa; species Platyscapa corneri. The sequence goes on from JACCHW010000085.1 coordinate 382,206, forward strand.
TAACATTAAAATTTAATATATTATAGAAATGTATACAAGAGATTTGTGTATCTTGTAATCGAAATTCTTTGTTGTAATCTAAAAAAAATTTTTTTTATATTTTTCATTCTAGCATTAAAAAAATCCTTAATAAAATGTTAGTTATGTTTATATGGGAGATAAGGGTCCATATTTACCTCCAAAGGATCCAGTTCCAATATCACATGGCAGACTACTAGCAGGAATGTATGGCATTAGTGAAGTAGTGAGTGACAAAAAATAAAAAAGGAAAAAAATGACTAGTTCAAAAGCAAAAATTTATCATATTTTTATCATCTTCTTTTATTCATAAAGTGTAAATAATGAATTCAATAATTTAATTAACTATAATTACAATCTAAATATTAGATATAATTAAGAATTTTTTATACATGTAAGTTTGTATAAATATTTGTAAAAATCACCTAATAAGTTTATATAATTTAATTTTTTATTAAAGATTTAATAAAGTTTTTAAGATGATTAAAAAATAAAAAACAGATTTTCATTTTAAATTTATCACTACAGTTTGTCTATGGTTTTTTTAAAATGAATTTCAATGATTGGCTGATTTATTCCCTTCAATTAGTAACCTAACTTACTTTTTAAAATAATTTAAACAGTTTCTGTCATAAATATTTTTAACAATTACGATACATGTAACTAATATTATTATTTTATAATTAAAATTTTTAAGTAATTTATACTGTGTTTTGATATTTGAATTAATTTTAACACATTATTGAATTATAATTAAAATTCTCATTTTCGAATTGTCACGTGACTTTTACAGCACCAGATAAATTCGAATAAACTGACAAAGAAAATTGTATTGTATTTTTAAAATTTTTTATTTTTCAGTTATTTTATGTTGTGATATGATAAAAAATCTTGTATAAAAAATATGCTTTAAAAGATTTTTTACAGGAGGTAAGTGGGGTGGAAATAATTTTTTGAATACAATAAGATAAAATATCTTCTAAACGGTTAAGCATACGTTAAAATTTAGCAATTGTACCTTTGTTATTGTGTAGAAATAATAAAAAACATTTTGTAATAGATTAATAAAAAGAATATTTATTAAAAAAATTTATCAAAGTAAATGTGTTTATAAAATAACTTTTTAAAAAAATATTCACAGGTTTACAAAATTAAAAAATGGAATGTATATTGTTCATATATTATTTATTAGTTGTAATAACTTTAACTTCAATCCAAATTAATGCTGAATCAATGTTGAATTGGATTTGGGGTAGGCAGGAAGAGTTACCAACAGTTTTAGTTTCTGACGGAGTTCCACTAATTTCTATTCCATATGAAATGTTAACTGAAGATGAAAAGTTTCTCAAAGAAGCAGCTAAATTTGTAACAGATATACAGATTTCCTCTCCATTAGAAATATGTCAACATAAAGTTGTTTTAAAAATAAAAACTGCGTGTACAAGCATAACAGAAGAACAACTTGCTAAATTAAGTGTTAATCTACTTAATTGTCAGTCTGCAGTTGAAGGCAGAAAAATTTTTTCTTGTACAGAAGAAATGGTAATATTAAATAATAAATTTAATAATAAAATTTTAAAACTAAAATGTATATAAAATAGTATAAGGTACCAATTCATACAAAGCTTTTTATTTAAAAAGTTATTAAAAAATATTTCTTCTTATTTATATTTTATCTTTTATTAATGAAAAACATAAATTTAAATTTTTTAAAAACGTATGATCTTATGTTTAAATATTTTTGTAGAAAAGTTTTTTGCAATTATTTTATATATATTTAATTAAATCTTGTGTACGCCATAATTATATTTGTTAATTCTAAATAAAATAATTAATAATATGCACAATTTATAATAATTACCAATTTTTTAAATATTAATTTTAATTATTTTATTGAAATAATTAAACTGTTATTTACTATCCTATTCAGTTTTCACTAGAATAATTTTAATGAAAATATAATACAGAGTGTGCTGCTATATAGTAGGCAAAATATTAGTAATTCTATACAAGTTCAGACTTGTATAACCCTCCCCTTTAACTTCCCCTTTCATAACTTCAAATTATATTTGCGTCATTTAATTATATTTTATATGTAGAATAACGTTTTTTTACATCTTACATTGTATTTTTTGAAATTATAATTTTTATAATAATGGAAATAAATACAATATTTAAAATAATGTTAATAGTCTATAAAAGAATGTACTACAAATATGGATGCTGATACATGGAATGCTTATCATTTAATGAGTAATCGAGCAAGAGCTATCTGTTATTCTGCAAGGAGTCATCAATTTCGAGCTCTTACTGAATTGACAGTTAATAAATTAATGCAATCTGCCCATTCACAAATCAAAACTTTAGCATCACTTAAGGTAAACTAATATCATATACAACAATATATTCTTTATAGAATAGTGTTTTCTTTAATTTAGGAAAGCCAAGATCGCTTAGAAGAACAAACAATTAATGCTCATAAAATTATAGAATCAAACATTCAAGACCTTACTGATGAAAAAGCTTTAATTCTAGCTGGTCATAGTCAACTTGCATCCATGACTGAAGATATAAAAAATAAAATAGGTAAGCTTTAATTCAAACATTTTTATTTAATAAAATAAAATAATGAGTAAAAAAAGAAATTAATATTATTCTAATTATAGAAAAAGCAAGTCAAGATTTTCTTAAACAAGCTGCAAAACGCACTCAAAATCATCAAGAAATTTTAGCTGATTTAAAAAGTATTCAAACTCACGCTCAACTTTTGTGGGAAAAAGTAGAAAATAGTACAAATTGCATAATTAAACAAAATTCTAAAACTATTTTACAATATGAAAAAACATTTAAAAAAATAGAAAAAATAAATGAAACCATTGTTTTTATTTGGGATCTTACAAACAATATGCGTAGTGAAATAGACAAAAAACTAGAATGGATTACTGAATATATTGGAACAACAGGTGTTAATTTAGAAATCATTTTCTAAATAATTATATATTTTACATATATGTAATTTAATTATATATATATTTCATTTGTGTACTTTTAGGAGAAAATCTCGAGAAAGTCTATCGTATTTCATTGCATGTGATATATTTATTTGTAGCAATGATTATTGCAGCATTTCTTCAAGCACCATTTTTGACACGAGTAGCAATATTAGGAATAGTTCCATTAAATTTGATTGCTTATTTGAAACATGGACTACATGCTGGTCTCGATTTTATTTCTTTATCAGTTTTATTATTATTAATTACTGGAAGTATGTATTTTTTTACTGAATAAATTATGCATCTAATTTATTTTAACATTAGGGTAAATTCTTAATTAATTTTTTATCGATAGTGCATTATCTAATGAATGGAATTCAATATATGTTACAATCAAAAAGTAAAACCATTAAAAAAAATAAAAATCTGTATGAAACTTCATTACTGAACGGAAAAGTAATATTTAATGAAGATACAGAGAAATATAACATTAATTTTGAAGATAGAAAGCAAAAATCATCATTGAGACTTAAAGTTTCACAATACATTTTAAATCTATGGCATTATGTATATCAACAAGTTTTTCAAAATATAGGTATATATTTATTGAAAATTTTATTATTAAATTAAAAAAGTAGTTTATTTGTATTATAATAAAAGTATTCATTAATTAATACTTTTTTTATATTAATATTGAAATATGTTAAAGAAATTAAAAAAAGCTGAGAATATAAAATTTTAATATAATCAAAATTTATTTTATATGTTCTTATTGTAAATTTGATACATTTTTTTTTATATAAATTCCAGAAAATTTAAAAGCGAGTTTTTTAATGAAATCATGGATTTGGCAAAAATTTGTGCCTATGGAAGAACTTTCTTGTTCATATGTAGCCTCTAAAAAATATGATGAATGCATTATATCAGAATATCCGAGCATCTCTGATGATAGTAGTGATTATTCCGATTTACGTAGTTTTGGAAAATTTGTGCTTAGTGATAATAACAGCATTACAGGTGCTGTATTAAAGCAAAAAAATGTAAAAACAAATATTTCATCATTAAATAATTTTCTTAAAAGAAATCAGAAGACTATTAAAATTGATCAGCCTATAATAATTTCATCACAAAGGTAGTTTCAAACAAAAAATTTTCATCTTATAATAAAAATATGAGAAAATCAAATTGGTTAAATTAGTTATTAAATGTAAATTATTAAAATTCATAATTAATTTTGTCTTAATAAATCCTAAGTATCAACATTAATTAAATTACAGCTATTTAAACATTTTAAAATGATTGTACAATTATATGTAAGAGAAAAGAGATTAATTAATGTTATTTTAATTACAGTGTAACTCCAATAACAAAAGCTCTTTGTGGTGCTAAAACTAGAAGTGGAAACCCATGTAGATTATTACCTTCTAAAGGTCAAAATTACTGTTATAGACATGTTTCCAGTTAATAAACTATTGATGATTGACAAGTCAAATTACTTTGTATAATTTGATTGAAATTTTTATTAGCTATAATATCGTACTTTAATCTAGAGATTACATCTAAAATTCATTTTCATTTTTATCAGTACAAACAAACGTAAAACTTAATTTAATAATTTCAATAATTCATTCGTTTCTATATATATATATATATAATTAAGATTCGTATATTTAATTATATTTATTCTGTCTTACATTTGTAGATAAAATATTTTATTTATTAAGTAATCATTGCATTATGATGTTTTAAAATTTGATAGTATTTTTACTTCTTAAATATACAATGTAATTGGTTATCATATTTTGACAATAATGGTAATTAAAAACACATGATTATTATAGAAGTCGTAGTTCTTCTTAATGTACTTAAATACAATTTATAAAATAATATAATAAAATTATTTATGTATAAGAAAGTATTTTAATAAATGAAATAGTGAAAAGTAGAAAATAAAAAACAGTATCGATAATAGATTAATCACAATAAGCCATTTCATATTGAGTACAGATTATATTACTAGTAAATTCTAAAAAATTATTGTTGACATCATACGCTGCTCCAGTAATCAAGCTATGTAAATTACAATAATTTCTACCATTGTCAAATATCATGTACCATCTTTCTGAAATTGATTCAGCCTGGAAAGTTTATAAAATTATTCTTATTTTAAGTACTCTTGATTTATTTCACATAACTTACGAAAGCAATACAGGTACGATTTAATGTGTCAGCAAAAACAATATCAATCTCGTCAATAAAGTTAGGAGTAATGTGAATCGCTTTAATTGTGTTATTCTTATAAGATTCTAATTCACTTATCTGAAAATATAAATTTTATGTTTATTTTTTAATATAATAATTATATTTTGTTTTTAGTACCAGATATTAAATCAAAGATAATTTAATCAGGAAATATGTAATACTTAAATCCTACATGTTTTAAATACTAAACTAAAAATTAAATTAAAAAAAATAATATTTGTTTTTAAATAATATTCATATTAGTTATTTATAAACATTTATTTTTAATAGTTCAAATTTTTTAAAATAATTATATTAATTATCATTACATACTATTGTTTTTTACTATATTTTTTTCTTATGTTATAAAATTGTTTGTTTATATATATCAGTAATTTTAAATATTAGTTACATATAAAATTGAAATTGAACAATAGTTATAAATCTACCATTTTTGATAAACATATTTATTTTATAAAACTACTTGTTTATTTGGCTTAGTGTGTTCATTATTATTATTCTTTAATAAAATTAATGTTAGGAACTTAGTAAGACACAAGAAGAAATTCTACTTTATATATGTTTATTAAATATTGTTAACTACATTTAAAAAGATATTGATTCTGGAACAAAGTATATTTAAAATTAAATTAAGAAATTATAAGTGTTATATATTGAATTAAAAATTTGTTTTTATTAGAAAGGGTCTGTAAAATAAATTATTTAATTTTCAATTTAAAAATTTTTAAAAACATATTTATTACAAAATAAAGTCAAAATTATCATACTAAAATACAGTTTATGAACACAAGAATAGTATTAGGTAATTCTTTTATAATTTTTTAATGTCAACAATGAATCTATCTGCAGAATTTATCTGAATTATATGAATTGCATTAAATCATAGATTAAATTAATTCAAATTTTTTTTATTTTCACTGATATAGAAATTTATAATTATTCAATTATACAATGAAAGAATTCAATTTAGAAATAAAGATAAATTCAACAATTTAGAAGAAGCTGTTACAATACTCCTGTATATAGACAAATATTTGGTAGGCTATATAAAAATTAAATTGTTATAAATAAAATTTTTGGAGCAGAAAGATTTTTTATGTAAATTTATAAAGAAAAATTTACCTTATAGGAGCATTTGATACCACAAAATTTGTAATGTGACCATTTTACAATTTGACTTCTTAATCTTTGAATAACAAATGCACATGGTTCTCCAAAATCCCTTTCAAGGAATTAGACGAAAAAGTACTTATTTAAAAGCTACGAAATACATATTACTTACTTTTCTAGTTCTATCAAAAATCCACGAAACATAATTATCTCATTTGCAAATATTTTTATTATTTTCTTTATCACCGTATTACGAAGAATGATTTTTTCTCTAAAAAGATGCGTAATGTTTTGAAAATTCAGCCCGAGGTTAATATTTCCATCATTTTTTTTACTTTTCATATTGTGCGTAGTGTTTGGAAGAAATGAGCATATGTACACATATATATATATATATATATCGGTTATGACTGTACAAGCAATGAATTTAAAAGCCACCGTTCGTATCGTTCGTATATTTTTCTAAGCGTTAAACTGTCTCCGGTTTCCGTCCCCCGAAGGCAAATAAACGCAAGTTCACCGAGTACGCTTTTATGGCCTTATAATTTTCTGAGTTTTCTACGTATGATTTTATGTTGAAGATGTTAGGCATCAAACTTTTACTGGTACTATTTTACTCCTGTTGTGACAACTTTTAAAAATTAATTATTTAAAAATTAAATTTAATTTTCAGAAATTATTTGTTATTCATTCTCAAATCAGATTAATATATAATAACTGATAACAAATCATTACAAGAAATTTAAAATATTTTTCTTAACATAATTCTTTAATTTATTTGATGTCGTAAATATATATTGTGTATTTATAAAGTGTGTACATTATAGATACAAAGATATAAAGTTATATAATATAGATATTTAAAAAAAAATTTTCCAAACTTTTAAATTACTTTTTAATTATAATATAGATAATAAAATAATATAAAATTAAATTATTTAATTTATTCGCATATTACAATAAAAACATCAACATTCTTTGCTTAGTAAACCTAATCGATAAATTATAAATATTTGGTTGTAACAGATATTTACAAACATTTTTAATGATTTTTAAAACTATTGATACATTATGCTCTGTCGAAAATTTATAATGTATTTTAATAAAATAATAAATACATTTTTTATTTATCTAAAGTAACATTCATTAGCGTTAAAAAAACTATTCACTTAAATTTTAAAATGTAATATTAATTTCAATTTTTAATTGTTCTTAAAATTTTTTAATTTTTATTTGACTATTTTTATTGATAAGTTATTAGTTATGACATCAAAACCACCTGTATTTAATTTTTATACATACTAGAAAATTAATGATTTATTTTATATATACTAGATAATTAATAATTTCATGTATAATAAAAGTAGTAATGTTTCATAATGAATATCACTATTACAAATGCAATTAAACCGTGTTCTAGTAAAAAGTAAGTATATAAAACTTTGTAACATCTTGTTAAAAATTTAATAAATTAATAATACATTGCCAATACGAAGTTTTTCAGTAAAAAATATATTTTCAACTAATAAAACTAAATATAAATATTTACTATTATATTTATATTAATGCTACTATTATTTTATAAGCTTTTAATAATGTTGTAAAAGTAATTGGTATACATAAGCTTTTGCAGAGACTTGACTACTAAATAGACTTACATTATATATATATATAATTAAATGTTATGTATTTGTAATAGGAAATAAAGTTTTTATTGAAACAAACACACACACTAATTAAAATTATAAAAAATGTTTCAAAATTAAATTTATCGAATACAAATATCTAAATCTTGTTACTATATATTTTATTTTTTTTATATTTCTAATTTATTATTTATGTTATTTTCTTTAATTATAAAAATTTGTTAATGCTACTGTTATCGTGAATAATACATTATTTAACAAGTATTATTAATATTTATATATTCAATCAATCAGATTTTCTGTTTTTCGTATAAGTTAAAAAATAAACTAATGAAGCAACAAAGTTAAATAATTTTTTTAATTAGAACTGATATACCCTTTTTCTTTTAAAAATGAAGTGAAGTTAAGTATTTATTTTCGAAACATATTTATTCCATGATCAACAAATTTGAACAACTTTCATTTGTAACCCTATGTAGACTGTACTTATTGATTATAATATATTTAGTATAGCATAATATTTAAAATTTTTTTTATCACAACGTATTTTGAATAAATGAAATTTTAACAAAATAGGTACAATTATTTCTAGCATAATTCATAATATCGTTAATATTGTTTGATAATTCATTGGCTTATAAATAATAAAATATATTTTTTATCTATATTTCAAAGAATATTGATTTTTTTTAGATAATTATACACAAGCAACTATTATTTACTATTAACTTCAATAAATGATTGCTGGCATACATAAATACTTTTTTTATTGAATATTATATATTTTAATTAGCTACTTACAATTTATATCATCTAAATTATAATTAATTTTTCAAATATTTCAAATTAAAATTATAAATATTGTAATTACTTAATCGATATAAAATTAAATAGTATTCTAATTGCTTTAAATATGTATTTTTAATACACAATATGATTTACATCAAATTTTGCCGTTTATGTGAACAATTTTATCAGAACATATATTTATTTTTAAAAAATAAATTATAAGCACACCTTGAAAATCTGAAAACTTTAGTACATTATAAGTTAAAAATGATAAAATTCTATTAAAAAATAAATTAACACGCGTTATTAACGTTAAAAAAAACGAAAAATAAAAATTATTGTAGATGATGTCACTAAAAGATTAAAATCTTTCTTAAATATGAAATTGTATTAAATTTAAAATTTAAAATTCTTAAATATTAAATTCATTAATAATACTTGTATGATGCAAATCTTAAAAAGAGGTTATGAAAATAATTAACGATTTGAAGAAACGAAAGAAAAAAAATACCTGCCGATTACATCAGCGCAAATAAATAAAATTATGTAAAATATTGTTTTCACAAAATTTCTAACCGAAAAATTAGTATTTGAAAGATTAATTTATTTGAAATACCATTTCACTAAACAAGAGGCCCGTAATGGATAAGGAAATGTCAATTTCACTATAAAACTGAATAGAAGTATTGCAAATGCAAAAAGAGCGTAAAACGAGAAGTAAAATGTTTTCTTCGATCTAGATTTTGGAATTTGTTGGTGCAAATTTATTCCTGTCAAAAAAAATATATATATACATATAGATATACACATCAATCTGTTATATAAATATATGATAGATACAGTGTACTTGCTTGAATGAATTGTGAATTCTTGTTTCCGTAAGCAAACTTGAATTTCGTTTTGTAAAATTTTCTTATTCGCAGGATGTAATATAAATTTTTTTAATTTTAAAATTGAAAAAATTGAACACTTTAATATTGTAGTCATTTTTTACATTCTTAACTGTAAGTTTTGAAAACTTTTAAAAAATCTTTGTATAAAAAAATAAGATGTAAAATAATGCATAGTAATATATAAAATATGAAGTTGTCTCGCTATACAAATTAAGTAACAAAAGAGTTTTTAAATACCATTTAAATACATTGATATTGTTTATAAATGAATAAAAATATTTTTAGAATTACAATGTATAATTTATATAATGTAAATATTTGTAAAATTATAAAAATTATAATTTATTATTGTTTTGTTTTAATAAGTTCATTTTTTTTGTTATTCTAAGAAAAACCTAGAAGTTTTTTTAAGTAAAATTAAATCTTTCGAAGGAAAATGAATATTTTTATTGTAAATATTAAAATTTTATTTTATAAATTAAATGAAATGTAATTTATCACACTTTTTAATGCAGTAAGTAGAGAATCATTACTTTTTAATTTTTAAATCTACAAAAAGAATTTTGATAGTGACTTTAATTAGACTTGTCTTTTAATTATCTTTTTATTTTAGTTAATTATCAATATTTTTAACTACCTTATTTATATCATACTGAAATATTATTAATAAATTTAATTTAATATTAATACTAAAATAATTCACTTTGAATAAATACTTTAGAAACGATTAAGATAATAATGAAAAAGAAAAAATTAAATAAGAATAAATCCTATACTTTATGGAACAATATAATAAGCTTTAAGGTTTACGCTTTGAAGTTTTAAAATCTCATTTTTGTCTCCTACTCTATCTCTTCTTATTTATTTATATATCTTCTTATTTATTATTTATATATCAAGTTCTATCTTTATTTTTATTGATCTATTTATCTACTTTCTATTTTGTCTAAAAATAATTAAAATAGATCAAAACACCAAAAAACATATTTTTCTGTATCTGAGCTGATATATATTCTCATTTAAGTATTTACTAATTTTTAGAACCAGTTAGTTGAAAACCTATTTAGAGATAGCATGACAATAATGACTGTCGTTCGTAGTAATAACGTATCTGGTTTTATTGTAGCTGAATACTTACTCTATTCTTTTATAAGCTTCATTTTAATGTATAGTTTTGAAGAAAAAACTTAAACATCTTTTATTGTTAATTTTTGATAAGATTAATTATCTTATAAGTTTATATGGTAAATATAATAATTTTAATAGGATTAATATATAATATATGCAATGCGTTATCAATAGGCAATTAATACAAAATTCTATGTAAAACAAGTGTAGTGCAAATGTAAGTATAAGTATAAATAATGTATAATGATGTAAATATAAAAAATTTATATTAAAACACTAAATATAAGTTAAAGAATAAAACTATAATGTAAAAAATTTAAGAAGTTTATATGCTCAGTATGTAAGATGTCACTAAATTGAATATATAAATATTCATCGTACAAAGTAACTGTATAAAGTATCATAATAATGTAACATATTGTTCAATAATAAAAAATCAACTAATTAAATCATTTACTTGGGTCAGATCATGTATAAAAATTTATTATAAATGCGTAAAAATAATAATAGAAGAATGAAGTGGATATGAAAAAAATATAAATAAAATAAAAATTGAAATTAAAACTGTGGGATCAAAAAAATAAATTGTTGGCAAAGCATTGGATAACTCAATTGTAACTGAATACAAACGTTGAAAGAGATGAAATAATGTTTAAGGAGATAGAGACAATAAAATTAGACAAATAATGCTAAATATCGATTAATAATCTTGAAAAATCAAAATATCTAGTAGAAATAAAGTGTATAATGTTAGATACTTTACAGGAAAAATTATACATACGAAAAGAAAAAAGAAGAAGAATTGGAATGAAGATACTAGCGAAATATGGATTGGGTAATAGAAAGAGATTAATACTGGCTGCTTGAGAAAAACAATAGTTGTAAATTATGCAATAACAATAAAAATAACATATATTAGAAGAGTTGAAATACATATTAGAAGAATGTAATAATAATAATATTAATACAAATAATTAGAAAAAAATAATGAAAGAAAAAATAAAAATAAAAATCTTGACAATGAAATAAATACAAGATTCATTGGAGTGGAAAACGGACGAAACAGAAAACAGAAAATGATACAATGTAAAAGGTAATATTATGAAATAAAATAAAATTAAATTATAAAATTTTATAATATGATAATATGAAATGTAAGTAAATTAGAAGTAATATATACATTTATAAATAGTGTTTCATAATTTTTTCCTGAAAAATAATAATAATAATAAATAATAATATGATTGTATTGTATTGAAACTAAATTTTTCAAAAGTATTATTTATTTATTAAGTGGATATTTTACTATAAAAAATTTAAAAAATAAATGTTATTTTAAACATGCTTAACTTCATATTTATAAAAACTTTTTTATGTTATCATAAACAATTGTTTCACATTCGGAATAATATTTATAATATTAAACATAACTTACAATTATAATTTTATTAAATTAATTGTATCCTTATTAATATGTAATTAATATATACACATATACCCACATTGATATAATTCCATATTTAATAATATTATTAATATGATACTTTTTATCTGCATGTAAGTATTTTAATATTATCGAGATTGGAATAGTTTGTTATAAGAACTTTGTTAATTATTCAAAAATAGATTTACTAAATTATGGAATACATTAGAATATTCATTTATGAATTTCTATTTTTAATTTTTAAAACGCTATTATGCATAAATAAATTGCATTATTTCTAAAGCAAAAGTGTTCGTTCGACACTAGTTCAATTAATTATTGTTTTTAATTTAAAACATTCTCAAATGTATTTTATGAGATATAATTTGTCTATATAACTTACGTGAAAAAAGGTTGATGAGGTCAATGGAAAGCCTAGTTCTTAGAAAATGGGTCAGCATAACATGGAATGAATGGCCATAGTGTCTTCTTCATTCCTAGTTCAAGTCATATTTTGCGTCAAATTCAAGCAAGTATGAATTTCTATTTAAATTAAAAATTTGGAACATGTAATTTATGCAAGAAATTTCATTTTTCAGAACTTGAATTTTTTATGTTAAATTAAATATTTCCTAGATTTATTAAAGCAATATTTATTATTACTTACATTATTATTTTACCTCGTGGATTGTATATTCGAGTAAATGTTCAACGTTAATATTCAGATAGATTATTAATTAATAAAATCACAATATTTAAAGGATATTAAATTATTTATAATTTATTTTATAGATATTTAATTATTACAGTATTGTTAGACTATCAAAGTAAAAATTAAAATATTTTAAATAGTTATTAATGTTATATGTAAAATTCTAAATAATTAAAGAATTTTTAATGCAATAAATTAATTATTGTTAGACTATCAAAGTAAAAATTAAAATATTTTAAATAGTTATTAATGCTATATGTAAAATTCTAAATAATTAAAGAATTTTTAATGCAATAAATTAATTACTTTTCAACATTTCTATTTATTTTTGAAAAAAATTAATCAAAAGACACTATTTTTTCTAAGAATTGATACAAAAATCTAAAACTATATATACGTGTTATTTTAAAATATAGTAAAAGAATCGAAGTCAAGAAAAAGCTAATGCCTTTCAAGATGCACGTATGAACAAAACAAAGAAGACGGTGAAACAGAAGTAGAAGAAGCGCTTATGGGTAACCGTTTCGTCGTCGGGGTCGTGTGAACCGGATTTCATGTCGCACTCTACTACGTGCAGAGAGGCAGCTGCTACCGGAGAGATGAAATTGACGTCAATGTTGTTTTCTTCTTTTGTGTGACCATGACTACGACGAAGCAGTTGTTTTACTGTGGAAATCGTAGCTCGTCTGCAAATTTAGAATAAAATAGAGAAACCAAGAAAAAAATTTACGTAAACGAAAATTTTTATTATTTTCATTTATATCCAAGGGATTACAAATAAATTTTTTATTAACGAAAGTTTATCGTTTTAAGTTTTATATCTTTTTATTCATAAAATTTTAATTATTTTAATACTGCATAATTATGTTTATACAATTATAACAAATTAGCTGCATCTAAAATGCTTTTGAATCGTTTAAATTTTATACTAAATACATAGTAACTTTTTATTCTTATAAAACTTAGGACTTCTACTTTAAAAAAAATAATAGGAACGTGGACACTATCTAAATATTATGCAGTTACTTTTTTATATAACAGTTATAATAATATCTTCGACAAATTATTGTATATACATATATCTCATTAGTGTAACAGTGAAAATATTTTTTCTTTCTATCTTATTTATATTTAGAAAATAAAATCCATTAACATACTTCCGTTATGCAGTATTTTCGATCAAAAGCAAGAATTTTCAACGTCACCAGAGCTCGGAAATTATATTTCTATTTTCACCTTCAATTTTTAAAAATAGTTACTTTCGAGGTAAGACATAAATGTTAAAATTTTATCGTTGAAATATTGAAAATGCATGAATTAATAATTATTTTTTGTTTCAACATTGTATATATATCAAACTTTATATTTTAATATAATTTTTCAAATTAATAATAACACGTAAAAAATTTTAAATTATTTTGAAACTTTATACAATCTGAAAGTGTCAACTTTAAGATAGTGTTAATTGTTGATAATTGATAGAAAAGGATGGAAACTATTGTTGCACCGGGGTTGGTATGCATTCGTGAAGAATGTGCATTGTAAAACACTCGAATATAGTGAAGTGCCTGGACCAACCAGAGTTTGCCTTTTCTTCATTGGGACTTTGGTCCCATTGGAGTTGGTTCTTCGTAAAACCGCCTCCTGTTCATCTATTACGTACACTCCTCGCAGCTGCCGCATACGAATGGAAGGCCCCAAGACAGAATAAGAAATGTCTTTGCAGCGGGGCGGAGTCCGTTATTTCCATTAACGCATTAGACGTAACTAACGCCTCCATTTTCATAAGTACTTTTTATGTTTTGTACATCATATTGTTAGATAATCAATGTTAGAAGGCTTCTTATGGATATTTAAAATATTTACAAATTTTTATAAGGTCCTTAAGTATCATACTTTTGTATAAAATTTATAAAATAAAGTTTTTTAGCACTCGAAAAGATAAGAAGAGATAGTATAAAATTATTATTAATTTTTTTTTATTCCTAAATCAAACTGTCAATTTAATCATTATTAGATGCTGTACGTGTATCATATTACTAGCGAAAAATATAAAAATCATTTTAAATCATAACGAATTGTAAATACATATAATTAAAATCATACTATATTTTATTTATATATTTTATTATAAATGTTTTAATGACTAAAAATAAAATATTTAAAATTTTTAATGAAAATATTTAAAAAAATGTAATTATAGAGGATTTTTTTTTATTTATTATTCATTATAATTATGATAGTATTCTATAATATATAAACATATATATTACATGTGTTTATCTATATCATATTTATTTACTATTTTAATTACATTTATTATATATATACACATGAATAATCGATATTGATTAACAACAACAAAATTTAATTGCATAAACAGAAGAATTTAATATTTATTATTATAGAATTTTTTTTTATATCTTACGAAAGAAATTAATAGAAATTTAAGTAAAATATTATTGCTCATAAAATTTGTCACTTTAAACGACGTATTTTTTTAACTAATCTTTTATAATATATTCGTTAGTAATTCATTTATTAATAAAATCTATTTCACTATATATAAAATCACGATGTATTTACGTTCTCTGATTTTGAAGGTCAACCCCACCATGATACTACACGTGAGAGCGTGGGAACGGAGGTAGAAGCTCGAACTGTTTTGATGAATGATCAATTGGTCTTTTCTGAATGCGCCTCTCTTTAATGCGTACCCGACTACTACTTATCCAATCTTCGACTCTTGAGAATGAACTCATTACACAACCGATTGATTCGTCAATGAAGTTTTTTAAAATAAATTGATATACAGGACATGGTTTACTGGATAATGTCGTTTTTTTAATTTTCTACAGGCTTTTGATGTTTAATTTCTGAATAGAATATGCAAAATTTTTTTTGTATAACGATATACATAAAATTTATGTTTAAAATAATTTAAGAAATTAAATTTATCAATCACAATTTATTTTATTTAAATTTTATTTAATTAATAATTATTGCATAAATAAAAATTATGAAAACTATATAATTTTTTTTATAAATATAAGAAAATAATAATCGAATTATATTTTGTACATTATTCAAAAAAGTATAAACTTATACGCTTATATTTTAAATGAATTATTATTAATTACTACAATTTATTATTACTTTTCTTATTAATGTGTATATTTAATATATTTATATGTAAGTATAAATAATTTTGAATACTAAAATGTATTATATATATTTCAATTTTTGGTTTTAAATTAATAAAAAGATTTATACATTTCATAAAATAATATTTTTTTATTTCAATTTTCAGAAACTTATAAGCTTATTCAAAACGCTTATTAACATCGTAATGTACTATTGTAAATTAATTCATTTTTAACAAAATTAATTAATAAAATCTATAATTACGCATTGTGTACAAAAAAGGGTGAATTTCGAAATGTAAGTGAAATCTGAAACTTAGATAATGCACATACAAAGGGGACAAAAGTCGACTACATTGCGATATACTTTAATAATTTGCAGACAACTTCCTGTGTTTTAAAATTTTTTAGGTAAAATGATTTTTTATGGCAATAGTTGGGACGCTGAGGTCGAATCTCAATAGTAAATCGAGAGAATGTGGCTCAAAGCTTGGCGCCAACTCAACAAAAAGTCGGAATAATCAGGCGTGTCTCCCGTGGGCGCGTCGTACACAACATCAACTTGGATTTCGTTTGAAGGTCCTCCGCTTTCTATTTCTTCTTCTTCTTGCACTCTCATTCGCTGCTACAATCTCTCTCTCTCTCTCTCTCTCTCTCTCTCTCTCTCTCTCTCTCTCTGTCTCTTTTTCACATACACAAACACGCGCCTTTCACACACGAAATCCTTTCCGCTCTCTTCCGTCGTCACGCCACCCTTCTCGGCCCTTTTTTATACTCTAGACTTTTCTAAGGAGGCGGGTGACCCTTCGTATCCAATACGGACGTCCCTCGTACTTGGACATTGGCGAAAGGAAGTATAAAGGAAAAGAGAAGTGAAAAAAGAAGAGATTACAAGATTCTCAGCCACGTGAATTGGAAGTTGAATAAATGACAAGCATGCAAGGATTAAAGAAACTAAAAATGAGTTGTCAAAATCGTGGAAATAAACATTAAAATCATGCTGGAATATAAAATACGGGGAAAGTTTCATTTTTGGTTTATTAGTTTATTAGATTTATATAAAAAAAACCATATTTGTAAAATAAAATAATTTCATACTAAGTATTATTTCCATTTTACTAGTTTGATAATATATAATAAACAATAAAATTAAAAAAATGGAAATTTATTTAGTTTTTATTTTCTATATTTTTTATATTTTCAGATATATTCCTAATTAGTTATCACTGAAATATTACTTAACTATGATTTATATTTCCGATTATTATTTCACTATGAAAAGTGAAAATTTTTATTCATTGATGCATTCTGTATTTTACATTTTGAAGAAATTTTGAAGAATAATTAATATAAGAACTTATAAACTCTAGCACAGGAATACTATTGAAAAATTATATTATTTTATTTATTTTAATAACTTACTTTATTTATAACTTCAATTCGTGAGAATTCTATGATTATTTTTATTAAAATTCAAATCTGAATCTCAAAATATTAAATGAAAATGACGTCGATTAAAATAAAAAAATAATAGAGATAGCTCGAAATAATACACAATATAATATTTTTAATAACAAAATATTATTATACAATATTATAATACAAATTAGTCAACCACATAAATAATGAAAATCTTCTTTGCAATCTAATATTTTTCTTTATATATTAACTTATTATTAATTATTTATTAAATTTATTTATTTAATTTTATCAATTATAAAAATCGAAATTCATATCATGATTTTTACTGTAATTTATTTTTAATGTATGATTGCGCATTTTTTATTTTAAAGTAAAAATGATTGATTTTGTAAGGGAGAGTAAGTAATTACTGCTATTTTTCTCTTTCTTTATATATATATTTTACTTGTATGTGTCAAATTGTTTTTAGTAACGTCATTAATCTTTGATAATTGTTAAGGACCTTTATAACTAAAATTTTTATGGCTTTATGATTTTTGTCATACGATAAATATTAATTACATAAAGGGTTAAAATCAATCATTTTTATTCGTATAAATTTAATTGATTAAATTGATACTTTTTTTAAATAAAAAATGAACTCTAATTAAAAAATTTGTTTAATATTAAAATATTGCAATTATCTCATTACTAATATAATGGAAAAACGTCAAAAACAAACATGTATTTACTTTCTTCAAAGTGATCTACTTTTACAACTTTAAAGGTTTATATATAATTATAATTTTTTGTTACTAAATTAATTATGAATGCGAAAATTATGAGAATGATTAAAAAGAATAATATCAATAATAATTTAGGAATTTTCTTTGGATTGTATACATTTTTTAAAATTCGATTTACTAATGTAGATATATTCTCCGTTGAAATATTACCGCAGATTAGATGCCTCATGAGTAATCAATGAAGTAGAGTTTTAGTTGTTTATTTTTTGAACGAGACGTTATCTTTCACTTTTAATACGTAGATAGTTTAGAGATGAAATGGGCTGACCTATGTTGGAAATGGTGGGGCACACCTGAAGATTACCTGTTCGACGAGCCAATAGCGTTGTAGCGTCTCTCTTAAGCACTGTCATACAGTATTCAGTCAACGAATAAACGCTTTTCTTGTTCTTGAACAAAATGAAGATCCGCCATTAAGTAAGAAGGTAAAAGTCATCGATACTATCTTATTTTTTAAATTATAACCATAGCTAAAATTTTAACCATTTCATTGATTGATTATGTATATATACAATTAATTAAAAGATAACAATATTTTACAAAGAATACACAAATAGTAGTAACTTATAAAATTAAAATGAACAGTCTGAAAATCTGAGTTAGTTTAACGTAATAGTATATCTAATTTTGTAAGGAAATTGCAATTCTACATTATTTATAAATTTATTACAATTTTTTTTAAATTGTATGTGTTATTCAAAAGACAAAAGAACATAAAAATTCATTCAATTCATGTTTTTCAACTTTATAATTCTAAATACAATTTTCATTTCAGAACCATCACTGCAATTCTCTACATAAAACAAAGCTAAATAAGCAGAGCCATGATTTTAATTTAATAGCAAATGTTATAAGAAGAGCAAGGAAGAATAACTTTGTTGACGTAATCATGTTGGGTATTTTTGGTGCCTTTACTTCCGTTTTCAAGAAGCCAAGATTGCACCCTCGTCGATGGGTCGTTATCTTTATCGAATGTGCATCCTTTTCTTTTATTTTCTGCTCTATGTTACTTTCTGTCTTTTTATTTCTCATTTACTTTTATAAATAATTTTTTTTTTAAGCTTGCAACTATCTTCATTCATTAGTTTTTTCTTTCATAATTTTTCCACTATCTAATATATTATAATCTTCGAAACCTTGTTGTTCCTATTATCAAATTTAGATTTTTAAACTATTTGGTGATTTATGTATTTATTTTAATTTCATACGTTACATTTAATCAATATCCTCGATATTTAGGCCGATTACAAATTGGAAATGTAAAAACTCATAGGTTTATGAATAATTTTTTTTATAAAATAATAGAAAAATAGTATTTTTATATATAAAATAATAACATTATTTAAGTTTTTAAGATTTTTTGAAAAAAAAAACTTTTGCTAATAAGGACCACGATACAAAAACATTCTCTAATTGCTAATATGTTACGTACATCTCAATGCTATGCTGAATATTAACAGATAAAAATTTAAAGGGAATTACGATTATAATTTGCCAGAATAAACAATTTTTCAAACTCTTAAGTTTAAAACTCGAGAACTACTCTTACTAACTCTACGAATACACATTCATAAACCAGAAGTGACCTAACAGCAAAAAATATGCGAGATGAAGGAAAATTATAATAATTAATGTTTCACATGTTAGTATTATGGAACTTGAAGCTCCGGGAGATCGGTGTAACTCTTTTTTTCCCTGAACTCCTTTTACATTAAAGACTTTGAACAGAAGGGTAAAAAAGGGGCCTCACGGATCGTTGTATAGTTCTTGAACTCAGCTGGGGTATATGCAGAACTGCATTCACGTCACATGCATCACAACGAAGATACTTCCCTTTAATCCTTCCGACGAGTATCAGATTTCATATAATAAGATCTCTTTATGTTTAAAAGATGTTTTAGAAATAAGGTGCTGATTTTTTATTGTAATATTTTTACGTATTTTGAGTATTATATATATATATATATATATACACTGTAGTTATTATTCAATTTTTTATATTTTTGAAATATAATGTTCACGTCCAAATTAAAATGATAATGTATTATAAAAAAAAATTACATTTAAAAAAATTTTTTTGTAAAAAAACTTTTAAAATTACTTATTTTTACATATATAAAGTGAAAAATACAAATGAGTAGAATATTATACACACCTTGATTTATACGAAAAAATTTATTATTATTAAATAGTTACTAATAAAACAATTATTGTTACAAAACATTTAAAAAAATTTGTTATTAATAAGGTTGTTTTTGAATAAAAACATTGAAAGGATACATATGTTTCTTTTGAAATAGTTTTCAATTGTTTTCTTGGTTGTCATGTCTGGTTTTCTTCGTGCCATGAGTCCCATCTGGACCTTTTTCGCATAGAAAAACTTTATATTCTTTTGAATAAGGTTAAAGATAAATTTCCCAGTACATCCTATCAAATATTTTCTATTTATTTATAGATTACTCTAAAAATGTTTATTTTTCCAAGTAAAATAAAAATGTTCATACCTTAAACGGTATTATAGTAAATTTTTACTGTGTAATATGAGGAATTTAAAAAAGTAAATTTATATAAATGCGAGAAGCTATTAATGTAAGTTTAAATTCTTATATGGATGTAAATTTTTAATTCATAGACGACTCTGTAATAAAATTTAAAAAATTTTATTTAATTTATATTTCTTAAAGTCTACAGTCTATCTTATAATAATATAACGTTTAACATTACCCGGTACATAAAAATTGTATTTTTTATACATTTTTTAATTCTTAAATAAATAAAATTGTACGCAAAGATTGTTTTGATACTAAATGTTATTGTTATTATTTCTTTATTTAGAACCTATTACTTCATTGTGATTTATAGATTTATATATTTTTAATAAAAAACTATGTAAACATAAGATTTTATATTCAAATACTAAATATAAGTTAAAGAAATAATAATACAACATGAAAAATTAGAAAAACTTTCATAATTTATAAGATATCATGAAATTTAATATAAAAGGTCATATGTAAATATTTGTAGTGAAAAATTAAAATTTATAAATGTATAATTGGAAAAATATGTGTAATACAAGAGTTTAGGTGCAAATTTTATATATAAGATAAAGAATCAAATCACAATGTAAAAAATGATAAGAACTTTATATGCATAGTGTGTAAGGTTATTAGTAAAGTAAATTGTAAGTGTCTGAATATAAACATAATATGAATTTTCATATGTACAAATTAATTATGTAAAGCATCATAATAATATATCACGTTTTTCAATAAACTAATAATAATAATAATGTATTTTTATTAATTTAATTATATTTACGATATCGTAACATGAAATTATTTTATATAATCTCATACAT
Organism: Platyscapa corneri; assembly: GCA_018907185.1. Taxonomy (NCBI): domain Eukaryota; kingdom Metazoa; phylum Arthropoda; class Insecta; order Hymenoptera; family Agaonidae; genus Platyscapa; species Platyscapa corneri. The sequence goes on from JACCHW010000085.1 coordinate 403,891, forward strand.
ATAATTTTTAATATTTATTTCCATTTTTTTACATATAACGTTCCTTTTTACATTGCATATCTTTGTCTTGTCTATTTCTTTTTTGTTTGTTTCAATAAATCTCGTATTAGTATAATATATTATTTATTCTTTATTTTTCTTTCATTATTTTCTTCTAGTTATTTGTATTAACCATATTATCATTGTATCTTCTAATATGTGTTTAATTGATTCTATATTGTTATTAAACAATCTATAGCTCCTATATTTCTCAACCACCCAATGTTAATCTCTATTCATTACTCATTCCATATGACACTAGTATCTTCATTCCAATTCTTCTTCTTTTATCTTTTCGTATGTACATTTTTTATTGTAAAGTTCCTGATATTATATCCTTTATTTATATCACATATTTTGATTTTTCAAGATTATGAATTCATAATCTTCATTATTCATGTAATGTTAGTGATTATCTTTTTCCATATCATTTAACATTTTTAAACCTTCTGTCTCTAATAACAGTTTGATCATCCTTTACTTTACCAAAATTTTTTACTTTTTGTCCTGCTTGTTATCCTTCTCACTTTGAAATATAATTTTATTGCTTTTATATAATTTTCTTTCTTGTATTCTTATTTTGACTCGTTCTTAAAGAATTCTTCTGTATTCGCTGTACATTACTTTTTTCTTAAAATGAATTGCTTCCTTCTATCATTGTTTTTATTCTACATTTTTTTATCTCAATTATATGTTCATGTTTCATCTCACTACAATATAAATATCCTTATCCGTTTTTATCAAAGTACTAAATTTTGAAACCACAATATAAACATAAAAAAATTTTATTTGAGTTACTTACTTTTTTGACTAATCAGTTTTATAGATGCGAATTGCAAATATGAAGATGTATAATAAAGATCAACATTTTTTTATTTATTTTTTATTTTTAATATATATTTTGAAGAGTGACTTTTAAAAATTATTTTATTGTTTTTATCGATTTTATTAAATTGAAAACACTTTTAACAAATAATATCAATAGTTTAGTGTGAAACAAAATTGTGCTTTTTAACATAAAAAATAAAAATTGATTTTGAAAAAATATAAATTATTTTCAAAGTATCCACTAATATCTAAATGTTACAATTTTTTTCATAATATCAAAGTAAATCTAGTAATTTTGTGCTATAGTAGTTTAAGAATTTTTAATAAATTAACTTTGCCGAACGAAAAAGAAGATAAATAAACAAACAAGAAGTTCACGTAATTCTCATATTTTAAAGCAAATAATCTAAAGAAGAGAAATCCGTATTTTAGAGGAATGCATACTTGGCAATGTCATGTAGAGAAGAGCGTAGTTTCTTAATGGAGAACTATCACGACCAAGCCATGTGTTCACCAGACGATGCTCCCTACTCTCACTTTCTTTCTCTCTCGTTTCTTCTTTTTGCTACTTTCGCAAATGTATCTTCGCCAAGGTGCATGGGAGAATGAATTAAATTTCATTTGCTCGGATTTAACAGATATTGAGTACAATGTATTATTGACTTTCTCGCCTTAAAATATATGAATGTCTAGTGAATGTAGCTAACGAGTTTATTAAGAAAGTCTTGTATATTTTTGCTATTTTAATTGAATCTTTAAATTTGCAAAATTATTTCAAGATGTCGATACTTTTTGGATATTCTTTTACTCAGAATAATGTAGTTAATTTATTTTTACCTTATTGTATCTAGCAAATTTATTAATTATTAGATCGATTCCTTCAGAGAAATTATTAAAATCACATTTATTAGAGATGATTATTTAAGATTTTTGGGTTTAATTAAATTCTTCTATACATTAAATTCGTAATTAAAAACAGCTACTTATTAATATACATTAAATTTTTAAATTAAATTAGTCAATATTACAATTATCTTTACCTAATTTAATTTTTTCAAGAGATACAAGATTATTCTTGAAACTCATGAAAAATTATACGTAAAATATAATTTCATAGAATACAAATCAGAAATTCATTTTATTGTATTTCAAATATTTTATCTTCCATTTAAAAAAAAAATAAATTTTTAAATTACAATGTATTTTTACTAATATAAAAAGTAAGATATAAATAGTTCAAGTTATTTAAAAACATGTTATAATAATATAACTTGAAAAATATTTTATATAAAAAGGTATACTTAAAAATTAGTTAGCAGACAAAAAAATTTTAAATTATTAATTAATTCTTTTATTTTAATTAAGAATTATAGTTATGTTATTTAGTTAATTTATTGAACAATATGCATTATTATAACATATCAAATATACATTGACTTATGGTTTTGTAATTAGTAATATAATAATCGAGGTACAATTTTCGTGCGATGGGAGTTTAATAAGATCGACTTTTGTTGAATGCTTATATTGATATTACGTCAATGTCTTATATTATTTTTAATTTCTATAATTAATTTATAATAAAATTATTTAACTATAAATATGAATTTCTACAAATATCAAATTGGAACTAAACGAGTGATAATTTAAAGACAGAATAATAAAAAAAAATTTTTTATCTTAATAATTTTATTTAGAAAACAAATTTTAATTCAACATTTTAATTAAAAAATATTTTATATTTTATATAATATATTATTATATATGTATATTTTATTTTATTGAAGTATAAAGATTTTATAAATAATAGCCAAATATTTATAAATTCACAATTTATGAACAATTCGAGTTTTTCTGTTATCTAAGAATTTTAATATTGATTTTATAAAAACCATGAATTTAAAAAATTCTTATGTAGTTTATAAAATTGAAAATATTAATACATAATTGGATTTTAAAATATAAGTCTATTTCAAAAATACTAGATTTTTGTAATTATGTGAGACATGTATTCGATTAAAAACACTGTATAATACAAATTTCAATATTATACACCTAAGTTAATACCATCATTTTTTTTTTTTTTTTTTGAGTAAATAGTACAAAATGAATAGGGATAAAAAAAAATGTACCGAAGATAAAATGTATGCATAAGAAAGTTTCTTTTTATTGTTAGATTAATTTTATATATTTATTTAAATCATGATATAATCGACTGCTATTTATATGTTCATTGTTAATTAGTAGTAGGAAGCTTATTCAAGATCAGGTTCAAACTTACTCGGTATTTTTTCTTCAACACAGCTTAGTTTAAGTCAATTTTCAAGTACTTGAGAACTGATTAGAATACGTGAATTTTTGCCCATTAACCAAAATGTAAGATAACGATATACATATGCATAAAAAAAATACGAAAAATATTAGTCGATTCTACCTTAGTATAATTTATAAATCGACAACTACATTAAATAAATGATGTGTAATATCAATTTTAATAAATTTTAAAGTTATTTCATACATATTAATTTTTTTTTTATATAAGGTAATTAGTAAAGATAGTTAAATTCCATGTTATTATTAATTATATTTCATTTATTAATTGTTTATTAAGTTTAAAAATGCTTTAAGACAGAGATATTCTGTGTAGATTTATAATTGATATTGATTATGCGAAGAACAAAAAAAAACGCTTTTCATTACGCTTCACTAAAATTAGCTAAATTTTAATTATCAGAAAATAATTAATTAGTATTCAACATATTAAACAAGTTTTTAAGTAGTTTACATAAAATTTTAAAATCAACGTTTGTACGATTAAAATATTTAAAATACTTTACAAAGTTTTGAAAATAAACATTTTTTATTAATTATAATACTAAATATAAAAAAATTTTGTTCGACACTTTTTCATTTTAATATTTTTAAATTATCCAACTAAGTTTCTTTTTTTATCATAGTGCGTATAAAATTTAATAAATGTTGTAATTCAAACATTAATAATGTAAATTTTAATCAAAATAATAGTAAAAACATAGTTCTTGTATGTACTCCTATAAGAAAAATTATCTTTATAATAAATTCATTAATATAATATAAATTATTATATAAATAATAAATATATATAAATATATTAATAATATATCAATATAGTTGAATTTTTAAACTCAAGATTGGACTTATTCAGACAGCAACAAACTTTTGATTCTACCGTAAAGAAATAAAACCAGATTAACCAGATTAATTATTAATTGTTTGAATTATTAAATTAATATTATTTACAATGAAATTTTTCAGATTATTAAATATTCATCACCTATGATATTTTTAAGAATTAAAATTAGCTATTTATTAATTAAACTATTTATTGTAACTCTCAAATAATTAAAATTATTTTAGTTAAATAATTTCCGTCGCGTTATCTATTTTGAAAAATTATTTAATTAAAATCTTCATAAAAATAAAATAAAATATAAATACCAATGAAAATAAGATTTATAAAAAAAATTTTTTATTGTGCAATAAAAATGACTGATTAAAGAGAAAGTTCTAAAATCTAGAAAACATAAATTTATTTTTTATGGAAATTTATTTAAGCAAATTAGTAAAAGTTTAGAAAATTTAAACATATTACAAGATGAAAATAATATCTAAAACTACAAATTAAGTCTGAAAGACTAAACTAGCTTAAAATCAATATTGAAAAATAGTGATTGCAGGAAAAACCAACAATTAGAATAGCGTCTGAGCTACTGCATGGTCTAGCGTAAAAGCTGACCGAGGTGGGGTTGTAGGATTACAAGCACTTTTATTGGTCAGGTACATAATCCAAAGGCGGGTGTAAAAGGCTACGTGCAGTGTAGATAGACATGTACATACGCGTACCAAAAGTACTTCCCTCATGAATTTCCCCAACGTGTATTTGCTGGTACCAGCAAACGCTATAATCGGTCCGCTCATTTATTCCGCAATCCATTATTTTCGGCACGTCCCGCTGTGTATGCGACGTAGTCCGTTACTAGAGCCGCCCATCGGGTACCAGCAAATGGCCACCGGTCCTTCGGTACACACGAAGGTGAAATTAGGGAAAAGGAGAGATTACGGCGCTTTCGGGGATTCCCCGTGATTTCGATGGGCATCCCCCACACCTGAATTATTTTTATATGTGTTTGTGCACGCACCCTGGTCAGTGTGATTGTATTCTATCTGTTAAGGCTTTCATGATTTTATTAAATTCAATTATGTATCTGCTTCGACAAATTTCTGCCCATTTGTTTCACATACGTGCTGTTTCCGTTATTAGGACTTTTTCTATGAGAGCTTGCTTGTTGGATTACTGGTACTTATTCTTCCTTTAAACCCATAATAATTACAAATCATGTACATCAAGAAGCACTCTTTTTCATTTTTATAACGATTCACTTAAAGTTCTGTAAGTAATTACTTTTCTTGTATATTCCTTATTGTACTTATTGTAAATTATTAAATCGATTAATTTTTTTTACATAAGCTTGCAAATGAAAATAAGGTTAATTTAATAATTTCATCTAACATTACTGATTTGCTATAGTTATTATGATTGATTTGAAACTGATTTTTCATATCTTTACTAGTACATGTAATGCATACATTGCTAAAACAAAAATTATAATCTAAAATATTTTTTTCAAATTATAATTAAATTATTGATTGTAAACGATGATTAAATTAAAAAATCACGTACTCACGCGTAAAATCCTATTATAATCAATAAACTTTGATGCCTCGAATATGTACTTACATTTATTTATCCAAGGAAAAGGAGGAAGAGGGGTAAGAAAGAAAGGGAGAGAGAGAGGTAATGTGGAAATGAAAAAACTGTGTCTGGAAAATAATAATTAATATGATTTAAGTTAATCTTGCTTGAAAAATAAGAATAGGTGTTTAGTGTAACCATTCACTTCGATTACAAATTATCGGACAAAGTACTTTCATGTCAAATAAATTATAAATTTATATTCTTATATTAATTCATACCGCTCAAAATTTTTTTAAATATTATATAAAATGTTATAAAGTATCTAATTTAAATAATCTATTAAATAATTGAATTAAAATAATCTATTTAAATTTTTCACATATAAAAATTAATTATTGAAAATTGTGCCACTGTATTAAAATACTAAAAAACAATTCTGAAAGATTTGAGTTAGAAAATTCAAGTTGTTCAGGCACATCGTGTACAATTATATCAGGGAACAAGTGGAAACATAAACAATGCATATAAAAGATATCTTATGGGATCTTTTGTATTTCTTTCGTTTATCTGCGAATATAGGCACTACAATTTGTAAGAACGTTTACTTATGTATGTGCTTTATTACCACAACTGCAAATAAGGAAACATGTGCTACCTGTTACTGTACGAAGCGAGCTGTTGCTGGCAAGCATATGCTCGCGATATGTCATTGAGAGACTCGAATTTAGCGGCAAGTCGAATATTTAACGGTTAACGAGATATGCCAGTATTTTCATCGTCAGGACCTTGACCGCAAACAAGTGGAAGCGCGGTTTTTCGTCAAGTGTGTAAACCATGGTTCCTGCACCTTTTTTCAACATGTGGCATTCTTGAAGAGATGGAATTTCAGTCGACTTCCTGATTTTATTCTACATATTCATGATTTTTATTTTTTAAATCAGTTTCTACTGCTTAATTTTATATTATCATTTTGTACATGATGAACAGCAAAAGTTTCTTATTCTACCATTATTATAGATCCTTTGTGTTGTTTATTAAAGAACTTCAATGTTTTATCTGTTTTGTAACCATTGATAAATTTAATAACTAAATATATTTTACCTTTTTAATTTAATTTTTATATAATTTTAATTGTCAACTTAACAAAAATTATTTGAAACAGAAGAAAACAATTACAAAAATAATTTTTTTGAAGAAATTTGTTTAATTCTTTAATCTATAATGTAATGCTGTTAAAAGAGAAAAAATATTATTTATATTTTATTGTTACTACAATTCATGTATATATGTTTTATGCGAAAATATGTGTAATTACAGAATCTTACAAACTTGATTGAAATGATTTTGTACACTTCGTAAATGGTTGTACATTTACCCGTCGAAAACGTGACAATATTTGGTGACTAAAAGTTGGAAATTTCGAGAGAATGGAGAACCTAAAAAAAAATGTGGCCTATGAGGGAAATACCGGTCGTTGATCCATATAAAATGGGGAAATCCCGAGGTGAACAGTATTCAAACACAAGTAAAAGTAAGGTCACATTGTACCGATACCCGCCTAGGCTCAGTCTGTGTACCAATACAGAATATAGCCATCAATTCGGCCACCAGCAAAGCAATTAGCGCCTGGTGCGCATTCAAATCTTGTCCGATTGTTCGTTCCAACTGGTAGAAAATCGGTGAGCGGTCAGTCTCTTGTTTTCTTCTCTCTTGCACTGAACCATTTGAGATTACGCGCGCGAGGCGCCCAAACGTCTGTAGATTTCTGATGAATATATTCACGGTACGTACAGTAGGCCTTAAATGAGTTGGCTACGGGGGGTACCGGTGGTACTTTTATGTTGGGGAAGTCCCCGGATTCTACCTTTAATATCCCCTTGTTGTTGCCCCTTACGCACGAAATTGTTCGTACATATAGGTATATTAGAGCTTTGCTTATACTCTCTTTTTCTCTCTTTTCGTCTTCTCTTTTTATTTATGTTAAGTTAGTTTAGTTTATTGAACAATATATGCATTTCTATAATATACATAACATTTATTTACACATACCAAGTTTATACATAAAAATTGCGCTTAAATGTCTATATAAATAAACATATATATGATTTACGCTTAAAAATTAACATATTGCGTTACATTTAGTGTCATAAAAAATATAATGTCATAATTACATTTTAATTTGACACGTAGAATCTTTATGAATGAGGTACATAATAAATTATTATCTGATTGAGTCTTTTTGCCATTATCTTATTACTTTTTTTCCTTGTTCTATTGCGAAATTTTTGTTGGATAATTGTTGTTTTCTCATATTTTTTACTCGTATACCGTTTTTCCTTTGTTTTCAGTTTTTCCTTTCTAAACATGTTTATATAACTCAGCGGTGTTCTTGTTTTTACCTTTGTTTTTCTTCTACGCTTTCTTCTAATCGTTTGTCTATTTCTGAATTTTTCAGTCTTACAAGATATGTTTCATTCTTTCTAACGCATTATTGGTCAATTTACGTTTCTCCTCCTCTGATAGCTCTGGTTTTATTCATCATTTGTCTCATTCATTTTTATAAACTTATTTACGTCCTCTAATTCTTCAAATATTGAACCTTTTATCTCTGGTGTTAATTATCTTTTCACTTATTTTTAATTTGCACCTTTAAAAAATTATTAAATATATTAATCATTAAAAATAAACTATATCTGTTTTACGAATTTTAATAAATGTATTCTATAGTTTAAAAACCTTTTTAAAATAATTAAACATTTCATTTTTTCAAAACATTATTATACCAGAAATAAAGATAGGAAAACAATAAATTAATCGACGAAGATAATATATTAATATTAGTAAATAGCGACGTTGAATGAAATTCGTAGATCATTTAGAAATTATTTAAAAATAATGAATCTAAGAAAAAATTGTATTTTAAATAGAAAGAAAACAAAATAGAATTAGTTAATAAATTATACATAAGTTAAAAAAGTTAAAATGTGAAAAAGTATAACAACTTTATAGAACAGTAGTTTATTTAACAATATTACAATTGTCATGAATCATTACATTATATATACGTTTGTCATATATCCAAGTTTTACAAATAATCCTTACATATATATATGCATTTTGACATCAAAATCAATGCACTTTTATATCTTTTACTCATAATACAGTTTAATCTGGTCCTTATACCTTAAATATAAACATTGAATCTTAATAGAGAAGTAGTGTAATGCACCACACTACCTTGATATAACAACTTTATATACATAGTATGTAAGATGAAAATATGCAAGTGTTTATATGTAAGCAAAATATAAATGTTCAAATGTACAAATTATTTCTATAAAGTTTTATAACAATGGAATATATTGTTCAATATATACAACTAATTAGTTAATAAATTCATATATCTAGACTACAAATTTAAAGAATATACGAAGGATAAAGAATGTATAAAATTTATAAGCAATAGATTAAATAATTTATTAATAATAATATATAAAGTATTCCTAAATAAATAAGTAAACCAATAAATAAATGAATAAACAAATAAACAAGTAAATAAATGAATAAATAAATAAACAAGTAAATAAATGAATACATAAATATATAATACCAATAAACTAAAATATAGTTTTTAAATTCTTAATATTTATACTGAATTTTCAAATTCTAAATTTCTATACGAAGATACATCATCCTTATATCAGAAACTTATGTGTTTAATCTTAAGAAAATGAAATGGAATGTATGTTATGCATTAAATTCTACAATTTAAAAAATTTATAATCTTAAATTTAAACTTTATTCTTAGGATAAGTACTTAAAATTATATTCATGTCATGAAACATATTTATTATTATCGTTATTATTATCATCATCACCACCACCACCATCATCATCATTATCATCATCATTATTATTGTTCTTGTTGTTGTTATTGTTGTTGTTACATAGTATTTTAGTTATATTTTGTATTTTAATATTTATCTCTCTTCTTTATTTCTTTACATTGTTCCACAATATATTGTGTATGTATTCTATACGTATTTTGTATTACATATATTCAGTATATTCTAACTTATTTTCTTCGTCATTTTTCTAAAAATCTGTTTCTTGTATATTCATTTTGAATCTTGCTAATATTATTTTTTTTTATTAACTGTTGTTCTCTAGTATTCCTTCCATTACTGTTTCTTTGATTTATTTTGCTAATCTCGAATTCCTTAAAGTTTCTTGCTATTTATTATGTGTTAATTTTTTTTACGTATTTATATCTTTTCATACGGTCTCTTGTATTAGGTATTGTTGTTTTCAGTATTTGTGTGACTATCCAATTTTTTCATAACTTTGTTTGTCTTTTTTTTTCTATATTTATATATTAATCCACCATTTTTCTACACATTTTATTCTTCTTTCACTGCCTTAATTTTTATTCTTATACATTTTTCAGAATATCATTATTACCTGTACCCCTAATTTTAAAATCCGAATGCATTATCGTTTTTGTTGTTATAATTTTTAATTTATCTGTTTTTGTTTACAACATTATTACATTATCAGGTGCTACTTTTTAATTAACTCAAATGCCCGTTTAAAATACATTTTTGTATTTTCTTATGTATATATTTTTAGAACGAATTTTTTTTTTATATAAAAATGATAAAGTTTGATTGATTGTACTTTCTAAAGGAAGAAATTAATTAAAAAATCTCAGATTTATTTTATAGAAAAAAAGGAACTTTTTTTAATTCTACTATAGAATAGTAATAATTTTGTTCGTGAGAAAAATAAATATATATATTTACTTAGTTAAACTGTATTTTACTGTTTTTAAAAAAGTCATTCCCTCGTACATAATAAGGTTTGATCAAATAGGTGATGAAATTACATCTCCAATATTAGGAATATTTTAGTATTATACGCTTTTCAAAATGATAAATAGTCATTTTTTTGTTGAATTTTTCTAGAAAATTATGTATATTTTTTAAATATTTCAAATCATTTTTTAATATTCTTACGATATTTAAAGGTTTATTTTTGTATAACAGGATAATTAATTAGTTTTGATTTTTAACTGACCAAACACATTCAAAAAATTTTGTTCCATAAAAAGAATTGTGCACCGTTTAACGAGACAAAAAATTTGAGTCCGCGATAGGCAAAGTCATAAAAGTGAAGGTCAAAATTTTCTTAAATGCTTTCTCTCAGTTTTCACTTGGACTGACCGAACATGTGCTGGTATTATAGGCTCCATCGTTGGCATGCCATAATTAGAGAATTTCGCGCGCTCGCGTACCGACGACACATGTTCAACACACGGTGAAAAATTCTACGTTCTCAAGCATGCCTGTATAGGGGGATAGCAGCTCATAAATGCAAATTCAAGTGCAAGTAGGAGTGAGAGAGTGTGTACGCGTACGTACCAGAGCAAGAGGACGGATGGAAGGAAATTGCTTTGAAGGTCTTCTTCGTGTTTGTTCTTCGTCTCTGTTTTGTCGATGTTCAAAGAGCCAACAGAGGTGGTCGAATCGAAGAGGTTCTGCTTGCCGTGTGTCCAACACATGGAGTAAACGTGTCTTAAATTCTATTATTTCTCGATTGTTCGGCAGCCAGGCTCAGAGTAAGGCCCAATCGTCTACGCATATGCACGTTATAGGAATTCATGCATATCGCCAGATGTGTGACACTGTGTTTACCTGATTTTTTGCCCTTCTCGCTCATCTTGCCGTACCTTTTTGCACTAGCAGCAATTTTCACAACCAATCACTTTTTAACTTTTAATTTTTTTGCTATTTCACACACTTTGTCAAAAATATGTTATCGTACTTAACGTTTATGACGATATACATATATATCTCCAACTTTTTGATTCTATTTTTTTTTTTTTTAACATAACTTATTTACTTTTATATTTACTGATTTTTTCTATTCATTATAAGAGACTAAAAATAAAAAATTTGTATGTATGCTATTTTATTATTACTATCATTATTATTATTATTATTATTATTATTATTATTATTATTATTATTATTATTACCGTTATTATTATTATTATTATTATTATTATTAATTATTATTATTATTACTGTTATTATTTATTTATTTAAAAACTGTTTGTGTATTTTTATCTATATTTCTGTACATTCTTTAAATTTAAATTATATTTTAGACGTATTCATATTACTTAATACTTATTTATTAAAATATTTAATATTGTACATTACAGATACTTTGTTGTTTTAAATGCCATAAATTCTTGTTGATTAACAAGAAATTAAATAAAAATCTTGCCACATATCTAGTAATTATATATTATTTATTATTAAGTAGTAATAAATGCATACATTTTATTATAAAATTATTGTAAATATTACCTACTATTAAAATATACACGTAATCGATATAAATATTATAATGGAATAAATTAGTGTTATAAATGAAATAAATCAATATTATAAATAGTTATAATCTAAATATTAAAATAGATAAAAAAGGAAAGTTAAATTTTTATAAGAAAATATACAAAGAAATGTAGATTAAATAGTTTTTAAGTTTACAAATAGCTACAAGTACTACTCACGGATATGGCGTTAATGTACTCGCTCGATTTCAAATTTTTCAGTATCTTCTTTTATTTAATATATTGACTTGAAAATTGCTTGAAGGTAAAGTCTTTAATATTAATTTATGCAAATTCACACTTAAAGATTATTTGTTTTCTATAAATATTTAGTAAAATATTTACATATAAATGTAAAAAAAGAGATAAATCTGTAAACATCGAACATTAAATTATTTGTATTTACGTAAATGTGATTAATTTTATCCTAAAGTAAATTTAAATAACAATAAATCCTGATTTTGAAAAAATTGTTTTTTTTTTTTAAGAATGATCGATTGCTACTTATGTAGAAATTCGACTTTTTCAACATCCGCAATTTTCTAGGAATATCCTTATTCTGCTACCCTCCTCTTGACTTCCAATACACTGTAATAATATTATTAGAGAGTGTACAAATCTATTTGAAACTACACCTTCGTGCTACCCGTTTCAGTCTCTCTGATCTGTTCAACTTTGAAATAAGCAACTAAGCTTGATATTATCGTCGTTAAGTCACACGTGTATGTAGGTGCTGCTTTGCACAGCTCCTACAATATCTCATATCCTTCCGCAAGTGCAAATAGTTTTCGACACAACAAATATTTTCTGTACACCTTTTTGTAAAACTAATCACTTGTTATCTATTGTTCAATAAAACTAGTCATAAATTATCCATCTAATATCTATATTGCAAAAAAATTAAATAAATAAAAAATAAACGTGGGTATTAATTTTTATACGTAATCTAATACAGAATTTTTATTCAGAGATACTATTTCGTCTTTTTAAAGAAATTATTTATTAGAAAATTGAAAAAATGCAAAAGATTTTTTCCTTATTAATTAACAATATGATTTCTGTTCCATTATACTTATGGGATATTTTATATTTTTTCTTACTTCCATAAAAATAATTAATTCTTCATAAGTTAATTTATTACGGTTTAAATAAAATTTCATCAGAGTAATGCTTATTCATATCTATTAAAAAATAAACCAATTTATTACCATAATTTAATCGAAGGATTGTCTCATTAAATTTTTTAACAATTATTATTTAAATTAGGAAATTAAATGTTTATATTTCTTAATACATTTATTAATAATTTTTAAATTTAAATTAATTAATGATCTTAACTACTAATTTGACTAACTAATTTGACTTACTCTACTAATTTGAAAACACATATGAAATAGGATTGATAATTAGGCAGCTAACAAATAAATGGAAACATGAGGATAATTTTTGGCATTCAGCAAAATTTTGAAATAATATATTTTGTGTACTCTTAAATTATTATTTATCAATAATACCTAATGCTTTCGATTAAGATTTTGAATTAAAATCGTGTTTAATATAACATTATGAAATACCTTTTTTACGGTGGTATTTGAAAAGATTATATAAACTCTAATCTTTTGAAATAACATAAAGTTGTTGAAAACGACAAGATAAAAAAATACAAGATACATATTAGAAATTAAGAATGCAAAGAGAGTGGTAAACTACAAACTTAAGATGTCAGTTGGAAAAAATAACGATTTATCGAAAGAATGCATTAATTTAAAAATAAAAGATAATAGAAACATTCGGTAAAATAAGAAATTGTGGGAAAGTATTGAATAGTCATACGTATATTAAAGAGAAAAATATAAAAGGACAATACTTTTGAAATAACAAAGTATCGGAATAAACAAAGAATAAATTAAATAAAAAAATCAATAATTAGAGACACAGTAGTTAAATATAAGGAAATCGAGATATGTAAATCAAATGAGAGAAATAGTGTTTCAAGAAATAAAAGTAAATAAACATGTATACAACACAAAATAAAAACGGAAAGAAATTAAAAATCCGATTCAAATTTCGGAACATGTTATGGATTAAAGTGTGGGAATCTAAAATAAAGAAAAAAATTAGATAAACCTATTAATTAATTGTAAACTATTGGATTAGTTGAATAAATTAAAAAAGGAGATAATCCATAGAAGAAAAGAAAAAGAAAGAAGATAAATCGGTCAGGAACTTGACTTTTGGGTATCTATCTCAGTATTTTTTTTTTGGTATTGTTCCTTATTATCGTACTAGTAATTTTTCAAATATTCTATTAATTTTCTCCTTCTTTCAACATATAATTTTTCTTTTATCTTTTATTCATCTTTATTTTTACATTTTTCTATTTTCCAAATAACGTTATATGACTTAACCATCTCTTTTTCTCCTTTCAAAATCGTCTTTCATTTTCTTGCATCTTTTTCTATGTCCTTACAATTCTCCATACTATATTTTGTATAATAATTGTCTAGAGACAATTGATCTATACATTTTCCCATGTCTGGAAGCCAATATTTATTCTCTCTTCTTATATTTCCCATTTTAAATTTTACTAAAATTTTCATACATGTATTGTCATTCCTTTTTTTTAAGAAAACATATTATTTTTCATTTTTATTCTATTTATTTATAAATAATTTATACATTGTCTTTTAAATTTCTGTACATATCTTAAATCTAAATTAAATTTTACATGTATTCATATTACTTACTATTATTTATTTTTACATTTATATTTATATATATTATTCATTTATTTCTCGATTTTGTTTTCTACCCTGCTACCACCTTGCTTAAATGCTTCTCTTTACCATTCAAGTTTTATTATATCTCTGTTCTAATGAATCTTGCATATATTTATATCTTTCTTATAACCTTTCAAAATATTCTGCTGTTTATTTACATTTGACTTTGTTACATTGAATTCCTCCACTGTACTGTTATTGCATAAATATTATGCTTTTTCCTATTCTATTAACCAGTGTTTGTTATTTTTCGTTTCGCTACTCATTCTAAACCTCGTTAATAATTGCATTCTAAGTTTGATGAAAATATAGAATAATTTTTATATGCTTCAATAAATATAATTAATGATAATTATAATAATATTTTGAAAGAAAAGTTATATTCTTATATACTCGTTAAAGAGTAATTGACAGTACCCAATATTGAAAATACAGTACAATACAATACAAATGTATACACATAAAAATGTGGATGACTCAAATATTACCCCTTTCATAATAATAGATATTTGAGAGGAAATAATATTTTCAAGTAATCTTCCATAGACAATGAAGCACATTTTAAAATTTTGTAAAGATACAGAAGATGAATAAATTAGATACAAAAGAGAATAAAAGCAGAGTTCAAAAAAGAAAAAAAAAGCTCACTAGTAAGTTATATAAAACGTCTTGGAAAAAGGATAGATGTACAAGTAAAGACAAATTTTAGAAAATAATAAGTAATAAAACAAAAGAGCGCTCAACAAACTTAAAGTAAGTGAAGGAGATATAACTGAAAAGTTATATAACTAAGTAATATAACTTAGATATAACTAAAACTGAGTTAGATAGCAAGAAATCAAGTTTTGATTCATTAGGACTCTAGATTTAATTCAATATTGAAATATTTATGTGTATGTATTGTGCATGTGTCATACAAAAATCTAAATATTGTTTAATAAAATAATTAACTAAAAAGAAATATTTCATTGAACTTTGCTACTCTAAATAAAAAAATGTTAAAATTGAGATTTTTGTTTTGCAATTAAAAAAAATTTTAATAAAGTTTTTAATCACTGAACTTAATTCTAATTTTTGTAGAATTTGTTCGTTAATTTAATTTTTTAATTATTTTAATAGGTTCTTAAAAACTAGATAAATTAATTTTATTTTAATTATTAATGTCACGTGCACTTTGTTTAAGAGAAATTTCAATTTTATAGAAAGTACATTTTATAATTCTGTTATTTATAAAAATAAGTATAAAATTAATCAGTAAAACTAGCAGTTTCAAAAGTAAGATGACTCTATAACATTAATAAAAGATTTTAGAATTATAAAATTCTCCTACTGTAGTATTAGTACTTATACGAATGTGTACGAGGCTTTCAAATTATCATAATAAACATGTTTTTCCAATCTTAACTTTAATTCGGGCTTTACATTAGTACTTTAATGACTTTGCTAAAGGTTAAATTTTTATCTGATGAATATGATTGTAAGAAAATTATGAATTTATTAATAAAATTGAAGAATATAACATTTACAATACTATTTCTTATATCAAATTATTTTTATAGTTTGTACTATATTTAATGACGTTACTGTAAAAATAAAAATAAATTTTGATTCACATGTGTTAATTACATATAAATATAGTTTATTAATATTTGAGTATATCAATGGTTGATTTATTGAACAATATATAGACGTTATTTTTATAT
Organism: Platyscapa corneri; assembly: GCA_018907185.1. Taxonomy (NCBI): domain Eukaryota; kingdom Metazoa; phylum Arthropoda; class Insecta; order Hymenoptera; family Agaonidae; genus Platyscapa; species Platyscapa corneri. The sequence goes on from JACCHW010000085.1 coordinate 420,376, forward strand.
ACCTTATTAAATTAATATATAGTTTTAAAGTTTTTATTATCATTGATAAACATTTATTTAGGTACAAAAAGGTTCCTAAATTTTAAAAATAAACTAATAAAATTTATATAAACTTTGTTTATTATTATTAGTTTATATAAATATTCTTGCATTGATTATACTATATAGAATGATGAAAAGTAGTATATATAAGTATATATTTAAAAATATAGTTTTATAGTTAATATTAATATTTTATGTTATATAATACTAGTATTTAATAAATTGGTCTAAATAAAGACAACAAACTATTCATAGAAATTTGTTTACAATTGTTGAATAAAATAATATTGAATAAATTAAAAGGTTTGTATTGTATTTTTAAAAAACGTGCATTTTTTATTAAATTAATATTATTCAAAAATTGTTTTACAAAATTTTCTGAAAAGATAATGAAAGTATTCAAAAGTTTGATACGTTTTGTGAATTATACTTTACTATAGAACAATTTTTAATACTTTTTGTTTTTTAATTGGTTCATGTATAGGATTTATTTCGGTGCACGCTTTAATTTCCTATATAGTAAAAAGAAGATTTTTTTACATCTAAAATAAATAAATTAGTTAATAAATAAATTAAAAAAAATTTTTTTTATCTAAAAATTATATTGAGTAACTACTTTTGAAATAGCTTTCTGTGTTTGTGTTAAAATTACAAATATTATCAGAGTTTATCCCTGGTAACCGATGAAATAATAATTGTAAAATGATAAAATAAGATACTGAATCTTCTTATTAGAAATATTTTTTCAATTTCCTTTATAATATATATATATATAGAATACTTATATAACGTTGTACTTAAAAATCCAAGTTGTAACGAAACGTACCGTATTCCGTGGTGCCGTATGTCTTTTGTCGATTACTACCCACCCACGTTTTTTTCTCTCGCGTACTTTCTTTCCCCTTTGTATAAACGCGCTCTCTCCATGGCAGCAAGAATTTCGTTCTTTATATGAGGGTTCTCTGCTATTTTTGGCCTACTGCACCACAAACCATCGTAAGTCATCGCCGATTTTTCTTTACGTCCGCCATCTTTCATGTATCACCATGAGACGTGGATTGTGCCGATATTTTCACGTTGCGGTATTTCGAAGTTTTAAGTTACTTCATATAAAATATTTAATTTACGTTGTAAAATTAAAAATCCTTATGCTAATGTCTCATCATAATTTTTCTATGTAAAAATTAATTTACTTATTATGTATAGCCCAGAAATTTAAAAATAAGTAAATAAATAAAATTAAGAGACAAAAAATAAAAGTACACAAAAAAGCTAAGATGTAAGATTAATATATATAATAATAAACTATTATAGAGGTAGTTGATATATGTAGCATTTTTATTATTAATTTGTATTTTGTTTAGATTTCTTTTATTATTTATTACTTATGATTTTAATTTTAACAATTTTTTTAAATAATAAAATATATATAATCAAAGACACTGACTCACCTGTTGAATAACGTCTTTTATAATGTTTTATATTTTATTCAAATATTGTATTACTGAGTATAACAATTTATAAGTTTGATCATTTTTTAAATGATTAATAGTGTAAACTTACTTTTTTCATACCTAAACGATATACTTTTAAAATTTTTTAACAGTTTTGACAGATTTTATTATAGTTTTACAATTTTATTCTATATTAATTCTAATATACATTGATTAAATTAAAAAGGTAAATTCTTACAATATAGTTGATAAATATTATTTATCTAGTGTAAGTCGCCAATAAGTTTATAAAAAAACTTATTTTTTGGGAAGAATTTTTGGTAAAAGTATATATCATTATGCTTACATAAAAAGCAATTATAACCATATAATGTTTAAATAGTTACCTATAGTCTACATAATTTGGCTTTTTTTGACTTTTTATGCTTTGGCATTTCTGACTGACAAATTGAACGATCCTTCATCTTGTTGTCATACGATAGAGCTTCTAATTTCTTTTGTTTTTTATCTTCCTTCACATTGCAAGCATCAGCAACATATTTGTAAGACCTCAAAAGAAAACATCTTTTCCTTATAGTACATATCATTTATTCGATTATTGATTTATAACTATTCTTCATGAGACATTCAGATATTTTTGAATGTACAAACCATAAATAACTGTAAAACCCGTTTGTTAATAAATTATTTATTAGAAATTAAACATATAAAATAAAACTTCAAGTTTTTAAATAATGAAATATCCATTAAATAATGTTGAATATTTTAACTTGTTAAAATAAATTCAAAACATTAAATTAACGTTTTTTTTTAAATTTATAATATTCATTAATCATAATGTATTTAAATAAAAAATTTGTATCATTTATCTAGTAACTTCATAAAATTAAAGAAAACGATTTTTCAAATATATTAATAAATATTTTAACGAATTATTATATTTATTATTTTGAATATTGGATTTTAATATATAGATTTCTAAAATGAAATATTCATTCCGTAAAACTAGAATTTATCTATCAGAAGTTCATTATTGTTTTAATATTACAAAATTACTAGAATATTATACTAAAATTTATAATAAAATATAAAGATTAAATTTTATTTGGTAATCAAAAATCATTATGATTTTGCAATTCTTCTTTTTGATATACCATAATAAATAATTATAAGATATATATTTATTAATTTTCATTTATTTAATAGGAATAGTATGAATTTATCTGAAAAAGAATGATCAATACAAACTTTATTATTAATTTCTAATGATTAACGAAATTTGTTTAAATTATTGATATTTTTTAATTTAAACAAATAATTATTACTTGTGTTAATAAAATTGTTTTTAGATAATATGACCGAATAGTTAGTTTAATAAATACATTATATATTATCCAATATTATACAAAAGCTAAGAAAATGTGTAAAATTACTTTTAAAATAAAAAAAAACTAATACAAAAAATATAGGTTTTTGAAATGATTAATTTAATTTACTAAGTTTTTATAAACTGTAAACGTTTACATCTAAATATTTCTTAATCATAGTAATTCAAATGTTTATACAAATATATTCAAAATAATTTAGATGTTATTTTATTTGAAACTAAAAAATAATTCTTTGAATTTTACATTCTTTATATCTTTATATCTCTTTGGTATTTATTTTTATTTTTTTCTCAGATACTATGCATTAGTATTAAAATGTTTTCAGCACATTGTAAAATTTGGTTGCATCAAAAAATCTTTCTTTGCAGTTTTATAACGTACCCTTCACTACAATATCTTGTCCCTCTCCACTGTAATTCGCGTGGGAGGGGTCCGTCCAGTGTAAAATAACCCATCTTGCTTTCTGGTGGTAGCGCCACTGGAGGGGCGCTTTCTAGCTAAGAGAGGGAAAAGTTTAAGATGAAAAGGCAAGGAGGGCGGGGCCACAAGATATCTTTGAGGCGTACATCGCTAACTCCTCCAGACAAGTTTCATTCTTGTAAGCAGATACACCTAAGTGCATATTTGAACCATAGTTGAATCTTTCTTTTTTTATACCCGCAATGGTTAGCAGGTTTCCGTGACCGCGACCGCGATTGTGATCGTGAACGTGATCGTGATCGTGTTTGTTACGAATCTAAAAAAAAATACGAAGAAAAAAACTTAACGAATTAAGATGCAGACTCAAACGAGTGATAACTACGGTTTCTATTCTCTAAACGATAGCTCAGGTTTTCCTAACAGCGCTGGAAGCTCCGCTAGTAATTCGCCGGATCACTATGGCGATAGTCGTTTCTCTCCCGGTAGTCAACATCTGGTGGATTTGAGTTCTCCTCTTCCTGAGTTGCATTCGCATCATCCTCATGCCAGGCTTCCCAGCTTCCAAACTGCTGTTCAACATCCACTGCTGCAACATCACCAGGTGTATCAGCCTTATCTCTATGACAATATCGACGAGTCCAAGTTATTGCCTAAATTCTATCAGCAACCAGAATCACGACGACTTGATGACCAATCGCCACCAGGTTTCCTATCCGAGCATAGTCGCGATCACGAACAGGTCGTTTATGTCACAGACGCATACTCTCCTGGAGACAGAATGTCATACGGACTCGATGTTCTTAAATATAAATCCGATCCTGATGATTTTAAATCACAACTGCAGCAGCAACATCAGCAACAACAACCACAACCACAGCAGCAACAACAGCCGCAGCAACCGGTTGTTGCTAGCGCGACTACCATTAAGAGGGAAACTAGTGGAACCTCGTGCAGAACCAAAACCGTCAAAAGGAAACGCAATTGTAGTATAGAGCGTGATAACGAATCCGATGATACTAATTCTTCGTCTTCCTTGAGTTCAGCTACGTCAAGTTGCTCGCGATCAAAAATTCGAAGAAAGGGTGGTGCAACCGAGGAAGAGCTACAGACCCAAAGGGTCATGGCTAACGTTAGAGAACGTCAAAGAACTCAAAGCCTTAACGAGGCTTTTAGTCAACTGAGAAAGAGTATACCAACGCTGCCTAGCGATAAGCTCAGCAAAATTCAGACTCTTAGGCTTGCCGCCAAGTACATTGACTTTCTTTATCAGGTGCTACACTGCAATGCGGAGACTGACAATTCCGAAGATCTCGGTATGCATATCAACTTTCAATATATATTCTCCTATTTTAATTAATTTTCAATTTAAAAACTTTTTTATATTTTAATATTGACTTAGTTTTTTTTTTCTTGCTTAAGTACTGAATTTTATGTGTTTTAAAACAAAACTATACATCCCAGTTTGTTCATGCACAAATTTTAATTTGACTTTCAAAAAATATTTGTATTTTTAAGTAATAAAAAATCTAAATTGCCCTTTGTTAATAAATTACTCCTTGATCGTCACAATTTTTGCTGCTTGAAGTCTTCTCAAAGTAATAGATAACCCACTTTATAAATTATTTGCGTTGGTTTAGAAGTTTGCTCAAAAAAATTATTTGTTTCGTAATGTAATTAAACAATATCTTGTTCGATTTAACTGAGTACATAGTTTAATTTGTGACGTTTTTATACGTCTTAAAATAGCCTAATGGCCATTCAGTAGTAATATGCTTATTAATGATAAAGCAAACTTAACAAATGGAAATAAAAAATACGAATTCATAAGCATTTTTTTATTTTTTTCAGAATCAAAGTCAAAGAAACAGCGGTTAATAAATGTATTAGCTTTTCGGTCACGATTTAATAGGTAATTACTGTTTTTTAATAAGCTTTGATAGGACTTTGACAGCAAAATTGATAAATATTAAAAATTTTGTTTAAAAAGTAACAAAATAATATCTACTAACTTCATACGTACTAAAAATTGGAAATTGCATTTTTATTTCAAATTAATATTATAATGAAATAAAAATATATTAAAAAATAGTTTTTGATATTCTTATCATGTTATTAAAAGTACGAAGTGTTTCGAAAGATGTTCGAAAAATTTCAACACATAATATAGCCTGCATACAAGCACGCACATAAATTTAATTTTTGTTCTAAAGAAATTGTAATATTTGTTGTATAGGCGAGAGGAGCTCACGAAGTGCAGTTTTGTCGGCAGCACGTGATATCGCCGCGTCTTCTCAATCTTCAACGTGTAGTTTTATGGCCCACGAAAAACTCTCGTACGCCTTCAGTGTTTGGAGAATGGAGGGTGACTGGAACTTGAATCTTTGAATAAGAACAAGGCGATGAAAACGTTCGTCTTTTATAATGAAAGTATATCAAAATCTTATATTTAATGCGAATTATTAATTATTGAAGGAGAAAAAATTTGAAAACAAATTTATGCGTTTAGAGTATCACGTTTTATTTTCCGTTGGAAAACAAAAATGTTGAACAAGACCATAAAAGAATTTATACAATGAGAATATCGGTTTTTCGTAATATCAAAAGTGTGATATACTTTGATTCCCAACTTCAGTTACTATAATTTAGTTGTAATTAATTTTGATAAGATTTCATTAAACTTAACATGTATTTCAATATACATACTTTTCTTCTTTATTCTTTTTCACTTCTTAAAAGAATATTAAATTTTACTTTTAAAAAATATTTGAATATTTAATTAGATTCAATATTTTTCATTTAGGTGTCATCTTAATTATTTCCAATTAAAACTTCAAATGTTTAATAATCGATTAATATGGTATTAATATTAATATGTATAAATCATGAGTTGAAAAAAAGTTTAAATATGAATTCAAATTTTAAGCTCAATGATATTTTTATGAAAGTTGGTTAAAAAAATCTTGCATTTATTTTAACATTAACGAACCATTAGCCACGCGTCAAAAACGGCTTCTGTTACTCAAACAACACTAGGAAACTCTCGCGTGTAGAAGCTCCTTGCCCATATTCAGATTGGCATCCTTCGTACGATAATGCATTTTTAAATCCGGGAATCCTCAGGTAATCTTTAGTTAATCCTCTGGTTTTTGAAGATCCGTAAATCGAACTATACTGGTACCACCACTGGTGACACTAGTGTTTGGCCTTGCAGCAATCAAAGCTGACGTTCTCAATGGCCAGCGATTATTGAGGGAATTCCCCCGACCAGGACCTCACATTATTGACGACCAGCAGATTCTTTCTAGTTTCCACTTTCCCCAGTTCCGTTAGACCACGATTTATGGCGCTCGACTGGGATTCTTACTGCTTCGCACGCGTCAATCGTCACATTCTGTTTATCTTATTCTTTGATTTCCAGCACCATTTTAATGCATTAATTTGCTATCTAAAAGAAAAATAGATTCTAGATCATTCTTTTCTCAAGACTAACTGTAAAAAATTTGATATTCTTGCAAAATCAATAACTAAATTTTTTAGCTAAGAAAGGTTAACTCATAAAATGAGTTTTTTATTAAATAAATTATTCTAAACAAATTTTGAATAGTTACGAAAAAAATAAAAATTCAGAATAAATTGATTAATTTCTTTAAATGAATTAAAAAAATAAAATAAGGAAATAATAAACAATTTTATATTCTCAATGGTTTATGGTTTATATAGTATTAAAGCTTGGTAAAAATAATAATGTCCATATAAAAAGAAAAGTAAAAAAATCCCCTTAATAAGGTCTATTTCGAGACAGAGAAGCCGAAAGAAAGATCGATCGTCTTCAGGGCGATCTTGACAGTCGAGCGTGTGAATATTTCGGCGACGGTTTATTTTAAACAGAAGCCAAAGCAAACTAAGCTCTGCACGCGAGCTAACGTTTACACACGCTTAAAAAGTCTCCTTCGCATCATCTGTACCCAGTGAATTGCTGTAGAGGAACGAAGAAAAATCGTACGTTATGCACTGTTTCTATTTGAATGCTTTGTACTTTATGAATATGCGTACAAACTGTCATTATTCAGAAAAAGAGAATAGAGAAAAGCAATGTTTCTATTTAACTCATTCGAAATGCAAATTTTTCAATTTGTCAATTTCTTTTGTATGTCTTAATTGTACGTATCTGAGAAATAAATTTACTTTAGAAATAAATTTAATTCCCGTAAAAATGTAATTGTTGATCATGACATCAAAATATTTTTACAAAATATTGTGATCAAATAGCGAACAATTTTTATTTTTCAATATTTTTAAGTGTTAATTTTCTATATTCTTTAAAAAGGGCGTCTAAAAGTTTATAAACAAAAAAGAAATATGGTTAATTTTAAACAGTTTCATTCTCACTCTATAAAAATTCTTAACGAGTAGATCGTAATTGACATTCTCTTAGTCAGACCTGGAGTGCGAAAAACAGTTGGTGTGTACAAGTAAAGCAACAGCTGTAAGACTTTTGTAGGAACTTTCAATAGACAATATGATGAAACAAGAAAATGATACAACGATAGTGTAAAAAAGATGTTCAAAAAAGCCAATGCAGTATAAATTTTTGTAAAAGTATCTTAATATATTTATAATTTTACTTACGCTAAATATATTGCAAAAATTTTTTGTTCATCTTCGTGAGGTATGAATCTTAACAATAATTTTATTCATTCTATCTCTATGCGATCGATATATACATAAACTAATATGTTCTATCGAAAATTACGTATTAATATAAGTATTTTTATATTTTATTAAAACGATTATCCTTCATCGTTAAATATGCAGCGTACCAAAGACAATATTCATTAAATGTATGAGTATACCATAATCGATTTTTAATCATAAATCGATTATTTCACACGTAAATAACGCGTCTGGATATTCATACATGTATATAAAGCAAGTATTGTAAATTATTTGTATATTTCTATGGCTATATATAGATCGTGTAATGAGCGAACGAAAAAATCCTGCGAACGTGTACTTTTTTTGCAATTGTCTAATTTTAGAGGAAAAATAGAGGCGCGATGGCGCCGTTTCTGGAATCTTGGCCGGTTGTTGCATTAAAATAATTTATTAGTCTTGAAGGCGTTGCGGATAATTGGACAGGAGCAAATTAACTCCACTTTCAACCCTATCGTCCATTTTGAAAATGAATATGTCAGTGAAATGAGAATTTTGTATAGATTATAAGTCTTTTTATTAGTTTCATGATTTTGTAAATCAACCAACATGCCTTCTTACTAATCGAATGACTATTTCCTTCGATTTCGTGATAAAATAATTATATATTACATATATGTAAATATTGAAACAAATTTATAAAATTTTGCGCATTAATTTAATTTTGTAATATTTTAAGATTAGCCTTTCATTCCTTATAATAATTATGTACAGTATTTTTATATTTCCTATATAAAAATTCGTTATAATAAAAATTAATAATTAAATTGTATGTTTCCTTTTTTAATCTGACTCCTTTTTTACAAACAAATTATATGTAATATTAATTCGTAATTAAATAAAACATGTACAAATGATTTAACAGATTTAATTTTAAATTTATTGTGTTATAAATTTAATCCACAATCTCAAATCTTAACTAAAAACTTATTTTTAACTCAAGCAATATAAAAATTAATATATATGTTAATTTTAGTATATGTTAAAATGAATTCAATCGCAATAATTTTAAAAAATGGTAAATTTGTAATAATTATTAGTTCAATTAATATATAACAAAATTAATAAAAATATTTCAATATTGATTAAACGATATGCGTATAAAATATAAGGTTTAAACAAATTGATAACTTTAGTATTCAATAATATTGGGTAATAGTTTTTTTATTGAACAATATGTTACATTGTTATAATTCATTATAAAATTCGTTGTTAATTTGTTTTTCAAATAAGTACTTACATATCTATTTTGATTTTACAATCTACGCATACACACCTTTTTACTTTTTTCGCTTAAATCTTATTACTTATATATTTTCCAAAAAATTTCTCTATAATTTAATAGTATTATTTAATAGTAGTAATTATGTATAAAATATTTGTATTTAACTTGTTGCATTACTTGACACTTAATATTCAAATAAATTTGACTTAGACATATTTTTTACTACTTATTCATCTGCCTTTTTTATCCTCTCTTCCAGTGCATTTTGTACAGTAAACTTGTTTCTTTTCTATTCCATTTCATACTATTTCCCCATCTGCTTATCTTTAATTCTATTGCACTGCACTCTTCCATGATGTATTTAAAAAAATGAAGTAGAGCATAAAATTAAAATAAAAATTAAAATATCTGAAATTAGATAAATTATTCTTAATTATGATATTTATTTATAATTATTTTTTATTTCTCATTAACAAGAATAAATTGAAATATCAAATATTCTAATTGATTTGTTATTAATTCTTCGTAGAGAGTTTTGTATTATAGAGTTAAAAGTGATATATAAATAAATCATAAATAAAATTTAATCACTTCCTCACCTCCTCAAAATTTGGATGAGGTTAATGGAAGAACTTTGCGAGGCAGAGATAATATTGTTGCAAGGAAGCGGGAGTGGAAAAGATAACATCATCACTAACTCGTTGATTGGCTCAAAACGGTGTCATCAGCAATCGCAGCATAACCAATCCGCGACGAGGTATATAACATCACCCGATTACTTTTATAGGTATAATTTATTATCATGCGTTTTCTGCACTATGCAACTTTTTTTAGTTCATTTCGATATTTTTCGTAATTTTCTTAAATATCGCCATTATAATCAATAAAAATTAAGAGTAATTGAATATTTTTAATTAATTCCCAAAAGATTATAATTAAGTTTTGTCAGATAAAAAAATAACTTGAATAATTTAAACGTAATAAAAATAAATACGTTAGTTTTATATTTATTATATTCCAATTTTTCATATTTTGAATTATATTATTGATTACTTTATTTTACTATTAAATACTAATTTAAATTCTAAATAATTAATAATTTTTAACTATGTAATTCAATATCTAAATTTTATAAAAAATTTCATGTTATGATTATTAATAATCTGTAATTACACAATATTATGATATGCATTAAAATTTGATATTTACAATCATTTTTATTTATAAAATTCTTAAAAAAGTAGACATCGTTACATAGTTAAATGTATAAAATTGTCTTTTTAATTAAAAGAATACTTATGTATGAATAAATACACATTATATAATAATAATAAATTTATTTATTATTGTAAAAGTGAACTCTAGAAAAAAATATTTATGTGTCGTAAACCTTACTTTGAAATGATCTAATTAAGAATTATTTTTATTATTTTTAAATATTTAACACTTATGCAATACACCACTACTCTATTAAGATTTAATGTTTTTATTTAAAGTATAAGGATCAGGTTAAACTATTTTATAAGAAAAAGATATAAAAGAGCATAGATTTTTATGTCAAAATGCGAACAAATATGTATGGTTTATATGTAAAACTATAATAAAATGATATAAGACATTTAAATGTATATATATATATATATATATAATGTAATGCATGACAATTTTAACATTATTCAATAAACGGCAGTACTATATAAATAAAGTTTCATTTTGTTATACCTTCTATAAACACGAATATTGATGACGAGAATGCTTATATTACACAAATAAACAAATTAAACAAAAAATAAATTTATTGATATTATAAAATTGTCACAGCGAAACTTAATGACGTTTGCTCTGAGTAAATTACAATTATAATTCTGGTTTTATTTTTTATCATAAAGATTTAGAAGAGGAAGAAAACTACGAGATCTAAGATCTATTTGAAGTTTCTTGGGTATAAAACTAATGCAGCACATTCAATTTATTGTGATCGAAATATAATTTGACATTTTATATAAAATTCGAAAACGATTGTTTAAAAATATTAAGTACTAAATGAATAAATGTAAAAAATGACGAATTAACAAATGTAAAAATGATTTCGCACGTTAAAAATAGTTTAGAGTACAGCTTTATAAAAACAACTCGTAATTGCAAATTATTCTTTTTTAGTCGTTTCAACAGACAAATGGCAGATTTTACTTGCAGTTTAATTTTATTTTCAATTTCTGGTGTCAGTAAAAGAAACTTATTTTCAGTCTTATGTGTTTCAAGAATAATCCATCCGTTGCAATGCTTAAACCGCACAATGACTTTGCGCTACGACGATACATCGAAATCAAGTGAAAGAGCAACACACTGGGATAATTCGGCGAAAGGCCCTTAAAAGTGTAAACGACAGGCCTGCCTGATACATAAAGACGCGGGCCACTGTGTCGAAATTTTAAAAAATTTAGAGCCGTGAGTTCGAGTGATGTACGAAGCGCAACGGTACTAGGCGAGCGCACACCAAAGCTCCCGTGTACTAATTTGGTGTTTGCACGCGCTATAGTCGCATGATTTTCGTTGCACTCGCTCTTTAAACTGCCTCATGAATCTTGCGGGGGCGAATCGGTCTGTGCTCGTAAAATTGCGTGCGGGTGTACGAATGAGCGAGAGAGAATTTTGCGATTTCCTCGATCAAGAACGACAGACGCTGAGGAATTTATTGACGACGGGTACCAACTAATCGCCTGCACAGCTTCGTTCTTCCTCGCGTTTTCTTGTGAGGATTTTAAGTGCTTATGTTGACAGTCACACAAAGCAGCCCTGCGCCGTTTGCCAAAGATTCTGGCAAAATAAAGAAAACGCAAAATATTTATGGATAAATTGACAAAGTGCCTAATTTTAAATCAATCCTGTGAAGAAAATACTTGATTTCTTTGTACTTTTTGATTATTATATTTACTTTTATGAAATTTTCATAAAACATATTATTTGTATATTTTTAATGATGATAATAAACACGAATATTTTTAATTGTAAACTGTTCATATTAAAAATCGTTGTACATTCATTTCTGAATTTAATTACGTTTCAATAATATAAAACTAATTAAAACATATATTTAAACTTTAAACCTTTTCTTTGTTAGAAAAATTTCAAAATTATGTTTATTAAATACATATTATATTAGCTAAGTTTTCTGGAATAATATTACTTAAAAACTTGAAAAATATTTTGTTGTACTAAATCTAAAATCCATTGTATAAAATTACGTATTAATTAACATAATTTAAAAAAACCTTTAACGATTATTCCAACATCTTTTTTCATTTAGTAAAACATTTTTACAATATTCTTTAGTGAATAATAAACATTATTATTTTTAATTTATTAAATTGTGAATTATTGCAATAATTTTTGCTGTAGTTAAATATTTAAATTGGAAAATTTTTATTTTTTAGACGAAGAAACTTAAATATTTTCTTGTATCTTTATTATACAATAAATTCTAATTATTTAAAAAAAAATAAAAAAAAAATTAAAAAAAAAATAAAATTATAATGAAAATATTTAAATGGTCTAAAATAAAAAATGTAAAAAAATAATAATTTAATATTTTTTATTTTTAGTTCGAAAATGTCTTATTTTTATTTTTAAAATGTATTTAATCAAAAATTATTGATTTTAATTTTAAAAAACAAATCGTTAAAAAGATTTAGAAAATTTCGAGTGTATTACAATAATTATTGTAATTTATTTAGGAACAATTAATGTATTGGTATAAAAAAATTTATACGTTACTTTTGACTGGATTACATTCTAAGGTATTATTACATTATATTATTGTATATAATCTTATACATTTTAACATTTTTTTCATTTTTTTTAATATTATGTTTCTTCTTTGTTTCAAATATTGCTTTTTTACATAGTATCACTTTATTTCCTATTTTCTACTTTCTGTGTTCCAATGAATTTTATATTTCAAGAGTTAAATTTTTTTTTATTATTATTTTCTTTTAATTGTTGTTATTGATCGCATCATTATTACATTCTTCTATAATTCGTTTAATTATTTTTTATTGTCATTGAACAATCTAAATATCTTTTCTTTTTCTATCAACCAACATTTTTTGGTTCTCATTGCATTACCCATTCGACTATGTGGCATACATCTTCGTTGAAATCTTCTATTTGCCGTTTTATCTTTTTACATATGCATTTTTTTTCTTTTAAATTTTCTATTATTGCTTGTTTAATTGTCAATAATTATTTTAATCGTTTCCTGTATTTTTCTCTCTCTTCGATATCAATTTGTCCATTCAATATTTTGCCAAAAATTGATTCTTTTTGTTCCGAAGTTTTCTCTCTCATTTTTAATTTAGTTTCTATTGTTTTCGTATAGTCTTTCATCTTCTATTCTTATTTTATGTATTTGTTCAAGAGTACAATAATTAAACCCAAATAAAAAAAATATAATAATAGATTAATATATAAGTATAAATAATAACAATTTTTTATAAAAAAATTAAAAAATTAAATACTGTAAATATTATCACAATGATTATATCTTTTTCAACAATATGTAAAATTAGGAAACATTATTACATTGAATAGAAATTGAAAAAATATTCTATCAATATAAAGTAACTAACTTACTAACTAATTATTTAACTATATCATTATATTTCTCTTATCAATTACTTTTCTACATCAGTTTATTATTTATTTGTTATCAATTTTTTTAAAAATAATCTACAGACTATAAATATTAATTTAAATAAATATTTTAAGCGTTTATTTTGTATAATTTCTACATTTATATTTGTTCATATATTTAGTACATTTTGAATTGGTAATACAAAACTCAATTCTTATATTACACACATAATTCTAATTTACATATATACGTATACACATTAAAAAAAAAATTTTGTTTCATTTTAGAACACTTAAAATGTTTTTGCATTATTTAATCTTTTCAATAACTTTTTACAAATTTAAATATGTAACAATGACACTTGTACATATATTAATAATTTAATTATTTCTTAAATGTATATCCCTATTTATGTTATAAAGAAATACTATAATAATATTTTCTGTATTTTGCATATTGTAATAATATATATAAAAAGATTCTTATTTAGAAAATATAACGATGTCTTCGTATTTTTAATTATTTAAATTATTTATCTGAAAATACAAGTAAAAGCTTAAAATAGAATAAAATAATTTGTCACGTAATTAAAACTTATAAAGACTATGATTTATTTAAAATTACAAATATTGTATATCTACTGTTTTTAAATGTTATAAAGAAAGAGTTTGTAATTAATAAGATTTTTGTTAATAATTATCTTATTAATTAGAATATTTATAGAATTATAAAAAAGAGATTTGATCTTCGATATCACTCAGAAATAAGTGTTAAGAACTGAGTATAAAGAGAAAAATTAAGATAAAAAAAATTGAGTATAAAGAGAATAAGTTAACTGGATCTAATGTCCTTGCCGGAAGCGAAGGCAACAGATCCCCTCTCCCATCATTCTGACTATACAATCGTAAAAAATTGTAGGACTCCGAAACTCTCCCGTTGAGTGCAAGCACCATCGACAACATTATCTTGAAAAGCATGAATGCGGGTAGGAGCCCATCAATCGTGTACCCAGTGCCACCACGCACTCCGTATTCGAGGAATTGGTTTACATTCTCATTTCCTGGCCAAGCGTGCAAGCCTTCGATTTTTGTTAGAAGCCGGAATTCATTAGGATGAGGATGGAAACAAAAAAAATAAAAAAAGAGGTTAAGACTCCTACATAATAGACTCTCATGGGAATCTCATTATTATTCCATTTTACATAATTATTTTATACGTAATTTACATTTAATATTTTACATATCTATTTTATAAATTTTTGAATATATATTTATTTGTTTTACATTGTTATTAAAATTATCTATATACATTTTATTCTCAAATTTTGACCTTTATTCGTTTATATTTTTTAATTTTTAACTGAATCTTAGGTTACTATTTCTTGTACATAATTGAAGCTTATATTAATATTATTTTTACATTTTGTTTACTGAATATAGAAGAACTTCCATTTTCTTTATAAACCTGTCCAATTTTAACATTTATTTTTTCTAATATTAATTAATTTTGTTCTTGATTTTTCGTTCATCTTGTTTATCTTCATTGTATTTTTATGTTTTTTATCTTTTGACTATTTATATTATTGATAATCTACTTATTAAATCTTAGTATATCCAAATTGGTCAAATTTTACTGTTTATATTAATTTTAATTTATTTATACATAACTTGCTTGTGATGTCTGGATGTTTTAAATTATTATAGTTTTCTTTTAGCTAGCTAACTTTTATCAACCACTTTATATTTATTTATGTTGATTTATTACTACTAATATTCTCTAAATTATATTTTAAATCCCTATTTACTTTAACCACTGTTGTTTTTTAAGTTTATTTATTATCTTTCTTTTTTCTTCACTTATATTCTTTGTTTTCTCTAATTCTCTCCTCTTTATTCTCTTATTTCTTCTGTTTCTCTTCTTTTCCTCTCTCTGAATCAGTGTATTCTGTATAGTTTGTTTATATTTTTCCCCTTTCATACGGTTCTTTCAATTAAATTCTTTATCTTTTACATTTTTGCATTCTTGGAAAATGCGTTTAAGTGTTTCTTCATTTTCTTTGCAAATTCTACACTTTTTTTCCTCTTCTATCAGCCAGTGTTGATTTGCTTTGCTTTCATTACCGATTCTGTACCTTGCTAAGATCTTCATACAACTTCTTTTTTGTTCTCCTTCCTTTTTTTCATATATATACTCCTTCGTTCTTAGGCTGTCTAGTACTATTTGATTTATTTCATCTGTACATTTTGATTTTTCCAAATGATTTATTCAAATCTGTTGTTCTTACTTAAGAACTTATTCCCAAAACGTGTATATATTTTGTACCTTTGATCGCTACGTGCACCATGACCATCCTATCTCCTTAATGAGCTAATATAAATACTTAAACATTGACAAGGATAAACTGATTATGATGCGGACGGGTAGTCAAAAAATGTGGTTTCATATGCTTTTTTATGCTTTTTTTAATTTTTAGATATACAATTTCTTTTATTATATTAATTATGTAAAATATTTATAATTAATAAACAGATGGATTTTTATAAAATCTTTAATTTTCTAATAAATAACAACATAATAATATGTATATTTATTCTTCGTTATATAAAATATATGTAGTTTTCTGCTTCATCGTGGATTATTCTATATTCTATTATACCTACTCAAAGAAACTTCTTTACTATTACGGCATTTTCCTACCTATCGTCTGTTCAAATAAAATACACAGGTTGACAGTATTTTTAGGGGTTTCCAAGGATTATCATTGATAAAGCTAAAAATTGAAAAATATCATTTATTCGATGTTTCGTATAAAAAGGCTAATGTATATATTTATTTTTAAAGATTACAAATTTTTATCTAGGAAACTTGTAACCTTTTTTTTTATATTTAATTATAATAACTTTATTACAAAAGATACTTGCAAAAATAAATCCATTGCAATTTACAATAATAATTTTTAATAAAATGTTGTAAATTTAGTTTGTCAGATTATTGGTAAAAATATTTTAAACTCTTAACATATGTTAAAAGTACACGTGCTTACTCCCTAAATTTCAATACAAATAATCTGCATGAAACGAAACAAAGTGGATATGAGTTTTTTGTACAACATTCATCAGAGAGACAGAGAGAGAGAGAGAGAGAGAGAGAGAGAAGAAAAAAGAACAAATAGAAAATGTATAATTTGTTCAATAGATATCAAGAAACTATTAATATAAAAATTTATGTAAAGCAATTATAGTGCAAAAAAATAATTATAAAGATAAATAACAGAATATAAATTAGATAAATGTAAGAATTATGATCAAGATTAAATATAAGTCAAGGTAATATAATTATAGCATGAAAAAATGTAAGAACTTTAAAAGTATAGTATATAAGATATTATGAAATTTTACATATAACTGATGTAGTAATGCAAAAAAAGTTGTTTTAGGTGCAATATATTACAAGTCAACGCATTAATTCAATTTAAGAAATAATAATACAAGTTAATATTATATTTAAAAAGTAATTGAAAATAAGAGTAACGTATTTTTATCGATAAATGTTTTATTTAAAGATTCTTTTTACATATTATTATTATTATTATTATATGTGATACCGTACACATCATTTTAAAAGTTTAAATATATTTTTTGAATTCTTAATATTACTTTTTGACATTGTATATATTTTCCTTTTCTGTACCTTTACTCTCTGTTTTAATTAATCTTGTATGATTGTACGGTATACTTTATTGTATCTTCTAATGTATGTTTTATTGTTTTTCTATCGTTGTGACATAAACTATGATTCGAATCTTTTTCTACCAACCAGTGTTAGTCTTAGTCCATTATTACCCATTCCATGTCTCACTAGTATCTTCATTTCAATTATTCTTTTCTCTCTACTTTTTTTTATTAATATGTTTCTTCTATATTTTTGAAAATAATTTAAAAAATTTTTTATGTATCTGTGTTTATCTAATTTATTGATCCAATATTGTCGATAGCTTCATTTTATTAAGTCTATTTTTTTCAAATTATTTCTCTTTTTGGTAAAAACTTGACCATCCAATACTTTGCCGAAACTTAATTCTTTTTGTAAAAGTTCTTTTAAATACTCCTCAAAGAATATATAAAAAGAAGGATAGAAGAAGGAAAAGTTTTTGAAAGAGATAAAATTAAGGGCAAAAGAAAGAAAGAAAATTACGAGATAAAAAGCATAATCTTTTCCCATAATATTAAATGATCAAGTTACTTCTGGAGCGAAAAATAGAGGTAAAAATAATAAGAAAAGAAATAGAAATGTTAAAGGCAGAACAGAAACAGTAGATAGAGAGTAATAAAATGGACAGTTCAAAATAGGCAGCAGTTATTGAACACATTATAGTAGAAAATATAAGAAAATGTATATATGAAAAGAAAGAAAAAAAGTAAACATAGAATGAAATTAATAGCGAAATATTAAATGTGTTAAAAAAGAAAGAAAGTGTAGATTGTGCAATAAGTTAAAAGAAATAAGAAAGCATATTATGCACTAGTACAATATCACAATATCATGGATTCTAAAGTGATCAAATGGAAGAATATATAGGTCATAAGAAAGATATAAACATATTGTAAAAAATTCATTGGAGCAAAGAGAGAAAAATGCAGCGTAATGAAAGGAAGGCATTTAAATAAGACAATATTAAGAGCGATAAGAAAGTAGAAAAAAAAATTTTTTTAAATATGTACATAAATAAATATAAAAGTATAAAATATTCATTAATATGAATACATGGAAAATGTATTATAAATTTCAGAAATATTAAAAAATATAAATAACAAGAACATAAGTATGGATTGTTCATAAGTAAATAATAATAATATATTAAATAAGTTTATTTTGTTTTCCAGTTCTAATAATTCAATTGCATTAAATAAAGGTTTTACTTAGAATATTTATTACTTATAATACACGAATACATATAACACTCAAATATATAAGTGACAATACACGTATCAAATCCTTGTTTTTTATATTTATTACTTTCAAGTCTCTCTGTCTGTCCCTCTCTCTCTCTCTCTCTCTCTCTCTCTCTCTCTCTCTTTTTCTCTCTCTCGGTATGTGTGTATGTGGAAGCAAAGTTAGTTTAATAATTAATAGTACACATTTTTATTTCGTAATAATTTCTTAGATTAGGAATCTTGCATAGCATTGATATTTTGTCATTACAACAAATTGCATATGTATAAATTAAACAAAAGCACCTTTTTGAACCAAAAATTAAAAAAATAGAAAACATTAAAATATATTTAAAAAAAAAGTAATTTAAAACATTAATAACTTGTACAGTCTAAAAATCCATCAATATTAATGTGTATTAAAATTATAGAAAAAATACATTTTAGAAAGTCATGAAATAAGCCTACATATTGCTTTCTATAAGCAATAACTTTTCAACTTCATTTTTTGCTTTTGGTTAAATGCATTTTATTACATAGATTTTATGTCTGCGTTTCAAGTATCCATAAGATGCATCTATGCAACGAAGTGTATACAAGTTTCAGATCGTAAAATCCATATAAACGTCCACGTAAAGCAAAGGGGGAGAAACAGTTGGCATATCGTTCTGTGTTTAGATGTCCCGTGGTGACATCTAGAGAAGCTGAGGTCCAAAATTCTTCTGTTTTAATTGTATCGATAAAATCCAAAAATATGAACTATGTAGATGTTCTTCGTTTTTCTTTAACAGCATTGTAAAATTAAGTACTGCGTATCTTGTTATACGCATACGGGTTTTGTTTCGGAAGTTGGTCACGGTATCTCCATTAAGTTGAACGTGCTTGAAACCAAAAACGTATTATAACCGTGAACTCGATAAGTTCAACCACTTCATAGCAAGCCCGCCGAAAACTTCTTTTTATTATTTTGTTATCTGAATTTTTTTTCTATTTTATTCGTCTGAACTTTAAAATAATAAAATATTTAAAATAAACTTCAAAATTTAGAATATTTTCAAAATGAAGATGTTTCTAGCTATATGGAAATTTGTGCCAAATAAAAAAATATTCACTTTTTTTCATTAAAAGATCTTTTGTTGAATCTGATTCTGAATTTGTCCAAAGTTCATAAGTTTTATAAAATATAGAAATCATAAGCAAATATTTTTGAAATATAGATTTTTTATTTGTAGAAAGCGCCTTACAATTGAATGACAGAGAATACTATTTTAACTATTTGCTATATTTTAATTTAGTTTTTTTTATTATTTTGACAAAAATATTTTTAAACTCCATTTAACTTTTAAAATAACGTATATTTCTTGAATGAAACTTAAGAATTTGACTAGGATAAGAGTATTTAAAAAAAGTACTTATTTCAAAATCATTATATACTATATTTTTTTACTTTTTATAAACTCATGTGCTATTAAAGTACATACATATATTATATTTTATTCTATTCAGAAAAAAATTATGTGTAATTAAATGATATTCACCTTGTGTAAATGCCGATAATTTGGCAATTATAATTTATATCATACGATTCAAATAAATAAGTATAAATACGTCGTTTATAATTTTGTTTAGACTCTATAATAATTTATTCACAATATTCATAACTTATGTAATCAAAGATGTGATGAAAATGAATATTTTCTAAATATTTATTGTAATAAATAGATTTATACTATATTATAAATAAAATTATTTTTTTAAAATTATTAAATGGTTGTATAAAACAGAAGAGAAAATATGTTATTACGAGAAACTGGAATAAAATAAAAAAGAAATAATTATATGTGCGAATTATATAGTTTTATTAACAAAGAGAAATATAGCAGAATAAAAGAAGAAAAGATCATAAGCAGAACAAAAAAGAAGAAAGAAAGAAAATATAAAAATATATCAAAAATCCATTAGAAAATTAAAAAAATTACAAATTTATTCATGAATGTAAAGAAAGAGAACGAAAAAAATTGGAATGAAATCAGAGCCCGCATAAACAGTAGTTGGTAGACTAAAATAGGAGTTGGAGATTTTGTAATAAAGTTAAAAAAACAATGATGAATATATATTCGTTGAATGTTATGTTACGGAGATAAATACAAATAACTGGAAAGAAATTATGAAAGAAGAATTGAAAGATTGAAACATATTATAAAAAAAGAATGCGAAAAAGAAAAACGTAGATAGAAAGGCATATTAAAAGTAATAATAAAAAATTGGAATTAAATAATAAAAAACAAATATACGAAATTTTAGAATATAAAATAATGTGATAGTATAGTAATGGCGTATATATATATAAATATAAATATATTATAAAATGTAATATAGTTATAAACAATGTGAAATTATGAATAGCTATGGACAAGTTGTTCATGAATAAAAAAAATATATCTACTTATGTATCTGACATAAACAATCTTAAAAATATACAGAATATATATAATGACATGAAATGTAATATAATTATTTGTATATCGTTCAATTAAGTATAATAAAGACATTATTAGAAACAATGTATTTTGCATTAATTTGCTTTACAGTATGACTATAACTGAAATGTTTGAGTATTAAATTCTAGCTTTGTATTATTGAATACAATAAATTAATTCATATGACTTGAGTATATCATTTTCATTGATATTACATAGTAAATTATTCAATGTACTTACAAATAAGCTTTGTACATTAACATATTTTCAAATTTTTATAATAATTAATTATAATTATTTAAGTTATATTTATATTACATAATTTAAATTTTGAATTTTTATAAATAATTAGTTTGTACCGTTCATCATTAATCAATCATAAAATAAAAAAAAATAGTTTTCAATTAAAAAGTTTTAAAATATTTAATTATTAAAAATTGTTATAAATTTTGACATGGAGTATTAAATACTAGCATTCTATGCATTATACTTCAGTGTATATAAATACATTATTCTTTAATAACATGAAGACATAAATCGCGTTTACATTTAAAAACGTAAAAAATAGATTACATTTAAAAAAAACTTAATTTCAATATTTTCTGAAATTTTTTAAAAATTTAACTTTAAATCGAGTAATAAATAGAAATACAAAACAAGTTAACATAAATAATTAAATTAAATAAATAAAAAGATAAGTGAAATATTAATTTAGGGCAAAACAAAATAAATAAGTGACTCGGTTAAATGATAATAAGCTCGCTACATTTGGAAGAAGGTCTTAATGTTTATGACATAAATATTAAAAATATTTGTAAAAAAAAAAATGAAAGACAACTTAATATATTACTTTTCTGTTTTTCACGTTGCGTATCCTTCCTTGCGAATGAATTCGAACAACGCATCATTCAGATTCGGCTTAACATGCTTCAATGAATTCGTGCTTACATATACGTGATAATAAATGTAAATCATACTTTTTACTAACTGAATTATTCATTAATAATTACAAAAGATCCTAGTAATTCAAGACTAAATTCTTCCTGCAATGTATTAATTTTTTTTATATCAATTAAAAGAATGTTAAGTTTGTATAGTATTACTGACTATTTGTCTAAAAATTGTTGTTTTTAAAAACATCTATTTTTCTTGATTAAAGCATAAAAAATAATATATCGATTACATGGTATATAAAAAAAATTATGTTGTTTGTGAAAATTCAATTATATTTAATTATTCCTACTTTAATTAAAAAATTTTATATTTTAAAAACTTTAATATGAATATATTATTTTTAAACAAATATACTGACCTGAGATTAAAAGATTATTGTTTGCAACATTGAATATACATAAATAGGTATATCCCATACCGCAAATGTATGTATACTTGTTTGCATGTTTATACACGAAAATATAAATTTTCATATTTTATACGCTATAATTTATTTAATTAAATAAGGAAAAAATATTATTCACAGTTAATGAGGAAACTTATGGATAGTGTAGATGTAAAAGAAATAATTTTAACTACACAAAACTTTCTTAAGCAAATAAATCTATATTTGCAAGTTTACAACAGAAACTTATAACACAATTTTTATGTACAGTTTTTTTAAATTAAAAAACTAAAAATACAATATCATCATTGATGATTAAATCATTCAATGGTTGATTTAACACATTTTCTTCCACTTATTAATGAAAAAAATTGAAACTTTTTTCATTTTTCTTCTCTATATAAACATATCCTTGAAAATAGTTATACTAAATAGCATTGAAAATTAGTTCAAGAACTTTGTTCGTTTCCCATTTAAGAATTTAATTAAATCTTAATTGAATTCAAAATAATATGAAATATCTAACTTTAAAAAATAGATAGATAAATAAATCTATTTATAAAAAAAAATCTTTTTTGTTTAAAAGTAAGCATAAAAATTATATTGGATGCATATTTCTTAAAATTTATTTAGTTTTAAATTTTGAAAGAGATATAGTATTATTATACACGATGAATATTAATGATTATAAATGTAATTATAATAAATATGATATAATGCAAATAATATTGTACGAACAATGAATATAATTTTAAATGCATAATAATTAAAATAAATTAAAAAAAAATGCCACAGCAATAATGATATTAATTCTATAACTTTAAGTGTTATTAAAAAGTTTGAAGTTATTATAGATTGAAACAGGTGATATAATTATTCATATTAAAATTATTTGCAATAAAGATTTTAACAATTATAAGAATAAGAACACTTCATGGTATAAATGTTCAATAATAATAAAAAATGTAGATGTACATTGGAACAAATATTTTTAAAAACACATCAATATGAGTTTGATATTAATCTAATTGTACATTAAAAAAAAAATTTAATAAAATTCACTGTATTTGTTCACAATTTATTTAGAAAATAAAAAATAGGTTAAAAATGCAATGATCATGATTTCTTTACACTGATTAATAACGAATGTATATTTATCATATTATAATAAATAAAATAATAAATTATTTGTCTTAATACTGTAAATAATTCAGGGTACATTCTAAACCGACACTTTTAATTGATTCATTGAAAAAAGAAATAAAAAAATATATAACAATATAGCTTAATAAACTTTTAAATAAATTTCATAAAAGTTCTTGTAAAGAATCTTTTTTCCTTATTTACAAGTATACTTTATTTCAATATTTTATTTATCTATCTATTTCTGAAATCTCATGGTACAAGTTAAATTTGCAATATTTTTTTGTTTGGAAACATAACTAGATAAGAACTTTAATTTGTTAAATTTTTTTATAAAATAGTAATCGAACGTATTTATAAAAAATATTAGAAATTATTTAATATTATATTGTACTTAGATATAAGATTTTACAGAACGTAGAATAACTGTAATTGAACACAAAGATAACAAAATAGTTATTTGGAAGAAGTTATAAAGTGTATGTTTAGAGTTTGCAAATAAAAAGTTATTTTGTACAAGATTTTCTATATTTTAAATAGAAAAAGAAAAATGCTAATAAAAGCATTTTGGAAGAAAAGACTTAGCTAAAGTTATTTACAATATTAGTTGCTGGTTTGCTTATACTGTCTATTAAAATTCTAAACTAAATTTCTCCTTGGCACGATTGGTGGAACGAGACATGTTTATATTTTTAATACTTGTTGAATTTAAATAACATTTGTTAAAAAATCTTTAAATTTTATTTAATTATAAGTTTTGAATATAAGAAAGCACCAATGACGAGAAATATTATCTATGTGTTCGTTTATATATACATATATATACGTGAATACATACGCATACACAAACGCGCGCGGGTTTACACACACACACATATATATATATAAATAAACGTCAAGAACCTAAAAAATGCGGATGGAAAAAGCCCAATAGGAAGAATAAATTTTTTCAATAATTTGATGATTTTAGAATAGGAACTGAAAGTCGGCATATTTCAATTTGATCATTTCATACCCTGTGCTATTCTCAGATATCAAAATCTAACGTAACGATTTCATTTTTAACGTTACATACCAGAGTGTAGTCAAAACCTTAAAACTGTTTTCGCGTCATCGAGAATGTCATCCTTTCAATGGCTTTTAGGTTTTACTTATTTATTTTTTATCTTTTTTCTGTATTAATAATAATATTTATCAAAGCGCACAGCGCCTTTACGCGTTTGCTTTGTCTACTGTTGAATATATTCTTGAGAGGCAATACTCCTGAGAACATATTTAACAGCAAAGGCGAAAATCGCCAAACCTATAAACATGGCAAAATTCGTAAGTGCACTCTGAAGTGGACTTTGTTCCATTTGTTGTTCATCACTAATTAGGGATGATCCTTCTGATGTTGTTGAACGATGCCTTGCTTGCTTTTCCAATTCTTTTCTGTGCTCAAGTTCTTTTTTAATCAACTATAAACATAAATAAATACAATTGACCGTTTACAATTACATTTTATCAAAATTGGAAGAAATGAGGTTTTTAACTAAAATAATCATTGAAATATGGCATAATACATTTGGATAAAATTAATAAAAACGGACTTTATATGTTTTTTATAGTATTGAAATAAGAACTTATTTAAAAATATTTTTAAATTTCAAAGAAAATATTTTTTATCAACTTACTGTAACAGTATCTGGAAACAATTCGCAAAACCATTTATCTCTTAAATTATATTCTAGACTCTGTGCTGCATAAATCTTCTTTTCATAATCTGGAGTATTAATTGCTCCCAATGCAGAGCTTGATTCAATCTAATTCAATGAAATTATTTGTCTTAATAAATACATCAGTAATTAAAAATAACATTAAAATTTTCTATTATTTATTTATTTATTATACTTTACTTATATACTATCAAGGATAAAATATAAGTATATTTATACGAAAAATTGAAAAAAAAATTAGTTCTATATTAATATATGGAAAAAATTTTTGAATGTAAACATTGGATTTTACCATAAAACTAAGCAAACCAAGAAGAATTGTTTTAACACTCCATGCAGGATTCCATGTATCAGGATGGAAATCTGAGATTGAAAGGCATAATTTTGTATTGATTTTGAATCTGCCATTTGGCGTTGTCATGTAAATACTAGGTGGTTGGAATGGAAATTCTCCTGGAAAAACTAGTTTACCATGGTAAAAACCACCTTCATACGGAGTATTTTCAGGTCCTTTAATAACGTAATGCCTAAAAAGTATTGATATGAAAAAAAATAGTTCTTTATGTTAATTTAGTGTTGTTTTTGTACATATTCATATAACAAAAAATTGATCAAATATTTACCATTCTAATATATTAGAAGGAACAGGTTCTGCTTGTACATATGGATCAGGATCCTTTTTAAGTCTTAAGTAATCTTGCTTTAATCTGGCCGTTGCAGTACCTGTCTTCCGATTCATTGTTTTTATAAATCTACACTAGTCAATATCAGTTAATAGTTTTATTATTTAATTTACTTGGATTTTAAAGATTTGTAAAGATTCGATTAATTTAAAAGAAATTTTCTTAGCTTTCTTAGTTCAACTTTTAAATTAATCAATCAGTGAGAAGAAAATTTACTACTGCAAAATAAAAATTTATCTCACAACGTTATATACTTCTAATATAAACTTTAAAGAAAATTTAAAATTAAATAAATTACGCGAAGTTAATAAATTCAGAATATTATGCTTTTATGAGTCAGATGAGAAACTGGGTTAGTAAAAACTTTTTCGATGCAATGGCGTAATCGCTTGTCTCGCTTGTCGAAAGCGAGTGAATCTACAATCGAACAAAAAAAAGTAAGGCGGAAAAACCAATTGGTCTTTCGTTCTTTACTGTACAAAACCGATAGAAAGTTGTTAGAACAGTTACCACGTCACTTCGTTTTTACGTGAGGTTACGTTCAGCTAAACTGAAGATCAAGATTCGACAGTAGCAGCTGAAGATAAAATCAGAAATGTCTATTAAATCATATATACATACGCGTGTAATATCCTCTCTCGAAACGAACAATAATACAAACAACAGTATATAAAACTGATTTGTGTATTTCTGTATGAAATACTTAGAATATTATTACATTAAAGGAATAAAAATATAAAATTGGAAAATTTATAGAAAAAAGAGAAAAAAATTTTCTTTTTACACTATACACAAAAGAGATAAACGTTTTGACAGGCAGATGATTCGATGTGATGATCGTTTTTCCTTTATTCTCTCTCTCTCTCTCTCTCTCTCTCTCTCTCTCTCTACTTTAAAGAAGAGATGTATATAGAAAAATTGTCTAGTAACTGATTCAAGTTGGCATAAATTACTCATCACATACTCACATAAGAAAGCGCCTCACTGCGTATAGAGAAATAGTAAAGCATAAAATTATGTGACAAGTTACTAGTTTATACTGGAATCATTTCTTTAGTATTTATCTTCAGAGTTGATTTTCGTTTAATCAATGTATACGTAAGAGGGCGATACTTACATGGTTATTACAAATAATTTCGGGTATGAACCAAAGAAAAGTTATTCCAATATTATAAACTAACAATTAGAAATTTATTAGTTTGTTAAAAGTTGTGTTTTTTCTTATACGTTGTTTAACTTTTCAAAAAGAATTTGTTTAATAAAAATATTCATTTAAAATAATTAATTTCAGAAAAAATAAATATATTTAAAGTTCTATTCTATTATAAAATTTTTATATTTATTTAAACAATAGTAAAAACCTTTTTATGATACAACTTAATTTTATATGAATAAATAGAAATAAGGAAATTTGAATTCAGATTGAAATAATAATGATTATAGTTAACTTCAGTTTAGTTTGTTTATTGAACATTGCATATATTGTTATAAGATACATACATTATTTTACACATAAATATTTACAAATTGACTTAGGTCTAGGTTCCTAATAAATAAAATACTTGATTTAACGTTATCTTTTTCTATCTTTTAGTTTCTGCTCCTGACTATTACAACTGTTTCGTTAGGCGTTCTTTTGTATAATTGTATTATCTATAATATTATCCATTTTGTATAATTTATTAAAATTTTATAAATTGCTTATAATTAAGTTATATTTTAAAATATTGTTGCATTACTTTCTTATCTAAATCTCATACATATAAGGCTTAACATTTATTTCTATTTCTTTTTCTTGAATCCGAATATTACTTTTCCACAGTCTATCTATTTCCTTATATATTCTCTTTCTGCCTTAATAAATCTTATATAATGCATTAAAATATTGTCTTATTTAATTATTTTCTTCCTATTATTTAGGTAACTATATTATTGCAATTTTCAAAATATGTTTCACTGTTTTATTCATTTTGTTTTTTTCTACAAATCATATATTTTTCAATCATCCAATATTTCTTCGTTCATATCCATACTTATTAAAAACCCTTTCTATGTCTTGCTAATATATTTACTCTATCCTGTTTCTCTTTTCTTCATTTCTTCTTTATTCTTTTCATATTTTTTCTTACTTTTTCTAAATTTTCTGCAGTAGTTTTTTAATTTTTTTTCGTGCCTTGATTTATTTAGGTTATTCATCCAGTATCATTTTTGTTAATCTTATTTCATTGTCTCTATTTCTTCTTTTTCACATTTCTTCCATCAATAACAACTCGACTATTCAATACTTTACCAAAAACAAATAATTTTTTTCATAGCTTCCTCTTATACTTTCTCCTTTTATTCTATTATTTTAATGTTTTTAATAACATTTTTTTATTGTTATTTTTAAATATTTTTGATAATGCTTAGGCTATAATGTTTTCATTCTTGTTTATTAATTTGTTCTAAAATTTAAGGATAATTTATTATATATATTTGTATCTTTTCAGTTTTTTACAGATTTGCCATAAATAATGATACATTTTTTACTACCTTATCGATTAATTTTATTTTTATTTTAATAATTTCTCTAAATCATCTTTCTATTACGCACCATACTTTGTTGTTACCATGTTTGCACTTTTAGGTATAATTAGTTTATTTCGAACGTTTCTTTTTTTTGTTATATTTTTAAAATTTATATCTTAGATATATTATTTTTTTAATTTTTTCTAATTTGATTTCTTTTTAATTAAATTTTAAATTTCCTTAATCGTTTATTGATAATTTTATTACTTTTTTAACTTTATTCCTTAACTGCATTTTTTAAATTCATTTTCTAAATCTGACATTAATGTATAAAATAATGTTGTACTCATTGAATAATCCTCTATCATTCGAATTGAAATTTTTCCAATTATTTTATTGTTTATTTTGAGTTTTACTATGAACTCTATAAATTTTTTCTATGCAATTAATTAAATACTTTTTAACCCTGTTTTTTCCATATACTTTTCTTTTTTTATTTTATTGAATGCCGCTTTTGAGCTTGTGACCACGTGGAAATTTCCTTAATTATCTATTATATATATAATATATAGTATATAAAACAGTACATATTTCTCTTTTTCTTCTAAAGCCGAATTATGTATTATTAAATTTCTTATCTACTTACATCTTGCTTTCACGTATATTTTATATCCTGAACCCATTAGTGTTATTATTATGCAACTCTTTGTTTTCCTTATTCTTTATTTTCAAAATTGGTATCATTATATTACTTCTTCATATAACTAGAATTTTTTCCATTAATTATATTTGATAATTTTTCTTGCTGCTTTAGCCATGATTTTCCTCTGTATTTTCATTTTTTATTTGTAACTTTATTTTTCATGACCTTTTTTTCAATTTTATATTATTTATAATTTCTTATTATTCTTCCACTATTGCTTCTCTTTCCTCTCTTTTTTTTCTTTCCTTTTTTTATTTTTAACATATATTTCTTCCATCTCACTTTAAATATTTTAAAAGTATTTTCATCATTTTTCTTTAATTATTTTTGTTTATTTTTTCTCTGTTTTTCACTTTATGTTTTTAGTACTTTTTAGATGTTTTCCTTTCTTCGATACTACTTTCTCTATCTTTTTTTCTATTTATTTTTATCTGTTGTCTGTTTATTTTCATCAATTTATTTTAATTTTTCTAATATTTTTCATTCCACTGCGATTTACATTTTTTCCTTGTTCTATTTCCTTGTCTCTTATGGTCTCTTTCATCTTTTTTTTTTAAATTTCAACCTATGTTTTTATTTTGTCTAATTGATTAATTTTCATATATAAATTTTCACATTTTTTTTAATCATAATATTATTTTCACTTTTGAATCTTATTTTTACACATTTTCTTTTTCTTCCATTAAATTTAGTTTTATTAACATTACTAAATTCATTTATTATAAAATGAATTTAATTTATTATATTATCTCTTTCTCTTCTCTTCTTAATAATTAAAATCTCAATCTAAGATTATTTAATGTTTTCTTTCCTTTTATATAGCATATGCATTTTTTCAATTTGTTTTCTCTTTATTAATTTTCATATACACCATTTTAATTTTTACCTTTTTCATTAATTGCTAATTTTTCACTGATTAATTACTCCGTTTTTATGTCCAGTTCTACTATTTTGATGTTATTAAAATTTTTTATCACAAGTAACAATCATACTTATGCTTTTTCTCTTTTTCCTTCTCTCTGTAAGATTTATTTTTATTAAATATTCCTTTATCTTTTTTCCATTTTCTTTCTTTCTTTTTTTCTAACCAAGCTTCTATTAAATCGATTTTTTAGTGATCTAGAAAAAAGCTCATTCTTATTTTATTATTCTTTTTAATCCCGCCACATGCTGTAATTCTATTTTTATCTACTTCTACCCTGTTTTTATTTGTTTTATTTAATCTTCTCTGTATTCTCTTTTTGACTCTATTCCTTTTCTTCCTTCTCTTCAGCATTACTTATTTTTTCTCCGTAAATCGTTTCTTTATTTACAATTATTTTATTTTTTATTATTATCAACTTCTCTTCTATCTCTTTCAGTTCTTTGTATTTTCTTATTTTTCCTTTAAACGTAGTTAAATTTTAATTATATATATATATATCTATATATATAGATACGTATTTTTACATAATTTTCCGATGTTTTTCAAAAAGTTTTTGATTCATTTATACACATCCTCTTTATGTTCTATCTTTTCTATATTATTGAGTTTTAGTTTTTTAATTCTCTAGGGAAGAATTTTACCTTATTTTTCGTTTTCCCTCTATTTTTTTCATCTTGCCAAGCCTTATTTTCTTATTATCCTTATTTTTGTTCATAGATAAATAATTTTTATTATTATTTTCTATTTTTATATTGTTCATATATTCCTCCTTGTTAATTAAAGAGGTCTTATCCCTTCTGTGTTGTATTAACTTCATTTTTGATCTTCATTCTAAATCTCTTTTCTATTTTCTATTTTCACGCTATTCAATTTGTTTTCATTTTTTCACAAATTTACAACTTTGCTCTACACTTATCATTTGTTTCGTTTCTTACCTCGCCTATTTTATCTATCATACATACATACATATATATATATATATATATATGTATTTATATTATTAATATAGATATTTTTTCTGTATTCTTATTATTTCATTACAAGTTTTCCATCTCCAGATGTATGCTGAATAATATAAAACTTTTTTATTTGACACAATTTTTATTATGAACTATTTTTTTATCTATATTTTAATATTTAATTTTTTATATAATTCTGTTAGTATCTAATGAAATAAATGTTTATTCCCGTTTTCTGCATATTTATCTGTCTATCTTATGAAAGATTACTTTCATATCCGTAAAGCAAGTAAATAATGTTTCTTTCTTTTCTATTTAGTTTTTTGTATATTGCATGCTTCAATACATATATTATGTTTACTACCTCGTTTAAACCTAAAGCCTAATTGTATTTGAAACATTTTGTTCATTTCCATAAGGTTTTTCATCTTGCTTTAGTATTTCTGAATAAATTATATAACTTGAGTCTATCAGTATAATGCATCTATAATTTGTTGCTTAGGGTACTTTTCGCTTTTGAAAATCGGCGGTGTCAAAACACTAATTTTTCACACTTCTGTTATATTTCCATTCTTTCAGTGATTTGCTTAACATTTTTATTAATTCTTGTATTACTTTTTTTCCTCTTTATAATCAGATCATTTATTATTTTACATTCAAAATTGTTTCATTTTCATCTTATTTATTGCTTCTTGCATATATTCTATCTCTATCTCCTCTATGCATTTTTTCTTCAACATTCTATTTTCTTTTTCCTCTTTCTTTTTCTACCGCCTCTTTATAAATTTCCTGAAAGTACAAAAATTATTCTTCTTTTAATATATTGTTATAATATTAAAATATTATTGGTTATCAAGACTTTTTTATCCTTTTGTCGATGAGTTTTCAAAAACATTTTCAGTCTTATTATTTTTGCTTTCTATATATTTTCTTTCTTTTCTTCCTTTTTGTTTTTTTTTAGTATTTCATTATGATTCTTTCTTAGCATTTTGTAATTTACTGTCTTTTTTATTGCCTTTCCTTCATGTATTATACATTTTTATAATATTTTGCGTCCATTCACCCATAATTATCTTTTTCCTTTCCTCCTTTCTTCATATCTCCTATCAGATTCTTCTATAATTGTTTGTAGCTTTTTATAATGTTCTATTTTTCCTAATGTTGCAAGTTTTTCTTTGATGTTTGTATACTTTCTTAGTTCCATAATAAGTACATTCTCTTTTCTATTTCAATCTCCCCATGAAGGGGTAATGATGAAATTCAGTTTTATGTCTTACCTGAATATGATCACTGTGTCTGTCCTTTTATTAGTTATTATGTAACATAGATTTAGTTTACCTATCTTACTACTGTAAATGATGTTTCTATCGTTTTCTTCTTTTTTGAGATTCTGAATGAATAAACGATTCTCTCTTCTTTTAAATTTTGTGTTAAAATACTCTATTATAGTGATTATAAAGCTTCCCGCTTATGAACATTTTTAACGTATCAAAACTTTTTTTTTAATGTTTTATATATACTATTCTAATATTTATTATAGCCTTACCTATATTAATTCATAATCTATTTATCTATATACAATCTATATGTATTCCAAATTAATTCTTGTAAATCTTAATTCACTATTCCCCCCTTCATTTCTAACATTTGTAAGTCCTTTTTTTTCATCTCCAGCAATATTCTTTTTGGTCTCCCTTTTTTGCTCTCTCTCTCTCTATACTTTCTTTTCGATAAACAGTACCAGAGAAAAAAAATAATTTATTTAAATAGAAGATTTGATTTCGTTTTATCCCGTTGAAAATTCAAGGGTAATGATGTAGATCTATCGCTCGTTAATTTAGATATAGATTCACGATCGCGTGCACGTTCGTAGATTTATATTTTTATTTGTAATATAATATAAACTAATATGCCTATCAATTTACGCTATAAATAATTGAAAATTATTCAAAAATTAAATAAAAAACGAAACATTTTTCCTTATTTGAATATACTGATTAAAAAAATGTTTTCATTAACCGCAAATAAATATTACTTTGAAATTTATTTAGTCATTCGTACAAAATTAACTTTATACATACAAAATTTACTTACTATCCTAAACTTGTATAAAAAAATATTGATTTGTAAAAAAAATTTTTTTATTAATATTTAAATTTATTATTTTAGAAAAGTATTTATATTTTATACGTAAGATCATTTTACAGGATTTTCTCATTATTATAATGATCTTAACTAAAAACTATTCAGCGTGAATATTTCTTTGAATTCATCAGAAGTGGTTATTTAAAATTTTAAAATATTAATAGTTAAAAATAATACTTATTAATAGAAAGTGCATATATATACATATAATATGTCATAGGTATCCCAAAATTTAATTTGGGATAAAAAAGAATTATATGATGTCTATAATTAAAATTTTTGACAATAATTTTATTTTTATTAACATTTTATTTATATTTATTTATTAATTTATTTGATAATCGATAAATATATTGAAACATTTATATTATTTATTACATGATTGGTTTTGGAAATTAAAAATCTAATTAGTTCATATTTATTAGAACAATAATAATATACTTTGAAAAATATACGCGTTATATATGTATTATATGTATAAAATACAATTGGTGTTAAATATATGTTAATAATTTATTACCCATTTAAATACTTTACATAATTAGTATGGCTTTTAAAAATATTGTAAACTATTTGATAATATTTAGAATTAAAATTAAAAATGATTTTAAGTTATTTTACGTTAATTATTAGTTTTTATGTCATTCTGTCAGAGTACGATGTTACATATATGTAAAAAAATATTTATATTAATTAAATTAGTTTTAAATTGTCTTTTAATTAAATTAGGAAACTAAATATGCATATACTAGTAATAGTTTTTGTTTTATTTTTAAAAACAAAAATTAAATTTGTTTTTTCTAAAAAGTCTCAATTAATTTCATTTTTAGAAAAAACAAACCAATAGTTAAAAAAAATAAATAAAATCGTTTATAATTGATTTAATAATTATAATTTATTTAATAATTATAACAATCAATTTTTTTTACTCATATTTTTATTATGAAAAATACATTTATATATAATAAATAGTTTGGTATAAAAGTGATAGAGCAAATAGTAAAGAAAATATCCGAGTTTAATTAAAATTATCTAATTCAATTGCTTCACTAATTAACCGTATAAAAAATATTATTATACAAGAGGTATCCAGTAGATGGCGTTATTATTGGTATTTATTCGATTTGATACTCGAATCTCGCTTGTTCCATATTACTGAATTTTGTTAAATATCCTTCAGCAAGGCTAAATGTTGAGGCGCGCGAACTAGCGGACACGCAGACAACCAGTTGAACCAGTACCTATTATCTACTTCTGTATTGAGAATAAGTGTTGAATAATTTTTTTCAAGACTTCGGTCTTTTTTTCCATACTCCGCGCGCGCGCGAATCTGAAGTATTGTCGTGGTTGCTTTAACGAAGACAACAAAGATAAGAACAATTGTTTGTTAGAGGATTTTTTTCGTCCTATACCGACGAAAATTCAGGGGTAATGATGCAAATTTATTGCTTGTTGTCTCAGATATGGATTCACGAACACGTGCACGTTCTTAGATTTTTATTTAAAATTAATTTATATTTTTTTGACAGTGCGTTCATAAGTTCATATGTGACAACTTCAACTTTCCAGGGAACTGGTTTGTTCGAATGTCGGATTCGCGTGTTTAATGTTGGTGTTTGGTATTCTTAATCTTTAAACTTTATGTATTCAAAAATGATCCGATATAAAGAAATAATATTTTGCTCAAGTACATGTGCACAGTAATTACTTAACCTAGAAAAAACTACTTCCTTACGTAATGACTCATTGTTACTAGAAATTGGTAGGATCTTCAATCGAAATTCTCATTTTTTTTACAGGTTTAAAGTTAAAAGCTCACAGTTGTTGAGATATGCCGTCTGACGCAAAGAAGAAGCAGCAGCAAAAGAAGAAGGAGGCAGCGAAAGCGAGGCAGTCTGGTAAAAAACCCACGCAAAGCGGACAACGCAACGACGAGGGCAAAGAAGATGGTGTAAATCCGAGTAGTGATGCCAATCAGCAGAACGGTACCAACGGTATCATACTTAGCGCTGAGGGTAAAGTTTTCTTCAATAAACCAATTCATTAAATTCACTATTATGAATTCGATTATGTTATATTTTGATATATTAATATATATCAGATTTGATATTAAAGTATTATTTTAAAAAGGTTAATTTTATACTTTGACATGATACTAAAAAAATAGTTTTTCAAATTTATATTCTTAATTTATCTTTATTTTTAATCTGTTAATTAATATTAACTATTTCAAATTTTTATTATTTACAACATCACGGAATAGTATTACATAATTCATATTTTTACTAATCACAAGGTTGTTTTAAAAATATAAACAAAATTAAAACTTAAAATTGTCAATTAATAAAAATAATGATAAATTAATAACTTTTATAAATTTTTTAAAAATAATTCGCAATAATTAAACATTAGCTATTTAAATTTTATTATTATTTGCAATTTTTAGATAAACATTTTGTTCTTGAAATAGTTTGATCCAATATTTAATGAATTCTTTTCTAAATTAACATGAAAAAATATGATGTTTAAAATGAAAAAGGGTTTAGAATTTTTTTATCGTGTTATCGAATTTATTACAAATTATTTCTTTGTTTTAATCATTGTTTTTTTTACTAAAACTTACTTAATATTATGATTGTAATAAATTTAACTTAAATAGTTTTTATACTCATTAATAAATTTAATTATTTAATAATTTTTAAAAATTATTATTCGTTAATTTTAGTTTTTTATTTAGACATCTAGAACAAATATTTAAGTTAAATAAATGTAACATTAACTGAACTCAGTGTCATAAAAATATGTATATTTTATAGAACAAATAATGATTGGAATTTTTTTTTTAGAGGCACTGTGCGCAAAGTTGGAAGCAGATGCGCGTCTCAATGCAGAGGCGCGGGCTTGTACAGGTTCTTTGGCCTCTCATCCTCGTAGTCGTGACATCAAGATTTCAAACTTTTCTGTGACTTTTCACGGCTGTGAACTGATGCAGGATACGATGTTGGAGCTGAATTGTGGTCGTCGTTATGGTTTATTAGGACTTAATGGTTCAGGGAAATCAACCTTACTTTCAGTGCTTGGTAATCGCGAGGCGCCTATTCCTGAAGCCATTGATATTTTTCATTTAACAAGGGAAATGCCAGCTAGCAATAAAACTGCCCTTAGATGTGTCATGGAGGTAGACGAAGAACGTGTTCGACTAGAGAAGTTAGCTGAGGAACTGGTTGACTGTCGTGAGGAGGATGCTCAAGTAAACTTTCATTTCTTCTCCTTTTTTCACTACTAAAAATAAAATCTCAAAAAAAAATTTAATTACTTTCTGATTGAACTTAATGTAGTAATAATTATTGTATACAAGATTTTAATGTAAGTATAAGATGTATTTAATTTTGCTTATAGAAGAATGAAGGTAAAATTTATGATTTTTTAATTTAAAAAAAATTTTTTTTTTATCCTGAAAAGATATATTGGAAAAAAAATATTGTCAAAATTATTATTGTAGAAATTAATTTTATTTGAATTCACTTTATTGTTGCTTTCACCATTTTTCATAAATTTAGATTAAACCTAAATCTTCGTTTTTTATCAATTTCAGTAAATTTTGAAATTCACTTTGAAAAGATTTGCAGAAATTAAACAATTAATTTCTTTATTTTCATAAATACAATTTTTTCAATTTAAGGGTAATAATGTATCAATGACTCATAAAAAATATATATTTATCTTTTAAGGAACAACTTATGGATGTTTATGAAAGATTAGAGGATATGGCAGCAGATACAGCAGAAGCACGTGCTGCTCATATTTTACAT
This sequence comes from Platyscapa corneri, assembly GCA_018907185.1. Taxonomy (NCBI): domain Eukaryota; kingdom Metazoa; phylum Arthropoda; class Insecta; order Hymenoptera; family Agaonidae; genus Platyscapa; species Platyscapa corneri. Next base: position 457,594 of record JACCHW010000085.1, read on the forward strand.
GGACTTGGATTTACAGCAAAGATGCAAAACACACCCACCAAAGATTTTTCTGGTGGTTGGAGAATGCGTATTGCTCTTGCTAGGTAATTTGTTACCTTATTGATTTACATTAGTAAATTATTGAAATAAAATGATATTGAAAATAATACTATTTTATTTTATTTTAGAGCTCTATATGTTAAGCCACATTTACTTCTTCTTGATGAGCCTACAAATCATCTTGATCTTGATGCATGTGTGTGGTTAGAAGAAGAACTAAAAACATACAAAAGAATTTTAGTAATTATATCTCATTCACAAGATTTTCTTAATGGAATTTGTACAAATATCATTCATTTACATAAGAAACAATTAAAGTATTATACTGGAAATTATGAAGCTTTCGTAAAAACAAGGTATTTTTAATATTATTTCTTTACTTAAAAAAAAAAATTTGGAAATATTTTTATATAAAATAAATTTAAATTTATTCGTATAAATTAAATATAATTTTTATTCAATTTTAAATTTAAATAATTTATTAATAACATTAATTACTTAAACATTCGATAGTTACTGAAAATTATATTAAAGGAATTCATTTATTTCTTTTAATAATAAAAGATTTTTTCGAAATAATTATCTCATAATTTAAACAAATTATATTTATAATGTAGCTAGTGATTGATCATTTGTTATAATTTTATTTTTTATAATCGGTAGCTGGATCAGTGTACAGTATTTAAGTTTTAGTTAATTAATAGATAAAAACAAGCACTTTGAAATATTTAACAGGATGGAACTTTTGGAGAATCAAGCAAAACTTTACAATTGGCAACAAGACCAAATCGCTAGCATGAAGAATTATATTGCTCGATTCGGTCATGGTTCTGCAAAATTGGCTCGACAAGCTCAATCAAAGGAAAAAACTTTGGCAAAAATGGTTGCTCAAGGACTTACCGAAAAAGTCACAAATGATAAAACCCTTACCTTTTACTTTCCGTCATGCGGAACGATTCCACCTCCTGTAATTATGGTTCAAAACGTTAGTTTCCGGTATAACGATGACGCACCATGGATTTATAAGAATTTGGAATTTGGTATTGATTTAGATACAAGATTAGCTCTTGTTGGTCCTAATGGAGCAGGAAAAAGTACACTTTTGAAACTTCTTTATGGTGATGTGAGTATGAAGATTATCATTAACTTGTTTGAATATAAAAATATTAAAAACATGTTTTGGTTTAATTGGTATGTTACTATTATTATTTAGGAATAACTTATTAGTAAATTTCTACATTAAGTTTAAGTTATATTATATTATATTATATTATCTGGTAACGTTATTTTAAATAATTTCATTTTTGTGTATTTTAAATGAATTTTGAATAATATATTACATATTCTTTCATTGTTTTTGTTATTATTATACAATCTATATATCTTTTCTTGTCTATCTTTTTCTATTGTTTTTTACTTTTTTATATTTCTGCATCCAAAATTAGTTTGATTACGTAATACTTTGCCAGTCTTATTTTTTTGTACCGTCGTTTTCCCTCTCACTTTGATATGTTCTATTAGAATTCCTGTTATCACAGTTTCTTATTTTGCTTTTAAATCTAATTGTTTTTTTACTGCCTTCACTTCTATTCATTTTATGTTTTTTCCTCTGTACCTTTTCTATCTTTACAAAACACATTTTATACTAGTCTATCGAATGTTTTCATTATTTTCATTTTCTTTAAACCATCTTTCCGCTACATACCAAATTTTCCTTATTACTATACGTTATCTTTTGTTACTGAATTTTGTACATTTTTCATCCATGTTAATTTTTTAAAATTTTTACTCTAAATATTTTAATTTATTAACTGTATCTATTTTGATTTCTCTTAATCTAGAATACTTTTTTTTGTTTCTGTCTTTTTTGTTGTTTTTTTAATTTCGTTTTTGTTTCTTCTGTATTTAGTTCTTTTCTTAGACCATTTAATTCAAAGTAACTTTTAAATTATCTACGTAATTCATTTTTTCTCCCTCTCTCCCTTCGCTTCTCTATCTTGATGAAATTTATTTATAAAATATGTGAATATTTGTTCTTTTTCTTTTTTAATTGTTCATCTTATGTATTCTTCAATATATGTATTAAGTGTTATATATTTCATTTTCTTCTAAAATCGAATTGATCATTACATATTTGTATTTTTCTCTTTATTTTTATTTATTCTATTTTTTAAGATTTTTGTTCATATATATTTTATATCCAAAATTCGTTAAAGTAATTTCTCTATAATTTTTTATTTCTTCTCTGTTTCTATTACGTTTGCAATTACGCTTCTCTTTGATACGGAATTTTACTTTTTTTTAATAAATTATTTGTAATTTTTGTGATGCCTTATATTTTTTTTCTTATATTTTTATATTTTCTTTGTAATTTTTTCTTCTGGCAATCATATTAATTTTATTAATGAAATTAAAAATTAATTGTTGTAGTAGTTTATATTTTATATTATATTATATTTATATATTTTATTTATATATATTGTATTTTGACTATTTTGAATAATGTTATATTTTAATGTTATATGATTTGAACTATAGTTGGTGCCAACCAGTGGTATGATAAGAAAAAATAGCCATCTTCGAATTGGACGATATCATCAGCATTTGCATGAACTTTTAGATTTAGATATGTCTCCACTAGATTACATGATGAAAGCTTTTCCAGATGTAAAAGAACGCGAAGAAATGCGTAAAATTATTGGTCGATATGGATTAACTGGCAGGCAACAGGTATAAAATAATAAATGTATTTTATTAATTTAAAATTTTATATAAAATATCTGTTCTATTTGGTTCATTAGTTCGATCTTACGAATTTAAAAAATCTATTGTACAATTATCAATTATATTTTAGATTTGTCCTATTCGTCAATTATCTGACGGACAGCGGTGTCGTGTAGTATTTGCATGGTTGGCTTGGCAAGTTCCTCATTTATTATTATTTGATGAACCTACAAATCATTTAGATATGGAAACAATTGATGCTTTAGCAGATGCTATTAATGATTTCGATGGCGGAATGGTACTAGTTTCTCATGATTTCAGACTGATTAATCAGGTAATTCAAATAATTTATAATTTTAATGTCAATTTGTGAACCCTATATTAAAATTAAAGATTAATAGGTACAGAATCAGATTTTAACAGCATATCTGTCAATAATAAATTCTAATATAAAATTTTATTTTATATATGATGTACAACTCTATGTAATTATATAATGTGTTTAATTGTAATTTTTATTTAAAGAATATCTATTTGAACGATTATTAAGTATACATACATACATGCTTACATATCTTCAAATTAACATGTAATTGAAACCTTCAATTAAAAAATATTAATATACAATAATTATTGATTTAGGTAGCAGAAGAAATTTGGGTATGCGAAAATGAAACTGTTACTAAGTGGCAGGGTAATATTCTTGATTATAAAGAACATCTTAAAAGTAAAGTTTTAAAGGATAATCAGAAACGACAGAAGGATATGGCAGGTCGAGGAGGAAAATAGTTTAATTGATCAAGATTTTTCAATACTTACAACAAATAATATAATCTTTCTATACACTTAAGGGATTGCCTCAAGATTTCAAAAGAAAAATTTTAATAAACTTTCGCTGCTGTGTAGCGATAAGCTGATTCCAACAATAGCTAATTTATTAAACTAATATAAATAATTAAGTGCGATTTAAAATGAGTGATTACTGAACGTCTGTAAGTCACGATTAATTTAGACACGTGATAAAAATTGGTTAAATCCAATCCTTGGATGTAAAAAATTATGTGAAAAAATCAATTGCAACAATTAAAATAGTTCAAATTTATTAAAAATTTTTATTATTTTTATTCAATTTCTATTTTGACATAAATATAAGTGCACAAAATGTATAATAAAAATAATGTATCAAAGTGTATTACTGGTATAATACCTATTATAATATTGATGTCAATGAAATCCATAATTTTTATAGTAACAAAGAAATTTTCACATTTTTCAAGATGTATAAATTAATGTTTTGATCGTAAATTGGCTCACTTTGTTTTAACATGTACCCTTTATTGTATGATTATTAAAAAATTTATGTCAACTTTTGTCTAAATATTCTCTGTATACATTACATGAGTGAAAATTGACCAAAGATAATTTATTTTTTAAACCATGTATCCAATAGCCTAATTAGAATTGATTCAATTTTAAGTATAAATTTATTATTGATAATAATTTTGTATTAGTTTCTATGGGAAACAGGTAAATGGATGAAATAAAAGACATAATTTTCTAAATTATTTTATTGTCTTTTCTATTTTGGTAGTTAATTATAATTTACACAAGTACCAGTAATAAAAATATTTTATAAAATTTTTATCTGTTTTGCATATAATATTTAAAATTAAAAATAATACTAAAATCAATTTGATATAAAATTATGTATATATAATAGTAGTGCCATCCAAAATTTATCTACAAATAATAATCAGAAAGAGACGATTGTCTTATTTTTATTATTTATTGAGTGATATATAAATAGAACGTTTAATGGTAAAATATTGAAAATAAATCGATCGAACCATCGGCATATCGTGTATTTTAATAAATATTAAAAAAATAATTATTTGGATTAAACGTATTTAAAGGATTGTTAAAAATATATGAGCATATAAAGTTTGATTTCTTTTATATTACAATATTTTTTTTTAATTTTTAATAAAATTCTAAAATTATGAATTTATGCAATCACGTGTAAGTTCTGATGGAGCAGATGTAAGAAACAGACAAAAGATCAAACAGAGGTTTTTCTAATGAAACGTGGTATTTATGTTAATAAGTTTTAATCGTTAACGATTTATTGATCTTTTAACTATAATTACGCAAAAATGAAAATTAAAGATTTTGACGTATTTATTATTTTTATTATTTATTTACAAAACTTTTTAACTAAGTATAAATTTGATCGTATATTATAATTATGAAGTATCGAAAAATATTTCTTTTTAATCCTTTAAAATGGAGATTTAAAATTAAGTTGGTATAATCTAATTTAGTAGATAATGAAATATTTTTTATTTCTTCAATTTATGTAGTAGAATTAATAATTGTTTCATGTGCAAAATGTATAATTTGTTTAATATAATTTTAACTGTATTTTTATCGAAAAATTTGATTTTAAATTAATTAAAAGTTGAATAGTTATATTTTTAATAATTTTTTTGCATTATGTTTATTTATTAATTAGATAATGTACGTTTATTTAATATTACAAACATAGTATAAACTGGATTCAAACTAATTTGTACATATGTTTTTTCTAATAGATTATTAAATTATTAAATCTAATAGATTTTATTAAAGACCTAGTGTGTAAACTGTATAATTTACTACTGTATACTACGAAACTTCATACCTTTTCTTTAATTCTTCAATGTACTAAAAATAAAATTTAGATTAAAATACTTTATTAAATTATAAGTGTATATTTAAGGAAATTATTAAATAGATCATTATTACTATTAATATGTCGGTCCTTTGTTGCGATGATTCAAAAAACATATAAAGCCTATACTCTATACTTCAAAATACTTTATATAAAATTAAATTAACTAAAAATTTTAAAACATTTATTTATTAAAATTTTATTTTAATTAATATTGATTCTATTAATCAAAGTTTAAATTTAGTGTTAGAATTGAATTTACAATATTTTTTTTTCTTTTAGTATAGATATATATCAAACAAATTATTTTAACAATAACAAACAAGCTTGAATTGAAGCTTGCAAAATATTTTGTCATATTGAAGTAGAAGTTAGTATAGAACAAGTAACTTCTTGGGCCAGTGTGGCTTTTCTTAATATAAGCAAATAATTTTTAATGTAATGATTTGTATCATTGAGTGCTTGATCAATAACTAATTTTTTTTTATTGACTTTTTGAAACTCCATGTTTTGTGACCAAAGCTAAATGTGTAACAGCAAGAACAAGAGCTTTGTACAACTCTTGCTTCCAAAAGTCTTGCATCTATTGAAGGATATAATCTGTGAAGTACGTCATCAGCTCTATGTGATATATGTCTTACAATCTAGTACAAATATAATTTAAAATTATATTTTAAATTTATTACTATTTTATAAATATTTATTTTATGATATATCTAATGCATTTTCATTAAAGTAATCATTAAGCAAATTTTTAACTGTTCATTACTAAAATTTTAACTGATTTATAATTTTTATATAATTTAAAGTTTACACAAATTTAAGTGTATTCAGTACTATATTTTAAAAAATTAATATTTTCTAAACACATAAATATGAAACACGTATATACAATAAAATTAAAATTATATTTTAAGTTATATTGTTAATTATTTACAATTTATAAGATACTTTTAATTATGATAAATTTTGTCAATTATTTCGTTCAGATTTTGTCACAATGATTTACCTATGTTACATTACAAACATTATAAAACTAATATGAAAAATTTTTAAGTTACCTACTAGTCCAAATTAAAAATTAAATGGAGAACGGTTTAACACACTTACATCTACTAATTCTAAAGGTAAAGTGTTACTATTAAGAGTTCCAATAATAGTAGAAATTCTTATAGCTAATGAATGGTAATATCTTAATACAGCAATGCATGGTGGAGCAAGTTCAGTTGCATCATCCATCCATCTGCAAACGTAATATTTTGAATTCAAAATTTTGTCATTAGCTGTAATTTAATTTATAATATAAGATAAATGTAAATACAAGAAACTTTCTGCACCAGCAAAGAATCATCATTTTCTCAAGTATCTAAACCAAGACCTAAGTTATCTTCTAATAAATAAGAATTCATATCTAATGAATCCTTTTGATTCTAAAACAAAAAAATTTTTTTTTTAAATAACATTAACATAATTAAATTTGTGACTTTAAATTCATAATTTTATTAATAAAGACTAATTTCTAAAAAAATAATTTATTTTTATAATAACAAAAATAGCTTTACATTTGTTCAACAACTATTGAAAAATTAGAAACAAATTAATAACATATTTTATGAAAACTTTCATTAATAAGGTTAAAATATTTATTGAATAATTTTTTATATGTTTCATTATTCTATTTAGTAAAAATTTATAAAATACATTATTTTAAAAATTATATAAAACTTATATGTAATAAATATTTGAAATTAATTTAAAAATAAATTTTTGAGATTTTTAAAATAAGACAATCTTTAAAATATTATTATCATATTGTTTCATTGAAATTTGAACATTATGATGTAAACGATGTGTAACTTTAGGATAAATAAATATTAAACCTACTTTTAAGCGTAGATTAAATATAATTTCAATCGATGTACATACATCAATGACTTTCATGGAATAATTAAACAATCTTTCTCTCTTAAAACATGCTATATTAATAAAATATAATTACATAGTAATATCGCTGTCTTTTGCAAATAACAACTAATACAAGAAGTGCGCCGAGAAAAACAACAGCTAGGGTACCCAAAGCAATTGGTATCGATCGTTTCCATGGCTGACGCACCTGTTGCTCCTACAAGAAAAGATTTAAACGGAAATCGACGATGAGAATAGTTGAAGTTCTGCAGGTCTGTTCACGATACTTATTAGTAATACGCTACTGCCTCTTGTGAGTTACTATAAAAGTTAATTTGTACATACGTAACATTAAAAAGGTAACAATGCAAAGAAAAATAGAAAAGAAATGTAAGTGAATGCATTTATAAAATTTTTATTTTTGAATGCATAGGAAGCATCGTAAAGTATTCATAATCTTTTAATGTATTTCCAAGATAAATTAACAACTTTTATCGATTGTTCAACTATTATTTTTATTACAAAAATTCTTTTACTGGGCCAACTTAGTACAGAGATACTTCAATAATACTCGAGATATATAAGCACTTATATTAATTTAATAGCTTAGAAGATTATTTTTTATTAAGAAAAAACTCAGATAATAATATATTTTAATGACGAGATAAAAATAATTTTAAATTATTTTGATAAATAGATTTTGATATTAAATTAATTTTATTTGAATTAAAAAAAATTTTTTTTAATAAAAACAAGAAAAATAAATATATATTGAGATTTATGATCTGTAAGAGTTTATTAAAAATATAATTATAACACTGATGCATTTTGCATATAATGCAGATTTTACTATAAGTATTAGAAAAATTAAAATTTTTTAAAAAAGTAAAATAATAATACAAGCCTTATTTTCTCGATAAAATTTTTAGGTTTTGCCATATATAATATAATAGATAAATTAAAAAATATTATAATAGACTTATATGTATATATAAATGTATTATTTATACATAAATACATAGATAGATACATCCATACACAATATTAATAGACAATAAATAAAGTACGTTGTAATCAAATTTTAAATTCATATAAGTTGATTATTTTTAAGACATAATATATATATATATATATCTATAATATATAAAAAAATTAATTAATTAAAGTTGTGATGATGATATAATTTCTCTTGAAAACAAGCTAATAATATCATTTATATAATTAGGTTTTATCCGAAATAGATAGTGTTTTTATTGTATTCTTTCTACTACAAATTATTTACGATTGATTGAAAATAACATAATTGCATTGAAAAGGGATTATTTTCTTTATATAATTTTTATCTATGTTTTCATATTTATTTTTATTTTTATTATTTTATATTATCATCTTCGTATAAAATATCTACTTATGAATACAAATAATATTTATTTAGTGTATGAATTGAAAATCTTATTAAAAAAATTCATTTATAAACGATAACAGATAATGATAAAATACTTTGTAATTTTTATTTCTTTTTAAATAATATATAAATTATCTATCATTTATCGTAAAAAATTGAAGAAAAAAATCATTAAAACAATTATAAAGCTACTGTACTGTAATAAAGTTATATTAATACTATTCTAAAGAATATTAATAATTTAGATAAAACAGATATAAATAATTATTAAAAATTTGTATACATTCATTTAAACATATATTTTTATTAGACACATTGATTTTTATTAACTTTTAATAGTACTCTTTTATACCAATATACTTTTTTATAAGTATTATTATATTTTCAGTAATAACGTAATAACGTATCAGTAATAACGTATAATTATATTAAGTAATTGTTATCTAGTAGTAGTATAGTAATACTTATATTATGATATAATTATAATCGTTAAATAGTTATGAATTAGAATCGAAGTTAAAGAAATATTACTTTTATCGTTTTTATCCTGATTATTATAGTCTATATTAATATATAATATACATTTTTTAATAAATAATATGATAAAAATGACATCTTTTAATTTAAATAGACTTAATTTTCTCATAAAATTTTTCTCTTAATTCTTTTTATATGTAAATATTTTATTTTATCTGTACTCATTAAAATTTACAACAATAATAAAAAATGATTATTAGTTTTATACCTTAAACAATACCTATAAAATTATCAAATTAATAAATGTGAAAGAAAAACCGAAGACTAATTCGATCATGTATTGATTTATAAATCTTTTAATGTTGATTATTAAATTATATTAATTTTTTAAGTATCAATTTTTTACTAAGTATAAAAATTTTTTTATCACAAACTTTAATTCATAATAATTAATTTTATCAATACTTTAATTAGTTATTTTACAAATGTTTATTAATTTTCTAATAAAATTTTAATATCAAAATTGATAATTATTAATTTAATTTTAATTCATACCTTCAGATTTTTATTATATTTTTCCTATTTTTAGTTGTAATGGCAAGAAATAAAAAAGTTTTATGGTATCTTGAAATATACGAGTAAAAATTTTTAATTTATAGGATATTTTAAAAAAAAAAAAGAAAATTTATAAATCATTAGTAACGAGAATTATTTAAAAATATATATATCAGAAATTGTAATTACATATTTTTTTAAGAGTATACAATATAAAATTATATAGAAATATATAAAATATTTTTATTTATTATAAATCACTTGTGATTTTAATATTCTTCTAATAAATATTTTTTTAAATATTTTAATTAAAATAAGCTATTATATATTAATTATTAGATATAAGTATCTAAAGTTAAATTTTATATTAAAAAATTGTAATATCCTGGTACATAAAAAAAATAATTATTATTTGCATAAATTTATTATTATGAGTTTATTACAATTAACTTTGAATAAGAAATACGATATCAAGTATTAACCGTTTGCAATAATCATTTTTACAATAATTATAGAGGAATTATATATTTTAAAGAATATATTCGAAATAATATGTGTATATTTTTTAATTAAAAATAATGTTAAAAATTATTAAATATTGCTCTTTTTCTAATTTAAGTTGATAAATTATTATTTCAGAAAGAATATTAAACATCGATCTTGAGATATTGATCTTTTAATTAATTTTTGTTAATAATTTAGTTTAAATTATATTAATAGTTAATTTATATTATTACAACTTATTAAATCTAAAAAACAATATAACTTCCTTTTTAATATTTATAACCTAAAATTTATAAAACATTAAATATGATATTTTTTATATTATTAATTATTAATATGTGACATATTATGTGCTTTCTTTTGAAATGATTTAAAACTTAAAAAAAATATATTAATGAAATACAGATAAAAAATCTAATTTTAAAAATTTTATCGATTATATTATTGGATATGATTATAGATTTAATATTTATTTAAATATAATTTATAAAACAAATGAAGATAAAAATACTTAAAAAAATTAAAATACTTAAAGTATTTGAATTTATTTTTACATTAAATATTAAATTATTAAAATAAAAGAAAAAAATGTAATGTTTGATAAAATAGGATTGTTTCGTTTATATAAAAACATTTATAAAAAGAGAGAAATATTATAATAATAATTAAATTAGTTATAAAGTACTTGAGAAAATATTATTTTGAAAAAATTTTTATATTTTTTAAAAACTAATAAATATGCAATGATTTTTAATTTTTTTTAAAAACATAATATTATATTGTTAAATTACTATAAAAGATGACTTTGTGCATATTTGCTGAATCGCTTACAAAGTAAATAAGGTATTACATTTTCTAACAATTAAAAGCAATAGTGGATATTGGAATTTTTTAATAAAAACATTCTGATGCTTATCCGAATGGTAATGAAGCATAAACGGGAAATTTTATGAGTTAGTACAATCATATAGAGAGGTGGAAATATTTTACGAACCAAGTTTAGTCGTTCAATTCTGCGTGATTCGTTCAAATATTAAAGAAAAAATTGCGAATTCAAGAAAAAGAATCTCAATGTTGCTTGACATGAAATTTTTCACAATGGTAACAATATCAGCATATTTTTTATTTTAGATGAAAAGAGAATATAATTTAAATTACAGGAAATTCTTGCGATGTTTTTTACATTAGTATTGGTGGAATGTCTTGAACTTGATCCCCGGTTTGCACGTATAGATCAGATTCTTGAACAGTCATATATTCAAAGGAATCTTCGAGATTTGGAATATCCGTCAATAAAGTCTGAAACTAGAAAGAAACTTTCGAAGGTTGAAGGTTTGCAAAACAATATTAAAAGTAGATTTCCTAAATTAGATGTATGGGATTACAACTTTAATAAAGAAATTGAAGTCCCTATTGCAGGTTTGTATATTTCAGTGTATTTTATTCATATTTAAGGATCAAACATAGTTTTAAAAATAAATATGATAAAATATATTATTTAATTAGCAAAATTTCATTAAAAATAAAGTTTTTTATAAGAAAATTATGTAAATAAATTTATATTTTTTTTATTATAAAAATTTTATATTGCGTTAATATTATTACTTAAAAAAACTAAAGAAAAATTACTTAAAATTATTAATATAATTTTATTCTTTTAATATTTAAAATATAAATATATGAAAACGATCAAATTAAATTATAGAACATTTTATTTTATCGATACAAAATTACAAATCTATTTGTAAATAAAATTAAAAGAACATTTAAAAAATTTAGTTTATTAAAATATAATGACTTGCTTATAAAATGTGTATTTTTTCAGGAGAAGACTGCATTGACAGAGTTTCGAAAACATTACCATTCGAATCATTTGAAAGTATAGATTATGATAAGTGGAACGATAAAGGAACTGAAGAAAGTGACATTTTTCCCGTAGTTGTTCCTCCATTAACTTTCTTTCCAAGATTTACAGTTCCAAAAAATTTAGCTACATCAATAAAAAGAAAAGTTCAAAATCGATGAAGAATTTGCAGAGTCTAATAAAATATCATTTTGAAATATTTTACCGTTGGAAAAATTATCAATATTTTTTTAATAATATAAACATTGCAGTATTTAAATTATGATATTAGAAAAAATGAATTATAGAAACATGGAAATAATATTTATAAATTTTGTAAATGATTAAGTGATTTATAAAATTTTAATATAAATTAATAAAATTAGAATGATATTTTTTAGAATTTTATTTAACAATACATGCACTTTGATAGAATAATAAACAATTTAATTATCGTTAATATATTTTAATGCATTTTTAAATTAAGTTATTTTAATTATATTATAGGTATAAAATAAAATTAAGAATACTTATATCCATCAAACTACAAGTAAAATAATTTGTTAATATTAAAAAAAAGTTGAAGTGTAATATTTCTGTTATGTAATGATTTAATATTATTTACAAATTTTTTTATAACTATTTATTTCATAAATATATTTTTTACAATGTTTCTTAGAACTATTATAGAATAAAATTCCAATAAATAAAATTTACTTAAACACATACATGTATTTAGGTATTTTTTTTATATTTGAGTTGAACTTAATTTTAGACCAAAATGTTTTTCTTATCAACAGAAATATGCGTTATTATAATAAATTAATAGTTTAAATTGATTAATAAATTATGCAGCTATTATATATTTTAAGTTTAAAACAATATATTGTATTTAAATAAAATATTACACTAATCATTTAAAGTTTATAATCGATTTAATAATGTACATTACATTTCATTTTTACAATACATTCATTTTGAAATAATTTTATAAGATTATACTTTACTTCAATTAAAAAAAAATTATTAAATAAATTTTATAAATACATAAATTAATAAATACATATTAATAAATTTGATTTTATAAAATTATTGTTCTTCAAATAAAATTTTTCAGTTAAAAATAATAATTAATTAATAATTTTTATTGATTTTTTTCTTTAAATTAAGTTTATTGAAAATTAGAAATATATGTATTTGATAAATATTTTGGAATAAGTCGTTTAAATAAAATATTGTTTAGTTCAAAATTATGTTTGAAAATTATTAAGATCAATTAAATAATTTGATTGGCATTAAATGGCTATCTTTTTCATTATTAGCAGAAGACAAATTATAACAAATCAAAAACATACTATAGATTGAATTCTCATTCTAAGAATCAATTTTAAAATTCCACATTATAGTGCGATTTACCTATTATTACACCAATATAAGCATACGACATTAGTGGTATGCAAAATCATTACTAGGATAACATAGTAGCTCTACTTTTGATAAATTTTCTTGTATAAGTTAATCGTTTTTTTATATAAGTTCAGTCCAACAATCTTTCTTAATTTATTTTATACTTCTCTTTTCTATAAAAAAATATACTTAATTGTTTTATAAGAAACTGGATTTTTTTAATTGTTAATGCTTTTGATTATTATAAAAAATTAGATTTATTCTCAATTTATATTATTTTAGTAATTTATTAAAATTTTTTTATCAATAAATATTTTATATATTACAAAAGAATTTTTTATAAAACTTTGTATATTGTTAGCCATTTTTATGTTTTACTTAAATTAATTTTGTATAACTAATTTTGATTCAAATAAAAGATTGGTTATTAATATTTTGTCAGTAATTAATAACGGTATTTCAAATTCTTTTGGATTCCGTTAAGGGAATCAAGTTTTGAAAAATGGAAAATGCGATATTCATTACGCTTTATAAAATAATATTTATTAACGGTGTTTTTCTTTGATAAAGATAAATTCTAAATATTTTCTTACAGTACATTAAAAAAAAATTTTTATGGTCGATGTATAGCAAGATAAATAACTTTGACTAATCAGAATTTATAAAGAATATATTGTTACGAAAGTGTCTGTAACTAACTTTTAGAATTAAATCAATCATTTTTTTAAATTTTGTAATATTAGATTTCAATAATATATATCTCGTCTAAGATTAAATTATACGCTAATTAAAGTATTATTCAAGATGTATACATAAAAATATATTTTTAAATAATTTTAGAGTTCCAATATAATCTACATTTTTATTAATATTTTTATTATTATTTAAAAATATTTATCAATTATAAAAAATTCAAATCTGATATATTTTTATCTTATATAATCATTTTAATTAATTATTTTGAGTCTACGAAAATAGTACTATTTTTATAAAATGTATGTAATTTAAAAAATTCGGTCAAGTTTCAAGGATTTTTTGTTTTGTATCGTTTGAAAGATTGAATTTTTGTATTAATATAGTCGTAATAAGTTATATTTTTATTATTAATTGTAATAATTATATATGAAATATAATTGCTATTGTAATTTATTTTTATAATAGAGTCAAGTAATATTTGTGTAGTATTTATGCATTTTAATTTTTACTTGAGTATTTGAAAATTAAATGAAAATTACATCAGAAAGTTTTGTGAAATACATCGTTAATTGTTTAAATTAATATTTTAAAAATATTTATAGAAACTCATTAAGAAATTAATTTTTATTAAATTTGCACAATAAAGAAATAATTAATGTTTTTGGTATAAACATTAAAAATTGCGCGAATAACTTAAAAATCAAAGTAAAGTATTGGTAGAATCACAAAACCATAGTGTTTTTTATTAGCAATATATATTATATGTATATATGTAATTTTTTGGTAATTTTGTACAATATTTAATAATTAACACCAACATCGAAACAATTAATTTAAAACATTTAAGAAAACATTAAAAAAAAAATTAATATATACAATTATGTATAAATATTGATATTAAGTTTTACAATAAACTCTGTCAATTCATTCATTGTTTATTTTATGAATCATGAATTCACTATTTAGGTTTAATTACAAAGAAAGTATTT
Organism: Platyscapa corneri; assembly: GCA_018907185.1. Taxonomy (NCBI): domain Eukaryota; kingdom Metazoa; phylum Arthropoda; class Insecta; order Hymenoptera; family Agaonidae; genus Platyscapa; species Platyscapa corneri. The sequence continues at coordinate 472,848 of JACCHW010000085.1, forward strand.
AAAAGTTTTGATTTTATACTAAAAATAAAAAAAATATTATACGTAATATTAACGTCAAAATTATTTATTTAAGTATCTATGAATGATAAATAACTTACATCATTTCACTGAATTATTTAAAATTAGTACACTAGTAAAAGAAAAAGTATCAAGGCAGACAAGATTGTGATTATAAATCTAATAACTAAATTTAGACTAGTCTCGTGTGTACAATTCATAATTTTAGATTCTTTACACAGAATTTCAAGAATCTCATTAACAGATACCTGTTTTCATTAAATTAAAAAACATATTTTCATCTTTTTATATAATAATGAAATATTATAGTCTGTAATCGACTGTATGCATAAAGTAGATAACGATGGAGAAGACATATCATCTAAATATTCAAAATTTATCCTTTTTTGTTTATTGGTCAGTATATGTTACTGATTTAAAAAATAGGAAATACTAAGATAAAAATTATTTAATACACATACAATATATATTTAAATACATATTTTTTACATTGTAATAATATAATATTTTATATAATATTTAATACATACATAATATATATGTATATATTATTTTAGTTTAGAAAATTTCTATGAATGTAATATCCATTCTTTTCGAAATTTGAAGTTTTAGTTACAACGAACCATGTACATTTATTTTTGCTCTAAAAATTGTAAAATTGTAGTTTTTAAGTGTAATTATATATATATTAAGTATATCATTTACTTTAAGAATATCTTTATTTTAGCTTTTATTAAATTTAAATATTTTAAAAATATAATATGTATCATTTTTTAACTTAAAATTAAATTAATATTGATAATTTATTATGCACAACTACGATGTTCATTATATAATTCAGAGTAAAAAGTTTATGTTAAAATTTCATAAATATTTCAATGTTATCAGTCATTGATTTAAGAAAGTACTTGACCTAAGAAAACATGTAAGATTAAAAATTACAAAAATAACTGCACTTAATGCTGCTCTCTCATTTGCACGGTATCTTACTTATGCGAATAAAAATATATTCATCAAGCTTCAAAACGTTACTCATTTTCTTTTTCTCTGAAATTTAATCGCGTGCGTCATGAAATGCGACAAGTGAGCTTTTGGAAAAAGGAAAGCTCGCGTTTATGTGGTGATGGCATTAGTCCAGTAGAAATATTATAGAAGTATGTTCCAGAATTTATAAAGTGATTTATTTAACATAATGATAATTAATATTAATTAATATTCTCTGATGTTTTTGCCACACGTTTTTTTCGGTTAACTTATTAATTTATGTTTATAGAAAAAATTTGTCAATACGTCTGTGCTTAAATGTTAAAAGTATATATGTATCTGAAAATTATGATTATAGAATAAATTGAATAATATAACTTTTTTTCGTACAAAATTGTTATGACACACTTTTTTAATTTTTTTAGTTTTAGAAGAAATATAAATATGCATGTGAATAAATTTCAAGTAAATCGTGACTTAAATTTAATTTCAATCTATAGATGATTATATTATTTTAATAATCTAAGTTATAATATGACAGAATATACTTTATATTAATTAATATAAAAATATTTTCCTTATTTAGTTTATTTATTTAATTTATTGATAACATAATATCAATAAGTTTATGATTGCATTGTTTTTCTTTTTCCATTCCGTATTTAATTTGTTTCAGCTATAAAGATAAAGTTCTTATCCTTATATAATATACATATGTAAATAATATTTATTTTTTTCAATTTATTATAGCAGGAAATAAATAATAAATTAATTAATAAATTTTAGCGTTAAAGTTTACATATTTCAAATATACGTTAGGATGTGTGCGCAATATATGCGTAAACATCGACATATTTGTAATTTATGATTTAATAAGTGCAATACAGGTTTTCTATTAAAAAATTTTGAACATGTTTGGTAATATATTATTATAAAAATATGATTAAATTATATTCAATATATAATTCTTATTTGTTAATATTTCCGGTATAAATAAATTTACTTTCTTTAGGAATAAATCTCAAATTAAAAAATATTTGTTTAAAAAAAATTAGTTATATATTTCAATAAAAAAAATAGTTTTATTGATATTCGTGATTCTAATTATTTTATAAAATTAATTTCTAGAATTTTGTCAAAAATTGTAAAATGATTATGAATACGTAAAATTGTTGAAACAAATATATTATTTAAAGTAAAACCTAAAAGAAAAAGTAATCAAATACCAAATAATTCTATTTAAAAAATATAATTATATAATTATTCAGAAAATAATTATGTATTTTGTAATAATTAATCTTAATGTGTCAATATTTTTTATAATATTTTAACCGTGTTTTTTCTATATTGTGTTCATGGAAGCAACCTTATTGAACAAATCTTATGAATAATATACTTGAAATAAACTAATTTATATTTAAAAATAATGAACTAATAATTTTTATATTTTTGTTATTTTCAATTTATTATAACTTAAAATATAAAAAATTTATTAGTTTTATTGAAATTATTTAATAATTGAAGCCTTTTAAAATATTGTAAAATACATATTTTATAAAGCATATATAATAATTATTAGAATACAGTAAGCGATTTTATGGGAACTTATCTTATTTTTATATGGGTGTATAAATTAAATATGAATTGTCACTTTACTAAAAAAATTATTTTTTAATTATTTTTTCAAAAGAGTAGTATAATCATGTAATATAATTATTCTTTTTATTTTGCAGAAATTGCAAAACTGTAAAGATTTTCGCATGCAGTATTTATTAAATGAAAGTATTTTATCTTGTAAAATTGATATAATTATATCTAATATAATAATAATCTAATAGAATATATTAGATAACTACAAAAGATTAGAATGAAATAAATTAATTTGTAAGTAAAAGAAACGTATGTTGATAAATTTCAGTTAAGTCATTAAATTATGTTATTAAAATTTGTAAGCAATTAAACTTGTTTATAATACATAATAGTAGATTAAATTATTTAATTTTTTTTAATTTATTATATTTAAAATTCTTAATAAACATTAGAAAAATTATTATTTATTAAAAATTTTTTAATTATTTAAGCTATATTATCTGTATTGAAACGATTTTAATTATTATAAAATTTTTTAAGAAATATTTTTGTTTGTTTACCAACACTATATATTCATGAGTTTATTATAATTATCTTTGTATAATAATTTTTATACTTAATATCCTATTAATTTTTGTAATTAATTAATATTTTTTTATTTAAATAAACTTTTATAAATATCAAATAAATTATTTTCAAATAAATATCTTGTTCATAAAATATCTTGCTCATAAAATTTAATGTTTTAATTTTAATAATCTATATAACTCTATTTTTATTGTAAAAGCATAATTTTTACAATTGAAGATAATACTTATGATAAATTCTATATACTTAATATAATTATAGTTAGAAAATAGACGAAAAATATAAAACTTCTAGTTGATAAAAAGTCACTAGTGGCGAATTATAAAACATAACTAAATCCGAAAAAAACCGGTTCAATATCTTTATGATTTTTCATTCAATTGAGACTTTGATTGTTGACTGCGATATTACTTGGAATTTCTGACATAGAAAACAAACCATGAAGAATTAAAAAAGTTGTACGTATCAGGTCATAAATTCCATGCTTGATTAAGATTCAAAATTGAATTTTTATATAATTAATGAGATGTAGTCGATTAAAATTTTTTTCTACAACTCTAAACACATAAAAAAAATTTATTTTAATAAAAATTTGTAATAAGCAAATTTTGAATTATTTGATTCAATGCTTATATAGTTGAAAAACTAAAATTTATTACTAATTGAAATGTTGTAATTTTTAAAGATTAATTCAAATTAGATTTATTATTTTTAACACATACTAAATACTTAAAAATATCTTTTGAATATGTGTAACTTTTATGTCTATTTTTTTGATATTTTGTAGTTATCTTAATAAATAATAATGTTTAAATTTATGCACAAAATTTGAATTCAATGTAGAATTTGAAATAATTCAACATAAATAAATATAAAGTTGATGAGATTAAAATATATTTGAAGGTCAATTAATAATGTAATTTATGACAAAAGTATATAATTATTATTAATATAGAAATATATCTTGAGATAGAATATTAAATAATATATGTTCATAAAATTCTACTGAAATAAACTTTTTATTTAAATTAATTTTTTAAAAGTAATCATTTGTAAATTTGCATTTAATTTGAATATTTATAATTTAAATTTAAATACATTATTACTCTATAGACTAAAATTAAATTTGATTTTAGTATTTATAAAGTAATAGAGTAAAGTTTATTGTAATGATATATATATATATATATATTCTATAAGTTTTAGTAGATTTATTCTGATACGGTCCGCATAATTGTGTTAAGTGAAACTCGGTTTAATAAATTTATTTATATTAATAAATATAATTTGGATATTTTACTATCAACGTTTATAAAAATTCTTTAAGAATGTATTTATAGTTTGTTAACAAGTATTAACATACAATTAGATGTGTTCTCATTTCAATTGATTAAATAGTTAATATCTTTATAAAATATATGTTATGTATAAAATTCAATTACTTTCTTCACTCTTATAACATTAGAAATTTTATTAAATAATTACGTTTTATTAAATTGGGTTATATGGTTACTCTAAAAAAACTTATATAAATAATAAAATAACTTAGATTTTAGATGGTAGGACTAGAACGTCTTTAGTAATAACAATAGTTTAACAATGGATGGTATTATTTTAAGTAGAATAAATCTTTTAATAATTTAATAATAATATTGTTCAATATTTAAAAAAAATATTGAGGAAGCAAATAAAATAATTTATTAAATTATATTATAGTATAAATATTATAAATATTTATCTAAATAATAAAAAAACTTTTAAATAGTACATAAATGTTTTATTGAAATAACTTTTAATATTAAATAGCATGAATTTAAATACTAAAATATTATTTTAAAGAAACATATAATTAAAAAAGATATACATCTATATTACATTCTATACTAGAATGCACATAAATGCTAATATATGTGTGTGTGTGTGTTACGCAATCAAAATAACAAAAATATAGATGAGGTCGAGTATTTTGTATTGAAAGAAAAAAAAGAAGAACTGTATTTGGAAGTCATTTAGAAATACCAAAATTTTCAACTTTGAAGGACAATCTTCGTATAGAAAGGAAGGCTGAATTATGTCAAGTGAACTTGCTTGTTATATGCTTTATTTACCTAGTATATCAATATCTAGAAATAAAAATAGTATTTTTAAGTTTTGTATTTACTACAAATTTTATTAAAGTAAATTTTTGATTAAAAGGCAGTTTTTGTTTAAAAGTTGAAACATAAATCATAAATAGTTATTATATTTTTTATGATTTTAAAATTTTAATAACGCTTCAATGTAAAAGACTAATGAGCTTCTTTCAATTTCAATAACGAGTGAAAGGCATATTAAGATTTAGGTATAATCATTAAATTAAATTTTTTAAAATAGGTCAATATTTCATGTATATAGTAGGGCTTTTGTACAATATATATATATATAATATTCGTTGGGATATATTTAATTCAATAATTTCTTAAAAAAAATTAATTAATAATTATATAAAAACTTTTTTAATAGAAGACAACACGACTCTTGGTATCAAAAGTATCTACTTTTTTCTAATTTTACTCATTATATATATATCTATATGTCGTAAAAACCATGTTTTCTATTTTCAAAAAATGTTTTACAATTTGTTTATCATATTACATTAAGCTTTAATATCGAGATAGTTTTTCTTATTTATTTTAAAGATTTAAATATATAATAATATTATAATAATATTAAAATGTTAATTATAATGTAATATAATGAAAATTATAAAATACCATTTTGAAAAAATATTATATATAGTAAAACTATGTTGTGGATTTTGATGTGAATTTGAATTTTTATCATTTTAGAGAAATATTAATATGGACATTTATAAGAATATGTTTATTTAATATGATATACTATTAATTAAACGACCATTTACAATACGTAAAAAACAACTGTAAATTTAACCTATTTGGAGTTTTTATAAAGTATAGTTTTATCGTATTAGTTTTTCATAAGAATATTTCTTCTTTTATAAGAATTCCAATTTTATATTCACAATATCTAAATTTTTTAAACAATATTCATAATAATATTTTATATTATCCTATAATAAAATAAAGTGATACAAGTTAGTGATATAATAAAATATTATTTTTATATTGTAATAATTGATTTGGAAGAGTTTTTTAATATTTTGTATTTTTCAGCCTTAATTGAAATCTAATTTTTAAAGCATGAAAAATTTTATAATATTATATTTTAAGTATAAGAATAAACGTTAAAAAATTCAAATTTATTATATTTTGTTTAATAAAAAGTTTTAAAATTAATAGTTAATTGATTAAGAAAAATAAACTTTTATTTTTACTAAAGAATAAATTGCTTCGTGATTTAATAGATAATTTTGAAATATGAAGACGAGTTTTTGTACATTTTTTCATGTACTCCATCATAATTATATAAAATTTATATAAAATGAATTGTTCATTTAAAACTATTTATTCTAGCTAATTTTTTTAATTGTAAGTTTTGTATAAATATATTTATGTACCACAAAGATACAATTTTGCATTATATACAATATCCAAGTCAGGAAAGATAAATCGATATCCTTTTTCAAAATCAAATATGTGCTTAATGCATTTAAAATCTTTTCATATTTCTTTTAATGTCATTTAAAAGCTTTCTTGATTTGATATTGCTCTTTCATTTTAAATATAAATGTGTGAAAATATAATTTTATGCATATCATACAAAGCGTAGATAAATAAATAATAAAAAAATTAATTTACATAAATCACATTTTTTTTATTATTTATGCAAGAAATATTTTATTGCAATATTTTGAAAAGCAGATAAATCTTCGTGGAAGTTTCAAGAGTCTAATAAAATTAATTATACCTATTTTTTCTTCCAGCCAGGACCCAACACTCCCGCCTACAAACGGGAGGCTTCTTTGATATTTTACGAGACTCCGCCTTCCGTACAAGAAGAGGTAACCAGCTGTTCCCGTGTTCGTTTTTTGCCATTTCTCATCCGTCGAGCGGCTGCACCGCGTTCTCTTGTTCTTTTTGCTGGCCACCCGAGGGAGGCGGGTAACACCCAACTTTTTTAACCACCAACACCTCTCCTTCGTTCCCGAGTTACTCAATGTTTTTCCGCCCCCACCTTCCTCCTCTTAATCTATACTTATTGTCCCACTTCTCCTCACTCGTATCTCACCTTTTTCCTACCTCTCTTCCTTTTTTTTTCCTGGTATGTCTGTTCATTGCTATATTTTTAACGCTCTATTTTTATGTCTGTACCTTTTTATCCTTATCTCGTTCGGCCCTTCGTGTCGGCCTCGATTCTCCATTTTTTTTTCTTTCTTCTCCCTCCATCTCTCTCTCCTTTTTCATTCGTCGTTCCCTCCGCTCGACTTTTGTCTTACCCGTCTTCCTCATCCACCGCCCCTTTTGCTGCTCTTTGAATTCCCCTCCCCTTCCCGCCGTTCCCTTAAAGAAGTTAATCAATGATATGGAATAATTTATTTGAAATTATTAAATCGTACATCAGTTATAATTTGTAAAAGATTTACTATCATTTACTATATATTTTCATATATTTAGAAATGAAGATTTTTTTGACAAAGACTTTGTAATCTGTATATAAAAAAATTGTTAGTTCTTAATATATCTTTGTCAAATAAATTTTTGTGCTTAAAAATTGATCGTTAGCTTCCAAATTTTTTTTATGGAAATAATATTAAGAATGCGATACAATTATAATTATTTATAAAATGATATAATGTATAAATGTTTAAAGTCAAATTTTAATTCATTTAAATAATTATACGTATCATAATGAAACATAATTTAATATAAAGATTAGTCAATTTAAATATTTGTTTAAAATGAAGCTTTATTTAAAAAAACAAATGTAATAAATTATTTAAAAGGAATAAATATTTATGTAATAATTAAAAAATGAAATATAATAACAAGCTAATAATTTTTTATATCTAAGTTATAATAAAATGTAGTATAATGATTTAAATTCTATGCATATATATATTTTTTAATTTATAAACATTTTTAAAATATCACAATATTTTAAACTGGTTTTTAATTTTATTCGATAAAGACTAAGGTAAAATTTAATATGAGATATTCAAGATGATTGCTTGAGTTATTTAAGATTATCATGAAACATAATTATGGTGGTAGTAAAACCAAAATACATATAATGTATTCTTATTCATTAGATCAACTATTATTTTTATCAATTTATTAGAAGCAATTTCACATTATTTTTTATCTTTTTTAAGTCTTAATGAACAAAATGCAAAAAATTCATTGTTCGTAGAAATTTTAAAGTTTGTATCACAAATAATGAAATAGTTTAGCCTTTAAGTCTTATTTTCATAAGACTTAAAATATTAAAATAATATATAAAAGAGATGTAAAAGAAAAATTTTACCGAATAAAATAGTGTGCATTAATTAATTTATGTATTTTTTAATAATTATAACAATGAGTAATGTGTAAGATTATAATATATTTTTTCATTCACTTTAAAAAGATTGCATAAACAAACACTAACACTGAAGTGGTTTAAAATAAAATAAGCAGGAGAAAATGAAAAGAATGAAGAAAAAACAAAGAAGAAAAAAAACCAAAGTAGTTGGACCTGTCGGAAAGACGTTCCAGACTCTCTATAGGTTGTGCCACAAGAAGAGAAATGTAAAGTTTGTTTCTGCTCAAAATACGGACACGTGTATGCGAGAATCTACGGGTGTCTTCAATGCCACTGCTCCTCACACTTGTGAAACAACAAAGCAAAATTCGGCGTGGAGTATGGGCACTTTTTTCGGTATAAAAGATCGAAATGCTACGATCGACTCACTTGATATTTAAGCTTGATCAACCTCAGAACATGAAGGTCTTCCTGCTCACTTTGGTGAGTCTCACACACTGTCATCTCAGTTATTACGATTTCCACTGCTTATATTCATTTTTCTATTTTTTAACGTCAATTTTCTTTATTTGTAAGCTGTAACATATTTAAAATGGTTTTGCTTTCTGGATGAGCTTTATCGTGACTTTTTTTTTACAATTAATAGTTACTTCGGTTATGACTTCAAGATAGATATGGAAATCAACATATTACTTCTTAACATACTTTTTAAATTATATAATTCAATTAAAAACTTCTTAATTAATAATATTCTCCTCGCTATACATATTTGTAGAAACTAATAAAAATAAAAATTTTATTTTATAATCAGTAGTATATTAATTAAACATTAAATAAAAAGAAATAAATAGCATTTTTATAGGAGAACTAGATACTTATAAGAATAATTTATTTAATACTTTTCTAATCCAAGTTAAAATTGCAAGTTTAGTCTGATAATTTGATTACAATAAGATTATTTTACATAATTTTTCAAGAAATATAAAAAATTTAATCTTAAATCGTAATTTAAGTCCAGTATTTAAAATATTTATTATGCAGAATATAATGAGCCATGTGAATATATATATATATATTAATATTTGATAAATTTTGAGAGAAAAAAAATTTTCATTGATCTATAAATATTTATTATTTGGCTTTTATTTTATTTTCTGGATTTATGATTTTTTCATTTTTAATAAGATATTCATTATTCATATAAGATTTTGAAGGGTTTTGTTGTATGTATCTGTTGAATATTTAACTTAATCTATATTTTTTCCGTCAATAATACTTATTTTTATTTATTTATTGTGATCAATATTAAGATATATTAGGTAATATTATAAATTAAGTAATATTTTGCAATTAAGTAGTTTTCTATTTAATTAGCTTATAAAACTAAATGGTTTACTGTTTAATGACTAGTACAAATTTATTTTTAACACATATTTATTTACTTATTAATTTTTTTTATTTTTTTAAATTTACACAATCTTTTACTTTTATTTAATATAACATATTTAATCTTTTTGTTTAATTTAATAATTATATCAAAATACAAACTTGAATTATGATTTCATTTACAGTAATAAATAATAATTAAATTTTAATATGCTTAAAATATCGTTTTTTTTCTATATTTGAAAAAGATAATGTAATATGTATATATTTTACAAAGTATCTGCGTAGCAAACATTATAAATAATAATACAGGTTCAACTAATAACAGTATATATATATTAATAATTAATGCTGTAAAACCGTACATTTTTTAGGCAAATCAGATATGCACTGAACTTTCATTATTTTTTATTTTAAACTTACATTTATTTGCTATCCTAGAACAAACTTTACTTTTAGAATTTATAAAATAATTATTATTATTTACCGTAATATTGTCTAAGATAATTTGAGTATGATACATACACAAATATTGGATTTTAAATTTTAAATAAAAAAAATATATTTTAAACACACTAATAATAATTAAAAAAAGCTTTTTACTATTGTTCTTTGAGAGTTATGCTTTAAAAAACAACACATAAACTAACGCGATCAATAATGTAATAAAAAACTTTTAACTAAATGCGATCTTTTGTTTATGATATCATACGCAACCTCAAAATGAAAGTAAAATTTGTGGATAGTTACTCGTACATTTTAAGAGGATGTTTTAGAGATAAAAGTGAACGTGACCTTAGTAGTATGTCATTTCATTGAATATAAAATAAGAATTAGGTATATTAATCTTTTACTATATGTAATACATAGTGTTAATGATTTGTTTTCTTATTGTTTCTCCGAATAGTATATTACACACCTGTTTTCGTGAGGTCATTCATTAATTTTTAATATACACAGGAGATTTTCAAATATTTAATTATATTATACTGTTACTTAGAATATTTAGTCACTTTTTATTTATTCATTAAATGTTTATTAAAATTTATTGTTTTACAGTTTTTTTAGAATTCTAAATTTCTAAATCTTTTAATTGAATGTTTATCAATAGTATTTTTAGAGAAGAAATGATAATTTTTTTTTTTAAGAAGAGATAAATATTATATTAAAAACACTTTAATACATTATTCTCGTATTTATAATATTATAATTCAGATATAATATTAATTCATCCAGATTTAAAAAAAATTAAATAGAAAATGATTAAGTAGTCGTATAACCTGTCTTAAATTATTTTAAACAGTTTAATAACTATATCTTGAGATAAATTATATAAGATATTTATTAACTGAAACAATAATTTTTTTATACATTATTACGTTTTGTTCACCTTAAATATATAAACTATCAATTTCTATGCATTGCCTATACTTAAATGAAATAAAAATTTGCTTCAAAACATAGACAAAATCTTATTTTTTTCTTTAACTATTTAAAAGAATAAGATTATAAAGAAATGCATTAGTTTCAATTACTTAATATATCTTATAAAAATTGCCAATAAAATTATTTAATGTAATTAAATTTAATTTAATGTAATTATTTAATGTAATAAAAATTATAAATGTACTACTTTACATTTTCTATTTACATTACTACATTTAATTTTTTTAATTAATTTAACGAATTACATTTTCAATGTTATATTTTTGCTAATAAAAAATTAATTAAGTTAGTTTATCGATTCATATTTAATTATTTTAATTTATTTAATAATAAAAATAATAGATAATAATATATTCATATAAAATTAAATATTTATTCTTTTTAAATAATAAATTAAATCACAAGAGAATTAAATTTTAATTGAAGCACAGATTTATTTTTAAAGATGTATTAAATTAATTAATTGATTGTTGTTTATAATTATTTTATTAGTTTATGAAACTTATATTCTTTAGAGTATTTTGTTGAAATTTATTTTTTGTAATAAAAGTATATATTAAATTTTGATATATACAAATATTTTCCTATAAGTAAATACAATACATACATAATTAATAATTATAAATTAATTAGATAAATTAATTTTCGTGATTATTGTATTAAATAAATATTGGTAAATAGAATAGCTTTACAATTATATTTAAAGGTAATTTTTGCGGTATTCCATGTTGCCGTGAGCTATAAGTTGAAGAGAGATATATTGCCAGGCGATCCACGTTATGGCACTGATTATCACCATCACCACCACAACGTGCATTCTAATTCCGATGTAAGCCAATTTAGTCAATATCTTCCTTCCAATGTACAGCTTGAAAAAACCGAGGAGACTAAACAAAATCTTGAACTTCCGTCAACTTCGTATGGAGTGCCTTTCAGACCGGAGATTCAGGTGAGATTATTCTTTATCTTATTACACAAGTATTATCATTTTATATATCGTTTTTTGGTTCTTCAAAAATATTTAAATGATCAGACTATTTATTTAAGTAAAGCCTTGCTGTATTATCACAATTTAAAAATTAAAAAATCTACCATTTATATACAGTATTACATTGTTTAATTAATTATTTTAAAATAATAAACCTGATGTATTACAAAGTGAAGTAAATGATATTAACTTATTTTAAGTAAAACTTGTATGTATAATATTAGAATAAAATTTTATTTATCTTGTTTTAAATTTATAATAACATTAAACCGTGTTACTTATTTAAAATGACTTTGGATTAAAAGATGAAAGTAGGTCTGGTTAAAATTTTATAATATAGTATTAAAATGAAAACTATTATTTAAATACAAAATATATATCAATGCATAAAAATACATTTGTGTCTTAGGATCACCATAAAATTATAAAATCCAAGTATTTTATTTTTACATATTGATTCCAATTTTAAGATCAAATTTAGTTATATACAACAAATTATGAAATTTTTACTCCATAAAATTCTTTTATGTACAAAGAAAAATAAAAAAATTAATCAAATAGTTGACGTTCGTCTTACGTTCGATAAAAACTGGTTGAGTTTTCCATTTAAGAATACACATATATTAATACACATATATAAATATAAGATAAATGTTGGTAATCGTATGTTTAATATATATTACATTATTTTTAAAATTAATATGATAAACAAAATATATTTATCGTATTTAAGATAAACATATTATATAATTTATACAAATTATAATTATTTTTAATTTTATTATTAATTATTAAAAGTTAAAACTCAAGGCAATTAAAGGCGTATTGTAAATAAAATTTTGTATTTTAATTTTTAAGCTTTCAGCTCAAATATATATTTCTAATTTATTATATTGTATTACAAATAAATATGAGAAATAAAATTATGAAATTATTATTTATACAAAAAACGAACGAGAGATTTAGTAAATAAATCAGATCAAATATCATTAAATCTAACAAAATAAGTCATTTGAAAATTTATATATAAAAGTTGTCACACTGTATAATACATAGGCATGTAATTTTTAAACTTAATACTTATAAGTAAGTTGAAAAATCGAAAGAAAATTATGTATAAATGATTACTTTTATATCTTTTATTATATCTCAAACAGAGAAATTAATGAATATTATTCATAAGATGTATCATAATTTTATATCTATTTATGTTATCTGTATATATATACATCAATGTTTATTTTATACAGTTTTTAGAAATTTAATATATAAATTTAACATCATTTTCTTTATTTTATGTAGTTATAATGAAATATTAATTATTATCTTGTAAGTATTTGAAGTTTAATTGATATTGATATAGAATAGTATGTTTAATTACAAAATTATTTTTAATATGCAGATTATTTTGAATTAAAAAAATAATTTTAAAGAAGCAAATTATTATTTTTGTAAATAAATTTAAATTTTATCATTATAATATATTATAATATAATATAATATATTTTATTATTTATTCGTTTTAGTTAATAAAATAATAATTTATTACTTTTTTTTTTATTATTTTTAAATTTTAATAGTATTCATTACATTAATTTTTTGCAGGTTGTTCCGCAAATTCAGACAACAAACAATCAATATCTCACCCCGGTAGACAACAGCGTTCCTTCTGCTTCTTATGGAAATCCATCAATTAATGTAAATAATATATAAAGTTTCTATAATTTTATGTACAAATAATACATATTTGTGCTTTATTTATTTACAGCACGTCGAACCTTCTCAATTTCAACATATTGAACATCAGCTTATTCATCAAGGTAAGAATTAATATAAAGAAATAAATTACAAAATAATTGAATAATGTAGATTAATTATTTAATAATTATTATTATATCACTTTTTAAGTAGTTTAAGATAATTTTTTAATTGAACTAAAACGAAAATTTTTTAATTTATGGAGGAATTTTGATGTCGGTGTGCGTTTACATATGTGTATATGTGAACTTAAACGTTATAAATATAAATTTCTTTAAATTTATTTGTAACGAAACTTATTTAACATTTTATAATAATTTAATTATCTTTTGTAAAATAATAATTTTTATTTTATTTTAGTTCCAACCGCGGGAGTTCAAGCTCAATCCAGTGTTGTAGCTCCAGTTCCACATAGTACTTATGGAGTACCAGTTCAACAACAACACCGTCAAGTTAACTCTATACCACAGGAGGTAAAAAAGATTATTTTTTAGCTTAAGTTTATATTTAAAATAATTAATATTCAACATTAGGCTCAACAGAACCATCAATCAACTTTGTTTAATGGGGCCCCTGTTTCTCAACAGCAACATAACAATTTACATCCTCTGTACCAAGTTAGTCCTGTTCAAGTTCAGACTAGTCATCACGAAGAACATCATCAACAGATTCAGCAGATTCATCAACTCCATCAAGTAGCACCAGCATACGGAGCTCCCGACCAACAATATCAACGTGTCAAAAATGTGCATCAATTCAATCCGATTCATGTTCAGAGCAATCAACATGAAAATCACTACGAACAGATTCCTCATACACACCAAGTTCCTTCTCTAGTTTATGGAAATCCTATTCAGAACATTGAACAGCAAGTCGACCAAGGTCACAGTGCACCCATTAATAATGAAAAACTTATATTTGAAGCTCCAATTCAATCTGTTGAAGTATCTCAAAGTCATTTGATCGAAAATATTCCAACTGTACCTGGTTCCGTAAATATCGATAATGATGCAGTTAGCGTTACTGCCGTAGGAGCAAAGGAATCTGTTTTCGGGGGTTATAAGTATACTCAGCCTACTTCTTCAAATGGCGGATATGTTTATTAAATGCGTGTAATACAAGTGTTTGAGTGAATGAAAAAATGTGCAGATGAATCGATAGTCAAGTCAATAATATATTGTTCCAGTGATAAAATTTACTCAAAAGATACATTTTTAGAGAAAATTATAACTGAGAACAAAATTTTAATCCAAATAATGATGTTTTCTATGAGAAACATAAATAAGTTGTATAGTCTTCATTTCTATGTAAGAGAAACTATAAAAGCTTTTTTTTAAGTAAATAAATTACTTTTATTAAAAGATTTGTTTATTTTTATTTATTAATTATTAAAACTGTGCACATAAATATTATTTAAAAATATATCAATATTTTGGCAAAGATCTTTTACCACAGTTACTATTTTTTTAGGATTCATATTTGGACCAAAATACAATTTCATGATTGACTGAATTGTTTTGAGTTTCGTAAAACTATTTTTAATTTGATGTTATTTGGACAGTGAAAATTACGTAACATTTGTCTTAAAGCATGATAGGCATATGAATTTCCCCCACATCTAAATACAAAAATTGTGTATTATAAATAAAATCTAAAAGAAAATCTTAATACTATTAATATATATATATATATATATATATATATATATATATATATATATATATATTTCTAATAAATAAAAGACAACTTTGTAATTTTTCATTATTTCTTTTTAAATTATTAATTTTTAAACTATCATAATTTTTAGATTGGCATTTTCATTTAAAGTATCATTTAAAATATGCTCAGTGTTTACGATATTTTATTAAATATTATATTATTACACTATATCAATCTGATTACAGTAGCAGTGTATTTTAAATAGATAATTAAAACGACACACTTATGTTTAAGCTTTTTAAAATATTGTTTTCATTGTTTAATTATAAGATGTTATTTAAAGTAAAGCTTCATTTCAATAATAAATTAATTGAAACACGAATAACCAAATTAAAAAACTACAAATTAGTAATTAACACAGAAATATAGTGTTTATTGCACTGATTGTCGAAACAAATATATTTATTAGTATACTTTGATATCCTCTCATTACTCACTACTATCGCTTGAAATTTCTACCGCTTTCAAAACTTCTACCAACATTTTCAAAGTCATGTTTTAATTCATGACCCAAAATCGCTCCGAAAACACCATAATTTAAGGCATTAAAATATGAGTAACAATTAATAAAAATATTAGAGAACCCAATTTTGATTAGGATTTTACTTTATATTTTATTTATATATATATATATATATAAGGATTACCCTTTTGGTTTTCTTGAATCGTATGTAGAACATTAACTTCTGTAATTTCTAGTAGCCAACTGTGATGATACAATATTATTTACTTTTATATAATAAATCGATTTTACATATCTTTTGTAAATTTTTAATATTTATTTATCAATTAATATTATATCAATAAATAAAATATTATTTATGTGATATATTTATAACTAATTGTCAAAAACTTTTTGAATACTGAATAAAATAAAAAAATTTGTATAATAAACAGAAAATATTGTATACATAATCAATTGTAAAAACTTAAGAAGTTTTTGAAGAGTTATTTTATTTCTTTACATACTTAGCATTACACCTTATTGTTTATTTGATCTTACTTTATTTATACTTTCTATGTGAATTATTTACAACATATTTTTAAAATAACAATTGTCTGCTACAAAAAAATATAAAATCAGGTACGTATATTTATGCATCGTAAATGAACTAACTTTTTATAATCGCATCACTAACTATAAATATAATAAAAAAAGAATAATTTCACGAGGAAGAAAAATATATTACTAATCTTTTTAAATTCAAAATTTAGTTATCTTTTATTGTAAATTTATTATATACAGCAATCAATTAAAATATTTTAAAAGTATACTAAAAAATAATTAAAAAAAAATTAACGCGATTTTCATAATTTTTTTTTTTAAATTCACTAATTATCTTTATATGTTCACTGAAGATTTAAAAATAATATTTTACAATAATTCTAAAGGCAATAAAAAAAATTTTTGCAATTAAGTAGAATTTTTGTTTCAGCAATTACTGATTTATTTAGTGAATTAAACGTATAGACAGAATTAATCGATTCGTTATAATGTGAAATATATGTAATATTAACTAATTATCTCTTTATAATAAATATTAAATCCTCCTTTCTCAAATATCTAGTCACGATATTTAATATGAGATCTCATTATTCTGTTTTTTTTCTAAAGTTGCTATTTTTGTTAGTTCATCGATCGAATCAGTTTTTATGATGAAATTAGACAATGTTAATTTTATGTTTTGCAACATTTTACCTAATAATACCTAATAATAAACTGTATAAATTAATTTATTATTTATAAAGGAAGGATTATAACGAATAAAAAAATATTAAAAAAAATTTGCAATTGAAATTTAAAAGAATGTTAATTTGTAACTGTATTTTAAAATATAAAATAGATTTGTATGAAATAGTATTTGAAATTATAGTGTTACAATATAATATATATTTGATATAAAAAAAATTGATTATAATAATATCATTAGAATTTAATAAAATTTTCTTTACAAAATATTTTAGAATATAAATATGATTATATTTTGTATACGTACAAATGTATTTTTAATTTCGTTAATTCAAATTTTATGGTAAGTTCCATGATGTGATTAATATTTTAAAATTATTAGTTATTATTATAACTAAATTATTAATACTAAATTTACCAGTAATAGTAATAAGTAAATTAGCATAAAAATTAGTTATCATATAATATTATTTTCATTTTTAGTAATTTAATAAATAATGAATACATATTTGATCAATATTTAATTTGTGTACATTAATAATAGCTAATAAAAACATTAATAAAAATTTTTGAAACTGAATAAAATGTCAATAATTTTGTTACAAATTTTTTTAATGTTTGTATATTTATTATATCGCTTACAATTCCAGCACGTATAATAGAAAACGAAAGATCTGATGCTGCATATGTTAACTGACAGTTAAAAATAGTGTGTAAATTCCAAATTCCTCTTAATTCTTTTGAAGAATAAGATAAATAATAATCTACAATTATTCATTAAATTTTATTTAATGACAACAGAAATATATTTTATATATTTGTGAAAATATAAATAATGTATAAATTTATACATATAAAAAACTTATGCAATAGATTGTCAGCAGTTGAAGCTCAAATAACAGCCATCTTTTTATAAATAATTTAAATACCTTATTAAAATTTTTTGTCGTAAATCGAAATTTATAATATAATAATTAATAATTCCTGAAGTAGCGGTTCTCTAATGATTTGGCTTTTAAGATTTTATTTATTCATTTGAAATATTTATCTGTTACTTGTTGTAAAACAGCAACTAGCAAATAATTACTGTCTTAAATTTTTTCATTTTTTAAGTATCATATACTATCTGATTTATATATTTATATATTATTTTAATTTATTTTTATGCTACATTAAAAAGAAATTCAACAATTAAACTTTTTTAAATGTAAATAATATCAAGAAATTTTGAAAAAATAAATATAAATAATATAAAATATAAATTAAGTATACTTTCGTTTAAAAACGTATGCCTGACTGGAATCGACTTCTTTCTACTTCTAAATTTATAAAAAAAACTTATTAACGCGTAATGAATAGTACTTTATACGTAACTTTAAAAGTATACAAGATTTTGATAATAACGAAAAGATTTTCGTATGATATAGGTGTAGCTAGAATAATATGAATTATAAATTATTTTTTTCTACATAGAAAAAAAATATTATTATATTTTATCCACAAGAATAATTTATATTGAATTATAAAATTTTATTTATTAAACATTTTAAACTCAATGTTTACTTATCCAAATTTTTATTTTGAAATTAAATATTAAGTATTGATATTCAATAAATATAAACAATTTTCACATAAAGTAAAAACTGGGTGTAAAAGTATTATTTAATGCAAATCAATGAATATATCCAATTATTTTTTACATAATAATTTTAACATTTTATTGCATCATAAACTAATTTTGTAATTTTGTTGAACGTTATTCTTCACAAGTATACATAAGTGGGTTCTAATAAATGTGTATAATTTAACTAAAAGGTTTTGAATCTTCTTGAAATGGTGTTTTGCATTTTATGACTACAGAAATAAAAGTATTTTGCGATGATAAAAGATTAAACAAAACGCACAGATAAAAGATTGTACTTAATTAAAAACAATTGTTACTGTAATAATATGTTTCTTTTTTTGTTTAAATTTTAACTTTTTACGTTTCATCCTTAAAAATAGATCTACAATAATTAAATATTTTTAGCGTATAAATTTAAATAAAATATTTTTAAGAATCAAATAAGAATTAAAATTTTCTTAAAACAATAACACTTATTTATTAATATTTTTTTATTTTCGATAAATACATAATTTCTAAAAAATACAAATTGTGAATAAATTACGAAAATTTAAATTGTCTTAATAATATTATATATCAATCATTCATCTACGGAAAAACTTGAAGTTGAGAGAGAGTGAAAAGGAAAAAAAGATCTAGAGTTGACTGCGTATTTTGAAGAAGAGCTGAGATTACAGGTAACGTTATGATATATTACTGTAGTTTCATAAAAATGATTCAAAATAATTGGTTGTCTATAGATTCGTTAATCTGTATTGATATATATATATAAATTTATATTGGGAGTCATTTTTATGAAATTCTAATATGTGGAGTTTTTACGTTTAGTGTAATTGGTAATGCAAAATTACAATAACGAAGTTTCGACAAGAGAGAAATTTATGTTTTAAAAGATCTAACATTTTCATAATTATTACTTATTTTTATAAAAATTTTATTACTATAAAAAGTCAGTAGTTCAGAAAGTATTAAAGAAATATAATTTAAAATTAATAGATGAATAGATTTTACTTCATCATTTTCATTTCTTAGGAATACTTATATTTACATATAATATATTTGATTTAATGTTATATTTTATTTGCTTTGAAAGCTATAAAAATATTTTAAGTATTTTAAGTATAAAATAATTGATAAAAAAATTTAATATAGTACTGTAATAATCATATTAATATAATATTTATTATATTTAATACAATATTTATTATGTTTAATCCAATATATGTTATATTTAATACAATATTTATTCTATTGACTACAATATTTATTAAGTTTATTTAAGAATAATTAAAAAAAAATTATTTTAATTTATAAGAATATAAATTAATGGATGAGAATATACAATATATTTCATACATAAATGTATACATGTGTATGCATGCATGTATCTATGAAAGTCTCACTGTTTTCAGGGACTTTGATTACTCTACATTCTTTGACTGTCAATAACCATTTACTGTTGTAAGAAATTCAATGCATGAAAAATCTTCTCGTACTTTCTATAGGTAAATGTAATACCACGCATGATGGTGTGTTTTCATTTGTTCGTGTAAGACCAACATAATAGAATTAACGAAAGCATTTTAAAATACATTTATAGATTATTATATAGAAATTAAGAGAAAATTCCTCACCCGTTAAAAATGTTGCGTGATAAGCGTTTATAAAAAGAAAAAAATGAAATAACTTACTCCAATTTTAACAACAATAGTGATATTTGCAAGCTGGCGGATCGAACCGCCTCGTCTATGTGCTCGTAAAAAATTGTCAATTCCAATTTTTTAAAGCTTTTTAACCCATTATTTTTTCTTGAAGAGAGAATAATTTCTCAGAATAAAATGTCAAATCATTTCATCTGTGTGGACTAATATCGTATAAAAAATAGTATCAAAAGCTTCAACGCTACAATTCATAGTAAAACATATATTATTATTATCATTATTATTATTATTAATTATTATTATTATTATTATTATTAGTATTATTATTATTATATTATTATTATTATTATTATTATTATTATTAGTGAAACATATATAATTTTATTGTTTTATTGTTTTAACTAATCTCTTTAGGTCATTTACAAGATATTAAAATTAATGTATTTCATGTATTATAACTAATTTTATTTGATAAAAATTAATTGCATAAAAGTCTTACATGTATGTACTCTGTAATACTCTATAAGTATTCAGTAGAAATTAACTTTTGCTTTTAAAAAAAGCAAAATGATATATTATAATTAAATATGCATAATAAAATTAAAAAATGCACAGAGTTAATCTATAATTTTATTTATATATCTTTTTTATTAGTTGTTATTTTGTTAGTTATCCAATTACAGAGTCAATTATAAATTATCAATAGTAAGAAAATAAAAATCAAAATGTATAAAAATTAGAGATCAATACCAACCACACAATCCACACTTAGTGTTTGAGAAGTTTCTGTTCAAGCGTGGAATTATATAGCAACTTTATAAATAACTTCACATCTTTATTTTTAAAACATAACTCTTATTTCTAATACTTATATTATCTCAAGTCCCGCATAAAAAAGTAACTAAACCGATACATAACAAATTATTTTGGAAATTTTAAAATTACTAAAACTTTATATTCTTTTGTAAAATATAAAGCAGAACTAAACAGTTCAAGTTTATAAATGTAATACATGTACATTCAAAAGGGAAAAATATTTATTATGTAATTATATTTTTTAATTAGTAAGAAAAACGATTTCACGTAATTTTAATTTTTGTAATCATTTCTTATATAATAATTGGACATTTTTTTAATATTTCGTTTATGATTTTTTGATAATGAAAATGAAAACTACTAAATGTATTAATATTTTTTAGCTATATATGTATTGATAATGTATTAATTTTTTAATTTAATATGATTAATTTAATAATGATATTTAATATAATCTATTTTGATAAATAATAAAATTTTACTTATTAATGAAATAGTTTCAATAATAAACATGAATATTTATTTAGTTTTATAATAAGAAACACATTATTTGTCAATTATAATATTATTTTTAAATATGAAACTACACAATCCACAATTCAATACACGATAAGTATAAATTTAATTTCTTCAGAAGATAACAATAGTATAATAGTCAGAAGTTGTCTAATTAAAATAATTATATGTTAATTTAATGTAAGAGTGTGCCCTAAGTATCTTTTTTTTTTATTATAAAATATTGCATGTATTTCTATTTAATTAAAAAAATGATAAAAATTTTCTTTATATATATATTTATTAATCATTATTTATTAAATTTCAAAATTTAATAATCGAAAGCATTATTTTATTATTATTTTCATTATTAGTAATTACAAATATATGAAAAAATGCTTTAAATAACATTAAAAAATAATTTAATTCGGAATAGCATTTCTATATTTTTACTGTAACTATAGTTCCTTTTACTTATTAAAATGTTTGTTCATTATTTATTTTCATTTTTATTAGAGTTTTCAAGACAATGATTATTTATTATTTTTCATATTTTTCAAGATTTTTTGAGTTCAGTTATAATTTCATATGCTTTTTAAGTTATCAATTTAATAAATGAATAATAAATGATAAGAAATGAAGTATAAAATAAAATATTTATATGATTGTTATATTAAAAGATATTGTTATGATAAAAATAAACTTTTATTAAAAAATAAATAAAAGACTATGAAAGTTTTTTAAATATTTTGAAGGATAAGGTAGAGGTTTAGGTTTATGATGTAAATAATACAATGGTTTCTTTTTTGTTATGTATAAATTATAGAAAGAAAAAATATACAGTGGCCCGAACTTTCACATAATAAATTCATCAAAACGAAGCATTTATGTACGGGCTAAGCAGGTGGTTGGAGCTCAACATTTTAGCGTCCATATAAAGAAAAAGCACATTTTTACATATATTCAGTAGAATTTTGTTTTCGTATCGTCCAATTCACAATATTTCAATATTAAAGATCTAATTTATTTATATTTCTTGTTGAAATTTTAGCCATATACAATTGCGTGAATTGGTTTGAAGGTAATTTTTATTATCTATTTTAGTCGATTTCTGAAGATGATCTTCTCTAGAAATTGATCGATGAGTATTCGCTGATCCTCCAGGGTTGCTTGGTTGATGGATGGGGTTCATTAGATTTTTGGGTCGTTACAGATGATATTTACCAGGAGTGTCCGTGAGCAGGCTTGATCTCAGCTTTAGGTTCATGGTAGACTTCATAACCGATAAGATGGGGGTGAGGGATCTTGGGGTGATCATAATGAAGCTTGACGGACTCACTGTGAACCTTCAAGTGTAGCGGCTTTGGATGAATTGGTGGGATTGGATGCGGCTGCGGCACCTGGATTACATGATGAACTTCAGGCTCATGATGCTGAAATTAATGGGTAACTTAGGAGTTAGATTATGATATGAAAGTTAAATGAAGTATTAACATGATTAATTTGTTGTTCCATATGATGAACTCATTATTTCTATCGTTAATATTAAGATCTGTGGGTAAAATTTTATTTGTTTTGAGAAAACTAAACTGTTACTTAAGTCATAATTTATTATATAATTTATTTGCTTTACAAAATCGTTTGATATAAATAAGCAATTTGAAATAAGATAAGAAAATCATTAGGAACGCTATAACTCATATTTAATATAAAGAAAAATCTTGTTAAACTATTGTCAACGATTCCGTGGAAAATTCTTTTTTTTTAATATTTAGCATATTTTATTTAAAATATAGCTTATTCCTTTTAGAATTAATTTACTTATTATGTTTGTACTTTTAAATAATTTAAATGAATAAACGCAAAAAAAAAAATTAAACATAAAAATATAATAAACTTCAGTTACATAATATCTATAAGTCTGTTTAATCACATAAAATCAAGTTTATGAATTTGATTATAAAATAATTTAATTAAAACAATATTCTCATCTAATTATTTTTATTAAAAAGAAATAGATGATAACAATTTATCTTTCGATTTTTCGTTTATATTATATATATAGTTCAAAATTTACTGTTATAATTGGTAGGAAGATGAAAAATAGCATGAAAAAATAAAAATGATAAGAATGATATGTAAATATTTTAAACATAATTTGGTACCCAAACATTTCTAGAGTCTTACAGCAGTTACATTAAAATGGGATTGAATTGAGAAGACTTCAAAAAAGATATCGAAAAGCTCGTTTCCGGCGATCTTCAGCCACATCCGGAGCTTTTCTTACAAATTTAAATGATACAATAATACATTACATGAACTTGAGTTGGTTGTTGCCATGGATTCCAAGAACTATGCTGTACACTCTTCTGAACGTTTTGCCAGGGATTCCAGGCATTATTATTTTGTTGCCAGGGATTCCAAGCATTACTACTCTGCTGCCAAGGATTCCAGGCATTACTCTGCTGCCATGGGTCCTGCCAGCCCTGACTGCGCCATGGATCTTGCCTGACCTGATCGATGATTCAACAATCATCCTTTATAATTTTCTACTTTCACTGAAGTTGTATAGAGAAACAACTGTGTCAATCTTCGATATTACGGAGGATGGCGATTTCGATACAAAGATAGCGACAAAGATATCTTTTACCGTTTGTAGATAAATGAGCTTTTCTTTTTTATTAATTAGAATTGATTAAGTTTTTAAATATAATTAGTAATATAATGTTACTACTTCACATATATTTAATAATTTTGTTATTTTATTGATAATAGCAATGATTTTTTATTAAATAACCTAAGTTTTTATATTAATATTTTTTTTAGAAAAGCTTTTGCGGTAGTGATTATCTACCAACATTAATATTTTAGCTAAAAAGAGTAGTCTAGAAACAAAACATAGTTTTAATAAATTTCTCTTTAACGAAAATCGATATATTTATAAATTCTTAATTTTAAGATTCATTAATTTTTTTCAATTCTGAATAATATTTAATTTGAAAATAATTCACAAGAAAACATATGATAAATAAGTATTTGCAGTCTAATTATGAGAAAAGCCATTTAAAATGACACAATATCAACAACTCAAAGCTTCTTTGCATCTAATCGGACTCTGCCGTCAAAAAATCATCTGACTAAGTTAGAAAATGGAAGTAGAAACCTAGTGCGTTCAAAGGTATAAGTTTTATAAGAAAGTCAAGGCGCAACCTCGTGCCCGGAGTCCAGCACCGAAGTGGCAAATTGCACTTGTTAGTTAATGCTCCATGTAGTCAAAATATATTTTTCATCCGATGAACACAATAATTTGCATTGCGTTATGTCGTCGGAAGAAGATACAATACTGCAAAGATCCAGCGAGAATCGTGAGCTGATCCTCGTAAAAATGAATGTAGAATGAATCCATTTTTGCATTTCTAGTAACACAGAAATGTGTAATTACACTAATAAGTAAAGAAGAATAAGTAATTTTACAGCCTGTAATTCTATAGTTTTATTATGTTAGATCTTCTTCTTTGAATCTTCTTAAATCACAGTTTTGTTTGCAAAAAAGGGTAATGATTTATTTAAGATAATAAAATAATTAAATAGATATTTTTTTTAAATTTTATGCTAATTTTTTTTATTTATCTTTAAAAATAAATATCTTGATTAAATATTTATAGACAAAAACTTAAAAATTATTTACATTTTTTTATTTACAATGGCAAAGGAAAATTTTAACATAAATAAAAATTGTAAAATCATGAAATATGAGATTTACAACGTTTTCTTATTTAAATTTATGAAAAATCGTATAGTTAATAATAAGATGAAAAAAAGTTCATTTATTATATAGTATTCTTAAGTTGTAAAATAAGAGGAAAATGCAAACTGTTGGAGCTAACCAAACAGTAATAGGTGGAAAGTTTAGTATGGGCGTTTCCGTACTTTTATGGGCAATCTGCAATGTACTATAATGAAAGATTGCATAACTTTTGTAAATGCACATGCTGTAAGAAGAAAATGATATGTTTAACGTCAAGTTGTAAAAGTGATAAGTGTGAAAAGTGCAATATTGATAATAATGATTAAGATGATATTTTTTATGTAACTGTAATTACCTCGTAGCCTGGGAATGCGTTGACAGCAACCACAATGGCGAAAAGAACAATCTGAAAAGAAAAATCCAACCATTAAGTTAATAGCTTTTACTAATACTTTTATTAAGGTTTTGTACAATGGCTTATGAAATATATACACTAATATACACTAATATACACTTAAAAAATTTAAATTCTAAAATTATATATTTTTATAAGGAAATTATTTTTATAAAAACTCACATCTAATAAAAGCAATTATAATGTATATATATATATGTATAATCAGTATTTTATTTAATTTTTTTTAACACAGAAATATTTAACCGACATAATAAAATGTAAAAGTAATTACGATAATAAATTTTTAAAGAATGAAACCGAAGAAAATTCAAATTAAATTGTGCAACAATTTTGTTTTTAATATATTAGCCTACATTTTATAATAAACACATTTTCTAATTGACTTGACAATTATTAAATTAAGATGAATTAATAAATTAAAAAATAAATAAAATATTCAGGTTAATATAAAAGTAATAGAGTGAACGAATGAATCCAATTCTTCTCCCGTGTATAATTAAAATACTCCGGTTTCCTTCCAAGCTGAGTGTCCATTACGAAAAATCACATAGTCTCGGTTCGCGAGGTCCACAGATTTCACAAAGGTCCGTAAGTTTACGATACGTGTGAGTCGAAGAAACTTACGATCAGCTTCATGGTGTTTGAGAGACGTTTGCGTCGATTGACGAGAGGAGCAGAGTGTACGTTTTTCTTGTGCGATACGCTGCGAGAAACTACATACCTAACCGGGCAGCGGACTTAGCTTTTATAGAAGGACTGAAGCCGGCACTGCCTCCAGTCCCGCCTCGGAGACCTAGAAAATTTTGAGGCGGGGATCAGTTGCCAGTGAAGTGCGCCGTCTAGGACCCCTTTCACTGTTGCTGCCACCACCGCGGCTGCTACCGCGACCCTTTCGTCGACGTACCGGGATATGAGGCGAGCCTCCGTGTTTGCCCCTGATTGCCTTAGTCTCTATCGTCTACGCGACTCTGACTAACCTAAACCCAAGGCACTCACTTTTTTAAACGCCAAAAGGTAAAGTTTTTCAGACTTCCTTTAGGCCTTTTTTAGAGTCATCTTATAGAAAATTTTTTCTTGTGTTCTATGATGTACAAGTCTTCAACTAAATGTTATTTCATAATTACAAAAATCTTTATTTCTTCATTTTTTGCCAATTTACTGAAATCTTTCACGACTAAAACCATCCGTGTTTTTTTATGTTGAATTAGTTCTTATCGTAGCGAAATTTCCCTTTTGTACCTCAAGAGAGTAAAAAAATATTAAAAAATTTTATCTTTTAATTTATTTTATTTAATTTACTGTTAAAATCAACGATCGAATAATGATAAATATTTAAAGTAAAAAAATACCTCTTGAATTTTATCTTCATAATTTTACATTTGGATCAAAAACATTTTTAAACAAATTTAATAACATTTTATTTGTTCATAATACATTAGTAAAAATCTCGTAATGTATAGAATTTTTTTCATAAAATTATTTTATACTGAAATAAGGAATTTATTAATAATTCAAACTATAAATTATCCGATAAAACTAAAAACAGGTAGTAATACACAATATAATTAATCTGCAAATACTTGTAAGTAAAGTATTGATGGATTATAAATTAATATTAATATAGTGGAACAATTTTCTATTAGCAAAAAAATTGAAAACTATTTTACGTTCATTTCCATAAATTAGATTAAGAAACTTATATACAATCAAATTACACAGAAAAATTATTTATAAAAATTTCTAGTGTTAAAGACACAATAAAATTGAATTTTTTAATACAATAGTATTTTTTCAAGTTTATCTAGACAAAATATTTAAATTCTATGAACTTATAATGAATTATAGTTACTAAAATTAGAGGAGATTCTTCACTTGTAAGAGTGTTTAATGGTGATTAAAAAGATAATTAGTTAAAAACACAGGTGATTTTCATTATAATCAATAATACTTTTTTATTTTAATAGTTGGCTTCTAAAATTGATATAAATAGATATATTATAAAATATAAATAGATATATTAAAATTCATATAAATAGGTATATTGTTATAAGTTTTCTATTTAATCGATGATGTTATTTATTATTTAGAAAAAATTTAAAGTTACCATAAATTTAAGGCATTTTTAATAACTTAAAAAATCAAACAGTTTAAAAGAATAATGCAGATACTTTTACATAGAGAATTTTATAATTAATTTTCTTAGTCAAAAATAAATTATTTAAAAAGATAAAAAATTAAACAATGCAAAAATTTCAGATTTTAAGTAAACTTCTTTATAATTAAAATTTAGAAATTAATTTCCAAAAGATGCATTCAAAATATCATCGTACTTAAATTATTTTTATTGAAAATTTAATTTTTAATATTTTTTGAATAGAATTAATCATAATAGTATCTTACATAAATAATTTTTTAGTTTATATTTCCTGAGTACCGTATAAAATAACTTCAAGTATTGCAAATGCTGATAAAGATCTTCGAATATCAATAAAGGTATGTGGAGAGGATACAAAATAAATTTTTATATTTAATAACTTTTGAATAAGTTTTCAGCAAAATTTATAATTATTCAGTTATTTTTTAAATATGTATTAAATTATATTTTAATTAATCAGTTTCTATTGTTAATTACCTATTAAAATCCTTAATTAATTTTGAGAATATATACAAAAAAATAATTAAAATCTGTTGTACTTAATTTATTTGATACTAATGCTTTTCAACTTTTTATCAACAATTTATTTTAAATATATTTTTTAAATGTTTCAATCATATTGGCAACGTATTTTTTTACAATTGGATTGAAATAGTGAAATATATAAGATTGATATAACAGATAAGTATAAATTGTCTGTTACAACAATGCATCAAACATAATCGATTTTATTTTTGAATTTTTTTTTAATATTTTTTTTTGAATTTTGAATTTAATATTTAAAAGTATAAATTAACAATACATTATTTAAAATTAGAAGCTTATAAAACCTATTTAATTTAATTTTTTTAATTCGGCAAAATTATTTATTACACTGAAATTTTTTTCGTACGTAATTTCACATCTTTCTATCAAGAAATTACAGTATATTTTATTTTATTTAAAATCTTAGTTTTTCAAGAATAAAAATGAAATAAAAAACTCTTTAATAATCTAATTTATTAATTTTGTATTATAAGTCATAAGGTAGAATTAAAATTAATAATTTGTTTTCTATATGAAATATACTGAACTTGGTGTCTTGAACGTAATATTTATTGACATTAATATTTAATCGACTGTTATAGTATTTCCACATAATTATTGTCAGTACTAAGTAAGTGTTGATGAATAATTAAGAATCATATATAAATTCCTGTAAAAAAAAAGATAAGTTTATTTTGTGGAACAGAAAAACTATTCAATTTTACGAATTTAAAGAATTTCTAAATTATTATTTTTATCCATTAAAACTTGAAAGAAAATTAAATTAAACTTTATATGAAACTTAGAAAAAAAACTTTTATTGTAGAAAAATAATTACTAAATTAAATTAAAAATAATTACTAAGTCATGAAAATAAAATATTGAAACTTATAAATGATATTATTCATTATTGTAAATAACAAATTGAATTAATATTTAAATTAATAATAGATTTGTAAAATTGTACCACAATAAAGAAACGATTTTTACATAATTTTATATTGAAATGTATTCTGCATAATCCTTCGTATATTCTTTTCTGAAATTAACCTAGATCTGATATTTATGAATATTTAACAATGAATAAAAATTTGAAATATTATTAAAAATTAAAATGATGTGTTATTAAATATTATTCAATATATCAACAAAATATTAAGATATTATTCTAGAACACTAGATGAACGAAACTAATAACAGAATAAAAAGTAATTACACTAGACCTTAATGTTAATTAAATTTAAAATGTTAATGCTACGATTGGTAGATGAAGACCCTCAAAACCCTAAGGAGCAATGTAGGGGACGAAGGTTGCATGTGTGCTAAATTGGTCCAATACCTTGGCCGGGTTTTCTAAATCGATGGTTCGGTCTTGGCGACTTTGTATCCATTTACAGTAAAGTCAGGATTCCGCGAGGTGTCAAGAGACTTAGGTATCGTTGGTCAATCAACTAATATAATTTGTACCTTTCAAGATTATGTTTACGTTTTTGAACCGCGCCCACAATTCATGGTTCAATCTTTTATAATAACTAGTGGCTAACTATATTTGAAGCTTATGCTAAATTTCTATAAATTAAATTTTAGCTCTATAAAAACAATATATTGTATATATGTGATTATGTAAAAAGTGGTTTTTCTGATAATAGAGAGTACGAAAACGAAGAAATATTTTTTCTTTCATAGCTATTCTTTTTTACTATTATGTAACTATCTTTATTTTAAATCTATTTTCAATAAGATATTTAGTTGTTTTTTAATTAATGTTAAAATTAAAGACTTATATTCATTATTTTAAAAATTATAATCCATGTTTAAAACTATATAAAGCTTTAAGTGAAATTTCACATTCGAATTTTGAAGTAAATTTGAAAAAATTTCAAAAAAGTAGATTCAATTTTATGCATAATATTTAAGTTTATAGGTTTTTAATATAAATATTACAGAATTAGGTATTTATTTCAGTATTCTTTTTCATTATCCTAAATTATTTATTAAATTATATTATTTTAATATTTATTTTATTTAATATTTAATATTTTTTATATATTTATTTGTTATTAAACTCTTGTTTTTTTACAAATTAATAATAGTTTATATTTATGTTTAAATATAAAATTATTAATTAGCATATTATGTAAAATGAAAGTATTGTCTGTACATAAAAAATTATATAATTATAAAACTGTTTATACAAGGTTTACGTAAAACGTATATAAAACAAAATATATATATATATTATAAAATATTATAAATATATGTTATTTAAAAATATAAATTGTTTAGAAAATTAAAATAATAATATTAAATTATTTCAAGAATATATATAAAAAAAATTAAATTTTGTTTAACACATAGAGTCTTACAAAAAATTGTGGAGATTAACCTCGGCAAGTGAATTTATAACGTTTAGTTTTAGTTTAATTAATAAATAAACAATATATGAGACAATAATAGAAGAAATAAAATAATTTTTTAATTGATTTTTTGAAGTTTTATTTTTAAACAAGCTATTGAGAGATAAGTAAATGGATTTTTTAAAGTTACTCTATGGGTTCAAGAGCATAAGATAGTCAAAATAAGCAAGGGTGTTTAAGCTTCAGTTACGACTTGACGAATCAAATGGCCTAATTTTTTGTATTTCGATCATAGGCTCGCAGAGAAAAATGTTCGCCGCTTCCAGTTCAAGGATGGTGAACGCCTCTCGTGTCCCTTCTTCCTCTCTCGTCTCCTTCCTCTCTTCCCCATTCCGCTCGTAACTGCACCACTGCGTTGTCCAGTCACTCGTTCCCCGTTCTTACAGCGGCTTTTATTGCGCAACGATCTGCATGCGTATAATGCACGCGTAACTCGCGGCGAAAAAATCTAGTACAAAATTTATTACAAACTTAAAACTACTCTTTATTGTTAAAATGAGGCAATAGGCTTCCACTCTGCATACATGCGTACACGTTAAATGGAAAATGCGCAGCCTGGTAGTACTTTTTTATACTTTTTTTTTAATGTCTCTATTTGGCTGCAGTGTGTATGTATTTCTTTTGACTTGTACTTAAACAGGTTGCACCTCGTCTCTTGATTTCGTTATTTAGTGAATTTCCATAGAAATCGTTAAGTTTCTTTAATACTGAATATTAAAGTTTAAAACTCATTTATTTATTCACTATAAATGCGTTTTTGTTATACTGACTATGTTAGATTATTCAATTGAGAATATAACATTTTGTTTTAAACGAATAAAAATATTTCTAATCAGTTATATGATTAAAATTATGATAAAAACTGAGCTATTTAGTATTCCTAATGTTATTTTTCTCTAAGTTTTGTTATTTAAAATTTTTATATTTTATTGAATATGCCCTTTTAAATATATATTACTATTAAAAATTTTATTCAAATATTAAATATAATATATGAAAATTATTATACACACTTAATATATTTATGACGTGTTTCCTTATCTTATGAAAATGAAGATAAATTTGTTAATATTAGATGGAAAGTATATACTGATTTTAATAAATTTTTATTCCAACTACTATAATCGTATATATGTTTGCATTTATATTAGTAATATTAAAAAATTTTAGTACTAAAACATTTTCCAATTACAATAAAATTTTTAAAGTTTAAAGTATTTTAGTTAAATACCGTTCTAGTTTTTGAAAAGAAATGAATCTTAATAATTTTATATTAATGTCTAGATCTTAAATTTTTTATCAATAAGCATTTTAATTAGCGTTGAATCCTTCATATACTGATAAAGTTAAAATATTTAACACGAAAACAATTTATAGACATATATTTTTTAACTTTTATTTTTCAATGTTCCCATTTAAAAACAAATATACCTACAAAATATTTTTATCAATATTTTTTGCGGTTTTTATGGTAGAAAATTTTATGTAAAATTTTAATTTTTGCTATATTTTATATATTTCATATATTTTCATTTTCATTTATGTAATTTTTATACAAAATCATTACTCTAATGCAATAAGTATATATTTTATGAAATAAATAATTAATAATAATGTATTAATTAATAAATTGATAGTTATATTCAAGCGATAATCAATTAAAAAGATGTAAAGTTAATCGTATTTTATACATTTATATTTATTAGTAAAAAAAGTTTTAGATGTTCTAATTTGAGTTATTTATGTGATTTGAAGCTATCATTATATTTAGTTTCATATTTTTAAATATTTTATATTTTAATATACTAATTAAAAAAATATAATAATTAGTTACTAAGTAAAATATTTACATATAAATTATGAAATTATGTTTTCAAAAAACCGTGTTTTATCATTTAGTTATATCATTTATAATAAACAATATAATGAAATACATGGTACATTCTTTGAATAATTTTGAGACTATATTTATAGTCAGTTACCGAGTTGATATAAATTACTATATTTTTTTACGTTACAAATTAAATTTTTTTAGTATTTAATATAATAATTTTCAATGCATTTTATATCCAATGGTACTTTTTATTAATTATTAATAAATTAATAATTATTTTACTTGCTGTGTTCTTCCATCTTTATTGAAATTACATTATACTGTTAAGTTATTGTTTAGTCTTAACAATCATAGAATAATATCAAATTATTACAAGAAGATACTTGTTAAATTCAAATGATAATTTAAAATATAGATTGCTTGGAAGTAATTTGACACATTCCGAAAGAACTTGAAGTATAGTTTTCTATTGAAATCTACTTGTGTGGTACAAACTTTAAAGTATTGTAAGATGGAAGTCTATATTGCAAAACTTATCTCGTGATATATCACATTGAAGTTTATTAGATAAATTTCTTAGCTACAACTACTGTCTTATCTACTGAAACATAAATTAATTATTAAGTGTCAGCTACTTTTCTGAATCTAAAAGAAACGTATTCACTATTAATTTATAATTCTTAATTCTTCTCTAAATTTATAATATGAATACTAATAAAAAAATCTTTTTCATTCAATATAATACATAATTATCTATATATTTTACAGAAATTACAATGCAAAATATAATATTTACATAAAAGAAATAGCACCTTAATCTTTTAACTATGGTTTTGAATCAATACCATTATCTAATAATAGTTTCGAGCAAAGTGTTTTAAATCGAAAATCTGAAAAAATTTGAAGTTTAAATAATTCGAAATGTATACGAGGTAAAATCTATTTAAATAAATCGTTGTGTGGGTTCAGAATATATTTTTATTTAAAATGGTAACACCTATTTTTATATTTTAAAGGCCTATGTCACGCTGACTGCATATGTATATTGAAAGATTAGTTATGCAATATTGTAATCGATAATTATCTAAGAGGGAAAGATATTATCTTTCTATTGGTATTTCACTTTCGTTTTAGACAGTTCTTATAAGTTAGTTAGGTCCGTCTCTGCGATAAGAATAAAAGAAAAAGAAGAAAAAGACCAGTTACAGCAACATAAAATCAAGCGTACTTTACAACGGTTAAGCACAAAGGCTTGGGTAGCGTGCGCTCATTACAACACACACCTCGAAAGTTTAATGGCTGGGCCATTATCCTCAGGTACGTTAGCATCAAAGATGCGAGCCTCAGACAAGCACTTAGCAATATTATTTCCGACTTGAGTGGGCTTTCGCGCTCTCACTGCCGCCTCTGTTGCTATGACTTTTGCGATTGTTGCTATTGGTACTACTGTTTATGCTACGTGCTCCCCAGAGGGGCAGCCGGCGATCGCAATCAGCTGTTTCTTACTCGCGGCTATGGTCGATGGAGTCCGAAAAGAAAAGTGTGTACTACTCCTCTCTAAATTTTTGTAGTATGAACACTGAGTACGTTGCGCAAGTAAAAAATTTTCTTGTTTTAAAATTATGTGTTTACTTTGATTGCTCTTTGAAAGTTAGTCGATTTTCTCAAAAGATTCAACGGAAAATCATGTCACTTAATTATAGACTCTCGGTAGGGTGATAGAGTAAAATGCACTTGGGTGTGGAATAGTATATATTGATCGATAACTGTTGGAAACTGTTACGAAAGTCGAGAAAGCCGGCAGGAAAATATTGAGGTTACCATTGAATGTGAAAAATGTAATTATATCGATAAATCGACAATTATTTTCTTCTCAATTCGAATTACAACGTCCAATAGACTTTATCAAAATTTATATATATACCACAAGTTTATATATAGCAATTCATATTTTTTCTTTAATATATAAGAGAGAGTTTTCATTGCGTCTCTGAAAGAATATAATATTTTTATTCTGCAGTTTTCAATCTAATTTTAGGGAAGGTAATATAATATGTAAGTTCATGGCAACAATAGATTCTTTTTTAAAAAAGAATTATCTATACTGTTAAATTTAATTTACTATTAATAAAAGTTAGTTTCAAAAATGAAACTTTTTGATATATTATTAGCTTTTTGCTATATATCATAATCAAAGCTTGAAGATAATAGTTAAGAAATTTTAATTTATAAAAATATGTAATATAAATTAAATACATCTGCCTTTAGGCCAGTTAATTATCGAAATTACTAAATTGAATATAAAAAAAATTTCTTTTTTTTATATTAATTAATTTAATTTTAATTGGAATTTTTAATTAAGTAACTAGTGTAAAGAAATTTATAAAGAATTTTCTCTGAAATTTATTACTGTTAAAGTTAAATTTATTTATAGGTGAGTAATATTCGCATTAATAGTACCATTAATCTTCTAGTTCACAAAATTTACACCATTTAATCCTGAAATGATTAATAAAAAATAAACGATAAAAATTTTGTATCCACTCCTACATTTACATGCGTTTGCGAAAGGCGTGAAAAAAGAGGATTATACACGTGAATATGCGCGAGACCAGTGAAGTCGACGAACGGGTATTTATACTTACGTTTTCGCTTGATGGGTTTAAATTAAAAAATGTCGTGCATATATTTAATCTTGTTTACGACATTTCCGTATTTTTTCCATATTTTTCTTCCTGATTTTGCCTGCGTGTGCATAACTTAATCGATATACCATACACATGCAATACGCCCCTTATGCAATTGATACTGTAACGAAATAATGAAGTACATTTTAAAATGATGTTTTTAAAGCGTTATATAAAATTACATGCTTAGTATGTGGAATTTGTTAAGTATATGTAGACCAACTAATCATATGTAATTTTCCATAATCTTTTAGTGAGATATAATTATAGATACTTCTTTTCCGGTCGTATCTAAAATTATAATATTTTTAAAAATATTGTCGGTACATATTGATATTTTCCAGGACCTGTTTTACAAAATATGGATCTATTTTTTTTACGTATGCTTGAAAATTCTATTCATTTTTTTGAAACATTTATTTACTGACATATATTAACTGTTCCAAATTAAGAATATTTAGTTTTTTGTATTTATGTATCATTAAAGAAATTATTTATTAAAAGTATAATGATGTAAATTTTAATTTTTTAATTTAATTTTTATTTATAATTTTATTATGTAGTTTTTAATTCACAAGATTTATCTACAAGAGCTTATAGAGAATTTGGTTTCAAATTTTTTAATAATAATGATGCTCAGAACTACTATAAGTAAAATAGTTTTGTTCTATTTTATGTAAGTAGAATTCCTAATTTTTTAATAATAAAACAATTTTTATTGTTCTAACTAGTAATTTTCTGTAAGAAAATAAGTACTTAAAATTTATTTTTATGGAATACATTTCTTAATTTTTAAAAATAAAAGATTTGTTTTAAGGTTATATATAATTACTTGGAAAAATATACTTTACGCAGAATAGTCTCAGTAATTAAATTATTAATGATTAAAAAAGACAAAATTGCATTATTCTATTTATGAAAAAATTAGTTACATTTATAACGTAAATTTTATAGATTTTAATTAAACAAAATTTTTTATGTTATTTGTATATTTATTTTTAAAAACTATAAATGATATTACCTCCAGTAAAAGCATAATATATTTGTACCATAATACAAAACATAGTTAAAATATTTATTAAAAATGCTAAAATTTTAGGCCAACAGATTTAGACGAATAAATACAATTTTTAATAAATAAAAAAATTTATATGCTTATATTAATAGGTACTTTTGCAGTATGTCATGAAAACTAGTGATATATCTCATATCTTCATTAAAACATAGAACAATAAATTTTTATACTATTTTTCAACTTTATCAACAAAATTTTTTATCATATAGCTCGTACAGCGGTGGATAAGCTTGCTTTAATTACAGTGTCATTATTATATAGTTTAAAATTAACAATAAATGTATTGATATTTAGAAATGGTTTAATTTGTAGGCAAAAGACGAGAGAGAGAGAGGGATAGATAGATACATAGATAGATAGATAGAGAGAGAGAGAGCGAGACAGAGAGAGAGAGAGAGAGAGAGAGAGAGAGAGAGAGAGAGAGAGAGGAGAGATTAAAAAGAAAATCTGACAATGAGTTGAAAGTAGGTCGACAGTGGGTGCTCTTTTGACTATACTGATTGATACGAGCACTCATATTTTTTTGTGATTTTCTGGCGCTTGTTATGTTAGTTATATGCACACAGGAATGTGTAAAATTTTTACTCAATGCTTGGATTAAGGATAATATAACTTATTTATTATTATTTATTATCAGCTTATTAGGTTTATTTTTATAGTTTTTCATCTTTTACAAAACTTACTAATTAACTTACACATATATGCTTTATAATAGTCATACATAAATATTAATAAAAAAAAATAAAAAATCATTTTTTTTTTAACTTTGTATTAATTTCATTACAAAATATATAGAAAATTTAAAGAATTTGTAAATATGACGTAACTTTGTGCGAAGTAATGATCTTTGTAGAAGTATCTTAATAACGATCAGCCTTTTCATTTTATTTAATCCATTAATAAATTGAAAATCATATTAGTTACTAAAATTAATAATTGAAGCTTCAGATTTATTTGCAAATTAATATCAAAAGATTAAATTTTTAAGTAATATTTCAGTTAGAAATAGTATAACAATTGATTTAATGTTAAATGGATTAAAATTTTTAAATTGCTGATAGTTTATTTTGTTTATATTTATTGCAAAGATTTTTGTAAAGAATCGTTAGTTTAAATTATTACTAAAAAAATATTAATATTTCAAAGTAAATTTTTATCAAATCTGAATATAAAAATAAATAAATTAAAATATGTATTATTGCGCTAGAGAATTTCTCAATTTAAGTCAAATTTATCGTGATAGGTATAAATTATAATAAAAAATATAAAAATTGTTTCAAAATTCAAGAAATTTTAATGCGAATTAATCAGATCTATTCATTACTCATTTCGACTTTCGCAACTCGATCGAGCATAACGTTTTCCTACAGTGACTGACCACCGATACTTAAAGACTCGTTAATTATAAATTCGTACGCTTTTCTCATTGCAAATATTACCGTCACTACCAACGCTAATCCTTTTACTAATGCGAAGCATGAACCATTTTACGGAATACCTATTTCTAAACTGTGTTTCGTCTGCCCTTTATCTTTTCATAGTTTTTCTTATACGAATATGTTATGAATCATATATAAGATAACGCTTTATCTGTTTTGTTAATCAATCCTTGTTTTTTCCTTATTTCTAATAATATTTCTAATACTAAATTTTAGTTGAAGTTTTTTATAATAAAACTATTAAGCTAAAACTAAATCTATAAATTTGAAAGAATAATACGCAATGTTACTGGAAAAATATTACGTGTAAAATAGTTTTTTAAATATTTATAAACATGCATGTGCGAAACACATACATAAATATCTACATATATGTTTATTAAAAATCTAAATTCATTGATACATAGACCAATATTCTGTTCTGTTCTCTATATTTTTATTTTTAGACAAAAAATAATGTATAAAATTACTTTTTCTGTAATCATAAAAACTTATCATGTAAGCTATAAAATATTTAATTTATGTAGCTCATACTAATGGAAAATAAAATGTTTACATAATTTCATATGTATATGTTCGCTAGCGCACATACATACATTTATATGCGCTCGTGTAATTTACAAAGGATAATGTTTTGCAAAATAAAATACAGTGGTCTAAAGACTAAATTGCTAGCGAAATTACAATTGGTTTACATTCTTAAAAGGCTTAATGATTATTTTACAAGTTTCCATTAACAAATAAATGATTCCATAATATATTGTTAAGTTTTAATCGATCATTCTCATGTTATATATAGTAAATAGATTTATAGATATAAAAATGAAATAATTTTTAGTAGGTATATAGTTAATATATTTACATTTAAGTTGTAGGTAAACCTCAATTTTTATTACAAAAATTAAAAATATCAATTTTACTATAAAATCTTGTGTAAATGTTAACACAAGAAGAAACAAATAGTTTAAATAAAAAGATTTTCGTAAAACATATATTTAATGATGAAGTAAATCCTTTACTAAATAAAGAAATGATTTCTCATTTTAATAAGTTAAAATTTCTATTTTTATATTCAATATACTGCATGTATAATATAGAAGAATATCTATTACTATTGATTTAACAGTGATAAACTTTAAAAATTATTATAAAACATAGTTTATACTCTTATTATAAAATTAGCACTAATATTATAATTCTGAAAATATTAGTATTTAATACCAATATAATTAATAACTATTTTTTTATAAAAATTTACTCAAAAAAATTTAAATTAAATCAAACAAAACTCAAATATTTTATTAAATTTTTCTAAAAACTTGCGTTTAAAATATTGTATATTGAATAAAACTATGATTCAGATAATTATTTAATTTATATTCGAAATATAATACATTGGATTAAGCAGTTACAGTTTAATAATTTGTTACATTGTTTTAGTTTAATTTTTAATTAAACAAAATTATAAATTTTTATAATATTTTGGACAAAATTCTATACAATGAATTAATACAACATTATTCTGATTCCTTTTTACTTTTTTAAAATAAGTATAATTACTAAAAAATAAAATTTGAACGTACTCTATAAAATCGCGCATGAATAATATTAGTAAACATTTTTATTTACAAAAAATACATATTGAGTAAAATAAGTTTAAAATCTAATATTCTAATACATATTTTTGAGTTTTCTTCTAATTCTGAACTTACTGTTTATAATTACAATAAACAAATACTTCTGAAATTTTTTAATATTTAATAAGTTAATGTTTTAAATTTTTAAATACTAATGGAACATTTGTTTTCAATACTAAGTTTTTTAATAAATAAAAATTAATCCGTAAATAAAAATATGTGATATCTAAATAATATATTGTAATTTTTATAATTATTTTTTTAATTTATATATAAGAATTAGTAATTTTCATTGAAAATTAAGATACAATTATTTAATAATCCTAAAAAATTAAAACTTATAGTTTCATTATAAATTATATATTATATTATTTTATGTAAATACTTAATATTGTAATATTTTATTGTGCGATTTAAATACCAGGAAGTAAATTGTTTTTTTAATTGGTTAAATAAATAAAAATTAATTAAAAAAGAATAAAAAAGAATAAAAAATTAATTAATAAAGAGATAAATTTTTTATAAATGCATTGATAAAGATTATTTTAGTGATCGATTCAGTAAAAATAAACAATTATTTAGCTACCTTAAAACTATTTAAAATTTTCTCACTTATGTTTTTGTTTTCTACTTCTATAGAAATGTAAAATATATTAAATTTTATTATAATTGTAATTTATAATATTCTAAAGCTATCACTAAATAATTTTAAATTGTAAAAAGTTGTAAATATAATCATAAAATATAATTATAGTAATATACTTGTATTTATGCAAAGGTTTAAAAAGTGCAATGAACAAAAATATTTCAAATAATATTACCTTAATTGAATTATTTACTTAGTTTTAATAACAAATTAATAATTATTTTTACTTTAAATAAAAAAGTATCAAACATATCCCTACTTTTATAAATGTTAAAAGTTTTATAAATTAGAAAATAAATTTTAATATAAGTGAAATAAATGTATTTTATATCTTTACTTTAAATATAATGTTAAATTTTAGTTTTTATATAAAAATTTTAATTATTTTAACTTTATTTTAAAATAGTTGTACATTTATAATTAAAATTTATGCAGAATACCATGCCATGAAAGAAATTTTTCTCACCTTTAATAAAAGTTCATCTACAATACATGATATGTAGTATAGCTTATAGTTGGTTATCGATTCGACCAATTGCAATTAATAATTATATTTTATAATAAAAAAGAATTTGATTTTTATATAAGAAGAAAGTATATTTATTATTTGTTTTTATCATGCAATTTTTTAAATTTATTTATAAATATATCTTTATAAATCATTAGTATATGTATTAATTTAAATTAACTTTTTTGAATCTTTTGGATAGTATAAATTGATTAGAAAAGCAAATAATGAAACATAGGAGAACTAATAAATGACATACTATAACTCAATGTACATTAATCATCTCCTTTATAACACGCTTTATGAAAATACGACATTTTTATGATACGATCTCTAAATGTGCAGTGACATAATTTTTAAACCTGTTATTTGCATGAATGAGATATAAATAAGAGAAGTAAATTTTTAAGGTAATATAGAATAAAAGATCAGTTGTTACCCATTGTGTGAGCAAGTAAATTTACAAGAAATATTAATATTAAAAAAATATATAATTTTATTACATCTGCACATAGTTACATAATATGCTAATATGTCCATTCATTATAATTTATTAAAATTTTATAAGAAAGAAAAATTTACGCATCTGGTGAATAGAGTTATATGTGCCGGGATTAAAAACGAATGTGAATTGAATTCAGAAAGTATGTGTATGACGAGGTGCTAAGCGTTAAGATTGATTATATAATCGATGCTCTGATTTCGCGATAAGTTACTTGAGTGTTACTTGAGTGTTACTTGATAGAGCCAAAAATCCAAAAACATATTTATGAAGAACATTATGAGGAAATAAGGTACTCAATTGCAATTGAATCCTTAAGATATGAAATCTAAAACAGACAGAATGTTCAATACCTTCTGCGTTGTATGCAAGCCGCATCTTGTATCGTTTACTTTCGGCTTCTTATGTAAAATTTGCGAGGCGCTTTCTCTCTACCAAATTACACATGCGCGCGCTCCCGCGCTATTTTATGCATTTGCATAGTTTGCTACATTGATTTTTAGTGCCCGAATAATACTCGCGTCGGCAAATGGTAATAGAAAATTACCGAATGTCTATACACACATAGCGTAATTCGTTGCGCTGCTGCTGCTAAGCGGTGCCGCGAGGCTACATGCATCCCGCTTTTCACGCGTAATAGCAAAATTGCAACGGTACGAATCCTTTTTTCAATATGAGAGTTATTCTAATTTTATTTTATCATGAAATATGCTCATATCTGCAATTTTAGAAGTGAAGTACTCTTAAAAATCTTTTTTCCAAGCATTAAGTAATTGTGAATATTATTCAGCTCTTTTACGGTTCATAGTTCACTATTAAATTCACTGTTTTTTCATTATTTCTTCAATAATCTTTACACTTTATATTATTTACTGTATTAATTTTAAAGTTAAAATTTATAAAATGATATATTTCTTCTCTTTAATAGAAGAACGTTTTAAACATTGCACGACATCATAAATATTTTAAATTATACGTACTATCGTTTTAATGAAAATTATTAAATTTATTATTATAAATAATAAATTAAATACTTAATTGTATTATTATGAATGTTAATAGAACTCTAAATAAAACTAACTATTTACAGATACACCGACGTTTATTAAAAATCAGTAAAAAAACTCTTTTCTTCATTTTACTTTTCAAGACTACGGGTAATCAATTTAACTTAGAAAAATTAGTTTATATTCTTTAAAAATTAATATCACAAATTGATGTTTTGATTTCATATTAAATAGAATTATATGAAATTAAAATACCTTTTTTATGATTTGTAGAAAGTGTATTGAATAATAAATAACTGTTCTATTATTACAATTGGTTGCTCATTTCCTTAGTTGTTATTATTACCTGAACATACAATTTTTCGAATATAAGCAATTCTAACATAAATTTAGTTAGACGATGTACTTTATGCGATGACATTTTTACTTAAACTCAATTTTTTTAAATAATACGTAAAACAATTGTAAGTTAATTAGAATAAGATATATTCTATATCTTTCTAATTCACACTATGATAACTTTTGTTACAGCTATTCATATTTTAGCTTAATACAATACAAATTATAATTAAAGCTAATGTTTTAACAATTAAAAATATTTTCAGTTACTTATTATATTACTTATTATATTATATTATATATATTAAGTTTTATGCAATTAATAAAAGTAAAGCATGAAAAAAAATTAGAAAATATAGATAAAAAGGTTATCTAGAAGAACTTGTTTTTATATTTTATTTCAACCATAGCGATATATAGTAATAACCACAGTAAAATCATAGTAAAAAGTAGTTAATTAGTTTTTTCTATATTTTTTTTATATCGATTTTTTAAGATTGATTGAATATAATTCTTATTTCATTTAGTTAAATGATAATAGAGCAGAAAGCGACAACTTTTCTGCCACCCTTGAGCAAATTTGCTTTCCACAGAAATTAAACGCTCTGATCATTTATTCGTAATTAGAGAAGAAAAGTAGGCTCGTCGAAAGAAAACTACATATACACACCATCAGCAATTAGATATAAAATCAGATCAAGTAGCGATGGAGAGGCAAACGAGCGCAAGGAGACCGATAAAAAGTTAGCTCGAAGAGAGAAAGAGAGAACAAGAACGAGAGAGAGGAGAGAAAGAGAGAGGGAGAGAAAGAGAGGAGAGAAAGACTTAGCCTAGAATCAAACGAAGGAAGGAAGGAATCTCGTTATCGAAGCAACTAGAGCGACCCTCACTCTGTAGGTCTTTCAACGCGTCTATACACGTAAACAACCTGTCGCAGCACTCATTATTGTTCTAATGCCTCGGGCGATGGCTTTGAGAACGACCAAAATGGAATAG
The DNA here is from genome assembly GCA_018907185.1 of Platyscapa corneri. NCBI lineage: Eukaryota > Metazoa > Arthropoda > Insecta > Hymenoptera > Agaonidae > Platyscapa > Platyscapa corneri. Next base: position 516,965 of record JACCHW010000085.1, read on the forward strand.
CACTCATTAATGTCTCACCAGTGTCCAATCCATCCTCGATATGACTGACACCCGCTTCTGATTTATATTAAGTTTCTTCAAACACTGTTTTCCTTGCTTTCAAATTTAAGCCATTTCGCGAAAAAGATATTTTCATCCTCATAAATTTTTATTTTCCTCTAAACAATTTTATAGTACTATTATATATATATATAAATCATTGTATTTCGACGTAATCACGTTTCTCATATTTTTTTTCATTTCTGAACAATGTTATGTTTAAAATTTTTAATCAAAGTTATCTAAATTTCACGAATGATTGCTTTGTCGTTATTCATTATACATTAATAATGAAAAAGCGTCATTTCCATAAATTATCATATACTTTGATATTATTAAGTGAAAACATTTTTGTAATAAAGACATCTGGCAGGGAAATTCGTAAAACGTTTAACTTTACTGTTTATTGGATAAGTTTTTTCTTATTATTATTTTATCTTATTTTTATTGTTCAAAAGGCAAAAAATTGTTAAATACATAGTGCGATTTAATATCAGATTATTTACTAAATAATAAATTTCTTTAAATACATTTTAATGGCAATCTACTAATCATTGTTAAAAAATGTAATTTCTACTTTTATACTGCATATCTTGTTATGAGTTTGAAGCGTGATGTCAAAGTTTATATAATACAACAATATAGAATATACAAATAAAAATTTCAAAAAAGATTTTTCTTATTTAAGATGCAAAAGTTAATTTAAATTTAATTCAAATAAAAAACCAACAACAACATAAATTTATAAAAGAAAAGAAAATAAGAATATAACTATATTATTTTAAATTAATTTTTTTATATATGACATTTTATAATATTCATTTAAAATGTGAAAATGAAATTTAAAACGTATTTATATTATTTGACATTACGAATGTAAAATATTTTTTAGATATATTTAACACTATTAAAAACGAAAGAGCCATAGTATTATTTCTGTCATAAATATAAATGATCAATTTTTGCAATAATGTGAAATAGTTTTTCAGTTTTATTAATTTTTATGCATATGAAAAATAAATTCTATTTTGTGATGCTTTTTTAAAAATTTATTTAAATTGATCACGATTATTATGTATTTTATAGGTATAGTGTTCTTAATATCTCATATTGTAAGTATTAATATTATTGTTCATAACAATTATAGATTTAGCAACATTTTTCAATTTTTTAAAAATAAATATACATAAAAAAAAAAAACTGAGAGATACTTATGCCCTGAATATATCGAAGTTGATTTGGTGAAAGTTAATAATAGTACTAAATTAAAGATTATGGAAAAAAAATAGAATTGATCGATTTATAATTTTATAATCAAATTAAATTGCATTAAAATGAAGTTAAATGAAATAACATAATCATGATAATTGTAATAAATTAAAAAAAAATATTAACGATAGTAAGAATTTTCTAAGCAATCATTGTAGAAAAAAGTAAAAAACGGAATATCATTATATAATCTTAATTTATAATCATATCAAATAAGTATTTTCAACGTATTTTATACCATTTTGTAATAATTCTATTTTTTAATACTTTTTTTATATTTACTGTTCATGACAATTATTCTTTTTTTATGTATCCAATATTTAAGAAGTCCTTTTATTATTAGATTTTTAAATCAGTTAGAAACCTCTTATTTTTATTAAATGATAAACTTTTTCATATTCATCAAATATTAAAACCTATTTTCAAATGATACAAGAAGGATATAATACTACTATTTTTTTTTATAATAATTTACATGAAAGGTAGAAGAGTCAATATTTTAAGTATTTTTAACCGGCACTACTTTCTTGTTAAATAATTTTTATTTATATATTAAACAAACAAAAAATCCATGCATTAACTTCAAGAGAATACTTTTATATATTTTAGCGAAAATATTTAGACATTATAAATATATTTCAAAGATTCTATAGAAATTATCTTTTTCAACATGTATATAAAAATTATTTAAGGAACACTTATATAACAAGAATAGGCAATATATACTGAAATAGATATATATATATATATATATAGGTCAATATTACGTGTAATTTACACAGGAAAAAATTTATTTTTAATATTTAAAATATATAAAAGATACTAAAAGTAAACATTTTAAAAATTGCTAAATTGTTTTTTTTTTTCTTATGTCTATATCTTATGAATATGTAAGTTATATTTTAGTTGAACTAAGTTAAAGTAATTAAATTAATTATATTAATTAATTTAAGAAAAACATGTTTAATTATCAAATATTCATATTATATTTCTTTTATAATTAAAAATAATTATTTTATAATTATAAAATAAGTTATATAATAATAAAATCATTTTATATTATTTTTATGTTTTTAAAAACAAATGCAAACTTTTACCTTTAAAAAAAATAAATGTATTATATAATGTTTTTCTTTATTATTTTAAGAATTTTATTATACTTTCTTCTGATATTTTATCATTTAATATTTATAAAAATAAATATCTTAATTAAATATAATAACTTATGTAAAACTTTAATAATTTTAATCTTTATAATAGCTTTTTTCTAAAATATAATATTATATACGTAACTCATAGCACTACTAATAATATACACCATAAATGATATAATTAATTACTAGTGGAAATTAGATACTTGCGCTCAAAGCATGTATATTTACTGTTTTACAAATTTTTATTTGTAAAGCATCTTTTAAAAAGCGATAAAAAAGGCAAATAGTATCACTAGAATTCGCTTTATATGAAAATTATTAAAATTTCATTAAATTCTTATGCAAAAAATACTTTCATTTTAAAAATTTAATAATAAATTAAAATTATTCTATATAAAAACATCGACAAATAAAGTTTCACTATGTATATATTTATGTATTAAGATATTAACTTAATCATGAAAATCATACAATATTTTTAATTGTATTAATATCATAAAGTTAAATAAATAATAAATTATCTTTTACCAGAATTATTTATAATATAATATATAATATAATTTTAATGTACGTAATTGACGTCTTTTCATTGCAGTGCATGTCAGGTATATTCAAAGCTATATTTATAATTTTTTGTGAACGTGTATATAAATACAATATTTAATACTGTGTATATAGTGAAACACAGATTAAAAATATTTTTAATTACATACTGCAAGAGATTTTTCAAAAGAATAATTTATAATATTAAAAAGTAATACTATGTTAATTGATTAATTTTTCTATATATAAAAAAAGGGATTATGTTTATACAATTTGTGAAAATTTGGTTGGGCAAATTTATATTAAACATTGAAAAATCTTGTTAAATCATTAAATAAAATATTTTATATAAAAACTTTAAATTAGTATACGTATATTTTTTAATTAAAAATTTTATTTATTCATCTAAAAATAAATACATAAATTTTAATTTAATACTTTGAAAAATGTAATCATTATATAGAATAATTAATATATCCTATAGTATAAATGGGTAATAAATTTATGAATATAATTACCACAGTTATAGATAGCTCAGAAAGGCATCTTAAATTATAACCTAAGTTGCAAAATTAAAAATTAGTTGTGATTGCTGAATTCAGTATCTTTACAGAATAATAAGCTAGTAATAGTAGCAAGAAATTTAAAAAATTGTGTTTTCATGGAAAATTGAGTTACCTACCAGGAACAAAAATAATTATTTGCGCTTTGGCACTGGACAGTACAATCTATTAGGAGTTAGTTATGGATATATCAAGGTACCTGATTATCAATTTTTCCGTTGCAATACAAGTGTGAAACTACATTTGAGGTTTCCCTAATATAGGTCGTGCGGTTTATAATAGCTTATTCACTGACACAACAATGAAACGTAAATAAATTTAATATCATAAATTTGAAATTTTTATTCTTCATTTTTGTTTTTTTATCAATAAGTCGAAAACTTTGATACAAACAATATTCATTAATTCTGTTATTTACACTAAATTAGCAATCGATTTTGGATTGTAAAATAAATAAATTATAACGTTTTGTATTTAAAAAAAATGTCAAAAATTCTATATACATCAGTAAAAAGGAAAAAATATTAAAATTTTTACAATTTATATCGAATCAATTTTTCTTTTGACGTTAAATATTTTTATAAGTTACAGGTAATTTTCTTCATATTATTAAATGTACACTTATAAAAATAAATACAATAACAATAACAACAAAAACAACAATAATTATCAAACTAATTATGTTTTTAATATTAAATTTATTAGTCTTAAATGTTAAAATAAAAATTGAAAAAAATTAAAAAAAAAATCTAAATTCTTAAATTCTAAAATGTTAAAATAAACTTTGACTCTATTAGTTTTATTAACTTTAAATATTCACCAACTTATATTTCATTCAAATTGATTATAAAAAATAATTTACATAATACAGAAATATAAAATTTATAAATTAAATTAATGAGAAAAATTCTATTTATTGTTAAACGTTATTATACTATTGATAAAAACATAAATAGTAGCAATATAATACATAATCATATGCATTTCTTTTATTTTTCTGTCTCCTTATAGAAAGAAATTAATAAATATTTATAACAATAAAAAATTTTTAATTCCGTTTATATAATACGATAATTCTTTTATTTATTTTTTAAAATTTTTATAAAAATTTAAAACAAATAATTCTAAATAACAAAATTTGTAGTTTTTTAATATCTTTAAAATATTTATATGATATGATAAAATTAAGTATATAAATAATCAGAATAATTTATTATAATTCGCTAAAAATTTATAAAAATAAATTAAGTTAAGACAATTATAGAGAAAGTAATGTTGTATCAACTAATTTTATGGTTTAGATTCTGATAAGAAATTTATTAAATTGCACATGATCGTCGTTTTTAATTTTTAAGACTCTAATTGATGTCGGTTTTCGCTTTTCAAATGACCAAACGCATATATAAATTCATGAAAGCATTTAAATCAGCATGGTAAGATAATTTTTACGTTATTTATCGATTGATCGGTGTGTTTATCAAAAGGAAGGGAAAAAAATAAAATTAAAATAAAATAAAATATTAAAATTAAAATTACATTCTTTCGGAAATGGCGAATACACGCGGTCGTTTCATAGATTTTCATTGAACTTCCTATTAAATCGTTTCTCTCTCTCTCTCTCTCTCTCTCTCTTAAACTCATTCTCTCGCAATTTATGTACATGAACATCATTGTAAAATTGAAAATGTATATTTAAGAAAAATCTTCACTCATAAATTTTATTTGCTCTATATCCAGTAAAAATTTGCTTACAATTTGAATGGAAAAGCATTGGATAAATTAAAAAAAATATTAAAAATACTGCAAAACTATAACTGCCTAACCGCACTAACGTTAATTGAAAATAAAATTTTATTACATGATAATGTAAACACATATATTACATAATTTTTAATAATAATAATAAATATAATGTATATTTATGATAGAGTACCCCAACTTCAATTGTATTGATTTTTAGTAATTTTAAAAAAATTTATAGAAATTAATTAAGTTTTTATATTTTTTTATATTCTAACACATTTTTGTTACACAGTTTTTATTGATACATCTGGATTTGAATAAATTCTTAGTTAAATGTATGAAAAAATGGTATTTTAATGTATATTTTTAGTCATTTTATTTTTAGATACAAAATACTACTTAAACAAATATTTCATCTTATTTATATTATTTTTTTTTGTGGTGTTTCATTTTTTATTAATTATTTAATTGGAAGTATAAATTTCAAGGTTTAAGCTATTTATTAAGTATATATTAACACAATTATCAAAGATGTTCATATAATTTAATTCAATAAGTTCTCAAAACTAGTATCATTCATTATATTTACTACTACGAAGTCTCTCTTTTTTATTAATTTTAATTTTTTTTAATTTTTCTATTTCTTTAATGTTGCTAAATTTATTCTAATAAAAAATTATAACGACAAAGAATTTTTATTTTATATTTCTTAATATTATCGATATTTTTGAAAAAGTGAAATACACATAATGGAAATATAGAACGATTTAAACATAATTTGTTTTATGTGCAATTTTTTTCGTATTAGTATTGTAATTTGAAATAATTTAATATTTATGTGTATTAATATATATGATAAATAATAAAAAGTTTTTAAAAACAAAGTGCTATTATTTAAGTGTTTATTTATTGATTTATATATCTGAAAAAATTTGCCATTGTTAAATAATAGTTTTGTTTCTAATATCCATATACAAGCATACTTAATTTCTCAGTTCTTAAACTTTGATATTTATTCCTTTCTTGTGGAAATATTTTAAGTTGTAATAAATATGATTTAATTTATTTGAACAAGTAAGCAATATATATATATACATAAGACTGAACTTTACCGGTTATTATATCTTAACAGCTCGGCACTTATTTACGAATAGGCCTACGTATATTGCAACAATTATTTCATAATTTTTAGCTATAATTTTCTTAACTTTTCCCACTCTTGAAAAAAATTATATATAGCTGCTTTTTTAGATATTAATCTGTAATTTAATCGACGAAACCTATCGATTAATTTTATTATTATCAAGTAACATTAAAATTTAAGTATCTCAAGATAATTATTTTAAACATATTCTCAAAAATAAAATTATAAAATTAAAAAAAAACCGAGCATTATCGAATATATATTAAATTTAATAATATTTAATGATAAAGGAAAATTTTTCATTGAAATAAAGATTATTAATATGCACAGATATCAACGCATAATAATTGTGATTATTTATTTCAAATTTATCTTGCCTTAACATAAAGAAAGATCAGCTGAATTGATTTTAATACTTTTTTTTAAAGTTAATAATTACATCAAAATTTTTCTTTTTGCAACATATCAGAATTATACACATGACAAATGTATAGAATGTAAATTCAGAATAAAATCTTTATATATTATATATAAGTTAAGATATTTTTATTATACAGTTTTTATTGTTATACCTGGATTTGAATAATAAGTTAAATTTATGAGAAATCATATTTTAATGTATAATTCTAGTTATTTTATATTCAGATACAAAATACTACTTAAACAAAATACCAATATAGTTCTTTTTCTGTTCAATGCTTATTATAAACATCTAGATATAATTTTTCTAGAAATTCTAAGAATACTTATAAAATTAAAACAATTTTAACTCTGATGAAAATAATGTTGGATAGAAGTTCAGAAATTATAAAAAGAAATCTTGCAATAGCTTAATGATTAGAAGCTTTAAAAATCGTGGGTTTTAACCTTATAAGTTTTGATTTTACAATATTTAAATTTTATGGTTGTATTAGATTTTTGCATAAAAAAGGTTTCCATAAGAATAAATTTATTGTAATATACATAATTGTTACCAGAAACAATTACATATATTTGATATTTATTTATCTCAACAATATTTTATATTTTTAAACGTTATAGACAACAAAATTTTAAATAATCATGATATAATATTTCTAAAAATATTCTCTTTATCATGAACTAAGTTGATTTTTATGTTCTTTTACATTTTAATTTATATTCTTTAATTGAAATAGTTGATATTTCTGATGTAATAGACAAATTAAATAATAATTTTTTATTATTCTCTATCCATCTATATATTATAATAAAAAATATAAAAATATATTATATTTTCATTTATTATTCAAAAGTTAAGTTGACTACAAAACAATATTTTACCATAAAAGAAAGTTTAGTTTTATGTCAATAATTATAGCTTTAATTATCATATAAATCTCAATTATGTAATTATGAATTATAAGATAAATAGTAAATAATTTTATGTTCGTTGAAAAATTTAACAAATTATTAGTAATATTGACTTAAATGAAGTATCTTCCATATTTTTTATATATTACTGATCGAGTAGAAAAAATGATAAACAAAGCGATAAAAAACATTATATAAAATGTATTTAGTGATATAAAAAAATAAAATTTTAATGATCAGTGATCAAATATAATATTTAAATCATTTTAGTTCTCCATAATAATATTTAGTTCCTCCTCTAAAAAAATTTTGTGTAATATGTGAAAAAATTTACGTAAGATAATCATTTCAATAAAAAAATACCAATTAAATTGGAAATGTTTTTACTTATTAAAAATTATAAATTTATCAAAGGAATCTTACGTTTTTAATCTTAAGTTTACTTTTACTTACAAGCGTAAGCATATAATATATTTCAAGCGTGAAGGAGAGTGCACGTGTAAATTTTATGGAATATTAATAAAAGAATTAAAAATAAAATGAAGGAAAGAGATATAGGGAGTGAGTGAAAGAGGGAGCAGAAGAGGAAGGGAGTGAAAGATTGAGAGAGGGAAGGAGAGAGAAGGATAGGAATAAATGAACGCATTTTTCACGTTTCGCAATGAAACAGCTGTACTAGTTGTATGACGCGCCACGTAAAACGAATCATTACGTGAAAATGCAATTTTTTCTCTCTTTTCATGGACGGACTATTATTTTTAGAAAGGAACCGTTATATACTAAAGTAATGACATTTTGTTGTATGACTATAGTTTATGTATTTGTGTAAGTTTGTACATAGTCAAAATTGTAATTGCGATCGCAGAACGCGATTTATAGTTCTCACTTATTATACCTATATGAATTATTATGATTCATTGTTCTCTGAACCCTCTCTTTTGTTTTGTAATCGAAGCATTTACCACAAGTCTAAACGTCGACTATTTTTAAATTTACTAGTGTTGCGACTTGCTATCGCAAACATGGATATGTTGCAGTTGATTTTGTTTAAACATATTACATTTAATTACACTATCATAAATAATGAATAATTACTTAATTATTACAGAATTACACACAATGATACACTTATGCTGTGTTAAATGAGTATTCACGTTCTATTTTCTTTGATGTTTAATATACCATAGTATTCTAACACTTTATTTAATCTCATATTTTCGTGTAAACTTTATAATAATTTTTTATTTTCTACTTTCTGTTTGATATTATTATTAATAATACATTTATAATGATTTTAAGATACTTTTTATCATTTATTATATGACTTATTATAAACGATAAATGATTAAGTCTAATATATCCAAGACTATATTTTTCCTAAGTTTTAAACAAATCCATAATCAATTAAATACCAATTTTCGAATTGTGAGTTTTTTTTATTAATTAAGAAAAAATTCGCCAAAAATTTGATGACTATTTTGTTTGAATCATATCTTTTAAATAATAATATAAGTTTTCTTCATTTTGCATATTTATTAAAAAATGATTTCTATATATTATATTTGAGCGATACATTTTAAAAGTTATTCAAGTTTATTTTAATATTTTGATAAATTTAGTATTTTGGAAAATTGTACTAAGTAAGAAAAATATTATTAATAAATATTTTACATAGCTTTTCAAAAGATATAATTTTTAATTTTAATAATACATATCAATTTAAAAGATATTAATTTTCATTCATTTTTTTTATTATTAAGTAGTTAACAATAATTATTTAGTACTTTCAGTTTTTTTATATTTGTATAGACAAAATTTTTGTTTTTATAATTTAGTAATGTTTGATTAGTAATTATTCTAAAAAAGAACTATTTTTTGCAAGAGGATTATATTTGTTATATTTTTAAAAGATTTTAAGATTTTCAGATAAACAAATATTTTATAAGCATCTTTAACGAAAATCAATGTATAAATAAAAGATAAATATTTAACTCAATACCGTATAAACAGAAGTAATGTGAACAAAAGAAAACATTAGATAACAAAATATTAATATTTAAGATTATTTAATGTGATACTTTGAGAATATTAAAGATGTTTGCTATATATTAAGTTATAGAAGAGAAATAAATCAATCATACTTTTTATTACAGTGCCTTTTTATCGGCTTCTTTATTAACGATCGAAGATAATTTGAATTTAAATTTTTTTAAAACGTAAAGTACATAAAAAACTTTTTTACCATTATATTATTGGTTAATAGATAATAAAATACTTTTAAATAAACGTTTTATTTATAAAAGTTTTGTTATTTTGAAAAAAACTAAATATAAATTTATATTTACAGTATTTTTTAAATTAAGATTAAATACAATTATAAGTACATTTAATTTTGAAAATTTTTAAAGTTGCATAACCTAAAAGTACATTAAAGAATTTACTGAAACTGTACACATATTTAAATAATCTTTGTTATCTAAATAGAAAAAGAATTTTACGTTGTTCTGTTCCAATTTTTATTATATAATAATTTCAAATCCTACAGAATACCGCTTTTCAGTATTAGATTTTAATTCATGCTTCCCTTAATATATCAGGATATCAAAAAAATGATGAAGTAATTAAATATATTCTCAATTTGTGTTTATATGTTAAATATAGAGCAATAAGAAATTAGCATAGTTAACTTTATTTTAAAAAAAGAGAGAAAATTTTTAATAGATATAATAAAATTTTTAATAATATTTCAAAAAATTATCATTCTAGTTGATTTAATGAATTCTTTATAAATAATATATGCATCTAAGTGTGTGTACGTGTAAACGCTCGGGCGCGATTAGTGTTACAAAATAGAGTTTTATTTTTAATTAATATATTAGGCAAACAAATAAATATTTTCTCTGTTTAATGTAAAATTATGATCGTGCTAAATTTTATTTATGTTGATGAACATCTATATACATAACTTTAAGGAAAATTATTGTTTATAATTAAAAAAATTGTATTTATAAAATGATAAAATTTTGTTTTTGACTTAGTTAATTATAATAATAGACTATGATTGAAAGTATTATTAAAATTATAAATTTTATGGCCGCTATTTAATAAACATATGAAAATTGTTTATTATAAGAAACCAGTTGTTTTATTTATTAAATTTGACATATTATATATATTTCTTTTAATTATTAATTATATATATTTCTTTTAATTTATTTGAAAATCTAACATTTTAAATTCAAATTTATTTTATTGTTTTTTACTCTTTATCGAAGATATAAAATTTTATATTTATACGTTCAGTTTAAAAAAAGGCTAATAAAGTATTTATAAGAACTATTGTAAAATAAAAAAATCTCAATGAATTCCAATTTCTTCTGCAGAAGATTTAAGATAAATTTATATTTATATTTTAGATTATATTCATTAATTTTATTTAAAAAAAGCAAAATAAAAGGGTAATACAAGTGCAGCAAATAAAAAGCTTAATAGTATATCATGTAGCTAAATTTATATATAAGTTTAGTACATTCGTTTTAAAAATGGAGTGATTTATATTTTTACAAATTATACTTTATTTCAGAAAAATGAAAGAACTTCAAAAACTCTAAATAATATATTATACTTCAAATTTATTACACTGTTCATTACACTATTCATTTGTTTTATATAAAGTATTTGTTAATTATGAGTGCATTATTAATAAATATCTTATAATTCATATGAATGCATTTAATTTTTATTTTAAACTATAATAATAAAAAACACAAATTTCTATTTTTCACAAAAATACTTTGAATTAATTATACTGTATTACTATTTACTCCATAGTTTACTATTATTTGTATACATTTATGTTACATTTATGTTGCTTTAAATAATCCAAATAATAAATTTTCCTTTTAATGTATTAAAATAAGATTTTGACATTCTTTCTAATAATTAAATATGTGATTGATAAATCATTGTATATTAATTTAAAAAAAAATAAATTTAGTAAAATAAATTATGTATTTACGGATAAAGTTATTATCTTTTTTTTATAAAACTGTTTTATGATTATTTTGTTTTATAAAAACTAGTAAAAATAAGGATATTAAGCATGCAATTAACCTAAATAAATAAATTGAAAACTCTTATTTAATAAAAGATATTCAATTAATTTTGTTTAATATATAAATTTATTAAACGGAATTTTTTTTTAAGCAAAATAATATGTATACGTATTTTATAGATTGAAATTCTTCATTATATATATTATATAATAGTAATTACCTGCTTGACGCTAAGATTATTAATTTAAAAAAATTTAAACTTAATTATAATGTGATAAATATTATATTAATAATATTCTAATGTATAAAACATTTATAGAAAATTTTAACTTCTTAACAAATTTTAACACTTAATCATGTTAAAATTTCTTTTTATATATATAACTACATTATGAATTTAAACATTATTTTATAATTTATAAATTTATAAATTTAATGTGATATCAAAATAAATTAAGATTTTTTTATCTAATTCTTAGTATTATAATTTATTACGTAATTTTCTAAAGTTTATAATTTTTTATTTTATAATTATGTTGGTAGCTCTGTTAAGAACACGTCTGACCACCCGTAAATTCAGAAAGAAAATCGCATAAATGGCCTACGACATAAATCCAGAAACAAATTCTGCATCTTTAAAAAACAATATTAGATTTGGAGATTGTTTCCGAATTTCTTCGTGCAGTAAATTAATTAATAATCTTTATTATTTTGTACTCACAAAGATTTCTGATATGTTGTCTGTAGAGAATAATGGATCGTTTCAAGATGAGGTGAGTACGGAAAGAAAATGAAACAAATATCTTATATTGTAAGCGCTAAGGTTATGTTATTTTAATTTTTTCATGTTAATTTTTATTCTAAATAATAAATTTTTGCCCGTTCGTTTAAAATTGTTTTATTATATTTAAATATATATTTTTATTTAAAATGAATTATTATTACTGAGAATTCTTATAAACAATTTGTTAATTTATATCCATTAAATTTTTATAATATAAGCACATATAAGTACATGAATTATATTTGTAAAACATGCGAAAAGAAAATAGAATTTGTTATAATATGAGTTGATCTTGAAAGATTTAAATCGTTGAGTTAAAAAAATATATAAATATGATTATACTATATAATAAACTTCTGCTGTTTTTTGTTAATTATATTAAAAATTATAAATAATTTTATTTCATTATTAAATTAATTTTTGATCTTTTTGAATGCAATATACTTTTTGAATACTTTGTATCTGACTGCATATATTTATTAAAAAAATTGTATTTGCTATATTTAAATTACTTATAATATAATGTACATTTTGGTGAATATAATATTTTACAGGAAACTGGTAGTGATGATGGATCTGCAGATTATCCAAAAATTTCTGCATCATTGAATACTCCTAAGGAATGGACATATACAATGCGTAGAAGCATGCAAGTATGATTTAAATTTATATAAATTTTGTTATTCAATCACATTTATCTACTTCAAACTTAATAATAATATTTTATAGGAAGTTGTTCGTGGATTATATTTAGGACCATACAGTGCAGCTAGCAGGTCTAAACTTGAGTCTTTATTAGATCGAGGTATCACTCATATTGTTTGTGTTCGTCAAGACATAGAAGCAAATTTTATTAAGCCGAATTTTCCAGAGAAATTTAAGTATGTATATATATATATATATATATATACATATATAATATATATAATTAAATATATATAAAATGATGATTATTTTAATTACTTTTGCATTTCAAAATCATTATTACACATGCAATGTAGGTATTTGGTTTTGGATATTGCGGATTCTTCAAGAGAAAATATTATACAACACTTTAAAAACGTGAAAATATTTATAGATGAAGGCCTTAATTCTGGAGGTCAAGTTTTGGTTCATGGAAATGCAGGAATCTCAAGATCTGCAGCTTTAGTGCTTGCTTACTTAATGGAAACATATGGATTAACTCAACAGTTAGTAATATTTATTATTGAATATTACAATTAAATTTTTAATTTATGAAATGATTTTCTCTACAAATTTGCATTATTGCATATTAAAAAATGTATTTATATAAATACAGTTTTTTTGAAAAATTTAAAAAATATAAATTCTCAAATATATTAATTTGTTTTTTTAATTATAACTTGAAATAAATATTGATAATAATTAAAGTAATTGATATTTTATGTATATGCTGATTTCTAGGAAAGCATATTCAATAGTACAACAAAGAAGGTTTTGTATAAATCCAAATGATGGATTTATGGCACAATTGCGAGAATATGAACCTATCTACCAGGCACAAAAATCTTTAAAATATGGGCAACAAACTTCAATAAATCAAAGAAGTAAACGAACTCTTCACATGACTGATAATGAACATACTGATGACAGGCATGATGCAATGGATAGTTGATAATTCTACTAAAGTGCCCACGTTAATAAGAGACTTATCTTAATTAAAAAAAGTTAGACTTAAATTTATGCAAAACTTAGCGTTTTTTAATTAACGCTAAATTATTAATAATCTGTTTTGTACAGTTTTAAATATTAGAAGCAATTATAGTATTAATTTTTTTGTTTACAGCATTAATAATTTCAATAATCATAGATTAAATTAGAATATTTTACATTAATTAGAATTAATTTTTAATAGAAAATCAAATTTGATTTATTATTTGATAATAAAATATTTTTTGTTATAATAACTTTATTTTTGATATAAATATGTAATATAATTTAGATTTTTTTTTCATTTTTAAAATAAAGAACTGACTTTAATTTTCTATTAAAAAATATTGTTTCCGATAGTATTTAAAAGTCAATAATTGTCTGATTTGCAAATTATGCAAAATATTCAGTATTTAATAAACTAGTTTAAACTTATAAAGATTAAAGAGGTTTTGACTAAAATTATATGTTTATAATATAATATCAAGTGCATTGACAGAGACTATATAGAAGTTTTCTTAATAGTTTTATTTTGTAAAAATGTAGTATTTTATAATTTAAAAAATTACAACTGTAAATTTTTCAAAATAATTATATTTTTTTGTTACCATTCTAAAAAATTTGAGATATAAAATTAATTTATATTGTAGTTGTACAATAGTATCGATACATTAGGTGATATAAAAAAACTAATTTGATTATACAAACTTATAAAACCTAAACGCTCATTCTATTAGGTACTTTTATAATGATATTTAATAATTAAGAATTTATTGTTAATTCACTTATAAAAAATATAAACTATTTTGCAATTTTCAACATTATTTTTAATACCTTAATTATTCATACAAAACATTATATATTGAGAAGTATTAACTTTTAATTGATATAATTAAATAATCATTTTATAAAAATAGGAAATTCAACATAAATAATGTTAATACCTTAATTTTTCAATATCCATTTCACAGTGAGCAAAATCTATAAATAAAAAATTGAAGTAGTTATAATGATAAATAAATGAAGATTATTTTTTTGTTAGAAATTGGAAGGTTTGTTAGAATGGAAAGGTTCATTATCTTTATGTAAGTAAAAAAATAAAATTATAAAAATTAAAGTAAAACTTTTCAATTATTTTATATAGTTCTATTTTTTTAATTAAATCATAAATTAAATTTTTCTACATATTATAAAAAGAAATAAAAAATATATTACCTCAAATATTTTTTTAACAAAATTTACGGTAAGAAGATTTATTATTAAAATTAAAAAATCAGACTTAAATAACAACTTTTGTACTGTTAAAATATCTATCTTAATAATAAATGGTATATAAGTTTTCTTTATTTGTAAAGTTTATATTTATCTTAATATTATTTTGATATTATTTTAAACCTTATTATATTTGATAATTTAATTTTAATATTATATTTATAAACATATTTTGACAACCATAAAATAATATGAAAAAATAGCATGAAATAAACTGCTTATTACAATATGTCAATAATAATAAAATAAAGCTTTACTGTAGGATATTTAGTATGAATTGGTAGAACATGGTAAATTGTTCCAATACCTACACTCAATGGACAAGTAACCTCTGACATATTCTTGGGGATGGGAAATGGTATGTCAATATTATTAAATGATACTATGGACTACAGCAGTCACTCTGTTAGAATCTTTAATTGAAAAAAATTATCAATTTTTAGATTTACAGTATACTATATATATATTTTAAAAAATATAATAATTATATATTTAAAAGTATTTAATAGAATGATAGCATTGAATTATTTTAACTTATTTTATATTAATTTTTTAATATAAATTGACCTTAAAAGCTTTTTAGCAAAACATCATAAATAGGAGTTTGATAATATAAATAATATACGTTGACTGATTTTTCCAAATTTTGAAAAATGGATTGTACAAATGAATTAAATAACTAATATTGATAAATTAAATTGATATTAATTTCTTTATCGTTGAAACGTAATATATATTTTTCAAATCAAAGAGATTATATTTTTTCAAAATACATAACATAACTCAATTTTAATTAACTTAGATGACTAAAATTCGTTTTAAGGTATAATTTTTAAGTTCTTTTTATTAAGAATATTTACAATATCCAATATATATATATGCAATGTAATGCATTTAAATTGACTAATTTTTTATTTTTTAAAAAGAGAAATCTTAAATTCTTTATATTTGAACTTTTTTTCAAGTATTTTTTTTATAATTATTCAAGTGGTTAAACATTTACAATTTTTTTAATAAATTTTTGTCAACAAATCACTAATATATTTATTATACGAATGAAAAAGTTGAAAATTCTGTATCCAAAGTTGATAAAAATTTTAAATATAATATTTATATGTTGATTATATATTAATTTATATATAATGTAATTTAAAAAAAATTTTAATTACTTTTTTCAAATTTTTAAAATTTATTTTTAAAATTATAAATATATAATATACAATTAATAACAAATATATATTTAAAAACTATTCTTATATATAAAAAATTATATGCTCATTTAATAATAAAGAAAACTTAGAAATGAAGTTAATAGAAAAAATGAGTAGTATAACTAAAAACAAAATCAAGAAAATAAACACAGCGAACAAAGAAAATGATATTATCAACGTTTGAAATTAAAAATTTTAAGTAAATGAATTTTGAATTAAGATTGTAACTAATGATATGATTATGTATTAATAAAAAAATATAATATTAAGAAAAATTATATATATTGCATTTTTGATGATGCGAGGTATAAAATAAATATCGATTGAAGCATTGAACACTTTTTTAACTGACATGTTATTGTTGATAAATTGCGATTATAGATTTCTATTTTATTCAACTTTCGAATTATACAATCTGGATTTAATATAATGTCAAAAAGCGAAATATAATTGTTCACTTAATACTTCATAATATTATTTGATGTATGTTTCACGTATTAAATAAAATTTTAATTGAATATTTCGAATAAAAATTAAAAATTTTAAAAATATTTTATATGAAAATTAATAAGTGTATATATAAAAATTATAATTTCTAATATGATTAAAAATAAAAAATATGTCAATTTAAACAAATTTCACGAATTTCACGGAAGGGATTTTTGAACTATAGATATTTTTGTTAATAAATATTGTAATAGATAATATTAAATATAAAATAAATGATAAATATATAAATAGATAATAAATAAATAAATAGATGATAAATAAATTTTAATAAAAAAATGAACGTAATTTTAGTAATATTTAAATCTTACAAACTATGGAATACTTTTAAATATGAAGTATGATGAATAATACATTCTTATGAAACTATATACAATTAAAAAAGCAATAAAAATCTGTAAAATACTTTAGTAAATCTTTCAAAGAAATAACACTAAAATTTTAATGGATAAATTTAAATTTACTAAATAAATGAACGGTTAAATATATTTTCATTTAAGGAAAAGAATAGGATAAATTGTATAAAAACATTAATATTATATCTTAAACTGATTGAAAAATAACATTACTTAAAAAGTAACTTAATTAATATAATATATATTAATATAATGTAATACTTTTCAATACCTACTTTCAATGAATTGGTTTATCTATTTAGTAATAATATTAAATAGTTTTATTTTTTAGATTTTTATTCAAAATATAAAAAACGTATTTTTTTAAAATTAATGTATAATTGGTATTGATATTATAACTTTCCAATATTACAAATTTTGAAAATGATTGCTTTACCTTATATATAACAATTTTTATGAAGTCTATCTAAATTCTAATTATTGATTATAAATAAAATATAGATCTTATTACTTATTGTTATTATTAAATATTGATGCAAAGGAGTAAATGCAGCTATAAACGAGAATGATTAAAACAAAACGTTTGTGCAATAGAATTTAACTATTATTTATTTATTTTTTTAATATATTTTAATATTAGAGAGAAACAGATAGAAAGAGAGAGAGAGAGAGAGCGAGAGAGAGTGATACAGAGAGAAAGAGAGATACAGAAAGAAAGAGAGCAAGAAAGAGACATGGAGAAAAGAGAATAGAAGATGTGCTCGTAAATAATTTCATTTTGACCCACAAATGTTTTAGAACCATCTTAAAATTATTTTTGAATCGTCAAATCTCTTTAACAGAGTGACATGATATAGCTTTTTTTAATCTTTACATATCGAAAATGAAATTGTAAATATTACTAACTCTTTTTCTTATTTCTAAATATTACAATTATTGAATGTCAGATTTGTTGAATGCAATGTTTGATCTTTTACTGACTATTTGTGTTTGTTAACAGATGGTTAATCAAATGAACTTATTGATTTTACGAACTGATATGTGGGATCCAGTGAGGGAAAATGGTTGTAGAAAACCATTGCAAGCACTCCTATTGTAGTTTATTAATACATCCACTGTACTAATTGGTTACAGAGGCTACCTTGAGTAATAAATAACACACATGCTTCGAGAAGACCTCCCCTAGACTGACGGGCCCGCTGGGGGTCAGTCTGCTGAGGGGCGTTCCTTCGTTCCTTCGCTCGCACCGCCGTTAATTCCTGCCGCATACTCAATCTCTCTCACTCTCCCTCCCTCTCACTACGTGCATCTACATACAGCTATACACCCAAAATATACGCCACACGCAAACTACCTCGTACGCTAATCAGAAACCCACAGCTTTATACTGCAATGTAGTATTATATTTAACTAAATGTAGGATAGTAGTGATAGATATTTAGACCTAAAAATATATATATAATGTAGATTAAAATGTTTCCATTAATAAGACTTCATAATTAATAAAGATTTTTAATTATTTTTTAATAGAAAAATTATATGTAATAATTTAATGATTTTAAATGTAAAAATCAACTTATTTTACTAATATATATGAATAATAATGTTATTTTATATATACATATGTATTTATAAACAAACTTTAAAACATTCTGTTATCAACTTATTTTACTAATGTATATGAATAATAAGGTATATTTTATATATACATATTATTTATAAATAAACTTTTAAAACATTCTGCTGTGTTTTTTTTAAATCACTAAAATATTGATCATTTATTATTTATATAAATTACTAACAATATAAAAATATTATAACTCGATATTCGATTTAAAAAAAAGTAATTAATTTTTATTAAATATATATGCATATATATTTTAATGGTTCCTAAAAAAAATTTATTTATACATATTAAATATAGTTACAAATATCATTAGCTTTTAAGAATATCGATTTTTTAATTGTTTTTAATTATTTTTTATTAGATAATTATTTATATTGAAATATAGTTAATTGAATTGATAAGCTTTATATAAATCTAAAAATTTTAAATGTTTATTTTACTTTTTATAATTTTATTTAGTTCGAAGTTTAATTTCATAGTTTTTAAAAGGTTTCATTAATTGAAATGAATGTGTAGTCAATAATTAAATTAAATGATTTATAATTTCGTACCATTTTTAATGTATTTTAAAGATATATAGAAAAATTTTTAAGAATGTTAAGAATTAATGATGTTGTGAAGCTTAATTTTTTATTCGTGAATTACGAATTAAAAGCGTTAGTGCATACGTACTTTAATATATGCTATGAAACATAATGAAATATTTTTTCAAAGGATCTCCATTAAAAATTGATTTTCGTTAATGTAAATTTTTTATATAAATATTTATATGAAACTTTTTTATGCAAAACATTATTTCTTTCGTGAATGATGTTTTAATTTTGATACTTGATTTTGGGACTAATATCCATAATAATATTAATCTTGAAATAATTAAGTAGCGGTAAATCAATTATATTAAAATTTTAAATATGGGTATTAAATAAATAAATTATTTATTAATATTTTTTAAAGTTAAATTTAAACCTTTTTATTTTACAAATTTTTCTATTAAAGGTGTGTTTTTAACAAATTAAAAACGTATCATATTATAGTTTTAACTATAATTAAGAAATATTTTTAAAAATGTAATAAATAAATAAAAATCAAAATTTTTGAAAACATTAATAATTACAGATCAAAGTTAAAAAAAATGATTAACAAATAAGATAATAACTTTTGGTAACACTAATAGAGCTGCAAAGGAAGGGATGCTGTATAATTTATGATACGCAATACGTAATAATTTTTAAACAAATAATAAAATATATTCAATCGTGACATTGTACGATAGATGCACATTAGTCATCTGTAGTTTGAAGATTTTCAATTAGTCAACGATTTTGATGCATAAAATATTCTGATATATGAAACGATATTGAAATAAAAATGAATCAGTAGTGTATATATGAGATAATTTTTGTAACGAATGTTGTCATTATAATTAAACATACATAATAAATAATTTTTTAAAAATTGCAATTTGATATATGCGCATGCGTATTATTTATAGATGGCGTCTCGTTTGATATAACGGAAATGACGTTCTCTTCTAACGGAAAAACGATGGATCCACGTAGCTAATACGCCTGCGCAAATTGTCTGGTCCATCTGGGCATTTTAGACGAATAACTGTACATTCAACCAGTTCGTTTTCTTTGTATAGGACACGTGTAAGTAGTAAAGTAGTTATTAAATAAAAAATTATATTTTGTACAATTTAATAAATTATTTATTTACAATTTTTTATCATAAATATTTTAAAATATTCAAACATTAAATGAATATGCTAAATTGCAATAAAGAGTTTAAAACAGTTTAATAGTTTTTCAAAGAACAATTAAAATACTACCAGAGCTAATATTATAATATATTTTTCATAATCTAGCAAAAAATTTGCTATATATATATACACATACATATATGCATGTAGACACAAAGAATATAATGCAAGAGGTTAACTTATGTTTAAACATATTTTTGTTAAAATTAATCTATTTTTCATAAAGAAGCAAATAAAGTGCTCGGACAAAAATGGATCAAATTAAGAAGTTTATTGAGCCTGGTAAACAATTTGCAAAAGACAGTATTCGTCTTGTCAAAAGATGTACAAAACCTGATCGCAAAGGTACTTGACATATTGTTACTATTTTTTACAAATAACAATCATTGAAAGCTTATCGATATTTTTTTTTGTAGAATTCCAGAAAATTGCAATTGCCACTGCTATTGGCTTTTGCATAATGGGTTTTATAGGATTTTTTGTAAAATTGATTCACATTCCCATCAATAATATAATTGTGTAAGTATGGCTTATTGATATAATATGTTAACTTTTAAATAATTATTATAATCATTTATTTTGATCAAATATTTAATTAATTTTATAATTAAAAATCAATTTATAAATAAAATAAAATTTTATTAAAGTATTAAAGTAATATTTTTAATAAGAAAGTAAATGTATTTTAGAAGAAAAAAATTAGAATACGCAAATTATATTTAAAAAAAAAACTTAAAAATAAGTTTTAATATAAATGATGTAAATATGTTACTTTTCTATTATTTCTAGATTTTTTATTTGTATTTTTTCTATTTGATATAATTTTGTAAAGTTAAAAAAAATATTTATCTTATTGCAATACAATATGCTTTTACTTAATGAATTAAATAAATGTACATTTATAATAGAAATGACTAAATTATTGTAAAGGGAGTTAGACCTTGGTATGTTACATTATTTAACGTTTTTATTTCCTTGTATTAAATAAAAAAATTACTGTTATATTGAATTGAAATAGTTTAATATATATACTATTATCTAATTTTTGCATAATTCAAAATTATTATAAACTTTTTATGTAATTCTATAATGAGATATATTCAATCTTTTTAATGGTTTTAAAATAAAAGTTAAATATATTATTTTTAAATAATGATAATAGTGAACTGGAATTGGTGTTTTTATGATTTTAAGAACAGATATTACTTTGTTTTTGTTAGTAGTAAAAATATTATTTCTATTTATCAATGTTCAAAGCTTTAATGAAATTTTAATTAATTATTACAAATACATTAAATATAATTTTATTGTAATCATGTACATTTTTTTATTATTAAGTTGTAGTATATATCTTTTAAATTTAATTGTAACAATATAGTTTTAATTTATTAAAAAATATTTTTTTTTCAGAGGCTCTTAAAAATCAAGCTTTGACTTATTTATTATTGTTAAGAATTGAATAAGAAATATTTCATCATTCCTAAGTGTAATCTATTTTCATTTTCATCTCTGAGTTGTGTATTTATTATAATAATTTAGTGAATGAAATTATATATTATTTTTAAAAAATTAATGGAATTGTGATTAATAGAATTTTTATTGTAATAATAATGTAATATTTACTTTTTTCCAATTTATTAAAAGAAAGATTTGGAATGTTACATAAAGACAGATATATTTTTGTGTGCCTTTTACTTGTTTTTCTCAGAGTGAATAAATTTGAAAATTGAAATTAGTGTCATCAAAAGGCATTAATTTAGCTTATATAACATAACAAAATAATAAACAATCATTTTTTATTAATTATTTCATTATATAAGAAAAATTATTACATGTACTATATAATAATATTAAATAATATGTATAAAAGTGCTTGTTGAATTGACTAATGTTTTAATGTGCAATAATAATTTTTTTCTTTGATTTAATTATAACGTAATTAGTACTTTATTAATACATAATAGTTACTTTGAATATTTAGAAAAGTACTGGTAATAATATGACTGATTACGAAGTACTGTATGTATAAACATTGTACCTACTTTAAATTTTATAAATATAATTTATCGTGGATAATTTTTTGTTTTGATTTTTTAATTTAAATAATAATATCATTAAATTTATATCATATTTTTGTTGCAGTTAAATAAATAAAAAATTTTATAGTGTTGACTTATGTTTTAGAACTTCAACTCAATTAATGCTTGATTTTATTGATCATAAATTTTCTAAAAAAAATTAAATTCTTTCATAGTTAAATAATACACTATTAATTAGTGTTTTAATTTTTAATATTTGATTTTATTCATAGTAATGATTATTTTTCTATAATACTTTTAATTTACTTTTTTTAATTTATGTTAATTTTTAATATATTTATCTTTATATAATTGTACTATATTGTAATTACTTTTTTACTGGATAGTTTAAAAATATTTACTAAATTATTTATTTGTAATATATAATATTAATATATAATAACACAGTTCTATAAATATGAATTTGTATTTAAAATTAATGTTCATAATAGGCTAATAGTACGTTTAAATATATTACTTTAAACTCGCAGCTAGTTACGAAATAACAAAATCAACATTATTTATAAAATTAGTTAAAATCATAATTTATTTTATAATTTTGTTAATTTAAAAAAATTTAATCTGAAATTCCAAATCAATTAAAAAATCAGAAATGAAAAATGTGAGTGATGTAACTCATTGTACATTATATTATATTAAAAACATTTTTTTAAATTAGGTCTTAGTAAATAGATATTTATTTTTAAATGTTACAAGAATGTATTAATATACATGAAATCTTTTATGTCAAAGAAATAATTTTGAGTACAATTATATTTCTTTTATGAAAATAGAATATCTTGCAACATTTTAAACAAATCATTTAAAAATTAAAATGCAATTAACAAAATTGTATTTAAGTGTTTGATTTTAAAATTAGATTTTTTAGATATATGAATGGTACATTATTTTGTAATATTTTGTACAATCTCTTTAATATATTTTTTAATGTATTACTTTGTATCTATTATGATAAAATTGTCTACATTTTTTCTTGAGTTCATTATGAATGCATATACTACCTTCTATTTAAAAATAAACAACTATAATTATAAATTTAAAAATTTGCGAAACTTAATTAATATTTATACATATTTTAATATTTTAAAAGTAATTTATCCTTAATACCAGTTTACAACATATTGCTAACTTTTTATGTAATTAATATTTGTATAAAATTGTTATTAAAAAGCACTCATCAACATGTAATGTAAAGAATTCTATTGATATCTAAAAAATCAATTTTATCACCTTAATATTAAATAAAGCAGTAAGTAATGTTCACTTCAGATTGACAATTTAAACTAAATATTCAAAGGTATTAAAAATAATTAAATTTAATTAAAAGGTTTAATTAATAAAAACAATGGATAATTAAATAAATAAATTATTTAAGAATTTAAAAATTACCTTTTATGCAGAATAGCTATGATTAATCAATCATCTAAAATATTTTATAGCAATTTCATTTTTATTTTTTAAAAACTACAATTAATGGTATTAAGATTTTTAGTTTAATTAATACTTTTAATGTTAATTAAAGTTAAGTATGTTTTTGATAAGTCATATTAATATTTTATTAATAAAATATTAACTAAATATGATAATCAAGCAAAATTTTTATTCTAATTTGAATATGAGAATTGTAAAACATTTTTACTCAAGTATTTTTTTCAGGAATGTAATAAAGCTTTAGTATTATTTTATATTTTATTTGAGATTTTAAAATTTATTTCAACATTTTATCAATAAAAAATAAATAATGAATATTTAAAAATTAAATTTTAAAGGAAAGATTAAAAGATTCAATAGTTCTTTAATACATATTTTAATCATTAATAAAATCTTCTATTAAGGTTTATTAAACTTGTAATAAATCTTTGCTTTTTAAATAATAGTATAACTTGACATATAATGTATCATAATCAATGATAATAAACATTGATTCAAATTAAAATAATTAAAAAATAAAGATTTATAAATTTATTATAGTTTCGAAAGTTTGTCAAAGCATTTATATATTAGAAGCTTATATAAATAAAATAATTTATTTTAAAATTAAATAAAAGATTTTTTTAACACAATCCGTACATTGTAAATTAAGTTTAAATTTTTTTTTTCATGAAATTTTATTTATTTTAGTGAATTTAAATTAAGGTATTTTTAGTATTTATCGCATTGTTTAGAGATTTAATTTCTAAAGATTTTTTAACAGGTGTATAAATTTATAAATTTATGAGATTGATAAAGTTTAATTGTGTATACAACAAATAATTCTTTGTTTTTTTCAGTTAAAACAAAGTAAAAAATTCCTGTTTAAAATACTACAATAAATCATTAGTAATCATTATTAGCATAATAACTGATTTTTTCAATAATTATAGTATAGCAACTTATAATTAGTTCATAATATTTTTTGTAATTTTTTATTTAACAAATAAATGCAGGATTGTGTAATTAGATGAAAAAATTCTTATACCCTTTAATTAATAATATTTATATTGAAATTATATTTAATTTTTGAACATGTAACAATTTCACTTAAAAGTAAAAGAATTCTAAAATAATTATTTTTACACTATGAAGCTATTACAATGTTATTTTAAAAGAACTAAAACTTTTTTGTAATAATTAATAAATGAAATCTTTCAAAAAATAATATTAAAATTGCACGATTTCTTTATTTTCTTGTACCACTACATAATAAAATTATATCTATTTATAAGTAGCCACTACAAATTCACGAAGTTACTCTCAAAACAATGTATAAAAATCACAAAAGACAAAATACAAAGATTTTTATGGAAAACATTCACGTACATTTCATAAAATTTAATAATGCAAGACTAGCATTCTAAATTTACACATTAAATTAAATAGAATTAATATATTTTAATGGTTTATTTTAGTTGTGTATAACATAATAAAAAATAAAGATTCTTTTTTAATATCATTCATTAATCTAGTAAAATTTTTTTAACTATTAAAAATTTTTATTTTTGAACAAATAACATTGACACTTAATGAACAAAATTAAATGGAACTGATTATATTTAATTTAACAATTGTGTAAAATATTAATAATTTTTGTATTTAAAAATTAATTTTTGCTTCTCACCCTTCAAATCAATTGCTAGTTTTAATTTAATCAATCGGATTGATTTTTACTCTCTCTCTCTCTCTCTCTCTCTCTCTCTCTCTCTCTCTCTCTCTCTCTTTCATATACACTCTCACTTTTCCAGTTTAATTACAATACGATAAAGACTTCTGGACTCACTTGAACAAGTGTTATGTTAATCGGGAAGATAGGTTTTAGATGAGTACAAGTACATTTCGCTAAGGGTACCTGGATATATAATTTATTTGTTTTTATAATATTTAATATACTTTAAATTTTAATTTTAATTCGCTAAACAATGGAAGGCACGGGGAAGGATATTACAATATTTTATCGAAGTGTGTGTCATCTCTCTCTCTCTCTCTCTCTCTCTCTCTCAATCTCTCTCATAATTCCTTGGAGTAATTATTTTTAACATGAATATTATCAAACTATAAATACTTTAATAAACATAAAGTTTTTATTTAATTGAAATAATTGACTATGAAAAATATAAATGAATATAAAGTTGTACGAATAAGATGAAAAAATTTACATTCACATTTCGAGATACAATAATTTATCTAAATTTTTCCTTATGTATTTAATTGAATTTTTGTTTAACTTGAAAATCACATTATTAATTATAACATTATGTTAATTATTACTTGTTTAAGCGTTTAAATTAGAATAAAATAAATGGTAGTTGATTTTTATTTGATCAAACACCCCATAATCTGCTTCAAATTTATTTTTATGTATTAAAAATCTTCATCGTTTAAAAAGTAAAATTTGATTATTATCTATCTAATAAGATTCCATATGTATAAGTTAAAAGAAGTCATAATATTTTTATAAGATTTTTAAGTCATAAGATTTAATTATTATATTATATTCCTCCCTTTGATTAACTTTTGCAGAGTGAAAAATCTTGTTACATAATACCATAAAGTAGAGTATAGATTAGATTATTGGAATGGTCTGAAACCACAACCGAAATTGATTTTTTTACATAATATAACATGTTTATATTCTAAATTTGAGTTACAGATTATAAAATAATCAATATACCATAATAATAAACAATATTAACATTAAAATAAATAAGAGTATTTTACTTAAAACTAAAGCTTTTCTTGTAGTTTTAAATCTATATTCTACTATATTATTGTATATTAATTATAAATTTTTATGTTTAGTAATAAAATTTGATGAATTATTGAATAGTTATAAATAAAGTTTAAAATAAATAAATTACAGATTGTTTTATTACGTGTATTCATTCTTTCATAATTAATTCTTGAAAAATGCGATAAACGACGATAAATCTAATATAATAATAAAATCTATATATTAGAACATATAATTAAAAAATAGAGATTTATTATCAATCTCCCAAACTTTAAAGCAAGTAGTTTGACAAAATGGAAATCTTTAATATTCCCCTTTTAAAATATAAGAAACTAATAAGAAATTTCAATAAACATAAAACATTCTAAAATAAAATAAGACAAATATGACACTCCAAGGAACAGAGATTACATGTTTATTATCCACAAGACAGTTTCATCTGAAGCGACTATCGATCGTCAGCTGGCAACCAGTCACTAGCTGCCCACGAAGGTAACGGTGTCTCATACTCCCAGCCAGGGCCACAGTAGCGCCACGCGTGCAAGTACATTACGAGATCCGAGGGTTTCGGGTCTCTGTATTTTACCTTGCATTCATAGCAATGAGGATCGACGCTAACTTTTTCATTTGCAAACAATGAATCTGGAGGCTCCGAACCCGTCTGCGTACCCACTGTAACTTTTAACAATTGGGTTTCCGGTTGTGTCTGTTGAACCTGCTGCTGCTGTAAAACATATATTGGCTTTATCTCGTGTTTTTTTTATATTTATTAAAATTTTTCCATATTTATAATTTTTTAATGAATTTGAACTTTTTAAATTCCATTGACACTTGTTGGAATCAACTGTTTCATTACAATAAGTATAATTGTAGTTCTTAATGATTAAAAAATTATTATTTTGTGATAAATAGTTTACAAAATCAATGGTATAAACATACTAAAAATTTCAACTAATATTTTTATTATCGTTTAAAAATAGAAATTACATTTATAATACACCACAATAAAAAATGTTTTATTTTAATCTTTTTTAAACATATTAAAAAAATATTTTCATTATAAATAGATATATATATATACTCTATAAAATAAACGAATATTTCGTGTCTCAAATTTAATAAAAATAATTTGTACTAAACATTTTATGTTATAGCATTGTATCGCGAGACCTTAAGTACTTTTTTGTCATAATTTTAATAAAAATGATATATCTTTTCGTACAAATACGAAGTCTGTCATTTTTGGTAGGATATTTCGTTTCCATTACAATTAATTATTTAGTGAAATGTTTCGAAATGATAAAATAAAAAATTATTTTTGTTGTATTGAGTTATATATTCTTATCATTGCTTAATCAATTAAGAGTAATATTTTTATTAAACTTTAAAAATTAATATAACAATGTTACATAACAGGTTCACATCTTTTTTATATTTTAATAACATCTTTAATGTATTAATGAAGGTGATTGTTTTCTTATTATTTTAATTAGCTGTATAAATTTAATATTTTAATAGTAATAATATAAAATTTTGAAAATATAATATCAGGATAAATATTTTCGTGTAAATATTTATAATTTACTAAATATACTAGAATTTATTATTATAAATTGATAATATAACGTGCTGCGAATTTAATATTTTTGAAATAAAAAACCTAAGAAAAATAATAAAGTACAGATTGAAAAAAGTATTTCTAAAAATGTAAAATCATTTTGCATTATTTATAAAATACTTTTCAATTATTTATTAATTCGACTATACATAATTCAAATATAAAACAAAAATTAGAAAATTTAATTTTCACGATAATTAAAAAATTATATTATAAACACGAGCATTAGCAGAGTATGATAAAATATAAAATATAAAAATTATCTGAACGTAAGTTTATAATTTGATAAGAAATTTATCCATAATTTAAATTTTATAAAATTTAATATAGGTTAAAACTAAATAATTTTATTTTTTATTATTTCTATTTTTAATATATTGTATTAATTTTCTTTATATTTCGAAAATTTTTTTTTTTAATTTAAGAAAATTGATTTTCATATTATAGTTTGTATATATGTAAAAGAAAGAAATACGTGTACGCTTTTGGGATGGAGTGTCATAGATCATAAAAGGGAAAAGAAAGAAAGAAAGGAAAAAAGAAAACGCGTTGGGTAGAAAAAAGAGCAGAGTAGTCATATGTGAGCGCTACACAGGAATAAATATAATATAAATGTATTTAAATATACGATTATACGATATAAAACGATTTTAACTATTATTAAAAAAAAATTGTTTATTAATTTTTAATTCATTATGATTTTATTTTGAAATTATTTATAATTTAATTTGAATTTAAATTTATTAAGTACTTTTATACGTTTCACGTAACAAATTATAAAATAAAATGTATAAATAAATTAAAATACAAATACCTTTTATCTATATGCATGTGTTTGAATGTATGTTTGTATACATATTTATGTATCTATACATAGATATTATATTTCTAAGTTTATTTGCTTGGTAACTATTATTTCTTTTGGTCTATTATAAGTATATAATTTCTTATAATATATTAATATTTTTTTAATGTATCATTTTGAAATGATTATTTTAATAATTTCATGAAAGAAAAAACTAAAATATTGTGGACTCATTTAACCTGTGATTGTTGTTGATCATCTTCTGACAGACTCGGCGTCGAAGAAGGTGAACCTTCCTTATCACTTGAAATTCTATCGTCTAAATCCAACTTTGGTTTGAAAAGACTCATTTCCGAGTCTCCCTCCATTCCTAACCAGTTTTCGGCATTATGAATACCAATCAGGTCCCTCACAAGTTCCTCGTCAGTTTTTCCGATATTGCCACCCTTACCTTTATATGGCCCAAACACCACATGATTATAAAGTGGGTCGTTAACGACTGGATATCCAAGGTATTGTAGGTGTACACGTATTTGATGCATTCGTCCCGTTTGCGGTTTGCATAACACTACTGATGACTTTCCGTTATAGCTTAACCTCTTAAATTTCGTTATACAATCCTTGCCCTTATCCGAAACTTTACACACACCAATCTTGTAAGATACGACTTCTATTGCTTCCGAGCAAACGATTTCTTCTTCTGGAAACTCACCTTCGACCCGACAGACGTACTGTTTATGTACCTACAGTTGAAATAATAATAATTACTGCTTTTAATGTACAATTTAAAATAACAGTTACAAAGAAAAATCTATAATTTTAATTCATTTAAATACTTTCACTATTTAAAAAAACCTTTTTTTTTAAACTGAAACTAAAAGTAATTGGTATTTTTATTAAAAATTATTGATGTTTTTAGTATATTTTTGAAAGTTATTATTGAATATTAATATAATTTAATATATTATTAAAAATTTGTGATATTTTAGTATATAAGAAATAAATATTCGATTAAAATGGTGATTAATGTAAGAGCATACATAAGGAAAAGATATAGTCAAAAAGATAAAAATACAATAAGTTGCAGTAAAAAGATAAATAAAATTTTTCCATTCAACAAAAAATCATATTAACTCTTCGTTTACTTCAATAATAAAATACTAATAGCTTTTTATTTTATGTATTACTAAAAGTTCACTTTTTAAAAAAGGAAATATACTTTGATATATTATTAATTATCCGAAAATTTATTTAAGTTTAATAAGTACTTTATGTGATTAAAAAAATTTGATTCTATTGAAAGTATTAAATGTTATTATACGAAATAAATATATTAATTAACAATATTTGTAAACATAATTGATTTAAAAAATATAATTTTATTTCGGTAATAAATTTAATATTTGTAAATTATTTAAATATTAACTATTAGATTAATATAAAGTAAATATTGTTTATATACTTGATTAAAATTTTGTAAAATAATGTAATAAATATGTTATAACAGTTATCTAATTATTAAAATAAATAATTATATTAAATCATAAAATTAAAATATAATCTTATTTTATTAAGGATAATATTTCTCTGATTAGTAATTAGTTCATTTCACATTTTTATTTTTATCATAAGACTCTCATATAAAAATAAATAAATAAATATATATAATATGTATTCATTTTAAGTTTCTTCGCAAAAAAACAAGTATAACAAAACTGTTTTATCATACTAGTATATTAACCTGACGATTTCTTATTTGATGTTCCATTTGTCGAGCTTTTTTTGGAGTTCTACCAAATAGTAAAATACCACTGGTTAATCTGTCCAACCTGTGTATCGTTCTCAGATTTTTCAGATTATATTCTTTAGCCAAGATAAATACCACGGTGTTGTGACGATAGCGACCGCATGGGTGAACCTGTGAAATGGATTGGTATTTACTTTTTAACAATTTGTAGAAATTTACCAACAAAAAAAGCACGTTTTTATTTTATATAACTTAAGAGAAATAATTTTATGATATCATTTTTAACCTATTTTCACACGTCGATTATTTCTTCCTTTAAAAAAAACATTTATTGAAAAATTAATTTAAGATAACTAAAAATCAATCATTTGAATTATTATGTTCTTATCTTTGAATAAAATATTTCTTATTAACTATATTTAAAAAAATGTATTATAGCTAAATTATGAAAAATAATAAATAAATAAAATAGGAAACATTATAGTTCATTTGAAAACTCAGTATCAGTTTTAAAAAACTGTCTTAAAATGAAGAATAAAGTATTAAAGGATTGAAGATAAGATTTTATTAGTTTAAATAATAAAATATTTAATAAATTAATAGAAACAATTGTTTAAAATTTGCTGATGGACTTCCACAAATACATTTTTGCTCAATTTCATATCAATTTGTTTTAGAATTATTCCTCTTTTTTGTATCTTTTGAGCTTCACATATATGTATATATACAGGGATATATATATATAGAGAGAGAGAGAGAGAGAGAGAGAGAAATAAAGCATGTTGATCTCCAACACATTTTTTTTATTCCTAACATGCATATCTTTCACAATACAAGATATTTGACCGTATTCTTTTCTTCTTTTATGAGTCGAAATAATAATTTTTGGAGGAACTATTATTTCATCTCCTTACTCCTTAGATTAAATTTTGTTTTATAGATTTTTAAATTGTAGTTTTGATTTTCTAATATATTGAATGTTTCAATTATTCATCTTCATTATTACAACATTGAATACACAATATTTACATTATTTTAAGAAATAGATTATATATTAAATTTCTTATTTATATTTCAATAAAAAGATTTTTTTAGAACAATTGCATTATAAAATATTTTTTACAGAAAGAAGATTTAAAGTTATTTAGCTCTATGAAATATATTTATACAATATTATTAATATTTTTTTTTGCGTATCATTTGTTATGTATAAATAAGATACAACTTTATGAAATTAGAGTTTCTCTAATATTATACGTTTGTACAATTATAAAACAAATTATACAAATTTGACAAATATTTATATTATTACTAAAAAAGAATGTTTCAAGCACGAGTTTAGAAAAGTAATATTTTAAAAAGAAAAATAACCTTCATAGATCTTTTGTGATTGCATTAAATAAAGTTTCAAAAAGTCATGTTGAATTGTCTGTCAGAAGGTAAAAGCTTCTAAAGACTTATGTCAGCACGTTTAACTTACTAACCTCCCTCAGTCAAAATCGGTTAAATCTAGCACTTCCTAGTCTTTTCTTTTCGATTTCTTTTTCTTACCTATTTTTTACTTCAACTCTCGCAGATATATTTTTAGTCTATGGAGATGAAACCTATGCTACGCATATGAATGAACGAAGACGTCGTAAGTCTTTCATAATGTATACTTTAGATAGACAACTTTTGACACGTAATGCTTCTTACAAAACTCTATTTATTATTCGAGATGTTAAAAAATTTACTTTAGTTTTTAAAATAAGGCATACATTTCTGTTAGATTAAACATTATTCAACACTTTTAAAATAAATTTATTAAATATAGTTAATATTTTTCAGTAGTTAATATTTTGATACACAAAAAATTTTCGTATGTATTAGTAATCTTAATTTTTTTATAGATTGAATTTGATTATTACATCAGTTATTTGATTTGACAGTAAGTATATCAGCATAAAGTTTTTTGTTTATGTCAATATTAATATTTCTGTTATTTGTAATTTTAATAAAAAAATATGAATCTATTTGATAACATAAAGAAGACAAAATTCGATGGTAATTAAAAAATTATCTATGTTTTACTTTCATTCAATAAATAATATTGAACTTATAATTTAGAGTTATTGAATTTGAAGTATAAAACATTACATACTTAAATACTTAACTATATTATTTTTTAAACCAAATTTTTACTTTTACTTTTAAATTAAATCTTGTATTCTAAATCTTAAAAAATCTCGCATTTAACTTAATATATTATTACTTATTTATAATTAAGTTACTGATACAATCAAATACGTACTTTATGGAAATTATAAATGTTTGTATTGATGATTGTTATTCAATAAATTACATATAAATCAATAAAAAAATGATAAATCTTAAAAGCTAAGACTAATTAAAATTATTAAAATTTGTAAATAAGTTTTACTTATGTACGTTTATAGAAATATATACATCTTTCCTATGTACGTCCTTTATGTATTTAAACATTTAAATTAACTTGAAAAAATTAACTTATAAAGAATATTTTTTAATCAGAATTCTGATTAGAATTGTGATTTGATTTTTTACAAACTTTTCTTAAGTATTCGTTTCATAATATAATATTTCTTAATATTTTTAGATAATAATATATTTAGAAAGAAATCGCTTCGAAAAAAAGGTTTTTGTCTAAAGGTTTCTGTAACAAATTTTAGTGATCATAAAAAAACCCATAAAATAATTAATAACAATACCGTATTAGTTCTTTTAAATTACACATTTCTCTACTATGTCAAGACAGGCTGTTGTATTAACGGCTACTTCGCAGAAATTCAGGGACAACATTAGAACGCAATTGCTACAAATTTTTAAAAGAGTCACGGATAATAAAACTAAAGTTATCGATCAATTTTTTAATTTTTTTTAATGATATACAACGTAGTTATTAGATGAGCATTTTAAAACTTAACATATTTAAATTTTTCTATTTTTTTTTTATTGAAGATAATTATACTTGTTGATATTATATATATATATAAATTGTCTTCAACGCAAAGTAAATTTTTATTTTTGATTAATATTAATTACATATAATTACAAAATCCATTATCAAAATATTATTTTATTTTTATTTAAATTTTTTAGATTTCAGGTTACATCATAAATAAATTTAGTTACTTTTTAGCCAGATAATTATTTCAATAAGTAAAAATACATATAGGCAAATATAAAAAAACAGAGCGCAAACTTTAATTGGAAATTGACGTTAGTATGAAGATTGAAATTCTTCTCTTGCTCTGAATTAAAATACCATAATTTTTCTTATAGCAATATCACTGTTCTTAAATTCTTATTTTATAGGGAGAAAAATATATCAAATAAAGTCAATGAATAATAAGTCAAACACTTTAAAGTGTATCACTTTTTATTGCATCCATCTATCAACGGAACAGAAAATCAACTATATTTATTTTCTTTTCCAAAAATGCGAAACAAAGAATGTCTAAAGAAAAATATTCAGCGGAATTTTCGATTAGTCTTTCCGTGTATAAATAATGCATTTTCCGAAAATTCTTTAAAGAATAAAATGATTTATTTAAATTACATGTTTTATTTTATTATTATTTAATTTCTATACAACTTTTTACTAATGAATACATGTAAAATTTTTTTTTGATAAAAATTAATCAATTGCAGAATGATTCTTATTTGTTGTTTGCTAATGTTATTACAAGAATTTTCGTAATTTAACATTGTGTTCTATCGTATATAAATCTTATATAAATCTTTCAGTACTACAAAATCCTTTAAGTATTTCATACAATTTTTTACATACTGTTAAATTCAAATTTTCAGATTTTATCCAAAATGTAAGCAAATACTTAAAATTAGTATAGTAATATCAAAATCTTTAATGTAAGTCAAATTTTTTTAATGAGACAAAAAAAATTAAAAATTAAAAATCTGAAATTTTTTATAGATAGTATTGAGTCTGTAAAAAATGTTGTAACAATTTTAACCAATTACATAGTAATTACAGACGATTATAGGCGGCTAGGAGTTTTAAATATAAATCTGTATTTAGAGACATTTCTTCTTTTTATTATTCGCCTTAAAAAAATAGAAAAATTAATCAAATATTTAAATTAATAGATAATAAAAGAGATAAAATTATTGAAATGTTATGATTAATAAAAGTTTATACAGGTATATAATGAAATAAAAAAGCACTTGTTATTGAATAAATCGTTAAAAAATATAATAATAAAAAATCTTTATATTATTTTATAAATAGTTTATAATAAATATTTTTTAATATTTTATATTAGTTAGAAGATCTTTAGTTGATTTTTACTAGAATACTTTTCAAATTTTAAGCTATCACACTTTTGACAGTAAATTGTTTATTTGTAATTCTAAATATAAATTAATAATAATTTTTTTTCGACAGAATACATATTTTATTTCTAACTTATATAATAAAACCCATTCACATTTTTTAAATTAACAATAAAGAAAAAAGAAAATTTTAATGATCTGATTTCTTAAAAATTTAATTAAATTTTTAATTTCTTTAAATTATTTTTTTACATATCAGCGTTGTATTATTGATAATATAAAGAGTTTATGTATAAACCTATCCATAATACCCATGTGTTATAAGTAAGGCAGTAAGTAAATCAATTATAAAGAATGAATAGATAATGTGTAATAAAAATATGATATTCCATTTTATGTAAATTTTTTTCAAACCAATCATTTTTGTTTTATATATTATTATGTGCTTTATTCTTTTATATTTTTTATGTATACCTATATAATATTTTATAATTTCATAATTGCTTTAAAATAATGAAAATAATATTAATGTTAAGGTTTTTAAATAGTTGAATCGAACTACGTTAAAATTTGTTAAGTCACTACCAATTTAAGTAATACCAATCAAATATTTTTTACAAAATTGAGATCAATCATAAACATTCTTTGCTTCGACTGAATAATAGCTTTCTATAATAAAGAAAGATTTTTTAAATAATTTATTATTTGTAATTATGAATTAATTAAAATATTATTATAAGTTATTTAAATAAGAGTTTTTGTATAGTTATCAAGAAAGTAAAAATTCAGAAAAAATTATGATTTAAAATAGCTATTCTGAATTTGAAAAATTATTTTTATTTAAATATCAAATAATGGATATTTATCAATTTCATATTTTTCCAAAAATTTATCGAGAACATATCTTATATTTAAATTATATTTGACGAATAATTTTATATTTTTACACAATTATTGTTGTAGATGGTATGTTTATTTATTAAATTACCAAATCGCCAGTGACTAATTTTTTAAGTGAAAATGATTTTTAAGTAAATATAAATACATGATCGATTTATTTTTTCGAAAGTTATCTGTATTTTATAACTTGCATAATAATAATACTGTAAAATATCTTGCATATTTTGAAAAAAGCTTATGGCTTAGATTTTTAAAGAGAATTATATTTTCAATGTCAAATATAGATAAAAACGAGATTAATTAATAAAAAACAGCCATTAATAGAGTAAGTATATAAAGAGATATATATATATAGAGAGAGAGAGAGAGAGAGAGAGAGAGAGAGAGAGAGAGAAAGCGAAATCGAGTAAACGGCTGAGTCAGTCACATGTAAAGTACAATTAACGAATTATGAGATATTTGGCAGTACAGTCCTAGCAGTACACCACTTACAGGGATGGAGGCGGGCTTGTTGACCACGACGACGTCCTCGTCCATGTGTATCACCGTGATCGGCTCCGAGGTGACTGGCACCTCGTGTCTGCAACACACCAATCAGCACCAGCTTAACATGGCTTTTTTCAATTTTTCACTGGATTTTTTCCCTTCCTTCTTTTTTAGTTTTTCATACGTGTACGTGTACACAAAGGAAGATTTAAAATTGTTTAATTGGAAATATACAGGAACAGGTAGAAATCACGTTTTTTATAACGATAAGTTGAAGATAATGTAAATTTTATTTTATTTATCTCTTTCAGAAAAAATATTTTAAAAAATTAATTTTATTAAGTATAAAAAATTATTCTTATATATGAATATAACTCAAATATAACAATATAATCTTAAAATTAGAATATAAAGTATTTTAAAAATAAAGAACATTATTTTAATAAATATAAAAAAATCGAAATAATTTTTATTTTTATAATTTCAGAGAAAAAATAGCTTAAATGCATTTTTAAATTTTAAAGTTAATTTGTAAGGTCATTAGTTTGGAATAAATATTCCTGAATCAAAATGTCAGCAAGTGCTATTTGTGTATTCTTCGTTTATTATATTGTTTATGACATCTAGAATTTTTATATCCATCTATTATTTACTTCAATTTTATTAGGAATTTAAGGAAAATTTTTATCTTTAACACGTAAATGTAAAATTAAAGAAAATTTACAAAAAAAAATATAATTTTTAAAAAGTATTTATAGAGATACGTCTACTCAAAAAAAGATATTAAATAAAACTTGAGAAAATGTTAACTTAACAATTAATATCAGAAAAGAATAAAATAATATCGAGAAAAATTATACTTTTATTATGTTATTTCAAGAAAAATAGTAAAACAATCAATATTAATTTTACATAAAAAATTATCCCATATTAATTAGTATTTTTTTCCTTAGTGTACGCGTATACTTATTTATTTGGTTTACATATGTATTTTTAATGTTTCAAGTTATTTATTTGATAACACTAGTTTTTGTAATTTACGTAAGAATAATTTACTATTTTATATTAATGAAATTGGTGTTGAGAAGATTTGAATATTATCATGTTTACGTACAGTAAAATATTTTGTGTTATAATGGTTTTTGTATAATAAAATATATATAATTTGTATATATAGAACATTACATTGATTACAAGTTTACATAACAAAGAATACTTTCCCTTGTAAAAATTAAAATAAAGCAAGGAAGGTATGAAAAAATACAATATTAAAAATAAAATGATTTAGTTAAAATAATTTTTATTTAATTACACAATGTATGTTGCGCAAATACACACTTGTATTTTAGTATAATGTAACTTACATAAAATTTATTGAGTTAAAAGATTATAACATAATTTAAGAACATTTTTTCAAAGAGATATGAATATGTACTATTTTAGATTTTCAATATTTTTTACTGATATGTATTACTATAAGAAATAAATTGTACAAAGTAATATTGTACTTGTCAAAATTATTATATTAAATTTTACAAAAACGCATTAATATAACGTATATAATAATACACAATAAAAAATATAATAATAATTTATAATTTTAAAATAAATCTAAATTATTATAACATTAAATTTTTCTTGTTTAAATTAATTAATTATAATTATAGGTTATATTAATGAATATACAATAATTAAAGGCTTCACTAATGTTAAGATAAGATAATAGTGAAAGTTAATGTAAATTAAATAGTCAAATAGGGATCTTTCGTTTATTTGCAATAAAATTCTACATTATAAATATAAAAATGAAAAATTTCCATTACTAATTTTTATTCGTTTAATCAAAAAGATGTAAATGCATAATCAGAATTTTATGATACTTTCAAAAGGCAATTGTTTTACATTTTATAATAATTAAATAGTCGAAATATTTTAAATTACCGATCACATAATGAATTTAAATGTGCACTCACATATAATAAATATCTTAGCTAGTCATAGCAGTTTCATTATTTATGTCTGATAAGACAGCTTTGTTATGTTATAGATTGAGTCAGTAGTGTCACTTAATATTATTTATAAGCCTTTTTTTATAGACTCATTTCTCAACTTCAATGGTTATCTGTTTGCATTATTTTGTAAGAGCTAAAGTAAAAAAATTTTAGATTTTTTACGTCATTAGTTGTTTAAGGGCTATGATGTGAATAAATATCGATTTATATTATGTAACTATTATTGATATACTTTTCTAGGTTTTTTTTTTCTTTATATTTTTATAATTATTAGTAATGTTGAATATTTCGTTTACTGTTGATGGCTATTCTTTTACACTTTTGTAATCTTCTCTTACGTATGATAGGCTTTATTTTATATTTATTTGTTAATTTTAATAATAGTTTAATTATTTGGTATTATTTAATTTTATTCTATATTTTATTGGCATTTAAGTATAAACTTGTCTAATTGATTTTTTATATTTCAGTAGTAATGAACAATAATATTGGTACGGTAAAAAAAAAGTTTAAAGCTCTTAACTTTTCACGTTCTTGATAAATTTTTAATCTTTTTTATTAAAGACAT
This sequence comes from Platyscapa corneri, assembly GCA_018907185.1. Taxonomy (NCBI): domain Eukaryota; kingdom Metazoa; phylum Arthropoda; class Insecta; order Hymenoptera; family Agaonidae; genus Platyscapa; species Platyscapa corneri. The sequence continues at coordinate 556,750 of JACCHW010000085.1, forward strand.
AATAAACTCTAATTGTTGTTGTTTGTTAAAAATTCTTTTTATCCATGCTTTTTACGATAATTATCTAAAAGAAAATAATGTGAAAGATTTTCTCAATAACTTAATGTTGTCTTAATAACTGAAAGTTTAGATAAAAAATTACTTACACTAGAAATTTTTTTTAACTTTCTTTTGTTAATTCGACTTTAACAATACCGTTTCAACTAGTACGCTGAATGGCGTACTACGCTAATGAAACAGAACTTTATGTGGGGATTGATTATAAATGTGAAGGTTGATTTTTTAAAAGCTTATTAATTTATTTTAACTAATATTTTAATTATTAACAGTCTCTTATTAATGAATATTATAATTATATAGTAGATTTTTTTTAAAGAATAAACATTGAATATAAAATCTCACATTATGCATCGCAAACATTATTCTTCTATAAGTCTATATACAAAGCATCTCTTATTTTTCAAAAATGATACATAACAGTAACTTAAAACTTAAACAATGACTATAAGAATTATAAAATATTACATAAAAGTAGCTAAAAGCAATTAAAAAATATTTAAGAATATCAATGTTACAAAATTATAACTTAATTTTTTTTAAGGGATGTTCTTGAATATTATGTTATCTTTTTATATTTAAGAATTTAAATATAATATTAGAATTTCTTAATATAGTCACAAAATTCATAATATCTTATATATAGATGAATGGAAGAATATTCTTTTTAAAAATTGTTTTTTAAAAGATTTCACTAATTTTTGTAGAAAAAATTTATTAATTTTTATAAATGATTATTAAATTTGTATAATCTTACGTGTTATTAAGTATATCAAGACATTCAGGGAGATCAAATATGACGACAGACGTGTAGGTACTCGAAAATATATTTTCTTATTTTAAACCAGTTTAAAGTTAAGTATGTACGGTACGTTTTCAAATTGTTACATAAGTAAATGTAGTAGGCGTGTGGAGGCTATTTAAAAAATATTTAAGGATAAGAGCAGACATTTCTATTTGTAGTATGTTCTAAAAACACGAATTTTTCAATTTCAATATTTAAAAGAAAAAATATGTTTCTGGCATTGAGTGTTGAGTTGAAAAAAATTTCAGTCATACAATAATGATTATTATTGAATAAAAATTACAAATTTAATAAAAGAATGTAATAAGAAAAAATTTATATTCATCGTTTTTTATTGAAATAACATTTTTTGCAAATATTGTTTTGAAACATATGAAAATCCATTCATTATCAATTTTTTTATATTAGATTTAGATTAAAAGTTTTCTAATTCTAGTTAGATTCATATGTATATTAATGTTATTAAAATTAATATAGACAGTTAATATTTATATGAATTAATTTAATATACGTTTTAACTACTTTAATAACTTTTTAAATTATATATAAATTATTTTTGAAAAAACGTTATTTAGTAGTTCTAATATCAAAAATGAACACTGGGATTGAATGGAATATTTCATTTTCAATTTAGATTCGATTTAATCTTGTTATTGCATTTTTCTCATACATGAAATTATTATTTAATACTATATAATAATATAATATAATAATTGATATTACAAGATAAAGTAGAATGTATATAGCAGAAATATTTATTTTATATAATGTGTATTATATATTGATCTTTTAAGATGTTTATTATTATAATTATCTGGAATGAAAAAAAGTAAAATTTTTTAATTGAGTAAATTTGATTATGTTTCCTAATTTTATGTACATAATTTTTTTTATTGAAAAATTGAACTAATATGAAAAAAAATTATGTTTTGAGATAAAAGAGGATAGAAATAATTAAAAATATTAATTTTTCAATTAAAATTATTTTATGCTTTTTCTGTTTAAAAAATTTTTTTATTTCTCCTTTACATTTCATCATTATTATTTGATTTATATACAATTGATATAAAAATTTTTAAAAAAATTAAAAAAAAAATAATAAAAAATTTAATAATTATAAAACTAAATTCATTGTGTATAATTATGTTTTTGCATGCCATTATGAGCATCATGTTGTTTTTGAAACTTTATTTTCCGTTAACTACTTTTTATACTAGTTACTTTTTTCATTTATAACATATATATAAATTAAAAATAAAGTAAAAATAAGTTTGAACTTTACAATTCATACAGGAGATAGAATAATAGAAGGTGAAATGAATTTTCCTTATACTACTTAAAATATATTTTATACCTTTATATATAATAAATTAATTGAATAATTTTTTATAAGGATTGATTTTAATTTTCACTTCAATTAAATCAAATGAATAGATTACTGCAAAAAATACTTTTAATAATTATTAAGCTATAATTTTTAATTCAAAGAATGAATTTTTACGAAAGATTTGAACTATAAAAATTTTGAGAGTATAACAATATTTATCAATATGAGAAAATTTTATAATAAATTTAATTTAATTTTTTAATTAAAATTTTTTCTAGTCACATTGTATAAAATTCTTTAAAATATTTTAAGTAACAATCAAATAATGCAAGTTACACTAAACTATACATGAAAGTTGCGTATAATACCGTATTTCACAATAATAATAAAAATGTTTATCTATTTATAAAATTGAGATAATCTGTAAAAACTTAAACGTGAAGTAATATATCTATAAAATATATTAACTTAATAAACAATATAGGCTCCAATTATATATTTTTATTGGAAACCCATAACTATTTATTTGTTAAGATACAGTACAAAAATCATTTAAAAAAAATAACAATTGTGTGTAGAAAGTATTCGTTATTCTTTATTGTTATATTATTTTATTATTACTGGATATGTAACTTTGAACATATTTGACCTACAACTACTAACTTAAAACTATACTTAAAAACTATACTAACTACTAACTTAAAACCATAATGAAAATAAATTATGAAATAATATTTTTTATAAATTTATTGGAAAAAAAACTAACCTATTAAGATATAGTAAAGTATTAAAGATGTTTAATTTATTATCTTGGAATAATAAATCCATGTCTTACCAGATAATTATGTAAATATAAATTTAAATTAATTATGAAATATTAAATTGACTTGAATTTAATTTGAAATATTTAAAATAAATTTTAAATATAAAACTAAATATATATTTTCATGTTATTTTTTATAAATGCTAAGTAATAAGAATAAAGTAATAAAATTACATAATTCACTTTTTTGATAAAAAGTAGTAGTCAAAGTAGCTAAAATTAAAAAATTACCGTTTCAAAACATTAATTTAATAACACTTTTTTAATTTTTTTAATAACATGAAAAATTTTTTAATAATATGAAAAAGTTTAAATTTATAAGTTTGACCTATTAAATAATATACTTAATAATTTTATATTAAATACTTAATGAAGACTGCAGATTATTAAATACCAAACACAAATCCAGATTATCGAATGGCATTAATGTACAAACAAATGAGAGAAAAAGAAGATAGAATAAATAATGCATTTTTAAAAATAATTTGTTTGAACTGTTCATTGTACATTTGTAGTTAAAAAATAATTTTACGTCCTTTTTCAATTCTACATAACTTTTAGACAATTTGCTTTTTCTTAAAAATTTTCTTAAGAATGTAATAGAAGGTAATGTTGGTTTATTGATCATCAAATAGAAATTGTTTTATAACTTTGTATTACAGTGAATGTAGGTATTGGGGGGAATGTATTAGGGGTACTGGGAATATAAAATTATTTTTTCTTTTTTACTTTTTAAAAAGCGAGTATAAGTTATTAAATAAAATGAATGATGAAAAATCTTTATTTTCAATACAATAGATCAGATTTTTATTTAATTAGAAATTATTTATATATATTTCTAATCTAATTTTTTAAAATTTTTTTCTTTTGTTAAGAAGTGATCGAAAATCTTAAAAATTTGATTTGTAATTTATCAATTAATTGAAATATATATAACTTGTATTAAATATTATTTGTCTATATAAATATGTAAAAATAAAAATTTATCTTTTTCTAAATCAATATAAGAATACCATTTTGGCATTGATTTTACTTTTTTTTTTAAATAATAAAAAGTAGCTAGAGACTTAATTTTATTGAATTAAACTAGAAATAAATAATACCGTTAGCAAAAAATTATTATTTGTGTTTTAAATATCGTACATATTGATAATATTAAAAATATAAGATAAATATTATAAGATTTTTTTAAGAATTAAAATACAATATGCATCAATTTTTAATTACATAATGTCATATTTTAATACTAAAAAAAAATTCGAAAGAAAACATTTGTTTCTGTATTACAGACAGCCCTTTAATTTAAGAATGAGCCAACGCTAAATGGTCGATAATTCACTAGGAGCGGTTTCGCTTTACATAATTTTATGACAACGATTAGACATAGAAGGTTGCCACGTGAGGAATATCGGCCCTCATGTGATAAATTGACTCTAATAATCCAATTACCAACGGCAGACAACCCGAACGTAACAAAAATTATTGTTAAATATAGCTCTTCACGAAGCTTCGCTTATACTAGTCACCTCGCAATTTTTCGATATCTATGTATTAATAAATTTTTTATTTCATAACTTGTTTATATTTTATTTTATTATTTTTTGGTATTACTTACTTCTTTTTTAATATATATTTGTTGGATCGGATCGAATAATGTAATCTTTTTTTAATTACTAATTAAAAAACAAATAAACTATGTTTTATTCGTTTCATGTTGAATTGCATTTTCTAAAATAAATATTTTAAAATTATTATTTCACGTATATATTTATAATTATATTTTAATATTATTACTGTTATTATCATAATAATTATTATAAGAACTTTCATAATTTACTCTTTTAATAACTTTTATTAATTCCGTCGAGTTAAATAATTTATTATTTGTTTTGATTTTAAGTAAATTTACAAACAAAAAACATAATATTAACATGAAAAGAAAAATTTTATGTTGTCTTATCAAAAAAGTACCTTTATACTTATCTTCATCCAAATACATGAGAGTAAAGAATATTTTGTCTCTATGGAAAAAGGTTTCATTTTTTAAATGTTAAAGTAAAAATTTACTTCTGGTCATAAAATAAACACATGTTTATCTTTCTCGAATTTCAACAGACCATTATCCACATGCGCTCGCACCTGCGAGCATGCATATATGTACACAGGTATGCAAACATATATTTCCCTATATAATACTTTAACTGTTAAAAAAGTCAAATGCTCTTTTAATGTTGTCGATAAAAAAATAGTTGTCAATATTTTATTAAGTTACTTTAATGTAAACATAATACATTTAATGTTGTTTTTATATTGTACATTTCAAGAGTAATTTTTTTAATTTCAATAAATTAATTTTTTTTTTTAATTTATTTATAATGTAATTTTATCGATTTATAATATCAATTACTTTTTATATTCTTTTAATGTAATTTAAAATTTTGTCGATTCAATGAAAAACTTTAATAATTAATATCGAGAAAAGGGAATTTTTTTATCGTACGTATGGAAGAGGTTGATTTATTCTTATATACAAATATAAAAATTCTCTTAAATGGTTTAAAAATTCAGCCGTAGTTTTAATTAGTATCTTATACTGTACCATAAATTTGACTTCTGTTTATGCTTTTACTTATACATTATAAACTAATTTATGTATTTCAATATTTCGCAGTATTAGCATAAATTACATTTTTTACTTAAAAATATTCGTGCTAGCTATAATTCCAAAATTATAAAAAATGAATTTTAGGTTGAGCAAATTTTCAAATTTTATTTGAATATATGGTTTTGTAAGAAATATGTAAAATGACAAAATATAATTTTTAAACTATATAATTAATATTAATTTAAAATAAATTTTATATTAAAAAAGGACACGTTTCAAAATGATCAAGATGTGGGATTTTTATTTATCTTTAATTCCCTTTCAATAATTTGTGATGTAAGGTTATGTATTTGCATATATTTAAATATAGTTAAGTCTACAAAAAAAAAATACAAATTCGTTGATAATAACCAATCAATCTACAAATTAAGAGGTAAATTAAATATTACATTTCGTTTTGCAATTATTTATAAAGCATTTTTCGGTTTTTAAGATCGACATGAAAAAGTCAATCTTCAATTATTATACTTTATTTAATAATTAATTGATAAAAAAGATACGAAAAACTATAATAACAAATAAAATATTTTAATGAATCTCTCACTAGGATAATAAAGATAAAAACAATTAATTGACAAAATAGCATTTTAAAAAAAGCTTTATTCATCTTGCATTCATTTATTTTAGTAATTTTTATAAATATTATAAACGAACAAACACTATATTCTAACGATAGCACTATTATATTTAACATGTTGAAAAATTAAACTTTAGAAGCAGACTTTAAGAGCGTGAAGTTTCAAACTAGTTTTTATAACTCTATTTGAGTGCAACTGCGAGTTTTTTTATTTATTTTATTTTATTGTACACTTTTTTATTTCTATATAATAGATATGTGCAACATGAGTGATTATCATTTTTTTGTTATCGGTTTATGCGAAGATCAAAAACACTTACTGATTATTAAGTTTTCTACAGATAGAGTATTTTGTAAAAATTAATCAATACAATTATATGGTGAGCTAGATTTAATTGTAGTAGTTTATAAGCATTTCTTCTATTTCATAGAAATAATCATTACTTATATTGATTTAAATTGAAATTATATTTAATAAAGAATTTTCCCAAAACTAGAAAACGTATAATTATATTACCAAAATTAGGAAAGAACTATTCTCAATTGTAATTAAAAATAAGTAGTAATTCGATAAATAATTTAGAAATATTTATAGAATTTTAAGCAAAAATACTTTTCAAAAGAAATTATTTTAGGTATTTAAGACACTTTAGATATGTAAAACTGTCAAGAACTTTCATATACGCGTACTAAATGGTAAATTTATTGGCCATCATAAAAGTGTTTGAAAACAAGTCGAGTATGAAACTTTACTATATCATGAAATTTTTATTCTTCAAAAGAAATTATTTTTAATTTATATTCTTTTAAAACAATATATTTGTTACAGTATTCTTGCAATTAATATTTAAATTTTAAAAAAGTTGATGTACGTATTAAAATTTTTTTTACTTTAAATCTTATTAATGTAAATATAATAACATTCTATTTTATATTTTTTTATACAGAATTTTATATAAATTGAGGAACTTTTTTTAATATCCTTATATTAGGAATATAAGTTAAATAAGGCATATAATGTAAATTAAATTAATTAATATATTAATTAATTATAATTTCAATGTAAACATTTTTGCTCTGCAAAAAATATAAATAAAATATACATAAATAAAGATATATAAATGTTTTTTTAAATATCTATTTCTGTCAATCCGAAGAAAGAAAAAAAGTGAAACGGAAAACATGCACGTCGTCGCCTAATTAAATTTTCACCATGTATCTTGTTCTTTCTTAGTTGATTTGCTCTGTTAAAGTTGCTGCGGACTTCTCAACTTGATGACGTGAAAGGAGATGCGCCGCATCTTAAAATAATTTATTACGAAATCAGTGTGGTTACGCACTTCGTAATGTTTTTACCTATTTACTCATCTATTTTTACTCCTAATTATTTTCTATGCAATTAATTTTTTTAATATAATAACAGTCGTTCACATATTGGTGTATTTAATTTTTTAGTAGTCGACTAAATGCTTTTGGATAAATAAAACTCAATTAAATACATTAATTACATTGTATTAAATACTATAATCTATTTCATAAATAAATAGAAATAAACTTGTTGAACTCTAACAGTAATAAAAGAAATGCGAATTAAAGTAATAATTAAAAGATAACGTAGAAAAAGACTCAGGTACAATTTTTTTAATACATCATTTTAAGTATATAATAAAAGAATGTTTTAGAGTTTTCATATAAATAATAAGATTTTTTTATTCTGGAGCAATTTATATTTTTAATTTATTTATATAAACTTTTTTCTATGTTAAATAGCTTATATTGGATTTTAAAAATTTAATGATCAATAGAGATTATTATCTACGTAATCATCGATTTTAAAGCTATAATAGTAAATCAAACTTGTGCAACCTACTTGGAAACAATTATTCTAATCTGACACAGTTTTTGTAAAATTTTATTATCGCAAATGTTCAAATTTACTAGATACATTGTTAAAAAAAGTTAAGAAAAAATGATACTCTCATTGAAAGTTAAGTAATTATAATTAAAAATTTTCAATAATCAAATTTAATATTTCATTAAATAATAAGTTATATCTAACTAGGTTTTTAATACATATTCAGATAATCTATAAAAAAGAAAATAATATTTAAAAATGAATTTATTAGATTATTTTTTAAATTCATTTCTCAGGTACATGCTAGAATATTTGTCTCTGTATTATTTTCTTAATTTAATATATATAGTACATAAAATCGGGTATAAATAGTTACATTCATTTTCCTAATATAATTTTAGAAAATTTTTAGAGAAAATTATTTAAAATACGACAAAAAATAACAAGAAAGTGTTGATGATGGTTTAATGATTTTTTAAACTTAATGATCTATACTAAAGAAAATTAATAATTGAATGATCGTAAAAGTAAAAAAATCACATATAGAGAGATATACTAAAGGTATTTGTTAATATATATATATATTTAAGGGTTTAGTCTTTTAAGGGTTTGAAATGTATAATAAAATTTGTAGGTAAAGCTTTTTCTTAAAGTTAGGTATATTTATTCTTTGACAATATGTTTTAAGTATTATAAAGATTCTTTTTGGTAATTTCTTAAAGTATGTACGACCAAAAACTATGAAAATTAGTAAAATATTTAATATACTTCTGTGCCGTTTCTCGAGAAATCAAAATTTTAATTATAAATCAATCGTCACATTTTTAATGATTGAACTTTTAAAATATAAGATATTATTGAAAATTCAAATAAGATTCAAAATTAAAAAAAATATCAGTTTTCATGAAAATTAGCCATCAACATTTCTTCTACAAATATTTAAGTAAATAGATTTATAATTAATAAATCAAAGAAATAAATCAAGAAGTTGTTATAAAAATAAATATTATATTCGATATAAAAATATAATAATGTAAATGAATTAAAAATGCATTTAATTAAAATTAAGATGAATTAACAATACATTGAAATAGTTTAAAAATTTTTTAAAAGTATATTACTACTCATAAATACACTTATAAAAAATAATAAACGTATCATTAACATAAGTTCATTTAATAAAAATTACTTTTTTTGAAAATGATAAGAATTCATAATATAAAATTTAGTCTGAATCAGATGATGAACTTATAACTTTTTTATGAATAAGATTATACAACGTTATGCAAATTAAATAATTCAAAAATATTTAATAATAATAAACTTTAATTATCAATAAAAAACGCTATTTTGTAAAATGGTTCAGTTGTAAAATACATCGCACTAAGCACCCTACAATAATATAACCAATAAATGAATTGCAGTTTCGACCTACGTTACGATTTATGCCTACCACTTAATAAATTTTAAAAGATTTTTTCATTTGAACCTCGATTTTTATAACGTAAATTAATATAAAAATTCCTTTTTTTAATATAAAGCACATTACATTGTAAATACATTATATTTATAAAACCTAATACGGAATGTATGCGGCTTATATAATTAAATATACATGTAATTATAGCAACTTGAATATTTAAATAAGATCCTATTAGAATCTCATTATCGATAAATAAAAGTTAGAATTAATATAATTGAAGTTTTAGTCGATATCAATAATTATTTTAAAATATTTTACAGTCTAATGGTAAAAATACTGCTTCTTTTATATTTGGTAATTACTTGTGTAATATGTAAAAGAATATGTTTAAGCATTGCCATCGAATAATTGAACCCTGAAAATTAAATAGAAGGCATGATTCTATTTAATCATATGATTTATACCTATACTTCATTCATTAACAATTTTTATGTAATAACATTCAGCATATACTATCAGTTACATGTATAAATATGCTACAAATAAATGTTAAAGAGAGCACCAATAATATGTAAAAATAATTTCCATTAATTCATTGAAATAAATGATTTTATAAATATTCAATTATTGAACGTGTTAATTTTGAATAGGTAAGTTTTTAATATTAATTTATTTAGTTTAATATATTTATTTATATAAAATCTTTTTTAGATTATTTATTCATAAATAGAAAAAAAGAACATACCTTGAATTTTAATTTACAAAAATTATTAAAAAGGCGTAAGAAAAAAGTTAAAAAATATTTTTTTTTAAATATAAATTTAAAATAATATTATTGAGTTCGTCGTAGTATGTGAGTCGTCAAGTTTCATTGTACATTTATCGCTTTTATTTTTTGTAAGTAAATATCAATAGACAAATGATAGTGTAAAAAATAAGAAAGACAGATATAGAAAGTAAGTAAGCGAGATAAAATGGATAATCAAGGTGCAAATATCACGGCGTAATCGATGTCAAGGATATCTCACGGTAAGTTATGCTTTTTCTATCAACAATAAAATCAACTGGCCTAGATCCACCGAAACCGGTACCTGATTTTATCTAAAGCATAGCTTTACTTCTGCTCTATCCACTTTGTTTTTCTCTATTTTTCTTTCCTTGTCAAGCATACCTTTTTTGGTCAAATTCATGTACTTGCGATAATATCAAGAAATTAATATAATTAATTGTATTTTATCTCTTTATTGCCAATTAAAATTGATCAATTTTAGAAAAATTGTTAGTTTTTCATTCTCTTAAGCAAGGAGGAAAAACTTTGAGGTATCAAAGAAATTTGCTACGCTAAATATTCTTAACAGTTGTTCAGTAGTTAGATAAAAAAACTCTTTCACACATTTCTGACATTAAATTTACTTAAAATTAATTTTTGTTTATACTAGTTTTATGTGCATGTGCAAATGAATTTACATAGTTCGACTTGCTAATTATGATTGATAGGTTAATAAACATAAATATTCATAAAACAACGAATATATGAATACATAGTATGTATAACTTCAAAGTCTACAACTTTAAAGTTCACTATATAGTCAAAAAGCTTAAGCTAAATATTTATTTGAAAAAATAATTTATATTATAAAACCATAATCCAGAATAATTACGTACGAGGTTTACCTAAACTCACTCACACAGGAGATTAAATGTATTTTAAATTCAACGGATCTTAATTCTATTGTTTAAAAAAATATTCTTATTGATAATTATTTTTTATATATTATATAATAAACAAAATTAAACTCATGAGTTATTGTGGAATCTTCCATTACGTGTTTTACTCAAATATACGCTAAAGCAATTAACAAAAATTTTATTATACAAGAGGGTATAATAAGTACTGCTTACCTGTTACAATATACACAAAAAATTTTGTTTTAAAATTATTAATTTAGATATATTATATTTTTTTCGTCATAATTCACAAAGAAAGATCGGTAAATATCGTACATAAAGGTGTTCTATTTTATAAAATACTAATGAATTAAGAAAGTTCAATATTCCTTATTTATTTAAATTTATTTTTTAATAATCCTAAAATTTAGTTGGATTTAGTAGTTTATACATTTCTTGTATTTATTTATATTATTTTTATATTTTTTCTTATTTTTCAAAAATGGTAGAATTTATTTTTAGTCTATAAACATTAGTATAATGCTTAATAATTTCTAATATCGGGTAATTTTTAAAGGCGTTTAATAATGATTGTGTAGACATCTATTGGAAAACAAATTCATCTATTTATATTATAACTTAAGTTACGGATGTACAAAGTAGTAAAAATTCTATGTATTCTTAATTTGCAGTAAAAATTTTATTATTTAAGATTTTAAGCATTTATTATTTTTAAATATTTATAAATCATGAATAAATCATATATTAATTAAATAAAAACTTTATTTGCGTACAGATTTGGATTGTAATACAAACATATAATACAGTTGTTTATTACAGATAATTTTTGAATAATTATAGATAATATATCCCTTACTTACAAAGTATATCTTAATTGCTTATATCCAAAAAAGATAAAAGAAAATGTTAAACCAGGAAATACCCGACGAACCGTTTTGTCACGCTTTATTTTGAAAAAATATGCAAAAATATTAAATGAATCAATTAACAGATTTTTAGAAAATATTATGAATATTATCGATTCTATCTCTGCAATTCAGATTCAGATGGATCACTAGTTAATGATTCAAAGTAAACATAGAATTTTTAAAAAATTATCATTAAAATCATAATACATCTTTAGTTTTAATGTATAACAATAATATAGGGGGAAAATATATTAGACACGAGGTTTAATTTTTACAATGGTAACTAATGTTTAGAGTGAGAAAAGCTAAAAAATTCAATACAAAAAATATTGATTTTATGATCAAGCACACAGAATTCTAATTTCAATACGATAAATAAAAAGGCTAATTACAATTTAATAGTTATAATTCAAAGAGATTCTGGATTCAGGTTCGATGTTACACTCAAACGCAGGGGTGTTAAAGTCCATAATAAAGTATGAAATAAGCTCACAAAAATAGTATAAATATTGTTCTATAAACGTAGAACGTAAATGTTCCAGAAGAGCAATTTATATGGATACTGGCGCTCACTAATAATAAAAAATTTTATAGTGCATATAGATAAGTAAAAGATGTCAGTTTTAAATCATGTGGTATCATGATAAGTATATATTATATATTATTCTGAGTTATAATATATTTTCAAAATATTTACTATTAAATAAATTTTAGTCAGATATCTTCACAATAGAGAAGAACCAAACAGAAACAACGATAAAAAGATAAAAAACTCAGTTCAATCGCAAAATGCTATCAACTAAAGAAGTATAGTCAATCGTTGAGAAATTAAAAAGTTTTCTAATAATAAAGTCAGTAGTCGTTCGATTAATTGTTAAAAATCGAACATTAGAAATTGAGAATGAAACACGGATTGCACGAACAAAAAAGAACGAGCGACGTCATGAATAGATAACCGAGCGACGATGATAAATGGTACGTTTGTAATATGAAAAAATTACAAAAAATTTACAAAATTATTTTTTCATGTATAAATCATAGAATGAAAACGAGTTGTGTAAGAAAAACAATTCTATAGTTATTTGTGATCTTCACATCTAATAAAATTATGTTGACTGATATTGATATAAGTATGCAAAGATATTATTAAATACATTGTAATTTTTAATGAAATAAGTAAGCATTTTTTGGTATTTTAAATGTAAATTATATTTTTAGTTTTTTAAATTTTATTGTTACAGAAATATTAATTTATATAACTTGTAAACGTATTGAAATTCATTATTTCTGAGTATGTATCTATCATTACATATTATGCAATTTTTTATTCTTATCATAAAAAATTAAATATTTTATAGCTGTGTAAAAAATCAATTATCAAATGAAACTTCTTTTAACATTTATTTAATTTAAAAATAATTTTAACTACATTATTACTGTGTCATATACATAAGATAATATAAAATTTCAGATTGATTTTTATATAAGAATTACTGGAAGGTAAAAGTATGAAAGCATCAATGGTTTTGTGGAGAGGATTCGTCATAATAATCGAAACTTCCCAGGTTCGATTATTGGACAACTAAAATCGCGTGTTGCTTTTTTACAAGTTTCTCTATTTATAATAGTGATTATATATTTTATTTATAAATACTTAAAGTTATAAATAATCGGTGTATTTATAATATTGTTTTTAATTATAATAAATATATACATATTTCCTTGAATTTTCTCTTAGATTTCTGCCTAATAAATATTTTTTTTTTTTTTTTTTTAATAAAAACTGATATTATGAAATAAAATTGTATAGAATTTTAAAAATATGTTTATTTATAATGTCGATGTTAACTCTTTATTTACATAAATAATTAATAAAAATATTTATGATTTCCTCAAGATCTCTCAACTTACACATTATAATAGTAGAACAAAATTTTCGTGTATTTTATTGAATATGAAATACAAATTTTTAGTTATGTATACATATTGTATGCAAGTATATATATACATCAATGTTATCATTCGTATGTATAGAAAAATATTATTTTTATGATTCTCCTTGCAGGAATTTTTTATATATAAAGAGTTATTTAATAATATATATATATATATATATATATATATATATATATATATATAAGTTTCTTCTAAGTATTTATATTTTTAATTTTAGTGATAAATAAATAAATATTAAATTATGTATTGTTTTTAATTATGAGCTGAAAAAGTAATTAAAAGATTGACGAGCATGAATTTGCAGCTAGCGGAAGTTTGCTTAGTCAAGATAGGTAGTAATACGAGGAAGGGGAGAAGAGGATGGATTCGAATCCGAGCCTATTCGCATTTTATAGCAACGTGAGTAGGGGTAGCGGGAAGGTGGAGATAGACCTAAACGAATCTTGACACTTACAGTGTCCTGAAAAGGACGAGGGAATTTTGGGGCAGGTAGTGATGGGAGGAGAAAACGAGAGAAGGGGGGGGGAGGATTAACAACTCGTTCCTTTATTTGGCGAGTGAGTTCCAGGGAGGTTAGAGAAGCAACGCGAGAAATGTTCGAGTCTTTGAGAAGAACTGTTCCTTTGGGGGTCCGTTGGCCCCCCTTATACTCCTTGATCTCGCTATCTCCACCGGAGCAGGTTGAGCACCTATGCGCTAATGAAGTGACGACGAACACCACTGCATCAATACGGTAAATCTCCCCCTACTTTCGGGGTTAAGAGGGCAAAGAGTTCTTCAGATACCCTCAGGCGTTCATGAGCATCAGATGTATTCCTTCAAGCGTTGCTGGGACCATGAACGCATAAATTACGTCAGAGCGCATGTAATAAGTAACCTGTTCGGATCGACCGGTTCGATCGGCGCACATCAAAATTGTGCCTAGTGTATTTATTATCACAGTATGGGACTTTTTTAATATTTTATAATATTTTATAAATACTTTTAATATAAATTATACTATCACTAAAATTTGAAATATAAATACTTTAAAATATTATCATATACTTCTTAATAATTAAAAAATATATTGTAAGTGAAATCATAAAAAAATTATATTATTAGAAATATTTTAACATATTACGAATTTGTCATTGGTTTTGTAGAATATAAAAATAATTAAGAATAATAAAATTAAACTACTTTGTAATTTTCGATATTTTAACTCTTCTCTTTTAAAAATTTATTGAGATAAGTGTAAATTATATAAAAAATTTTAAATGTTGAATTAATTTTCTTGAAAATTTTATTTTTCTCAGATTATTAGCATTCTAAACTTATTACGAATTATTCAGTTTATTTCTCTATTCAATATACTCACGCGACAAGTGAAACGAAAGTAAACATACTAAATAATCTTTAACTATGAATTAAAATATTATTTCTTTTATAAATCATTGTATGTCCATTGTTTTCTAATTTATCAAAAAAGTCAGTTGATAATAATAAAAATACAAATTTAATTAAGAAATAAAATCTTTGAGTTACCTCTTAAGAGACATTTTATAAATTAGAGATATTTAGTTAAAATTTTCCATTTTGCATTAACATAATTTAATCGTTTTAAGGCAAGTACTATAATATATTATATGTAAACAAATAAAACAATTTTATTTATATATGTAGATTTAGCATATTTTGAAATCTTGTAATTAATGTTTATTTTTTAATATTAAAATCTATCCAAATTTTTTATTAAATAAATTATAAAAAATTTGTTTATTGTTAAAAATTGAATACTTTTTATTTTATCAATTCTTTTTGTTATTATGCTTAATATTAGTGTATGCAGAAATATTAGTATTTAGATAAGTTTATAAATTTGCTATCACGCAAATGATTTGAATTTGAATATCAGTTAAATTAATTACTTGTATATTTTTAATTAATACTAAGATTATAATTATAATGGTTATAAAAATAATACATATAATATAAATAATTATATTTTTAGTGCATAGAATTAATAATTAAGTATTAGATTTACCTGTGAACAACATTAGCAAGAAGGTCGTTGTGCCGCAATCTATAATCGACGTCAACTTTCTGATAATTAACTGTGAGAGTACCTGCACGTATACATCGTTCATATTCTTCAGCTGGATGTGCTCGAAATTCACGGGCGAATACTTCGAGGATCTTTTCGCCAACCCAACGCCCTTTTGTAAATGTCGTAAACGTAAAGTAGTAAGGATAAACCTTGCGTAAACCTGGAAGTATTGATTAGAACTCAGATTATCCATTTTAATCAGTGATTTAATAATTTCTTAAATTAAAAAAATTATTTATCGATATATTTTTATAAGAATAAGTTTTCTTTAGTACTTGTTTAAAAAATAAATATTTTCCCTTATTCTCTTTTTGGAATTAAATACAAATTTATTTTACATATTTTTATTTCTATCTCAAACACTTTCTATATTTATATTTAAAAGTATATATGTCTGTATAAAAAATTTAATACTAATTATTCATAAAGATTTATTTTCAAATTTTAATTTATTTTGATATAATATTGGAATTTATTAGTGATTTATTTTTCGTATTTCTTTACCTTGAAAACAAATATAAATACGTCAAGATATTATTGTATTGCTCTTAGAATTAAAAAAATTATTGCGAGTGAAACCAATAAAAAATAATATATTAGATATATTTTACAATATTAAGAATGTGAAGAAACATTTGTATAACTTTTAAATATGAAATTTTTCATGAATTAAGTTCAATTCTGAAGAATTAGAATCAATTCTGTTTATAAATTCAATAATGTAACAGTCATTCATATTAAATAAAATAACTGTTTGGTATAATTTTTTATTTTTAAACTAGAATACTTTTTGTAATAAAAATAATTTTAAATTATATAGAAAAATAATTCGAGTATTTAATAATAGTCAATGTACAAATGCGAAACACATAAAAATATCAATAGCGATAAATTAATACATATTTGTGAATTATTTTACTTAAGTGACTCTTACTTTATTTTTATAAATATTTCTTATTATTCCTGTATATTAAAATCCATTACACTTTTTAATATATAATAGATAGATATAAAGCTAGATAGTTTTTTTGTAATTGATTTAAAAAATTTAAGGATATCTTACGTTTCTATGTAAAAAACAAATGTAAATAAAAAAATAGTAAAAATTATAAGAATATATTTTATATATTATAAGAATATTAAAAAATATATATTATAAGAACAAAATTTTAAATTAATTTTAGAAGTATTAATATAAATAAGGGAAAATATTTTGAAAATAAACATTCTATATATTTTATATCCATAAAATATAATTATTATTATAATAATTATATATATATATATAAAATATCTTAAATATCTCAAAGTGCTTTAATTAATTTAGAGTTTAAATTTTTACAATGTATTTTAACAATGTTTATTCACAAAATATTAATAATAATAAGAACTTAAAAAAAATAAATATTTATCTCGATACACAAACTGGTTAAGAAAATGGAGGTTTATAAATCAAGATTGGCAGATGAAAAGTTTGATATTAAATTTGATAAATTTAATAATATGAAAACATTTTTTAATTTAGATATTAAAAACATTAAATATATTTATAAATGTATCAATTTATTTATTGTTCATTATTTAAAATTTGTTTAAAGTCAAATCTTCTACTTAGCTTACCTATTTTGATAATTGAACTATTTATATTTGCTATAAAAATAGGTGTATTTAAAGAAGAAATAAAATTATTGATCGTTAAATTTATCTTATGTTAGTACAAAAAATTAATATTCTCGTAATTAATAAAAATATTTTTTATTACAATAAAATTACAATTTTTAAATAAAACAATAAAAATTTACAATTCATAATTAATATAAAATCGTGCAGTCGACTAATTTATTCAGCATATTAAGTGAATTTTGTGATATAATTTTCCTTTTTAATTTTTTTCTAGTTTTTTTCTTTAAAGATCATTTTCATTATATAATTGTAGTTAGTTCTACACTACGTTCTTCTGTATAATAGCATTTTATCGTTTTACTTTTTTTTATCAACTTTGAAATGTTGGTTACTTCCCATCTTGTATACGTTACTTTCTTCGTTTTTTTTCGAATGTAGAGATTCTATGCGAGGTTATAGTGAGAAAAATGCCGACGCCTTGGCTATGCGAAAACTGTTGCTGTGAGTGTATGAACTACCCTACACGAGTGTTTTGAAAAGGAGATTAACATTGCTTAAAAGGGTTTGATGTATCGGAAGAGGTCGAGCATGTATTGCTTTACAACTCTCATAAAACCCATGGATTTGCGTGATAGGAGCAGTTACAAAAAGTTCTACGTTTTAGTAATGTAGTGCCTTGTCAAGTCTTGTCAAGTGCAAATCGCGAGGATATATAGGAGAAATAAATACTTAATATTCTATACAGAATATTAATATTTTTCAAATATTTTTATTTAATTCTTAAATATTTTTCTAATAATCAATAATCGCAAAAGTTTTCATTATATATTATTCTTATTAAGTTCCTACATTGCAGAAAAAGAGATATGATGTTACGAATAATAATAAACTTAGTTGTAGGAAAAGATGTAATATAAATTTTCCATAAATTAAAACACATAAAGCAAACTCATAGAAACACAATTATAAGTAAAAGAATAAATTTAGCGAATGAAAGATAAAAATAAATAGGTTGAATAATGACATATATTTCATTTAAATTTCTAGGTATGAAATTAATTTTTCATGACGCAATTTAGACTTTGTTTTTAACAAAACGTTTTTAACACATGATACAATTTAGACTATTTTTCAAAATAGTCAATATTTTATTTTTTGAATGATATGATGCATTATGATTATCTTATACGTATATTATGAAACAGGCGATTTTTTTAAATATAATCAATATTGTTCCATTTAAAAATACAAGAATTTTTGTAACATTATGTATGTTTCTTTTTATATAAATTTTTATCAATAATTTTAAATTCTTTAATGTGTGATTTTATAAAAATATTTTATAATTTTATTAAAAATTATTAAATTTTAATATTTAATATATATTATTAATGTGCTTTTCATAATCTCTTTATATCTGTATATTACCGCTGAGTAAATCTTAAAAAATTAACAGTGGGTCAATAATTTTAAAAGTATTAGTTTATTTCTAGTAAACCTATATTTTAATAGTTTGTGTAAGTAGCAATATAAGGAAAACTTTAATGTATGTATATAGTCGCGATTGATAATGATACTTCTATTAATAGTAAGCGCATATGTATCTGCAAAGCAACCGAGAAAAATTATATATACTTTAAGTAAACTTTTCAAGCTCTCGCACTGGACAAAATAAGACAAGAATAAAAGTGAAGAGGCACAAACTAAGAATAGATTGTGAGGAAGCTATATAAAAAATTCAAATTATCGACACGTGCAAACCTTTCATACATATATATATATATTGTAAATGTATAAGTACAAGTAAGGAGAATCCTAAGTACTACTACTAAGTACTAGTACTCAATATACGTGGATTCAGTTTTCATCGAAAAATTCTCTTCTTTTATTTGCGAAGAGTAGATATATAAATCTAGATTTGAATTCCAGAAAATAATAGTGGAGTAGTAATGCTAATAATAACAGAATAACAGAAAGATGATAATTACAAATATAAGCGAAAGTTATTAATTTACTTATCAATTATATCACTGATCTTTTTTATATAATAAATAATTAAAATAGTTTTTATAAAATAATATTAAAAAATGTTAAGATAAATAAAAACTTAAATTTTAGCGGTTATATTGGTTTTGTCATAAATTATTTTTGTAACTTATAATGATTATTAAATAAAATTTTATATAAATTGTGCGTAAATTAAATACATTATTTGAACTATAAAATTTAATACCCATACTTTCTGCTTCCAATAGAGAGTATTATTATATTAAATTAAGTTTTTGATAAAAATGATATTTTTCATATTTTTTTATTATATGTTTAATTCACCATGTTGAGAAACATATTACACATAAATTAATTATAAGATGTTATAAAGGCTTCATTAACAAGTTAATAGGATTTGATAAAAGTGTTTCATTGTATGTGTAAATTATTCAGCTAATGATGAAAGTAGCGATGTTCAGTTCTTACGATAAATGATTTTTCAATTAAGTTATTGGTGTTCAAGCATTTTTTCTGAAGTTCTCATATTATTATTTTATATTAATATTTTTTAACAACAATTTATAAATTGTTATTTAAAATTTTATACATATCATATCACTAAATTATATTCTATTATATAGTTACATTATTTATATCTGAATAGTGCGTACTTAAACACTTCACTTGTCGTTATTATTCTTTTTATAATTAACTTCTACTACCGTCTTTTTCTCTTATGTCACTTTCTAATGCTTGTTTACTTTCTCTCTTTCTCTACTCCAATGTATGTTATGTAGAATATTTATATCATTCTCTTCTCCTTTCAAGATACTCTCCTTCTTATTTGAATAATTTCCTATGTTACAATCCTTCATAGTGTATTTAATTATTTTTCCTCTTTATTGAACCATCTACACGACTTCTCTTCCTTAGACATTCAAAACTTATTCGCAGTTACTTTATTGCTCAATCTAATTCTTGCTAAAATCTCCATTCCTGATCTTCTTATATATTTTTGATTTTCGAAAATGCATTTTGTTTCTTTTAAACTTCATAAAATTAGGAATTTAATATCTCATACGTATCTATATTTTTCTAGGTTACTTATAAACTGATATTCCTATTCCCATTTATTGCATCTTTTTTTTTCTTACATTAATTCTATTCTCTATAATCAATATATATGTTATATAATATTAATAACAAAATCTGTTTTTACACTACGCTGGGTGAAGAAAAAATTCAAGGGTTCCTATTACTACATTAACCATGGCAAAACTTATAAACAGAAAGAGAGAGAGATAAAAAAATGGTAAAATTGTAATGCAGAGAATTGAGGAAAGATGGAGGGAATTGGTACTATCTAAGGGAAAAAATCATTGGAGACGAGGAATTGTGGTTATATATTGAAAAAAGAGAAAATGGTTTAAGAAAAATAAGGACAAAGTGAAAGATACGATTCGTACAGTCACGAAGATGACTTAAAAAAGTCTATGAAAGAGACAAATGAAATAGTAAGTATATTTCATAAGAAATTGAAAAATTTCAGTGATTCACTAGATAAAAAGTGGAAATTTAGTTAAATTAAAGATAATAAGTTAGAAAGAAGGAGGACAAAATGTAAGAGATAGAACATAAGGAAGAAGAAAAAACATGGAGTTAAGATAAACGTTTATAGGAAAAAAGGACGTATAGGCTGAATAAATAGTTTTAAAAGATCATGAAAAAATGTAGGCGGACCAGACAAAATTCAAAAGAAAAAAGCGAATAGAGATAAATGAAAGAGAAATAATAGACCATACAAGGTTCAAAGAAACAAGGGATTAGAATGAAAATAAAGAGAAAAAACAATTAGAAAGGAGGAGGATAACATGTGGGAGCATGAAGACAAAAACACAATAAAAAGAAGAAAATAACATGGGCATATAAATGAACTATAGTGTAAATTAATTATGCGATTAAAATATTGTTGTATGAGAGAGTACATAAGATTATATTAGACTTAAATAACAATATAATATTATATTTAAATAAATTTGAAATCTTATGTAATCTGGGTTAAATAGAACGACTATTATGTTATAACAATTTAAATATTGTTCAATAAATCCTATTACTACTACTATTCAACTACTATTACTACTACACTACGTTAGGTGTATTCCGATATTACGAATAAATATTACCGATAAAATATATTGAACATTTTTCTTTATTAAAATCATAAAATTTAATCTAAACATAAAATTTATATCTTATTACATTATTTATTTGTTTAATAAATATTAAAAATTTTTTTTCTAACAAATAAAAAAAGTTTCAATAATCAACAATTACCATGATTCCGCAAAAAATGTCATTTTTATTACATATTTCGAATCATGAAAAATTTTCTGAAATAAAATTTTAGAAAAGGTGACACGGGTATTACTCGAGCGAGATTTGTATTTGGATCTTTCATTTACATAATAAATATTTTTTTAACTAAATTAAAACTTCAACTAAATATGTTTTTGTTTTCAAATCCTAACACCTTAACGATACTGTGAAACTGACTTTTTAAACTAATTCGAATAAATTTTATATTATAATTTATGTTTAGATTGTAAAATATATGTAAAATATAGATCGAAAAATTACAACAAAAATCAAAATAGAAATCGAAACTGCCGTAGAAAAAATGAAAGAAAAGAAAGGTGAAGCGATATCGATAGGTAGATCGAAGATAAACCTAAAGTATATAATACAAAAAAAAGAGAAAATGAACACAGAAAGACATCCATTTTATCATTCTAATTTTACTGTATGTTAATTTTGGGGGTATTTTCACGAATCAACAAACATCACAATTAGCCATTTTTTAGTTAATCACATAATTTATTTTCTTTTCTTCCGTGTAATCATTTCTCCCTCTCACTTTCGCCTCTCTCTCTCTATCTCGGTTTTCCTTTTATTTAACTTTTTGTCTGTCGGATACCGAGCGTCATATAAAGTTTAATACGCATAAGCTACAGTGTAATACTAGCACATACTATTGTAAGAATCGGAGTATTTATCTAAAAGTACTATTTATTTTTAAAATAATATTGTATGATAATTACTAAAAGAATGCAAAAAATATTTTTATCATTTAATCTTACAATCTAATATTAACGTTATCATTATACAATAAAATATTATGAAATTAGTTTTTTGCACATATACTTGTTGGATTATTTATTATCTTGATTATTATTTAATATGCATAATTTAAAAATACTAACCATTTTCAACGTAGTAGCTCGTTTCATTATATCGCTCATCTGTAAAGCCTGGTCTCTTAGCTTTCAATGCTTTGGTTTCCAATTTTGCCTGTAAATAAAGTAAAAGAAATATATTGATTTCTATGCATATGTACATATTGAATAGTTAGTTTGAAAATTATTTGTAGTTTTTTAAGGCAATATGTATAATTTCTCTGCACACGTTTGAAAGTATAGTAGTGATAAATATTTTTTATACGTAGGGTTATAATATAGCATGCAAACAAGTATTTTATAAATGCATTCAAAATTCCTTAATAGAAAGATAATAAATGCTATTTTTTCGATAACAATATAAAGTAAAGTCACATAATAAATCGTAAGGTTTGCAAGGATATAGATTTTTAAAAAAGGATTACTGTTTTTAATATTTAATTTATTTCATTTTATTCTTATAATGATAGTATTGATATATTATCGTAAATTTTAGATATTAGTATAATTTAGGACAGCGAAAAAACAAACTTTCAATTAAATGAAGTAAATAAAAATTCAAATAATTAAACATAAAAATTCTAAATAAATATCTATTATATAGTCATATTCTCATTACATTTATTTATTTACGTATAATATTTATTATTTATGATATTTATTATTATTTATTATTATTCATAATATTTATTATAAATTACTACTACTACACTACTACAACTACTACTACTACTACTACTACTACTACTACTAATAATAATAATAATAATAAAAATAGTTAAAGAAAATTAAAACAATTTCTAAGAAGTAAATTAAAACAATATTGTAGAAAATCTCATATAATTCACAAATATTAAAAAAGTATTGAATCACATGCTAGTATGTTGATTTATTAATTAAAATCTTTCCAAGTGATTCCCAAGATAATACACATATATAGTTACATTAGTATAGAAGTACATATGGCTATTCTTTGTTTATTTCAAGAGGTACTTGTGGGAAGAAGATTGACCGATGGCACTGAACATATACGTGCGAAAAATCGAAGAACATCGAATCTCGTGTGTCGGCGTAAATGTATTGTCGAAATTCTTTCCGGATGAAACATCTACATCGCTATCTGTAGAGGTCACCCTTCGTGCAACGTCTTTTATCGCCGCTTTCTTAATTTTCATGTCCGTGAAGTCTGAACGGTAAACACACATACACATGTAATTCGCTCGTTGGGTCAAGCGGTTCTCGATACCCACTGGGTGCATTTAAGCCGTATTGTCTGGACCTCAGCGGGAGTCTGTGGCATATGGTACGAATAGAACAGATAAACATGTTCCCAGCGACAGATTCTCCGACAGGTCCAACGAGTATTGGTATGTTTAAAATAAAAGCTGATCAAAATATAAAGATTCAGATATAATTTTAAAGTGATATTATCGCAAAAATATAATATTTAAACAATTTATTTTATATTTTTTAGACAAGTAAAATTTTGTAGATCGAAATCAAACTCTTAATAATTTTAATTAATGATAATGTTGATTAATTGAAAAAAAATGAATTTAAACAGATAATAAATAAATTAAAGTTTTATACAAGTTTGTGTGAGATTTAAAATCATACTTTTTTTTAATTTTTATTCGCCCCTTTAATGTATTTTTTTATATAAAGTATTTAATCACGCTCATCCGAGAAAACGTTATAAATATGAGAATTAAGATAATTATATGAAATAAATTAATTTACAAAAAAGTTTAATTACATTAATTCAGTTGTATTTTTCTAATCGCAGAGTTCTCATTATTTTATTTTAATTTTATTATTATTATCTAAATTATTATTTGCAAAACAAACTGATAATATTTGAGAACTATACTACTTTCAATTAGTGAAAGCATTAAATAGTATTTATTGAATTCAATACAATGTTTTCTAAATATTCGCAATATTAAATTATTTTAAAATTAATTTCACACAACATTTATTCATAACTTTTCTAAATAAAAATATTTTACAATGAATACAATTCATTTAGTTATATTCAAAATCTAAATTATAATTAATGAATCAATTTTTTTTAATTCAATAGAAATATATTAGTTAGCACAAAAATATTAATAAAATTGATTTTAATTAGTCTTCTATTTCATTCAGTAGAAACTTTTTATTTACAAGTTATAAGCTATTACATACAGATTATACACATTTCATCATTTAAATAATTCTTATACCTTAATTCCATAATAACACAAAATTTCCAAAATATTATTTAAAATATTAAAAAAAAAAAACTATTTAAATTTATACATATTCACATGTATAATAAATATTATAAAATAGATGTATAGACTAAAATTAAATATATGAAATTGTTTTTAAGAAAATCATGAAATAATTATATTTATTTTTTATTTTAGAATAAAAGAAAATTAATATAAAATTTTATGATTCATCAATATAATATTAATCAAAACTTTTTGAAGCAAATGTTTTAAAAATATTAAAATAGTTGGAAAAATAAAATATTTAACTTTATTTTAATAATTAC
Source organism: Platyscapa corneri (assembly GCA_018907185.1). Taxonomy (NCBI): domain Eukaryota; kingdom Metazoa; phylum Arthropoda; class Insecta; order Hymenoptera; family Agaonidae; genus Platyscapa; species Platyscapa corneri. The sequence goes on from JACCHW010000085.1 coordinate 582,314, forward strand.
AATGTAATTCAAAAGTAATACAAATATTGTACTTATATGTTTCTACATTTAATGATTATATAAACATATTTGTGTATAACGTAGTGCAAGAATAGGTTTTTATAATGATTACTATAATATAAAGATAACTCAAATTAAGAAATTCATAATTATCAACAATTCTAACGAAAAAACATCCGTAATCATAAACGAATATTGTAAATTTAACTCCCAAACGACTAATTCTACATTCTTAGTTTGCTTTTAAAATGTGTATTATTAATAATAATCAATAGATACAATTAAATACTTTTGTGCATAAATTGACTTGTTAATAAAGTGATCGCCTTTAGATAAATTAATATATAAATAATTTAGTTCCACTAAAGATATAATAAATAAATATTATAATATTTTCATAAGTTACTTATTTCAGCATAATACACTCTACTGAAAGCAGAAGATGTGGATATTAAATTTTATGTTATTACAAGTAATGTATTTAATTTACATATAATTTATAAAAAATATTATACACATCATAATTAATGATTATTATAAGTTACAAAAAATTTGTAAAAATACCGATATATACGCTTAATTAAAAAATTTTGTTATGTTCTGAATTAAAAGTTTTGATATTTTTTAATTTTTAATCAAATTTGTTAATATAAATTATTTTGAAGATATATATATGTATATAAATCTTCTATATTTTATATAACTCATAATTAATAATACAAAAATATACTTGCATCACAGACTTATGATGATTAACTAAAAGTCGTTTTTCAGTTTTGTAGTTCTATATATTACTATTGAGTGATAAAAATTCATTTTGTGTGTAGTTACCTAACTTTAATCTGCAGATTTTTTAAAAAACTTTTGCTATTTTAATTGTTGGAAATACTCTAAATATACTATGTATCAATTTTAACAGGTCAAATAAAAACTTGGGAAGAATTGAGAAGTAGGTTGAAGGGGGAAACATTGGAAAATAAGAGAGATAGAAAGAGGAGTAAAAGCGAAGTTTAATGAGATCAAGAGTTTTGGAAAATTAAGAAAAGGGTTATAAGAAAAAACAAGAAGTGGAAGTAGTCAGATAGAGAAGATGGAGACAACTACACAGAAAAAAGAAAAGATTATAGAAAAATGCAAAATGAAATATGAAAAGATAAAGAAAGAAATTGTGATGCAGGGAAGATTAAGTCAGGAAAAGCATTCTAGACATTAATTTGAGAGAGCAAGAACAGAGAAAAGATAGACATCAAGATAAAAAAGAAGAATAGAGGAAACATTGTGAAGGGAGATATGTGTGAAGAAGATAACGAGAGATATAAAGAACGATGATGAAAAGAAGAGAAAAGGACCAAAGGGTAAAGAGAAAGAAGAAATAGAAGAGATGCAAAAAAGGTTTATAGAAGCTTAAACGTAATGTAAAAGCAAAAGAAGTTTAGAAGATGTGTAAATTTAGGGGAAAAACAGTGATAAATGGAATAGCCAAATTAATAAACAAAAAAGTCATAAAGCAAAAAATATCGAAAGGTGCACAAATGAGATAACAACCCCGATTTACAAATAAAGGAGATAAGGGACAAGTACTTATATACATATGCATATACATATACATATACATATACATATACATACACATATACATATATATATATATACGGATAATACTGAAAAAATAATGCAAATACATTAACAATACTAATAATACTAATAAAAAAAGAAATAGAAAGGAAATACTATTTTAAAGGTAAAAGTCTTTAGTATTTCAGAAAAATATTAAAAGTATAATATTCATAGAAGAATTATAAACTATTGGATATTTATTAAAAATGCTTGGAATAAATATTTTTAATATTTTTTTAATTATTTTAATTATAATAAATCGTTATTAAATCTATTTACTGAATTGAATTAGTTTGACAGATTATAAAAATTTAACTTGATTTTTAAAATCTCACACGTATTTATACATAAGAAATTTATTATAATTATCATCGTTGTCGTCGTCATCGCCACCATCATCAATATTATTATTATTATTATATTTCTTATGTACGAAAATAATACTTTATAAATATGGTATATTCTTGCAGTACCTACATCTGGAAGATTCAAGTTATCATAACTCTTTGATTTTTTTTCTCGGAACTGAATACGCTAGTCCCCTTTCCCCATTTGTACTATGATTTTTAATTCACTATAAATTTATTTTGATCATGTTTATAAAAATCTGAATTAAGGTAATAAGTAAAATTTTTTATAAAGAAAATACATAATAAATTTATATTATTTCTTTTGTCTCTTTACATATTCGATAATCAGATTTATATAGTGGGCATAAAAAATTTTTTTTTTTTTATAATATTGCTATAAAAAATTTATGTTTATCGTTATATGTGTGATTAGATATATATTTCAATAAAATTGTATTTTTTAAATGTATAAATAAATATTCTAATATTGAATCTTTTTATTATCACATCAGAAAATTGATAAAACAATTTGACAGTATTTTAGTTGTTAAACTTTACTTTTTATAAGACATCTACACGCTTCGTGAGGTGTATATTTAGTAACATTATCTTTAAAAATTAGAAAATAGTTTTTGTAGCAAAAAAGCTTTTAATAATTTAAAAATAATTGTATAAATTTTTTATTTATAACAAAGAAATTAAGTCTTAAATTTTAAACTGAGATAATTAACTCAAATCAATGTAGCTGTTATTACAATTTCATAAACATAGAAAAAGAAATATATGAATTTAATATCTTATAAAACACGTATTAAATAAAATATTTATATTGGATTACAAATCACAAATATTGTTAAGTTTGTTGAAACAAAATTACAAGAATTTTGTTTTCTTCTAAACTTATTAATATTTTTTATAGCATTTTAAAAGAAATATAAATTTTTCAATTATTATTTAGTTGATTCAGTAACTTTAAAATGTTATTAAAATTTCTGTAAAATATTATATTAATTTGGTGAAAAAATTTTATGAAGTCTTATGAAAAGTAAATGTATGAAACTGAACATTTCAGGACTAGGTATAAAATATTGGTGAATAATTTTACATTGATATATGTATAGTAAAAATTTCGTACAATTATATATTTTTTAGTTTTCGTATGTTCATTTATTCAATTTAATAATCAAAACATAATATAAGTTTGATTTTAATATTAATCAATACTCTCGAATAATTTTTATATTAATAAATTCAGTAATAAATATAGTTTAATAATATTGTACAATTTCTTATTAGAATTTATCATTTGCTATAAGGTACTCTGTGTACTTATTTTCTCATCTATTTTCTTCTTTAACATTATTAGTTTATAACTTAATATTTAAATTTATTTAATTTAAAATTTTGATATTTTAAATAATTGATATTGCTTTTTAATATTATATTGTCTTAGAATATCATAATTTTAGATAGCTTCGCTAATTAATTACTAAAATTAAATTTAAAATTTAAATACAAATATTTTATTGTTTTTCATTAACAGAAAAAAATATGTAACTTTCTAATTTAAACATATATATAATGCATTACATACATATTTTCCATGTATATATCACACATTTTACGTAGCTTACATTTTTTTATAGAAGTACCATTAAAATATAAATATTTATAAACCTTTATTAACTGTAATATGATACAATAAATGAAAAATCAAATTAAACAAACATACCGAAGAATTTTTGTATTTTATAAGTACGAGCAATTTAGTAGTTGATGCAATATCGTAAACAATAAAAAAAAATATAACAACGAAAAGTTTCGGTATGACAACTAAAATTCTATAAATTTCTTCTATATCAAATTAACTATCTACAATTTGGCATAGTAAAGAACTACGTAGAAGCTAACAATAGAGCAAGGAAGGACAGAAGAAAATCAAAGAGGGAATGAGAAATGCAACAGCAAGGCCAGAGTCTCGAAAAACGAGAGCACGAGACAGAACATCGTTAGGTACAGGAGATACAATAGACAATGCAACGTGAAAGATCAGCAAAGTATTCTCAATACGTTCACGCATACAGAATAGCATAAAAGCCGATAGATTGTAGGTCAAAATAAATACCAACGTGTATTCCAAAATCCTCTATGGTTAGATTAATTATATTAATTATATATATTTGAGTAATTCACCTATAATTTTTTCATTAAGCTATTTTATACATAATTGTTCAGATTATTCCTTTTTAAAAATTTTTATGATTAGTTTGTGTTTAATTTTTATAAATAAATAATATATACGAAAATAATATTTATGAGAAATATAATTTTTGAAAATATATATAATACTCAAACTTAAATATATAATGTATGTGATAGAAATCTTTTGAAAGCATCTATTATTATTATTAGTCAACATGTGTTACACACAAAAATGTATTATATGAAAATATTTTTTGGAGAAAAAGAATTAACATTATACTGCAAATAAATGTAAATTAATAAACTTTTTTCTGAATAAATTAAATACTTTTATTTTCATGTATTCATATTTCATTAGAAATTGAATGAATATTTTTATAATTCGAAATAATTTTTTAAGTCATTAGAAATTAAATAAAAAATTATCGTGCATCATATTCAATCCTTAAATTTCCAATTAATTTTAAAATTTCATGGTGGTATTTATATTTATCAATATTAGTCTACTCATATATGATATTTTTATTATTCGATAATGATACTCATTTTTGCATTTCTATAGATTTATATTAATCATCACAAAATATATTTTCTTATTAATTTTTCTCATATAAATTTATACTTGGATGTACGTAATACAAGCTGTTAACACACTTGTAATCGTTGAAATACAATTATATTGTATAACCGCAATGTTTGCTACAGTTTATAGATAATAGATCTTAAATTTTTCTATTGATTGGAAAACTTCAAATTAACACAAGCTATTCTAAATCATATAACTAAATTTTTCATATTATAATAATATTAATAATTATGACATACCTTTTTTAAATCTTTACTAGCGTCAGCATCTTCAACTTTCCTCTTTTCAACTATTTTCGAAGGTTGTGGCGGTACTGTTATAGTTGTCTCGCGCAATGGCTTTAAATCAACCTGAAACATAAACATTTAGATTTACGAATTAGTCAACGGTAAAATATTTGAGAGAAACCATGTATACAATTACAACGTTAAAATTGAATAGATACAAAGAAGATATGTTGAATATGTTATTAGTTAAACAAAATATATAAACATAATTGTTTTTTTAATTTATAAAAGAAATATAAAAACTATAAGACTTTTAATTACTACTTTAGTATAAAAGATGTTATTAAAAATAAACATTAATTTATAACAATATATAGCTTACTATTTCAAATTTGATACATCTTTTAATATTAATATATAATTATATTTTTTATTTAAGCATTTAAAATTTTAGAAATACTCTTTTTTTTCTTTATTATTATTTTCGTTTTTCTCTCTTTTTTAAAATAGAGTAATATACAGAAATTAAATTCTACATGCACAGTTGTAAATATTTCAAAGTCTGAGAATAAAAGAATTTGGACGTTCAATTCAGAAAACAGATTTTTTTCATTCAAACTTTATTCTGTTCTTTAATTATCAAAAAATATTATAGTTGAAAAGTATTTAAATTAAATTTTTATCGTAACTTAGAAAGATTAATTTTATTAATAGTAGCATATTTTAACATTGTAGATAAAAATATCTTCATTATTTTAGCTTATATTTTATTATTCTTGGATTAATTGTATGATATATTATTTTTGGAATATTTTAATTACAACATAACATTTACAACATAATTAATACGAAATTCATTCATTCATACATTTATTATAATAAAAATAATAAAAAGAAAGATAAAGTACTCAGATATTTTATAATTTAATTAATGTAAATATAGCATTACAAAAGATTACTAAATTATTATTGGATAAGGTTTATTTTTATAAAAATGTACATAATATTCATAGATTTATATTGATTTAATTTAATCAACATGAATATATTATGAAATCATATAAAAAATTATATGAATGATAAAAATGATGATAAAATCATATTTAAAAGATATACTGTTTGATAAATACGACACTCGTATCATTTCATCAGTGTAGAGTTATCTAAAACTAATTTATTTTCAAATACAATTAATAGATACATATACATTTTAACAAATATACGAAAATTTCAATTTATATATTTATATTGTATGGTTAAATGATATACTAAACAATTAATTAAATGTATTTCAGCATTTTAAAGAGTTAATTAATATATTTATTAATGAACAATTATGACAGAAATAAAAGAATTTATTATATATCGCATTTTAATAAATAACTATAACTATATATAATAAATATACATATAATATAATATAATATAACTATAATAAGTAAATAAAACTAGGCTTCTTCTAGAAATTATTTTATTACAGATATGTTGATCAGTTTTATAAAATTTCAGGTTTTGAAATTTTAAAATATAAGTAGTCTTTGACAGGTTTGTTATTATTTGGAAAAAATATTTAAAATCCTTGTATTATATCACTTTTAAGTAAATGATTGTTGAATCATAACTTCAATATATAATGTGAATGTAAGAAAGCAAATAAAGTGGGCCGAAAACAAAGATGTGCGGGTGGTACGTTATCGTCGAGGCTTGTGAGGGTCTCCCTGACAACGCCCTTGCCTGCATTGCAGTCTACCGGCCCTTCCGATCGTTCTCATTCAGCAATTTCATCTACTTTGCTTTAAAATTCTACTCGATCAAATGTAATCCCTGATCGTTTTATCCAGCTCAGGGGCATCGGCGTTATCACGCCAACTGATGAAAGAGATCTTAAATATATTTTTAGATACTTTGGGAAATAATATTCTGTTACACATAATTTAAATCATTTGCATATTCTTTGTCGATTTTGTATTTTTAAAAAATATTTCGAATTTTAAGTGAATCGTTAATTCCTTTCAAATAACATACTATTTACATATTGGTAAATTTTTTATGAATAAAAATAAACTGTAATGATTCGCTATTGTCTACCGTAAATAAACTTTAAATAAGCATGGAAAATGTAACTAAATTTTATTTAATAAGCTTTTGATAAAATATAAAAATACAAAAATTTATTTTTTAAAATTACTATTTTCATTATTCAAAATAATTATCAATCTCATTAATTCATATATGTTCAATTTGTATATATATTTATAATTTTTGGAATTTTTAATCACCATATTTTCCAGATATGTTCTTAAATGTCGTGTCAATGAGTAATTTATAAAAAACCATTATTAATTCATTTTCACAATATTTATAAATATGCTAAATATAAATACTGACATATACTGCATAAACGTTTTTATCGATACATATATTATATTATATTAGTACATAAAATTACTTTGCAAAAAGAAAAAAAACATCAAATTGTTTTACGATTTTATTACATTTACTTTAATAATAATAAAAATAAAATAAAATTAAAAATTATTTAACCAAATTAGAGTTATTTTAAAAAGATTCGTGTTCTTATACTAGAATTTAATCATATACAATATAAACTACAACAAATACAATCATTTTAAGGATTCTGATTTTAAAATTTTAGTTTGCAATAACTATAACAAACGAGAAAAATATGCAAAGCATACCATGCATGTATTCAACAATTAAATATAAACATATCATTCAGTATCTATAGTTATACATCTATAGTTTGGATAATCAATCTTATAGTAAGTTAAGCTATTTATTGTTTTTTTTTAGTTTGAGTGCTAATACCAATACAGAATTACAATTTAAAAAATTGAGAAATATAGTTATAATTTCATTTACATAAATTTAGAACATTTTTCTTTTCATATAAATTACTTTTGTGTGTATTAATTGAATAATAAATAATTATAATTTAATTTTATGGAACAAAGTTAATTTCTTAAGAAATCGATACATCAAATATATGCATAAAAAATTCTTGTACTTTGATGTTTTTAATGATAGCGATAAATGTAAACTTAAAACTAAGATACAAAGATTTTCCTTTTATAATTTCTACAGGTAATAATAATATTACAGATTATGTAATTTCTATTAAAATTATATATTTTACTTATAATATCATTAATGAGTTTTAACGAATATATCTCGTAATATTTAATCGACCCTATTATTTTATGAATATTTTATGTTAAGTTGTTTAATATTTTTTGAGTTCTTTATCAACAACTACAAAATTTTTAAGTTCTTGGTTTAAAAAAAGTAAATAAAAATCTTTACATAATTTAAATGATTAGCAAGAATTTAAAAATATGTTTAATACTTTCGTGTAAGTGATACGAAATTTTCTTTGAATATTTGAAAGTATTTATATGACGGACATGGGTATCGTCATGACATTAGTGCTGTGTGCATTTAAATCTCACATACACATGTAAAAAGTAATGATTAAGTCGTTCAATGTGTACATCAAAACTAAGCATACTACCTCGTCTAACAAATAAGAATGTGGAAAGGAACGTAATAATTGAATCGTTTGGCAAATAGCTCGTAATAGAAAATGAGCGTACACGTGTACCTTTTTTAAAAATTAAAAAGAGAACTTACACAAATATTGAAGTACATTTCTATCCATTAACCACTAGACTACAGGCTTCTACAGTTTGAAATATCAAAGCGATTATTAGACACAAAAAGTCAAGAACTGTTTTTGTTTGTAGTAAAAAAGATTAAATCTATATTTTACAAACTATCAATATAAAAAATATTATTACTTACTTGTCCATAATATTATTTTCCTATTTTTAAGCTAAACTCTTGATCTCTATTTCTGTCTTACTACTTGAAACCATATTGCTTAAATCTCGATTCATCCAAGAATTACTCGGTCTCACCAGTAATGTAAATTATACAGCTGTTTCTTTGATCAATCATTTACGATAACTTTTATTAAAAGGAGTTACCTTTCATATTTAAAATTCATTTTATTTCATGTTTAGTTCATTAGTTATTTTATTTAGATCCGTAACTATTGAACGATTTAATTATAATATTTACATTAATTCATCATTCGTTTACTAAAAAAATATTTACTGTTATAACTCAGAGTATTTGAAGCGGTAAAATTCAAAAATATATTTAAATGTTATGTAAAGATACTTTTAAAAGTATTGTATAAAAAATTTTCTGTATTATTCAAAACAACTACTATTTATAAATTAATATTAATTATGTTATTCATCATAATTTTACGTTAAAAAACATATATTAGGTCTTTTAATTAATATTTTAATTATTGCCCAAAGATAAAAAGTTGGAATACTACTTGATCTACATATCTATTACAGAGAAAGCAATAATAAAAATTAATTTATGAATTTTATTTTAAAAAAGGGGTTTACCATATATTAAGTTACTGTCAAATTTATAGTTTTGATATTACCTTAGAGTAAAAAAAATACACAAATGAAGCCGAATATATATTATTATATTTTATAATCATCGTAAAAATCTATTTTATGATAAAAAAAGTTTTTAAAGCGCTTTTTTTGAAAAGCTTGGTCTTTACTTTTTAAACATACATAATTTAATATATATGACTGAAAGAAACTTATAGTGAAATGGAAGTTGTGATTCAAAGCTTTAAAAAAATGAATCGCAGGTGGTGATAATAAAATAATAATATTTAGTAAATAAATTAAAGAATAAAGAAAAAAAATTAAGAATAGGAAAAGCGTACAAGCAAAAGGAATCAGGATTAAAAGGCAGAACAAATTAAAATGAATTAAGAGAGAAAATAGTTTATATAAATTGAAGTATTAAAATTGAGACAAAATAAAATTTTGGCGCAAACGCAAATGGAAGTAATAGTGTAAAAATCAAAATATTAGGGAGAGTGTAACAATAGTATTAGCAAGCTCGATTAAAGCATCAAACACGCATAGGTTCGAAAGTTTTAAAAGAGAAATACAGAATATATATATATATATATATATGTGAAATAAATAAATAAAAATAGAGATAAGAAACTGGATTTTTCTTTGAGGGAAATAGAAAAGGAACTATTAAAAAAATAGAATAAAAATTATCATAAAGTGGAAGGAATAATTTATATAAGGAAAGCCTCAAAAAATAGGTAGAAAATATTTTAGCTGAACTAGAGGCAATAGCAACAAAGAAAATATAAAACAAAAAAACTGACAGAAAAAAATAGAAACCTGGACACGGTTAAGAAAGAATAAGTAAATGGGGGAAATATAGAAAGATACAGAGGAAAACTAAATACCAAACAGAAAGAAACTAATAATAAAAAATAATAATAACATAATAAATACGAAAGGAAGGATATAAATGAAAAAGAGTTGTGATGAAAATGAAAAAGAGTTGATATGGATGACAAAGGCCAAAAATATAGAAAAAAAGAAAAAATGTAATATTCAAAGGAACAGAAGTAGATAGGAAGCCAAGGATAACGACGTGAAAAATTTAAAAAAAGGACTTTAAAAAAAGGATGGAGAAGACGAGGTAAAAATGAAATACAAGTACAAGTTAAATTTTTTAAAAAATAAGAGAAGAAAGACAAAAAGTAATAATAAGATTTAATAAAATAAAAATTACGGAAGGGAAGCTTGCGAAAGGATGACTATGATATGAGGAGATACACAAGTAGGATAGATTAAATCAGATAGGTAAGAGGAAGAAATAGTAAAGTGCGGCATGAAAAAGGAAAAAAAAGCAATAACCAAAAGGAGGAAAGAGTAGAAAAGAGGACAACAAACTTAGGTATAAGAAAATATCAAAAATAGCATTCACAGATGAGGAAGTCTTAAAGACGATAAATGCTCACGACAGGGACTTTATTCTAAACCACAAGGTAATAAACTTAATAGAAACATGGATTGAAGAAACATAAAAAGAACAGATAAAAGAAGAAATAAAATGGAGAGAAATATAGAGGAAATGTTCTTATTAAATCTCTTTATTAAATCTCTTTATTAAATCAAATATTTTATCAAAATAAATATAAAAACAACATGTATACAAATGGATTTTGAATATAAATTGTAATTTTGAAAGTATTCACTTACGATAGTTATACCGATAAAAATAGAAGTAAAAATAAAAATAAAAGGATAAAAATAAAGACTGAATTAAGCACAGTAATTCAGTGTAAAAGTAATTTAACATAATGGTGCTCAATTTCCATAGTTGCGTCTAATAAAAAGATGAAAAATTCATTTTCCATTTTTATTAATCTTAACTTACATAAAACATTATCTATTGATTAGATATAAGAATTTTTATTGTTCAAACCTGAAATAAATCGTAACAATCGAAATTTTGTGTTTGTATTTTTACAATAATGCATAAGTTATTATTTTAATAGATAAATTTAAAAGTAATCGGTCACTTTTTGTTTAATATACTTATATCTGTAGTTGTATGTTAAATAGAATGCCAATATAACTCAACAAATTTAGCAGCTAATATAATATAACGAGTTTTGACAACTGTAATGATCTCGCGACACTTGTCTACCTTTAGTAAACTATAAAAAGGGTGAAAAGAGCTATTCAAATTTATGGATAGAAGATAATACGGAGAATAATCTTCAAAGTGGTAATTAGATTGATTTTAATCAAATCAAAAAATGAAAAAAAATAAGGATCAAGGAACAGCAAATAGAGAAAAAGCTTATATACGTGGAATATGTAGAAAGAAAAAAAGCAGACAAAGATGGAAGAGTGCAAAGTAGAAATTTTGCATTGATGAAAGTACGAGAGTGGATGTTAGAGTGTAAAAATGCCAGCTCATCTATTTTTTAATAGTGTATTTCCATTTTGCTTGATTGTATGGTGGTATAATGAGCATCGGCATTAATAGTGTGATAAATTTGAATTTTTTAATATATGATAAATAATAAAATATAGTCTTGTTAATAATAGTAATAATAATAATTTGTATTTGAGAAATACAAACGTAAGTACTCATAAAACTAAACCACTTAATCTGTTCAAATTATATCATTATAGATTTCTGAAAAATGTATGTCACATACAAAGGATCGTGTATTTTATAACAATTCAATACAATTAAAAATTATTATTTTATTTAATGGTTGTGTTCCGCAAAAAAAAACTGTTTTCAATGGAAAATTTTCAATTTTTCAAGGTTCCATACATAATCATAATTTTAATATTATTTCATCATTTCCTAAAAAATTTTTTTTGAAAAATTATTGTGACAAAATTAAATAAAAATAATAAATGTAGAAAATGTAATCACTAACTTAAATTTTGAGATAAGTAAATTCTTTTTATGTTAATAAATTATTATGTTATCATTATGTTATTAAATTTCAAATATATTTTTATGATACAATGTAAACATCATTACGTAAAATGATATGAAACAATGTTCGACTGGGAACGCATTTCTGAATAAGTAAGCCATCTTTAAACTAATAATACCTTATACATATTGAAAAGGAAAGAGTATATGTTGCTTAAGTAGAAATTAAAAAATATACTCTTGTGTTGAGCAGATAGAACAAATATGTTAATTACCTCTTTAGCAGGTCCCTACATTTCTTTGTTTTAGTTACTCATTACCTATTAAAAATCATACACACATACATGTTTTATATATTTATCCTTATTTCTATCATTAACTAAAAACTGATAAATATTTCAGTAAATAAACACCAACAAATCAATGTTAATTTATAATTCGCCTAAAATAATTTAAGTTTATTTCATATAAAAATGAAAAAAATAAATAATATTTGTTTCTTACAATGTCACGAATTTAAAAAAATTAAATAATAATACAAAAGAAACAAGAGATATACTTTTGATATAAAAAAACTGTTAATATGATTAAATCAGATTCTATGCTTTCATTTTAAATCAAATTAAAAATTAGTAAAATAGATTTATTTCTGTATTTCTACATTTTTTTACAGTATTTCTATTATTTTTCAAAGTGACTTTCTTTAAATCAATTTTTATGTAATAGAGAGGAATAAAATTAAATTTTTTTCAACTTCTCATTTAAATAATATTTAAATGTAAAATAGAGATAATATACCGGCTTAAAAATTAAAAATTATATATTTAAATGTACTATATATTTTGTATTAATCTTTTACATACAATAAATAATATTAAGGATAATTTTTTATAAACAGGGTATTAGTTTAAAGTGTATTCACACTCATAGCACTATTATGAAAAAATTTCATGAAATATATGCAATAAAAATTTTGATGTATTTTTACTTAAAATATATAAATACATATCAATGATAACTTTATTTATATAAAAATTATTTTGATCTGAGTAAAAAGTCTGTTTAAATAAAAATATATTTTAAGAGTTCAAAATAAAAACATTTTATGTGTAAATAAAAATTGTATCAGCATAATCAACATATAACATTTTATCAAATTTTTAACGAGTAATTTACTCATATTATGTAAAATAATGTTCAACGATTGATGAAATTTAACTCTTACAAAGATATAAATGAAATAAAATAAAAAAGCTGATTCACATAATATGCTGGTTGAAAAATATGAACTGATTTAAATCATTACAAAGAGTAAAATCAGTTAAAAATATATTTTTTCAACTGTAAATTATGATTTTTAGAGTTATCCAATAATTTAAATTAACATGCATGAAAAGGTGCTGTTTCAATATTGTTTTAATAATAAATAAGTACAAAATTATTAAAAGACCACTGTGTAAAAACTTACACAGAATTTTAGTCACAAAAAAAAGAACCAATATTCTCTTTAAATATTTGAGGTCTCAAATGGGTAAGAACGGTGCTGTCATATATCATAACTCGTTAGGTAGACAAGTAATCACAGTATTTATACTCATTTATTTTGCATTTTCTAGTATAATGCGTTTAAAATTGTCTGCTTATTTTGATGTTTTTAATATATTTATCGAAATCTGTTATTACAGATCTACATTTATCATTTCTATTTTCTTCCTTATTAATATTTTACTCAAATATTTTCATTTTTTCCTAAAATCTTCCATAATCTATCTTTCCGTTGTGATGCATCCTTTTCCTAATATCAATGTTCCATAAATTTGTTGTATTCTATGTCTCTGTTATTTTCTTTAAATTTGTATCCAATGTATATAAATCACCAGATTCTTGTCATTTGTTTACTTTCCAGCTAAACTCGATCTTTTTTCTTTCATCTATTTTCTGAACTTCGTCATTTTCATTATTTTCACATTTCGTTCTAAATAGTTTATGAATATTTTTAACAATTCATATAATTCCATTTATTTTCACCAATATTACTATATCTATTTCCTTATTGTTAATCTTAAAATGTTATTCAATTTTATTGAATTATATATGTAATCGCACATATAACGATAAACATAAATTTTTTATAGTAATATTATAAAAAAAAAAAAATTTTTGTGCCCACTATATAAATCTGATTATCGAATATGTAAAGAGACAAAAGAAATAATATAAATTTATTATGTATTTTCTTTATAAAAAATTTTACTTATTACCTTAATTCAGATTTTTATAAACATGATCAAAATAAATTTATAGTGAATTAAAAATCATAGTACAAATGGGGAAAGGGGACTAGCGTATTCAGTTCCGAGAAAAAAAATCAAAGAGTTATGATAACTTGAATCTTCCAGATGTATGGTACTGCAAGAATATACCATATTTTATAAAGTATTATTTTCGTACATAAGAAATATAATAATAATAATAATATTGATGATGGTGGCGATGACGACGACAACGATGATAATTATAATAAATTTCTTATGTATAAATACGTGTGAGATTTTAAAAATCAAGTTAAATATTTATAATCTGTCAAACTAATTCAATTCAGTAAAATAGATTTAATAACGATTATTTATAATTAAAATAATTAAAAAATATTAAAAATATTTATTCCAAGCAATTTTTAATAAATATCCAATAGTTTATAATTCTTCTTATGAATATTATACTTTTAATATTTTTCTGAAATACATAAAGACTTTTACCTTTAAAAATATTATTCCTTTCTATTTCTTTTTTTTATTAGTATTATTAGTATTGTTAATGTATTTGCATTATTTTTTCAGTATTATCCGTATATATATATATATATGTATATGTGTATGTATATGTATATGTATATGTATATGTATATGCATATGTATATAAGTACTTTTCCCTTATCTCCTTTATTTTTAAATCGGGGTTGTTATCTCATTTTTGCACCTTTCGATATTTTTTTGCTTTATGATTTTGTTTATTAATTTGGCTATTCCATTTATCACTGTTTTTCCCCTAAATTTACACATCTTCTAAACTTCTTTTGCTTTTACATTACGTTTAAGCTTCTATAAACCTTTTTTGCATCTCTTCTATTTCTTCTTTCTCTTTACCCTTTGGTCCTTTTCTCTTCTTTTCATCATCGTTCTTTATATCTCTCGTTATCTTCTTCACACATATCTCCCTTCACAATGTTTCCTCTATTCTTCTTTTTTATCTTGATGTCTATCTTTTCTCTGTTCTTGCTCTCTCAAATTAATGTCTAGAATGCTTTTCCTGACTTAATCTTCCCTGCATCACAATTTCTTTCTTTATCTTTTCATATTTCATTTTGCATTTTTCTATAATCTTTTCTTTTTTCTGTGTAGTTGTCTCCATCTTCTCTATCGACTACTTCCACTTCTTGTTTTTTCTTATACCCTTTTCTTAATTTTCCAAAACTCTTGATCTCATTAAACTTCGCTTTTACTCCTCTTTCTATCTCTCTTATTTTCCAATGTTTCCCCCTTCAACCTACTTCTCAATTCTTCCCAAGTTTTTATTTGACCTGTTAAAATTGATACATAGTATATTTAGAGTATTTCCAACAATTAAAATAGCAAAAGTTTTTTATAAAATCTGCAAATTAAAGTTAGGTAACTTTAATATGTTTTGTATTATTGCAATACTATTGTTTTGTATTGTATTGCTTCAAATTTAAGTTTTTTTATTCGTTGTAATTACTTTCTAATTTATGTTCAATGAAGTAATAGTAGAAAAATTAAATAAACAATGCAGGTTATTTATACTAAAATTATATAGAATATAATAGTTTGATGCTGTTTACTTATTATTATCGGTACTAAATTAGTACTAAAACTAAATAAATTTTTTTTTTTTATTATAAAATAAAAGTTTTGCAATAAAAAGTTATAGAAATTATCAATTATTAAATGAAACATTTTTTCTTAAATTAATGTATAAATAATTTTATTACGATTCCTTTATTATTAATGAAAAGTTTAAAATCTTTCGAACTTATAAATATTATCAATTATTACTTAGCCCTCAGAAGTTAAATTTAAACCAAAGCCAAGTGCAGAAATCCGACGTTAACGACTCATTAAGCTGAAGTTGTGAAAGATTACTTTCATTTGAAATAGCTTAAACACTGATTCAGTAAATCTTAATTCAGATTTAGATCTAATTTCATACTAAGAAACATATTACCTGTATTATTTATTTTATTTATTATAACATATGTAAATTAGTAATATGTAAAGGATCTTATTTTTAATTAATTTTATTTATGATCGCCTCACTGTTTATAATTGTAATTTGCGAATTCGATAATAGTTAGAGGTAAAATATAAAGGAATGTATTTAATTATTAAATATAAAGGAATTTATTTAAATAACATTTGTCAAGTAATAATGTAAAATTATTATTTACCATTTCACTTAGACTTTTTATAATTTAAAAAGAATGCTTAGGTATTTATATTTAAATAAGAAAAAAATATAAAATATTAGAGTCATCTTTAATTTAATAAAATTATGAAAGTAATAATACAATAAATTAAAGTAATTTTTTAAACAATAACTAAGTTTAACCTATACTTAGATCACATTGTTTAAAAGAAAATTGATATTTTTTATACGTTTTGTAGGAGTTTTCAATTTTTAGTTAAGATTTCCCGATTGGCTAATCTTTTAAGTCATAAAAATACAAATATTAAAAAAAAGATTAAAATAAAAACTTTAAATTGAACTTCTAAATCAAACGAATCTCAATCAATCAAGAATTTTTGTTTTTACGTACGAGTTTTTACGTTTGATTAAACTCAAATTAAAATTAAAAATCGACTTTTTTAAAAATTAAAATATCCATTATTCCATCTATTAATCCATTTTAGAATCACTTTTTTAATAATAGATGGGATAATGGTCATAATCTTATGCTACACAAAATTTGTTTATTTATTCTGTCAAGTTATTGTTTTGACGACAAAATGTTATTAAAATAAATAGTGTATATATATATATATATTTAGACAAAAAGTGAATTCGAAAATTGAAAAAATTTTTTGAGCATAACTTTAAGACTTAGTCATAAAATTATCAATGGTAATTTGCAAATATCGCTACATTATTCGTTCATACCTAATCTGTACATTATCTTAATGAAACATTATGTTTATTGCATTAATTCAATTTATAATTTGGTTTGGATGCAATTAAATTTCTATGAAAATAGTTTATTCTTCGGAAGTTATTCTAAATAAATAGACCATGGATTAAAAATATCGTATTATACAATTATGTATTATTTATTAATTGATATAAGATTAAAAATTGGATGATATAAATTCAAAATGGTTTCTTAAAAATAGAAAAACCCTGTGCACAACGCGTACATTAATACCTAAAAAATAAAAATAAATAAAAATGTCTTATATTAATGCTCGAACCACAATTTTATATTTTAAACGACTTCTCACACATTTAATTGGACAGAAAACTATTTTTCTGAATATTTCCAAAACAATGTTTATAATTAGATTTACGGTTATGTTACTTTATATAATAGTATTAAAATGCAGTAATGATATAATTATCATAAAAAAGTATAAAAATTCTAAAGGTTTTTGAAAATTATTGCTACTATTATTTGTTCTTTTAAATTTAAATATAAATAAAAATTTATAATCTATATATTTTAAAATTATTTCTCAAAATTACTAACTGTATGTATAAAAAAAATGATTACCTATTGCATATAACACAAAAATATAAGAATTAATAGTGATAAAATAAAAATGAAAATGTATTAATTAAATATTAATTTTAAAAAAAGCTAAATACCGATTTTTTAATCAATTTAATTAATTTTCATTTAAAATAAATAATAAGTAAATAAATTATACCAAATACTAAATTATATAACTATTAATTCTCATTACTTCTCATTGTATTAATTTATTAAAATATTAATTTTCATTAAATACTCATTTTTCTAATGAGAAACAAACATCCTTAATTATTACCTTGAAGAAGATATTTTTTATTTTTATTTATCAACTAAATGATATTAACGTTTGTAATTAATAATTGATTGAGGGAACTAATTTGTTCTTAATATATATCATATAATAAGAATATTAATTGCTAATTTATGATTACTTTATCTATAAACTAGCATGAAACGTTTTTTAAAGTATTAACAAATTAAGCCTCAAATAAATATGTGCGAAATGTAAATATAATACAGAAGTAGGTTACAAAATACAATTGATTCTGAGTAGTAAAAATCATTCGCGAAGGAAAATTAATCAGAATTAAATATTTAAAAAATTTTTGCATAACACTGTATTGTAAGTATGATTTTTTATGTATTTTTAAGTTAAAACAAATTTAAAAAATATATACTTGCTATTATTAATTAATTAGTTTTATATGATATTAGTTTGAATATTTAACAGAAATCTGAATTAAGTAGAATTCTCTCGTAAAATAAATTTATATTATTTTATTCTATGCAAAATTATAGACAAAAATTGTTAACGTACAATCAAATTATCTTACGTCATATTTTCTCCAAATTTAATTGAAAAATTGCCACTGATATGAAAAACAACATAACAGTAAAATTATCATTACGTAGATACTTACGTGTGGAACTTTGTGAAAGTTAGTATTATCTTGCCAACTTCTTGAAGAAATGCACATTGGGTTTGATTTGCTTCGATATTACAGCAATCTTATGGACACAAGAACACGCGCTTCTTGGCTAATTACAGTAAGTAATCCAACAAGTTTACATACATGTTCGTCTTCTCATACATACAACAAGAAAACTTTCCAATTTTGGAAAACTCGCTATATACGTGTAACATGTCTGATTGGAATTAGCTTGACCCAATTCTTATCGATGATTTAGTACTTTAATTACTTTGCCGTGATATGTCCGAACATGAAGTAATCAGTGTAAGAATATAAGGATCTAACAAACGAAGTTAAAAAACAGAGAATATTGATGTTTCGCCTAGTTATAGCCAGACTTACTGGTTCAATGCTCATAGAGAATTGGCTGTACATGAATCTCATATGTCGTAATGGAGTTTTTTTCATTTTCATATTATTGTTATTATATAGTTTTCCGTTTTTTGAGGACATATAATTCACCAAATAGAAGATTATAGTGAGTATGGTTGAAAAATAATTTATGGCGATAAATCTAAAGATTTTGTTAACGACGGAGGGATAGAATAAAAAAGTAACTTTCAATTTTTACAACTATATTATTGATGAAATTATTTATAGCATGCTAGCAAAATAATATGTTTCGATAATTATAGCCTTTTTAAAAAGTTTTAATTTATATTATATTAACAAATTAACTAAACATTGCTAATTATTAACTATACGTAAATATTTCATAATGTTTAGAAAAGCTATTTTTCTTTTATTTAAAAAAATACCATTTATAATTGGATGATAATAATACAATTTCCTCGAATGCTTGTGAACCGATCTTACTTACTCCATTTAATATTCAACTACGTAAGTCCATTATACACATTTGTGTTTGCAATTACTATGCAATCAGAAAGAGAATTTCTCTGTATTTCTCAATATTCTCTATATTATTAAATCATTATGTATAGAAATATATGCTTAATGAAATATTAAGATGATATGAAAGATATAAAAATAAAATACAGACTTTTATATTTTTATTTTCATTATAAATTCATTATTAATAATTTGATAAACTATACTTCAAAGTAAATACATCAAATAAGAAAAATACGCCTGCACTTACATGAATTTCATTTTCTTAAAAGCATTATTTCACAAAATTTTTAATAGAAATTTTTGAATATAATAAATTTCAATAAGTGCTTCAAAAATAATTGAACATGTTATATATATATATATATATATTTTAAATAAGTCATCATGTTTTCGATTTGTATGAAAATTCTTAAATTTATTTTTATTAGCATGCCATTCTTATGTATAATTTATTTTTTGATTTTCATATCAAATTGTTGTTAAGTACTTAATTTTTTAAGTTATATTGAGTATTCGTTTTTTTCCTTTTTATTCAGATAATTAGATTATCAAATATCAAAACATTTTCAATCTAAATATACTATATAATTAGACTATATAATTAGATTCTTTTCATTTATGCGTTTGTATGTACTATTATGTACACATAAATAAAAATACAAGAAAAATGTGGTATATACAACAGGTAAGTATCGTTAACAAATTAAATTTGGATCATTAAGTGAATGTTATAATTTTATTAATGTTATAATCTTTAATTGTAGAAAAATTTATGTCTGTTATTTAATTAGTAAATTTAAGTATTTTATTATATACATTTTAAAATACAAATAAAAAATATATGTATTGTAATACTGCATCGAAAATAAATATATGCATATATCAACTTACCTGTGGCAAATATTATACTTTTCTTACAGATAATATTGTATTAAATTTATTCAGTATAAAACTATGATTTATAATTTTTTCAAAACTATATTATAATGTAGATGATAATCATTTTACAGCATTAAGAATCTCATTGAATTAATATTTAATAAAATCAAAGTTTGCAATATCCATTTATTTAAAATTCTGTAATTATCAAACATTATTTGTAAATAAAAATCATATACACTTTATCAGTATATTTAGTATATTTAGTAGAGACAGTATTTGAGTATTTTCATTTAATAGAAATAAATTTAATACAAAATAGATATTATTAGTACTAAATACACTATAAAAATCTAATTATTATTTTCTAGGATTAATTAATAAAACTAATTAATATTGTAGACTATATAATAATTTAGGATAATAATATCAAAATTAATAATGTAATATTACAAAATATATGTACATATAACATAATGACAATAAAATACCAGCTTATAAGAAAAAACGGATCAATTTCGTTGATTTTAAAAATCACGCATTGAAACAAAAGATGTGCATGGAACGAATCGAATTATGCGGTGTTTGTTACGCTTGTTAATGCTATATTCATTGTATGACTTGTATTGTCAGGGTTATCACGCGTTTTGTTTGGCCAGCGGCCAAAAATAAGTTGCGCGCAAAGACTGCATGTTGCACGATCAGGCCCACGACTTTGACTAGAGCATAGACCTCTATCCCTTAATCCTTTTTTTTGGCCGACGCAATAAACCGTAAAGAAAGTTGTAATCGATTTTATACTTTTTTATTACACACACAAACATATATATGCACATACATATGAATTAATTTATATTCAAATATAAGCAGCTCATTTTCATACCAATATTCTATCATTAATATTGTCCAATTGTTGATTTTATTTTTTCTTGAATAAACATAATCGCATTATTGTTATTTGTCATAAAAACATCTAAAATATAATTAACGTAAAAATTTTAAGTATTGTATTTTACGAGAGAATTCTACTTAATTTAGATTTCTATTAAATATACAAACTAATTAATTAATAATAGCAAGTATATATTTTTTAATTAAGTATATATTTGTTTTCACTCAATGATATATATAAAAAATCACACTTACAATATAGTGTTATGCAAACATTTTTAAAAATGTATATATTATGTAAAAGAATGCTACATGTTAAAATTAATACAAGATTTTAATTAGAAATTTAAAAGATTTATTATTAATATCTCTATTATAAAAATACGTTAAAATATTTTCTAGAATTTGTATTAAATAAAAAATAACTAAACTGTTAAAACAAATTTATGTAAAGTATTTTATTTACCATATTTTTATATTTCCTGTTTATTTCGGTGTAAAATATCCGTATTTTTAAACTAATCTCGGATAATTCCAACATAATATTACTGTTATGCAGTTAAATAGCAGAAACATTTTATTTTTTATTATAAGTTACAATCTCATTAATTAAATATTGAAGAATAGGAGTATTTTGTTCTATAAAATTTAACATTAGAAAAATTTAAACAGAGTTTGTATTTATAATACATTTTTATTTTTCATGTAATTCTGTATGCTAATTATTTATTGATTATTATTTTTTATTTTTTATCAAATCAGTACCTAATCGGATTTTGTTTTTCTTTGTTTAAAAAATTAAAATTTATATTCCGCTAACAATGTGATAAAATTTAATTAAAATCGGGATGGAAAAAGTTTTCTATTAAAATAAATCACAAGTATTGTAAGGATATTGTAGGTTCTTTAACAATTGTCTACCTTGAAATTCGTGTCTAGTACTTGTAGATTAACAGAGCTTCTCAATAACTAATTCGAAATTTATATAAATCGTTTATTTTCAGAAATGTTTAATTGTTTATCCAACTTGAAAAATGAATTTAAATTATATCTTAACTCAGAGAAATCTTATCTTATAGTTATTATTAAAACTTTATACTTTAATTTATAAAATACATAATATCAAATTTCGACATGACCTAAATTATCTTTTATAAGAATAATTATATAAAAACATATATTACTTAAATGAGTATCATTAAATTCAAAGGTAAATAAAAATATGCTAAAGTGTTTGATAATTTACAAAGGTTTACTTAATTTAAAGTTAAGAAAAGTATTTTTAATATTCGAATCAGGCCATAGTTTTTAGTTGTAGCAATTAAAATTTTTAATCATACTCAAAAGTTATATAAAAACATTTATTTCTAGTGTAATTTTATAATATTTATGATATATTTTATATCCATAATATTTTTTAAAATAAATTTTTATATGAATGAAACTATGAGCAAAATCGTATAAAAAAAAAAAAAGTTTATAATAAATTACCTTGAAAAATTAATCAGATTATATTTATTTATAATAACTGAATAGTAATTGAAAATCAATAATGGATCAATAAGTAAATGAGAATACGAAAAACATATGGTATACGACATTACAACAATTAAAAATAAAACATAAAACCGTCCGTTTTCACTGTAAGTATACTTTTCCACTTAATTCGCTTATACATTTATTAGATTTTATTCCTTAAATTATCATATATTTTCTTTTAAATCATATTAAAGAATAATAATTTTGTAGATAAAAATCAATCATTTTATTATAATTAAAATACATATTTGTTTATTCCATAATTTGAGATTCTAATACAGACTAATAAAGTATACGTATTAAAGGCTATTTTTGTTTATATTAAAATGCCACTGGTTTTACAAAACTTAAAATGTTAATACTGTATAATCCGTTATGTTACAAATCTGAAATATATAAAATATAAAATAAAACATACAATAATAAATATATATTAATAATCATAAATGTTTTTTAATACATATCCTAGTAACATAATAATGAATTGAAAAACTATTATAATTGTTTAATTATTAACAGAATGTTTTAAAATTAGATAAAAATACAAGTAAAATCCTTTATGTCATTTAAAATTTTTTTACTTACTTATTACATTATTTATGTATATGATTTAATTTCTAATTTCTTCTTTAATATTATTAATTAAGTATAAACCTTAATAAATTGTTTTTTTTATTATGTAAATTTTCTTGAACATCTTGAAATTTCACCTTCCAAGTGTATATATACACATAATAAATTCGCACCATAACTTACTAATCATTTATGATTATTTATACGCTTAATAAATTTACATAAATATCACTCAAAATCATAATCATAATAATTATTTTCATATTATTCCAAAAGTTAGTAATCTTTTTTTTAAATCTACATAAAATATTATGTTTATTTTATAATAACATTGAGCTATTGTTAGTTGTTTAAAATTGTTTTAAGATATATGTACAAAAGTTGAATTACTGTAATTTAAATTTAAACGAAAATAATTTATTGGCAATTCATTTAATTTTTCATTCAATTAATTTTAAGTGCTGGTACTATTTATTTTTAAATCATTTAGATTTAATACAATATACTGATTAAAATTTTAATTGTTTATAGTTTGTATGAAGATGAATACCGTAAATTACCTTACGAGGTTCTGGCGCATAGATTCCCGGTAGAGGAGCAAGCAAGTGCAGTGCTGGATTCGGAATACCAGAGGCTGGATGCCCTGGTGGTATGGACAGTGGCACCAGTTTTAGGCCCCATGGCAGGTACCACGGAGTTGTATGGTGCATTCTTGCAGTAGTCTCTCTCTCTCTTCTCTTCACTCACAATCCAAATGAATTCTTCAACTTTTTCAAATTTTATTTTTCACTCTCTAACGTACAAATCACTATATGTCAACACTCGTAAACCCGTTTAATCGTGTTACTTTGTTAAGTTTCTCTTAGACTTTGGGAGTTGTTTTTATACGTGATTTAAGTTCACACACAAATGAAAAAAGAATGAAAGAAAAAAAAAGTAGAAAGATTTAGCAACGAGTTTTCTGGCGTAATAAATTTTTTCCTTACATCCGCGTAAGGTTTCACGCGTTAACAAATATAAGATACAAATACAGTGAGAAAAACAAGAGACGAAGAGAATAAAACACGAAAAAGTCAAAGTAGTTAGAATCTTCTCATCTCCATCTTTGTGCTATAATAATCATAGTTTTAACACTGTTGACGCTCATTTTTACAACGCACTCACCGCGGAGGGAAGCAAATAACAAGCTGCAAGTTCTTATCGCACCTTATTTGAAGATGCTTGTATGCGGTTTTAAATACTTGTGCATGCGCACAACAACAATAACGACATTGACGCGACAAGCACGTCGCGAAGACTGAGAGGTGGTTTGAGTCGTCGAAAAGCAGGAGCTTGATCGAGCGCTGACTCTTGCCGAGCACATGGACGATCAAAAGAGATTCTCTTCTCTGGCCACTCAGTGAGCTGTACTCCCTCCCATGCTTACACTTCTGCGCGAGCTCCTGTGTTCTAACGTGCATCTGTTTGCGCCCCCGCACAAAATTGCCACACCCCCCACCCACAATTCAAGTTTTAAAAAATGACGCCGACGACGACATTGATGGTGCTAAGTATATTAGATGCACGTGCGCTTAAACAATACAATACAAGATAACATTCTAGTTTGTTTTTGAATTGCATTTTTTTTAAATTTTGTTTTATTGGTTAGTTAAGCTAAAGTTTTCATTCATGATTTTAAATATTGTTTTTTCATTTAAGTTTTTATTTATGGCAAAGAAACAAAAAAAAATTCTTATTGATACTGTTAATATCACTAATATATATTCCTATATTATTTTTCATAATTTTCTTGATAAATATTTACAATAAATTCAAAAATAATAATAAATCAAATTTTATTTAAAGTCAGCAAAGAATTAAAGATTGTAAAAAAGTTTTTAATGAATATTTTTGTGTAATAAAATATTTAATATAAGGGAAATTTATTTCCTTTTTAGCAATTTAATTCAATTTTCCTTTACTTTATATAATTTTTTATTTACTAATATTTTATTTTTAGAAAGTTTTATAATGATCAATTCTAAAATAATCAATTTCTATAATGAATAACTTCTAGGATGAGCGATAATATTAAAAAAAAAATAATTTTAAAAAGATAGTTTCTTCAAAATGTAAAACTTTAATATAACCATAAAATTAATATTATATAATAATATTATTATATAAATTTTCCGAAATTTGAAATTTTTTTTCATTATTAATCAAAAGATATTTTTATAATTTTTTTAACAAATTTTTGTATATGTAGTATAATGAAAGTATACAAATTTTCTTCGTGTATGTCTTAGAAATTGAATAATATAATCAATATAAATATCGCGTAAAAATTGATTTTCAATACATGTAATACAACAGAAAAGCATAAATTATATAATGTATTGTTCCAAAATGAATTTTAATGATTATAAATGAAATTAGATTTTTAGATAAGCTATTTATTGAACTTATAAAAATCATTATAAAACAATGCTTTCAACGTAAAAACGCAAATAATGTGTAAATAAATACATATTGGTATATACTGGTCAGCAATTGCGAAAAGTAGCTCAAAAGGAAAGCAACCGGTGAAAAAATCATTTGTGCTCAAGGACTTTATACTTACAAAATTCAGAGTTAAGTAATATAGAAATGTGTTAAATACTTTTTGAAAATTAATTCATGAATTATATATTAAAAATAATAGTAATATTCATTTTGCATTATAGTAATACAATCAATTTAACTATTAATTTCTTCTTTTATATTGATTATCATTGAGTAGCTATAAAAGCAATATTTTGTGATCTACAAGTCTTTTTACATGTGTAATTTAAATCTTTTTTTATAATACTAATATTTTTAAAGTTTAATTGTATTAAAAATATTATGAATATAATATTATTTCTATTTCTATGATGTAGTGAATTTATATATTAATAAGAAAGTCAATAATACGTATTAGATAACAATATTAACGTAATATAATCAAGATCCATAAAAAGGAATAAACAGTTTTATTTAATTATAAAAAAAGAAAACTTGCTTAGAGATACTAAAAATTTACGTATTACTTTTTAATTGTAGCCAAATTCAAGTAAAAAGTATATTGCAAAAATTAATTAGAATCATAAAAATTCTAAATATTGTAATATTTATTCATAGATGAGTTAATATTGCACAAGAGTTTTAATTTTATCTAATTTCAATAATTTTTCTCACAATACGTATGTTTAAAATATGAAATAGAAAATTAATAAAGATAAATATAATTTTAATATTCACTATAACTATTATTAAATTAAAATAATAAGATAAAAAATCATTGAAAATTTAAAATTTAACAAAATGTAACCAATAAAAGTATGATTTATAATGTATATCTGATTTTATTAACGTTTATTAAAAAGTAAAAGAAAAATGAACTAAATTCTAGATAAAAATTATGAGTTTAACTATAAAATTTTAATTAATTATTATACTTAAGAATTATTCGCTAATTTTACTGTTCTAAATTAAAAATTATTACATATTTTTTATTTCTGTATAATTTAAAAAATTTAGAAATCGAAATATTATTTTTTTCAGTTAAATATAATGATAACTTTATGTAAAAACGTTAATACCAAACAATAACGTTTCTGTACATATAATTTACATTTCAAAATTATATATTTACGAATCTATTAAACTTAAGATTTTTTTTGTTAAACTGTTTATTTAATTGTGTATTTAAGAAAATTATTTGTATTTAAATCAATTGTAATAATAACATTTAAATAAAAATGCGAAAATGTTATTAATCAAATATTCCTTTTACAATAAGTCAAACATTTAATCAGATATTTATATTTGACCGTATTACTTTATTTGATAAAATTATGAAAAATGTTATAAATATTTTGGAAAAATGAAAAAAGGAATACATAATAAAATTTGATTCAATATTTTTTTTTTAAAATAATCAAAATTATAGACTTCATTGTAAATAATAATTAATATTTATTTAGTTTTTATATATATTTAATTGAATTAATTCGTACAAATGGTGTCAATATAAATATAATATTAGTGAAATACGTTTAATTTTTTTATAGATCCCTTGCAATGTGCATTCTAATAACGAATTAATGTAAAGTATTAGAAGAAATTTAAACTGTATATATTTATATATTACTATTATTATTATATATAGGAATTACAATCTTTAATATATTGTGATAAAGAGAATAGAAACTCTTAACATTATAATAAGAAGTGTAACTATTCAAGTTGTTTTAAAAAATATAAAATAAAAAACGACCAATTTAATTAGTTTGCTAATGAGAAACAGTCATCTTGTAGTTGTAAGAAGTCAATGCCAAATGTGTACGTACTAACCTATACTATTCTATTTCATACTATCCTGGAAGTCTCGAGACTGGTAGTATGTACCGATATTGTTTAATCGTTCTTTTGAGATAACCGTCATCTTAATATATCTACTAATTCAGTTTGAGCTTGTTCTGGTACGTAAAATTAACTCAGTATAATTGTGCAGTCGCGAAAGTGGGACTGTCCAAATACACTTTTAGCCTGCCTACCAATCTACCTATCTATCCATCTTTCTCTCTTTTTCTACCTACTAATCTACCTATCTATCCATCTTTCTTTCTTTTTCTACTCTCTATCTCTATCTTTCTTGTACTAACAGTAGAACCTAGTAATTCATCGAGGACACGCAACATCTAAAAATTTATATGAGTTTCCCAGATTTCCCCAACTGCTTATATCAACAATTAAAGACAGCGCGTACTTTCGCTGAGTCAACTCTGTATGAGTATATATCTTGTAATTCCTTTTTTCTGTAGTGTAGAAGCAAGTACAGTCGTACATATATTTGGATAAAGCTGATATGACGAGGAGATTTGTTAATAGGCCAGTGCTTACGATTCACAAGTTTAACCGTTGCCAAGTGTGCATTTAAAAAATATAATGGAAAATCTAAATGAATGGATCATATTGAAGATTTGATTAGTTGTGCCGCGATCCTTTAAATAAGGAATTTTATCTTAACGATTAGTTCAATATCCAAGAGAATACAGTAAAAGCAATATTTTGCGTGTAAAATGAATAGAAAAATTCCTTAATTTAATTTTCTTGTAATAATAAAAATTCTCTATCTTTGTATATTAAACTAAAAATTAAATACTAAATAAATACTAAATAAATACTAAATAAAAACTAAAAATTCATTATATGATACAAGTTGCTAGGATAGTAGCTTAGACGACTCTTTTATGAAAATATATTTAATTTTCGATAAATGTTATCCATATATGGTGTTAATATATAATAATTTCTACCATTTTTGTTTCATTCATGCATTGGAAATTATTATATTATTATTTCAAATTTATTATTTAAAACAAATTACAATATATGTATTGAGAATCTTGCTATTCAACAATAACTTATTATTCTTTAGTAGCTAATATATATATATATATATATTAGAATAATTAGTTAATCTTAATCATCTACTCAGTACAAATAAAATAATAGTAATAACCATATAAGATTAGGAATATATTTTCTAATAGTCGTAGATTAATCTAAGGCAAATGGAAGAGTGTTTAGAATAATTAATTTATTATGTTTAATTTATTATAACTAATTATTTAATGATTAGAAATGAATTATAATAAATTAAATTTTTATGAATTTATAAAAATAGCTAAGTATTACAAAAATACATTTTTAAAAAATGCAGTAATCTCTTCTATGTTTCAGCAACAAGGTTTATCATGTATAAAAAAAATTACAGTTTGTTTTACATTATGATTTAATAATTTCATAATACCTTTAATATATAAGATTGATAGTAAAAAAATTGTAGAGTAAATATTTACAAAAATCTCTTTATTAATAATAAATTTTCAACGTTAAACAAGTAGTAAATATCTTTCTTTATTTTTTGGGTGCGAATAGTAAATATCATATTAATATTGCAGAATAACATTAAAATATACTAACTAAATAATAAAATTTTTTTAGATGTTATATTTAAAATTTTTCTTTTAAATATATATTATCTCCAAAATGTATTATTATAGTTTTAATATTTAAAATTTCTTTTTTAATTATATGAGAAGTAACAAATAATACTAAATATTGAATTAATTTATTTCTAAATAGAACTATTAAAATTTTTAATCACTATTACATTTGAGAAATGAAAATTTAACTTTTTCATAATTAATTAATCAGTAAGAAAATTACACGAGAAATTAAAAATTTTTATTAACCAACGTGCTTTATATTTGTTTATAATACAAACCTACATAGCTGCTATACTCTATAATCTTAGATAAACTCTTCAAAGAACAAAAATTCGGTAAAAGTATAACGTGTACTTCCTTTTTTAAAGTTGAGATAAGTTGTAAAATAAGAACTACATATTTACGTGATAGGTAATCTATATAAAGATGTAATTCACTTTGAAATTTTTCAATTCTTCTCAACTGTGGGAGCATCCACCCCTAAAATGACCAATAGCATCGCACTTTTTTTATAAATTTCTTTCGCAGCTACACCTGTTGCCACTTTGTCAATTGTCGTCTCGGAAGCTCTAAATCCCAAAGGTTCAATTTGGCAAAAGTATATACAAGTAATTTGTACCTAGTTGTATATATAATAGAGCATAGGCAAATTCGTTAATGATTCATAAGTATTATACTATGAAATGTAATTTAAAATTTTAAGCGCTTCTTTGTGAGCAAAGCGATGAATATATGTTTAACTCATTCAAATAAGATTTTTGGTTAACAATTTATATTATTTAAATTTCATTTAGCTATTTCTTAAAACAATTCCAGTTGTATTTAGAAAAAAGTTTTCTAGAACTCTAACTAGAAGGATATTAAATATTATTTTATCAATTTACTTGTATTTTTCAAGTAAGAAATTTATAATCTATAATAATTATGCATATAATTATATAAATCATTAAAATAGAGTAATATGGTAACTAAAATTAAAAGTTTACTTTTCGTAAAAAAAATTATCTAATAATTAGATGTTTAGAATTAATTAAATATTTTGGAAATAAATAAAAATTTCCAATCCAAGTTTCTAAATATTAGTATGTTTTCTTAACTGGACTTTTTGCAATTTTTATATAAATGAATAAATATTATTCATAAGAATATAGATAAACATGACATATTTTAAATATTTAAACATTCCATATATAGTGAAAAAATATAGTGAAATTTTAATTATCATTATTTTTATAAAAAACTGTATTGTTAATTTCTTTCTAGTAAAAATTTTTATTATTTTTATTATTTAAAAATGCAAATTTTATTATATTTATAAAATATATAAAAGATATAAAAATTTTTTATTATTATTTGAAAACTGTATTATTTTGCATTTTCGTAACCATAAGAATTTTTTTAAAGCAATAATATATAAATTAGTGACAATATTTAAAAATAAATTGCAAGATCTATAACATTAAAATATTTCTAAAATTTTTTTTGACCTATTTGTACCAAAACAATGAAAAACAGAAAAAATTACCTAGAAAATTTATTAGTTTCAAAATTTTAACAGATTTATCTTCTAAAAAGAACTTTTTAACATGTATACTAATATTTATATATGTTTTGTTGACCTGAAAGCAGCCTTCGATAAAATAGACTGAAAAATATATGGGATAGGATGGAGAGTGTAGGAATTAACAAAATATTATAGACAGCTGTAAAAAAATTTATGTAAATATTAAAAACGGGATTAGGATTAAGAATAAAATAATTGGAAAATTTGCAGCGAACAAAAGAGTGAGACAGGGTTGTCCTCTGAGTTCGACGATTTTTAATATAGGCATGTCGGATCTAGAGGATTATCTAAAGAAACCAAGATAATTTTGGATTAAAATAGGTTCAAAAACAATAAGATGTATCACATATGCAGACGATACAGCGATCATGGGTAAGAGTAGAGTAGAATTGACGGAACTTTTAAGATGTTTAGATCAGTATCTTAAGAAAAAAGGGTTAAAAATTAACGTAGATCAAAAAATAATAGTAAATTTTTAAAATTAAAGGATAATTTAAATAGAAATAAGGAAACCTTTCCCTGGAAAAACAAAATAATAGAAATGGTGAAACATTACTTTTACCTAGAATACACTAAAACAGAAAGAAATGACGATGTGCTTCATAAGAAAAACCTAGCAAAAAAGTGAACCTTGTGATTGGAAAAGTATAAAAAATAGGAGAATTATATTTGTAAAATAATTTAAATTTGAGAATTAAGTTATTCCAATCACTAGTAAATAGTCTACTGACATATGGAGCAGAGATATGGGATTGGGAAGGTAATAATGAAATTGAAGAGATTCAGAAAAAAATATATAAAATGGTGTCTGGGTCTAGATAGAAATACCCCAGACAGCGCTTTAATATTAAATGACACCAACAGAGACAAGATAGAAACATTTGCATTAAAAAAATCTATTAAGTATGAAAATAGATTACTAATTGAAGAAAAGAAGGAAATAGTTAAAGAATGTTTAAAACTTATATTGGAAGATTGTAGAAGATTAGAGAATTGCAGGATATTAAATAAATAATATAAGAGATTCACAATATCAAGACTAAAATTGTGGTAAAGCATAGGATGGTTAGGGCCCATGTAGAGGAATAAAGTGCAAAATATGAAATTTTTATTAGAGGGAGTATTATTCATAAAAGTTAACCAAGACAGACAAATCTGGATATTTCATATGAAAGTTGTAAAATATACGGTAGAAATAAAATATTTAGTAATGGATAATATAGAAAATGGTAACTTAATAAAAAGATAACTTATATTATAAGAAAGAAACAGAGAATTTAAGAGGGGATCTAAAAATTCTAGCCAGATTAAAATGAGGAATGAAAATTTAACAAATAAAAAATGGCTGAAAAGCGAAGAAAAAATTGCAGATTATGCGATACAGAATTTAATTGTTTCTTAATATTAATTGTTTGAACTGCAATAGAAAGAATATAAGTAGACTATACAAGATACAATGGGAGAGAAGAAGAATAGAAGAGAGAGAAAGAGAGAAGATAGATGAATTAAGAAATGAAAACAACAGGCAAGTCAAATTTAGTGTAATAGAAGTGTAATTAATCAAAGTAAAATAAGTATAAAATAATATAAGGGGAAGATATTGGAAATATTTACTTTACTATTAGTCTTGTTACCAAACGATAAAAATAAGTTTAAAGTGATGAAAATATAAGTGTACTTTTTATAATCAAGTAAGGCGTAGTCTTCAATATATTATTTAATAGATTTAAGATCATAGGTTTAGATTATGTTTCTATAAAACTGTTGTATAAAGTTAAAAAATGTTTCTATAAAGTTTGTAATGTATCAAAATATTAATATAGTTCAAAAGGCTATTGATAATAATATTAATTATGCAATATATGTTATCATTCATATATTATTGAGAAATATATATAATCTAGTAAATTGAATCTAAAAATTAGATGCATCATATATTGAAAAAAGATTTGTTTATAAGTATGAAGTTAAATGTTTATTGATTTATTCTTTAAGTTTATTTCATGTTTAAATTTTTGCATTATGCATAGTTTTTCTCTTTTTTTGTTGTAAAAAACATTGTAATCCAGCTTGACGAAATCAACATTGTATATATAAAAGTTAACGTAGTAAAAAATATATAGGAAATATAAGAGGTTGTAAAAGGTATGGAATATAAATATGTAAAAAGGAATCTTGTAATTTATTATATAAAATATTCAGGCGTAATTTTAAGTTGAATTAAAATGTATAACACCAAGATATTGAATTTTTATATAAGAAGAGTATGTATATGAGAAAATTGTAAAGTATTATAACAATTATTATATTGTTCCATAAAAATATCTATCTATCTAAATATATACTAACATTTATATAAGTATTATTTATAATAAATTGTACTACTTAAATTTGTATCGATGAATACAAATTTAAAAGTAGTTACAAAAAACTGCTGCCAGAGTCCCACCGACTGGGATAATTGTGAAATATTTTGCCTGGGATCAAGAAAAATCAACATTTTATCAATCTCTATGCGTACATGACTCAACATAAACTTAATATCTTAAAAAGTAATAAATTCAGTTTACGGACGGAAAAAAATTCTAAGCAACTAAAATCAAGCTCTAATTCAATTTTATTTCAACATTGTTACATAAATACAATTTTTTCTTTTTTTATCTTTTTTTTTAATATAGACAGATTTTGATTTTTAAACTATTTTTTTATTTCTCGCGTACAAAATAATTATGTTTATATCTGTAAATTCTAAATTATATTTTTTTAAATATAACATCTACAAAGAATTTAATATTTTTAAAATGTTTACTTATTACGGTAACTTACCATCCTTTTAAATTTACAGTGAAAAACATTTATTTATTAAATGTCATATAAAATAAAAATTTAAATAAGTTTTTCATTAAGTAATCATATTTTCATTATAATGTATTAAATTATTTAAAAATATATGAAATTTTAAAATAAAAAAAATAAGATTGTGTTGAATTTATTGTTAATTGCAGTTTACCTTTTAATAATATTTTACATACTATGTAAAATATTTTTCATATATGTATCAAGCTTTTAAATAATTAAACAATTTGAACAATTTTAAATTTTGTAAATTTTTATGTTTATTAATTTGATATAGACAGTTATTTAGTATAATTATAATACATAACAGTACTAAACGTTGTAAAATATATTTAATATTTGCTGGGTATGATATCATCTGCAATTCAAGTAGTTGGTATTATTAATAAACGTTAAAATTGAAATTTGAAACTAGCTAAAAATTTTCAAATAAACAAATAACATATTTTTAATATTATTATTTCATTATTCAATCTTTCAATATTAATTTAAAAACGATCGAATTAATAGAAGCCTATTAATTTCAACCATTATATATTTATGTCATAAAACATTTACTATTATATAAAATTTTTTAGTTATTATATGAAAATATGTATTATAAAACATAAAAATTTACAAATAATGAAGTAACTTTCTTTATAAATAGTTTAATTTGATATTTTGTATCGTATCGGGAATACTATGAGCTATGATTGAGGATGTTATTTTCTTTTTCAATATAAATATTATAAAGTGAAACAAAGGCTTTAAGCACCTAACAACAATTTCTTCTATAAATTTTAAAGTTTTCCTTTTCACTCTCACTTTAAAATG
The DNA here is from genome assembly GCA_018907185.1 of Platyscapa corneri. Classification (NCBI taxonomy): domain Eukaryota; kingdom Metazoa; phylum Arthropoda; class Insecta; order Hymenoptera; family Agaonidae; genus Platyscapa; species Platyscapa corneri. The sequence continues at coordinate 617,356 of JACCHW010000085.1, forward strand.
ACATGTAAAATGTGCATTAAGACTCTTCTAGTAACTTGCAACCCACTCTTTCAACCAGCACCCGAAACACAATAATAACAAATAACTTTTAAGTTTTTAAAAAATTTTAATTTTTTTTAAGAGTAATATATATACAACTCAATTTTATCATTATATGTGTAAAGATTCTTTTTTTTTTACTTTTTTCTTTATAATAGAATAGTTTATAATCGAACAAATATATGCTTCAATTTCTTCCGTGCATTACGCTGCATAGAGTGTTACAATGTAGACAGTAGATAATGTTTTTCATTAATTGTAAAATGAATTGTAAAATATTAAAACATTCAATTTAACTTCACCTCATGATCAAAATAAAAATCTTGTCATAACTTGAAAGACGATAAATTACGATATTATGAAATTGATTGCTGGTTATTAAATTAATTTAATTACTTCATAAAATAAATCTATTTTAATAAAATTCAATTAAATTCAATACGGGTACCATTATCTTTTACTTAAAAAGTACATTTCGATATCTATGGTATGGTATGCTCATACTTTTTAATTTTTAAAACCGTTTCTCCGATAATCGGTAAAAAGAAACTAATTACTGATGTTCATTATATTACTTGATCTTCTAAGAGATGGTATTAAAAATTTTTATACTCTCAAATTTATTCATTAGAAACATTAAATACATAATATGTAATTAATATATAAAACATCTTAAATAATGTTAATTTGCTTTTTGGTTTAATTTTCTTCTGGAAAAAACAAAATAAAATTTTTTTTCACTTCTTAAATACTGGAATATAGTAGAAATCTTATAATTTCTCTGTTTATTAATGGGATATTTATCGCTATTTCAGTCATGATTTAATTTTTTAGCTGTTCTCTTACGTACCATTTTGTGAATATTATGAACAACTCGGTATAATTTAGTAAAATTTAGTTTAATTTACTGTAAAAAGAATAATCATTTTATTTACGGACAATATTCATAAATCTCGTTCACGAAATTTATTAGGAGTCTCTGAATGCCTGTATTTTTATTGTATAGTTGTCCAGTTTTATATTTCATTTATTTCACTGTTATTATTATACTATTGTTCGCAACGTGTTGTTAAATATTTTTATAATTATTATTTAATTATTTAATGATTATATTGTTTACATATTTTCAATAAGACCTTTATCGATCAACAATGCTTTTTTTAGTAATTTCTTATTGAATACTTCAATAAAAAGCAATATTGTATAATATTAATTTTTCTACGCATTGCTTTAATAGATTATTTTTGTTTCATTAGAATTGTATTTATTATGACTTAAAAATATCCATTATTAATTTTTCTAAAAAAGCTTTATAATGTGTTGGTATTTATTGTTTTATTTTTTACTATGCTATTATTTAGTATTGCTATTTACTAACCTATATTACATCTAATATATTTAGTTAGGATCAAAACTAGTGCATTTAAAATTGTTGCTTTCATCTGATAATTTATTATCTTGTATTAACTTTTTTAAAAGTTTGCAACTGTAACTACTTTTTTTGACAGTTAAAAAATTTAAAAAAGTTTATACGTTTTATTTTGAGCAGTCACAGAACCCATTATAAGTTGAAACTTATTGCTTTTTTGTTTTCTTTTTTAATTTGAATTTAGTTATCATCTGCTTCAATAGTTTATTACCTTACAATAAGGCTTTAATTCAATTAATTTTATTAAACATGGATCAAGTTCCAAAATATCTTAAACTAAGTACTTGAAATAATAAATAACATATTCGTAAGACCACTTAAAATTAACTATAAGTCAGCAGTTCATAATTGTTTTATTAATAATTAGTCTCATGTATTTTAAAAATATTTTTACAAATATCCGATTTAGTTACAAATTATATACCGATATACGCAAAAATAAAATTTAAGAAATTAAATTTCTTACAATATTTTATTAATGTAGCATATTTTAATTTTTTTTAAATTTGATTTTCACATAAATAAATCTTTACTACTGTTAGACAAACAATTAAACGGATTAAACGTAAAAAAGAACAATTAATTTTATTGATTAACATAATTATCTAATTAAATAATAAATCAGATTCTTAAACATAATTTTAAATTTAATTTTGATTTTTATTTTAGTTCTCATTTTCTTTTTTCGTAAAAACATTTGTACATATATATTATTATAAATTTGTAATGATATATTATAATGATTATTATATAATTAATTTTGTAGATATACAATAAACTCTAAAAATCAATATTTTTATGTTAAATAATGGATTAATTCTATTTTAAGTTAAATTAATATTGCAAGAACTTATTTTGTTACATTTATACTATAAAATTATCTATTTTATACGCATTGATTGTATTCATAATTAAACTGTTGCTCTTAAAAAATGGAATATCTATTTTATTGAAAATGAATTATATCCGTAAATTCATTCCAAATGTTCCATTATAAAACAACTATCTTGATGATCTGTCGGCCCAGAACCTGCCAGAAAAAGAGGCATGGTTATATTTAGCAGGAGCACGTGGCTGCCCGGGAAATGTGAATACTGATTGATGAAGATAACCTATCATGTTGCGAAGGAATCACATTGTTCCCTTTTTCTTTTTTTTTTTTTATAGGATTGATCAGGATTAAGCTACTTTTCAAAATAAGAAATTTCACTTTTTAGATAATTTGAGTGTATAGTAATGCAAGTTATATAAATAATAAGAAGAAAATAACTGTCTTGTTAATTGTACTAAATTTAAAAAATTGTAGTCATATCTACGAAAATATATTAAATTTTAAAATTATAATCTAAAATTTTGAATATAATCTAATAAGTAAAAATTCATCTAATAAAATACATTTCTTAAAATGCAAACTTGATTAAAGAGAAATTATAAATAATATTATATATACCTTATTTGTTAAAATCTTACTAATTTTAACTCAAACTAAAGTTTTTAAATAATGCATTGACATCAAGTATTAATATAATATTATTGTAAACTTAATTTTTTTTATAAGAAACCTAAATAGTTTCAAATCTTAATGCATTCTCAATAAATTATTTAATGTTTGTCAGTTCTTTTATAGCTTGCATATATCTTTCATTGTAAAATGAAGTATTTCATATAATAGCAATAATTAATTTTAATGTTTTATAAGATTTCTGTAAATTGTGGTCTTCGAATAAAGCATTCATTAGGTTCATACATTGCTTTGCCTATTCCACTTTCCCAAAAATTAGTTCCGAATTTAATGTCTTGAAATTGAGCGATAATTTATAAACTCTTTCTGAAAACTATGCTGTTCAATTATGCAACACTAGTCAATGGTTTGACTTGTATATATCAGTACATTTAAGAGGATTGCCGAACTATGAAAAAACACAAAACGTGGATTTGTGGTTAACGGATACAACAATCAATTGTCATTCAATGTCGAACTGAATAACGTACCTACTTTAATATTTACAGTTGTTAATTTGATTGCAATAAATATTTAAACAAAATTATTTTAAATATTTATGTTAGAATTTCTTGTTAAAAGATCGCTATTTGCGCAGAATCAAATGGATTCTTATAGTATTCTGTATTTTATTAACAATGAATAAACATAATATATTTTTAATTTAACACTACATAACATTAATTTAAATAAGTTTGTAATATTTTTATTTATATATAATTAATAATGAAATTTTATAAGTTCATTGTTATAGATTCAAAAATATTTTTTTATAATATGAAAAAATATAAACAACATTCTTTGCTTAAATTTGAATCATTAAAATAATATTTTATTTCACTTATTTTCAATTTCTGTTTCAAACATTATTAAAAATCGTAACTCAAATAATGTGTTAGTTAAAAGTTATCGACATTCTAGGTGAGGATTTTGAAATAAAGAAACTAGTTTGGCCAAAAAGTAGGTTTATTGTTTCATGCTTGGGAGTAGCCTCTTCGAACGTAAAAAAATTGCGTGTATTTTTGTACATAGAAAAATGAAGTTAATATGTTAAATCAAAGAACAAGAAATGTAATCTAATCTTTTATAGACTCCCAATGTTATTCTTTCTCTGTCGGTTATCTGTGAATGATCCATCCAGGTATCGTTAATTAGATAGAATCAGGTCATTACCTGGTGACAAGATGTATCATCGTCATACATAACAATATTAATAAAAGTTTTAAAGTATTATAAACATATTTAAAAATTTTTAATAAAAATTAGTTAAATTAAAAATATTTCATTTTTTTTTTTAATCTGTAGAATTTCTATTTAAATATAATTTAAATAGAAAATTTATAACCAATAACCAACATTTTTCAATGAAGTAATGGATATTTATCATATTTTTTATATTTATAAAAATTTACTTAAATATTAATAATTTTTTAATTAATCGATACAAATAATTGCATTTATAAATTATATTTATAATTCCTTTAAAAAAACAGTAAATAACAGTGAAACATTAAAAAACTAGTTTACAAATTAAACTTCTTTTTAAAAATATAATCAATTTCATACATATTATATTTAACTAGTATGGTTTTAGTCTAATTAAACGTCTCTACATATATACTTTTGTGGGAAACTATCTTTAACGACAATTTGTAAGACGAAAAAAATTACAGACCTAATATTATCATACCATTACTTGATATTAAATAGATACGTAATTTTATTTAAAACTGTTCATAGTTAATTATATAGGTTAATAGGTTAACCGTGAAATACACAGTGCAACTAAACAAATCGAACGATCAAATATAAACGGATCGATGAATGATCGTCCACATGTGCAGATGTTTCTAGTTCAAGAACGACGCAGAATTTCTTTCCCTTAACAGTTTCGTGCAAAATTATACTTCTGTATGTATGAATTCATAATTACAATTTAAAAATTATCTGATATAAAGTTCTTATCAAGGCTAGCTAATATAGATGTATCGTGTAAAATTAATAATATTACTCTTAATATATTTAATACATTTCACTTTTCTCTAATTAAATTTTATTCTTAATTTCAAAAATAATAGTTGTTAATAATACGTAAGAATTGCTACTTATTTTCAGAAATGACATTGTTTTCCGTATTTTTTACTTTCTACTTCTAACATATATGCAATATTTATTTTTTATTATGTTAATATAACAGGCAATCATATTATTTACATGACTTAAATCTTTATTAATATATAATCTCATTATATTATTTTCTAGCTGTACAATGTGTCTGCTATTAAATTTATGTTAAAACAGTATAGATTTATTTTTTAATGAAATTTAAAAAATGATTTTAAGAAATAATTCTAAATTAATAGTTTATACAATTTTATATTTAGTATAAATTGCTAAGTAATATCATGTTTTCATGCAAACAAATTGAATTTTATTCTTGAAATATATTAAAAACAAAGTAGATATCAACTCTATATCTTAAATTTATATTTCATCGAATTGATTAAATTTTTGAAATCACTAATTATTATATAATTAATTATACATAAAAATATATTACATTATTAACAAATTAATTTTACATTATTACATAAGATAAATATACTAAAAAACTATTGTCCTCGTAAAAAATATTAAATTTATTATAAAGCAGTAAAAACAAGTATTACGTAGGCATAAAGATATATTTACATATATACAAAGTAGATAGAGCTAAGTTTGAATTAGCCAAGGGCGAGAAAGCAAAATCAGATAAACGCGAATCAATTACATCGAACTCAACTACTGCGAAATTGGCCCTCTTAAGGGTTTAAAATGAGCTGATGACCGCAATGTTATAGCAGAAGATTTTTTGCAGTATTATTTTCTTTTCCCGGATACATGTTTTGGCATTTATTTTATTTTGATGAATCAAAATTAGAGGTCGCGCATTTTTACGTTTTGTGAAATATATAAAAAGTTTTACTAGAATTTATTAAGCAATGATGTATTGTACTTTATTGTTAATTTTTTTAATTACACCTTAAAAATAAATATTATTAATAAAATATGTACATTAAGTCGTGACAAAGATCAATTATACAATGTATAAATAAATAAAATTATAATGTGTAAAAATGTAAAAAATATTTGCTAAATTATTACTTAAGCAATACGCAGATATATTTCAATGATCTTACCGATAATTCATTATTTTTTGTTATTTCAAAAATGAGTAAAAAAGTATTAGAGAGCATAAATTCGTGTTTTTATATATTTGATACTTAATTGGTTAAAAAATATTTGAAGACTAACAGTCTAAAAAAAAATTATCAAACATTAAAAAGTAATCACAATTGTAAGCCAGAAAAAACATCGAATAAAACAACCCAAAAGAAGAAAAAATGAGTGTCGGGTACTGAAGCGTAAACGGCTCATAACTGAACAACACGACTTTCACTTGTTTAAAAGATGTAAGCCAAACTTAAAATTTAGAAAATATCTGAGCTCCGCCTTAATATATAAATCAGAAAAGTGTATTTTATAGAATTTCGCTCAATAGAAATTAAATAACATAAAAATATTAATTGAAAAGTTTAAAAACTTATCATTTCTTTCGGATTTAAATTTTTACAAACTTATAAATAAATGACATATTAATTAATTCTAATAAATTTATGAGCTTACGTAATAATAGACAATGAATAATCCAACTAATAAAATAAATTAAAATTGTAAAACATATATCTTAAATAAACTTTATAATTTACTTCGTAAATTAGAATAAACTACAAAAATTCTAAATATTTTTAAAACTGTAAGTTCACATGTTATAATGGATCAATTATATTTAACAAATAAAATAATGTTTAATCTTACTGATGGTTTGTTTTATATTATTCTATTTTATACATACTAAAAAATTTATTAAAAATTGAAATATGTTTTATATCATGTCTTATTTTTATTACTTTATTTCTTTTATTTTTATAGCGTAAGAGAAAGAAAAAACTACAAACAAAAGATTTTTATTAATTTATTATATCAAATATATTTCATATATATAGTTTAAAAGAAAATTTTAAAAAATCTAGTGATTGCGTACATAAAATTAGATGTTAAATTTCATAATTTAATATAAAGTATTCTATGAAAAACTTCCTATTATATCAAGTCTTACAATTAAATAGATCACATCACATCATAAGAATAATTTACATAAAGGATAATAAGTGGTTAAGAACTTCAATCCCATTTGATATTAGCAATTTTTATAAAAATAGAAGTATAAGTGAATTTGTAAATATTTCTAAATATTTTACAATTAGTTTATGAATTGTATGCAATGTAATTCAAATTATATTGTTTTAATTAACATTATTATTTACATTAAATTAATAAAATTGAATTAATACAAAAATTAATACTTAATTAAAATTAAGATAATATTAAATTTTTTAACGAAATTAATTTTATTAATAAATAAACATCTTATTGACAATATTTAAATCCTTACATTGAATTACAATTTAAAGATAATTAGTTATAAAAATATAAGAAAGTGTTACATCAATTTTTCAGAATTATTAAATATAATTTATTAAGTGGATAAAATCATTAAAATATAAAAAGTAATATCAAACCATGAGCAGAATATTTTAATATTTTAAATTAATAATTTAATGGCAAGTGAATAATTCAGATATTTGTTTATTATAAACAAAAATTATTATTTAATTTAGAATATAAAAATAAGTTAGTTATAAGTATTATTAATCATAAATTTTACGTTTTATATATGAGATTTGATTAGAATTTGATTAGTTCCAAATATAGCAGTTTTATAGGAAATTTTAATTATTTGTTTTATTTTATTTAAGTAAATTAAAAATGTTAATAAGTTGAATTAATAATCGATAAATTTATGATTTTTTTCATAAAATTCTTGTTATAAAAAATGTTTATAAGTGAATCTATTAAGTAATTTAGGCAAGTTAAAATATTAACCATGTTTTATGGCCTTCTTTTTTGACGAAAATTTTGATTATGAAAAAAATATAATTGTCATATAATTGAATGAAAAATATGTATAAATAATATTCAGTTATTATATTCACTCAAATAAAATATAAGCAACTATATTAAAATTATATACATATATATCAAATTTGAATATTAATATTCAGTTTTCTATTATTTAAATTAAAGTTTAGAAGAAATCACTATGTATCTTTTGAGGAGTATTTGAATATTAGTAAAATAATCAACAAAATATAATCAAATTTATAGTATAGAAATATATTTAAATATAGATCTTAAAATTCAATTACATATTAAAAAATAATTATATAATTATGTGTAAGATTATACGTACTGCACGAACGCAGGCTCAAAATTATAAATACATTAAAAAATAAATTTTTTAAACCAATTTTTATTTTAAACAATTCATTTTTAATGTTATACTTAAATTATACTTATAATTTCTTTATTAATTATTAAATGTTGGTAAGTATAGTACTAAACTAGTAATATGTTACTATTATATATTGCTTCTGCAACGTACGAGTAATTCATTTATGATTTTTATACTGTATAAAAACCAATTTTTTAATTGAACTATTCATCATAAATTTTTTGGTAATATAGAATCTAGATCAGAATATTCTTTCTTTATATGTAAATATAATAAATACTAAACAATTTTTATTAATATCATCGCGCGTAACGGGATGTATATTTATATTCAGATATACATATATTATGTATCTTATTGTATTGTAAATTCTCATACCTGACTACAGCTGATCTATATGAAAGAAAGTTTAATGTTTAATGCATATAAAAAAAAAAATCGTTTGCTGACAATATTAATTCTATAAAACGATCCAGCATCTACATTTTTCTATACCATTCTTTAATAGGATAATATTATAAATGGCATTTTTAAATGTAAATTATTTTTATAATTTTGGTTTTTTCCCACTTATATATAAAATATTTGTAAGGTCTCTTATTATTCTTTACCGTTTTTCATATATCAGAAGGAATAGCTTTTTAAGGTAATCATAAATTTTCAACGTGTATTATTCCTTATAAATTATGTTTATTCATGAAATTGATTATACATTGATAATATTAATTATTTATTTCCGCTACGGGTGCTTTTATGCTTTTCTGACATTTCTCAAACTGATTGTTCACTAATTAGTGTTTATGTAGATCTTTCTATTACGATAAGTTCATGTAATCATTTGATTGTGTTTTAATAAAAATCTTTATTTGAATTATCTCATTGCATTTCCTTCTATCTTCCTGTTTGCGTTAAAAACCGCAAAAAATAAAACAGCGTTGCAATATATCTAATATATGTTTTTACTGAGCCTTAAGGTATATAATTTTAACTTATATTATTAATATTATTCAAGTATCATATAATGTTTAACTTTTATCAACTTAATTTGTTCTTAAGTTTATTTCATATTTATAAAAAATAATAATATTTAAGTAAAGTTTTTAGTACAAATTCTTATTAATATTTTATTAATGACTATTGTGAATATCCTTCATTTAATAACTCACCATATATATTTTTTATTTGACAAGGTGGCCACATTTTGTAACAATTTTGTTAAATCTTATATATTGTGCATTAAATTTACCCGTTATTAGTTCTGCTAGTAAATAAATAAAAAAATAAAAAATGATTATTTTGTAATATTAATAATAACACTTCGTGCAATATTTTGGCTCAATTAATTTCATCAAAGCTATAATCTATGTTTGTTCTAAATTTTATATTAAGTCTAGTGTGTATCGGTTTTCTTTCTGTAGTGAGTAGAATAGTTTTCTAGCTTATCTTTCGAATATAAGTTTATGTGAAGTAATATACATCTCTACAATAAAAAAGTGTAAGGCATATAAATTTGATCTTGAAAGATAATTGCTTTGATATCGAATCAAACCTCATAAATAAATAATAAAATAGAGACGAAATTCGTGATTTGTATGATCTCATACATGTTCAGTTACTGTTTTAAGGTAATTATTGTCGCAAACTTTTATAATTTTTTGTTTTACAAAGGCATGACAACAATTATATCGTAACTTCTTGAGCCCCTTGATCATCGCAGAAAATTTCAAATTCATAATCTAACAATTCAATACATAAATCCTTCTTTTACAACAAATAAATAGAATTGGGATCTTCAGCTCAAAAAATATTTATGTAAACAAAATATATAATAATTTAATGGAATTAATTTAATTTTGTATTTTTAATAAATACTTCTTATTCGACTAAACAAATATCAAATAATTATTTTGTTCTTTTGGAATTATTATTTTTATCTTTAAAAATGCGCTAACACTTCTTCGGTGACATTTATTTATAATAAATTTTTGTAGAGTTTATATGAAATTAATTATATAAATTTTTAATACGGAAATATAGTTAATCTAATTATATATATATGATATTTAGTATCATAAGTCTGTATTTAATACGTTACATTGTTCAATACATTTTATGTATTACAAATATGAAAAATAAATATAATGTAAGATCTATTTTTTTTTAATATAAAACATTTATTTTTGATAATATATGCTAAGATTTATATCATTTCAATAAAATTGATTGTGATTATTAACAAATTTTTAATTTGAAAATATATATAAATAAAGAAAATTTATGACACGTACATTTGTTGGAATTTATAATATTTGTCTTTACTAATAGTTGAACAACATACAGAGTAATCAGCCCCGACATAGATTTATTTCTCCTTTCACCTCGTTTATTCATGGCCTCTTCTCGCGGTACATTCATGTTACGCACAGCGGATAGAGTGATCGTGTGAGAACATCCAACATCAACGAAAAAGTTGGGAGAGAGAAAGAAACAGACAGATAGATAGAAAGATAAATAGATGTACAGAGAAAAGTAAAAGACAATGAAGTCTGATTTACGTTTCCTATTTCTTTACAAATTACATAAAGAACTATGTATACTACAAAAAATTATAATGATAAATATCTGGGTATTAATACCAAGTAGACTCATTTCGTTTTCCTTCTCACTTTTACACATCACATTATATTCTTTTTGATATTCCTACACATCAAATTTGATAACATCAAATTTGCGTTGATCAAATTAGCGTGTATATTAATATTGTTGATCTTTTAATTCATTACAATTAAGTTTGGAATTAATAATAAATTAGTTAATTTAAATAATTTATTTTTAAGCGAGATTTCTAAAGTAACATTTACAAAACGTTTTTTTAAGTAAATTAATTAGCATATGATTTAATTATCAATTAGTAACTTAGAAATTATAAGCAATGTATAATTGAAATATACCTTAAGTTTTTATATTTGTATTTAAGGACGTACTTTCTGAATTAGAAAATGTACTACTTACGTGTAACAGATATATATTTTTATCGAAAATAAAACTGATTTGAATGAAAATTTGATTACTTGAATTTTAAATCAATAGCAAAGTCTAATATAAAAAGTACATCTCTCTATAGCATTATAAAACTTTATAATTTTGAAAAATCTTTTTAAAAAATAAATTACCAAAAATATGTTAGTAACATCGATTTTCCTTTATACAAGTTTACTAATTTAATTCTTACGAGCTACTTATCAATCTACAAATTTTTGTTCTTTAGGGAAAAAGCGAAGTCGACATCTCATCGAGTGCTCAAATTATAAATCTGATATCAATGTGGGTAATTTTCAGTATTTATATTTGTACTTTCGATAATGTGATTCTATATGTACGTATTGTACGCTGTAATAACATAAACAATAATGCATTTTTAGAGCTAAAATGAAGTTTATAAACTTAAATCGTACAAAATAATACGTTCTTCATAGCCTATATATAATCCTTTTCACTTTGTATACTAGTGTCGATTGTTTCTTTTTCTAGTTAGTATTAAATTCTTATTCTTTATTCGTTACATTTTCAAACTCTGTAGCAAATTCAAGATGATTTAATCTTTTCGAATTGAGCGCAAACAATTAACTATAACGCATATAGTAATACTTTATATCCTTTGTTTTTTAAGTTTTTATAATTTAATTCTTAATTTACATGTAAAACATTAAGTAAACTTGAATTATTTATTTTAAAGAAAAAGGGAATTAGTAATATTCAAATAACAAAGTATTACCAAAAAACATTTTATTATTACGTATGAATTAGGTCTCTATTAAAATATATCAAGCGTGTACAATATTTAGTTTTATATGGTTATTTAAAAAATATTGATTTACAAATTGTCGAAATCTAAGTTCCATATAAACTGACATTGCTGATTACTCTCTGAAATGAGTTAAGGCAAATAATGTTAATAATCAATATTTTTTTTAATAAATTCATTAATTCATATAAAAATCGTTCATGTAAAAATTGTTATTACTTAAAATAAGTTATTTTTTAATTAAAGGAACTATTGAATAATATTGTGAATCACGTTTAACGTAGGAATGTCACATAGAATTGTTGATTTGAAATGATAATGCAAAAAATTATATTTTGTCCGACGAAATTTACTTAAATGTAAAAAATATTTAAGTTTATTTTAATTCTATCATATTAATATATTAACAATTATAGAAAAAATGCAATTTAACAATAGTATATTAATATTCAAAATGATTTAATAATTGCAAAATTCAAAAATTATTTCATGTAGGAATATATCATAAAGAGATTACTGTGATAATCTATCAGAATAACTATTGATAATTTCAATAAACCATTTAATTTTTATAAACAAAGAAATCTTTTTATATAAATCAAGGAAAAATTAAAAATAAAATAGTGGTAATTAATTAGGTTTTCAAATGATTCCAGGGTTTTATTTTGACTAGACCCCGAGCCTATATTATTACTTAAATATATTTTTATTTCTTTCTTTAGTTGTTTTTAAAAATTATAAAACATGGAGTTTTTATTTTTAATAACAACAAGTAACATAAATATAGATTTATAACATTAAGAATACAAATGAAAACGTAGTATATACAGACGTAACAAAGCGTTATAAGTAATTAAAACTGAAAAAGACACGTTAAAAGAGTAAAATGAAGAAAATAGAAAATATATACCTGCAGACCCTGCACACACGTCATATGAGGTGTTCTAACATCGGCTAGCACGGAAATAGACATATAGCAGAAAGAGAGAATCAGCGTTGTAAGCGGTCGCGACTTTAGGGTCAGAGCCGGAGCAGAGCCCGACTTGGGGATAATTATAAACGGCAGCGGCTGGGCGTAGAGTACCACAACGAATACGAGATTCCGACAATGTTGTTAAATTCCATTTAGCGAAAGACTCAATTTTGTATGTACTACCCGCGAGTTGATTCTAAAATAACGGTAATTTATTATCATCTTTGGAAGGATGGATATGAAGATGAAACTCTTGCTATGGTATCAGACAATTTTGTTTCATGTTATCAATTTTCGATATATTTCTTTACTTAATTAAACTTTTTCCAGTTCAACTTCTTTCAACTATGTACGTAATACAATTAATAATTGTTAAGCAATTAAAAGTTATATTCAAGATTATTTTTAAATATTTATACTAATTATATTATTATAAGTAAAATCATCTAAAGCTAATCACTTTATATTACGAATAAGTAACGCATAAAAAATTTCAAAAAATATGCATATAAGACATTTTTGCTTTTATTTCAAAGACTCTTGAAACAAATAAATGTTCATTAATTTAAAAAAAAAACTTAAAAATTGCTTTTCTTGTAATACACAAAAATGAAATTTATATTGACAAAATAATTATAAATTTACTAAGAACTTAATTATAACATGAGAAATTTTTTTAATTTGAATAACTATCAATGTAAATATTATTTTAATAAAAAATGTTTCTTTATAACTAATATGTGCTATCGAATAAAATAACGAAGCAGTGGTTTATTATTTCAATTAACATCTCGATCTAATTGTAATTGATATCTCTATTACTCTCTCTCTCTCTTTCTCTCCGTACCTTGGAAGAATACGAAATAATGTGATGTAATCAATTATTCCATATAATGAAAAAATATATAAATTTAAAATATCTTACGATGTCATATTGTGAAAAATTAATTTTTATTTCATAAGGAAATAGATCGAATTTTGCTATTTTGTGCGTTTATTTCAACGTATGGAAAGACGTCGATTGATTAACCGTTCTTCAATTCTTCCTAAAAAATAGGAGAAAAAACTTTGTAATGATCACGACGTATTACCACCTAAACAAACTTGAATGTTCAAGGCTCGTGAGGATCTAAATTACGTTCCAGCTGCCAGCTATCTATTTCGAGACTCCGCACACGGCGATCCACTGACAAATATGTCTCTCTGTCGTTGCGAAAGTCTCCTAGGTAAGTGTAACTACACTGGAACGCAACAAAATATTACGTAATTTTTACGTTAATTTACCTTTTTGGATTTAAAATAAAAGTAATCCTGTAATTAATGAAGTTCATGTATCTATATTTGAAATAAACATAAAAATAATATTAAAATTTCTCTATTAATATTCTTTAAATAAAAGTAAAAATTTATTGTTTAAAACGATATAGATAATAACACTGACAATAAAAACACTTATTTTTATAAAAATAACTATATTATTTGAAAATTTTATGTAAATATTTAGTATTTATTTAAAGAATTGACAATTTAACTTACCTAATTAATAAATTTTAACATCAGTGATTTATTTATATTTTTAATTTTTTATTAATTAGATAAGAAATTTCTTTCTTGAATTTTAACATTTTTTTAAGAAAAAATATACATTTTAACATGTCGATAATCCATGTAACCTACGTAGAACATAACATGTGTATTATTCCATGAAAAAGAAAGGTAATAAAAAAAAGAATACAAATGAGAAATGAATGACATCTACTTATCAAACTCGCCCGTAAATGTAGAAACGTGATTTGACAAGGCCGCGATAAATAAGAAAATGCCCTGCCAGTTTCTGAATATATTGCGCATTTCCAAATGTCGTTCGTTTGAAATGCATACAAGATTTTAATAACCATCGGAGTTTATAAGTTTATAAAGTGTATCATTTATAAAGCGCGTCTCAATAAATTGACTTCCACTGATAATTAGGAAAAACTATTCTAAATATTTTTAATAATTAAGTCATAGTATCTCCTTTGATATGATGCATATAATAAAATAGTTTATTTTACAAACAAAATTGATTGAAATATAAAAAATGATTTTTAAAAATACAGTTACAACACAAATTTTGTTTATTTGAAAATGCTAACAAGGTTTTTAAACTACTAAATATATTTATTAAATAAGCTATTTTATAAATATGCATTAAATTATTTATTTGTGTTAAATATTCAATTAATAATAAATAATTAAAAAATTAATTCAAAATTCTAGTTCATCAAAGATTAGAAGAATATAGTTAAAATTTATCTCTTAAGAAATAGTTTTATAGTGTGTGATAAATATTTAATCGATGTACGATTTTTTAAAAGATCTTTAGTAGTTACAAATATACACATTTATTAAAAAATTAATTATTCTAAATTTAAATGTTACTGTACTATTTAAAAATTAATTCAATGGAATTAAGAATATAAGAATAAGGGAACCAATTAAAAAACAAATATGAATTTAAATCTTATTTCAATAAATCAAAGTTGCAATACAACAATAGATTATTTTAAACTTCACATATTTCAAAACTTTTTGATTAATTTTAATTTTATACACTTCACATATATCAAAGATGTAATTTAAAAAATAATTTCTATAAGCAATCATAAAATAATAATCAGAATTTGATCTATATATTTTAGGTAAATTATAATTAAAAAAATTATTAGATTTTACCTTCGATTATACTTCTTTTAAGCATTATGAATACTTAAAATTTATACAATGTAGATATAAAACTGCAAACAAGATGTAATTTGTTCCATTTTTTTAATTTTAACTTTTGCTTCTGTAAAATTTTTTGCGATGTAAAAAATAATTGCCGATATTTATAAAATCTGTTATAGGTATAACTTAACATTTAATATATCTTTTTAAAGATATTTTTATTAATTGAATAATTTTTTTTTAATTGAATACTTTAATAGAATTTCAGTTTTATTACATCATTATCATTGTAGTCACACAATAATATTTTACTGAATTCTTGAAAAGGAAGATTTTCAAAGATTCAGAGGAAGGAAAAATATTTTCAAATATAAAATTTTCTTTTTTGTTTGTTAAAGTTTCGCTTCTTGTTTTATCCATTGTATGTTTATGAGTAAATTTAATTATTTCATATCTGTCTCATTTTATTTTTTTATATTATTCTTCTTATAAGTATATATATATAACTAATATATCAAAATTCATATTTCTTCACATATTTTTTTAGGCAATAATACATCCTAGAATATATATCATATTTAAAAAAATAAAATTTAAAACAATAAACGAGGAATTTTGTGATCAATTTTAAATTTCTTCATCTTATCAAAAACTTAATAAACTTTTATATAATATAAAAAGCTGTTTTATGTCTTTTATGATTTATTAAAATAATAATGTAATAGTGAAAAATATATTTTTAACAAAATCATACCCTCTTTAAAATCATGATATTAAATATCGAAAATAAAAAAATGAAAAAAATAAAATATCAATCAGTTTCCATTTTTAGAATATGTTATATATAAATATAAACAATGTTTATAAGTGATAGCAAAATTTTTAATATTTATTATTTTAGAAGTATTTATCAAGTTTTATATTTAGAAAAGTACTAAATTGTCTACTGTCCCTTTGGCAACTCACTAAGTCTGGCGGAATATTTAACGTTGCCCAATTTTGCCAACAGTAAGATCTTATTGTTTCAGTTTATTTTTGATTCTTTATACTAACGTTAATTAAATTTTACGCATATTTTACAGTTTTCAATTTCTTATTTTTTTTTTTCAATACCTTTACTGCTGATCGGTACGTTCAAATCCTAAAGATTTTTTTAATTTTATTAAAAAAAAATATCAAAGTACTTCATATATTTTACTTTATCCTTATAAAAATGAATTAAAAAATCTTTGAGTAATATTTTTTATAATTAAGTGCAATGCATTTCATTAAAAAAATTTAAATAAAAATTAATGTCAATTAAACCTTATTTATCCTAAAGTATGAATATGCAAATAAAACAACTTTTACAACGATGACTAATTTATTATGTACCATATCATTAAGAGTACAGAAATTAATTAAAAAAGAAAATTTTTAACTTATGCAATAAAATATTGAATTAGATTAATTAAAATTGATTGATAAAACCTCAAAGCAGCATAAAATTTTTTTTATATTATTAACAGAAATTATTATAGAAATATATTAATTGAGAAATACAATAACAATTATATTATTTCCAAAAAATATTTATTGCATTAAATTATTACAAATTAATTTAAGTTTTTGATCAAATTAATAATTTTAAAAATACCTGAAATAATTCTTGTATTAATTCATGTTGATCAAATCCAATAAGGATAATACATATTTATGCAAATTCTCATACTTTCTGTACTAAGCAAATGTACTTTCTCTTAAATTCATCAAACACTATATTACATCTTAACCTTAAATTCAAGTCTGATTTTACCTTATAATTATATAAGAATTAGAGAATATTTCATATTTTATAAAATATTTTTTTTTCAAACAAAATATTTTAAAAAAAATTAATTTTTTGTAGAGTAATTGGTAATAAGCGAAGACAGTGTTGTTCAGTTCTTCCGAAAAAATTAATATAATCATAAAGAAATCAAAACCATAGGTAAAGGAGATTTTCTATAAAAAAATTTATTAATAAAATAAAACAAGTAAAGCTTAGTATTTTAAATTTAATATTTTTAATTGGTAGATCGTGCAAAAAATATAATATACATTCTTAATTAATTTATTTGAATTTTCACTAATTTTAATTGTTAAATAAATATTTTCAATTAATTCATATTTTGAAAAAAGAAAATTATGATTAATAGTTCTTTTTAAAAATTTGATTTATTTTCTATATTATTTTAACAATAAATTTTTTTTATTACATTTTCCATTACATATTTGTATATTAAATCAAAATAGAAAAACTCATTTATAATCATGGAACAAATTTATTAAATGAATTTTTTTTAATTTATAATTATGCATTGTAAATTTATTTAAAAATTTGCTTGTATAAAAAAATCACACAAAAATATCTTTTTAAAGTTCTTTATGTTAAGATTATGCAACTACAATGAGAATTTCACAAATGGCAAAACAGTATTTGTTAAGATTTAGTTTGATTTGAATAATGTCATAATGAAAGTAAAACAAGGTGAAACGAAATGAAAAAAAGTGAGGTCAGTTATCTCAACAAGGGAAGTAATGCAGTAGTTGCAAATGTGCTGGACGCCCGTCAAAGTCCACTTTTTGACTCTGCCACTGCAGTCTCGGTTTATTTTAGAGTAACGCGAACGCACGTCGTTTCTTGGGGCAGTGATTGATCGCCCTAAACTCGTTGGGCTTCGGCTCTAGGATATTTTCGGCACTCGGCATTGTGCGTTATTACTCTCTCCCCCTGCTCTCGATTTACAGTGGATCGTCTGTATTTTAAAATTGTAGATACAAAAAAGATAAGGATATAACCAAAGATAATTACTTAAATAAATAACAGAAATCCACACTATTGTTGCTGAGATTTCCTAGAAAAAATTTCCGCAACATTTTTGTTTTTAGATTTTTTTATTAATTTAAATTGCTTTCATATATTGAAACAAAAAAGTATGCACCGATATTACCTATATAAGCTACGAGTTCTTTATTTTATAATTACAGTATCAACACTATAAGTACAAATTAGTTTTTCATTAAATGATGCCTTATTCGAGCATCCAGATTAAAAAGACTTGAAAACTTAATTAATATAACTGGAAATAAATATATATTGAACACCCAAATTATAATTAAATTAAATCATGAAAGATAAAAAACATTATAAATTAGATTTATTAATAAATTATTATTGATTCGAACAACACAGAATTTTAGAATGTTTAAGTAAATAAATTACAGAAATTTTAAAATCTTTATAGTAGCATCTGTGAAATTATATATTCTAAATGATAAATTACACATTTTTAGAAGTATACTAAATCGTAATACAATAGTGTATTAAGATGCGTTGAGTAAACTAATACAATGAAGTTATTTAGTAAAACAAAATTTAAACTTAAAATAATACTAATCATAATAATCGTCGTCACATAGTCTAATGTTTTGTTATAAGTATTTGATAAATTATTTGAAATTTATTTAAAGTATTTCTAAATGTATAAAATATTATTGAAACTTTAACCAATTATTTCAAAAATTATCTAAGTATATATTAATACTCAATATACTGTATTTTTAGTTAAAAATAAGTAAAACTCATATTATAGAAACTAAAAAATTAATGGTTGTACCTATAATTGTAATAATAATAAATTGTGCAAATTTCCTTTCGATTATTGCTGCTATTTCTATATTTCGTACCTTTAATCATTTAATATTTGATTATATTAAAGAACATTTTTTTTTAAATTTAGAAATATAGATAATTATACGTAGTTGTTTCTTTGTTGCAACTTGTACTAAATGATTAATATGCATTATTATATATATATTATTATATATTATATATATATATTAGTTGTATTCGTTCAAAACAATTTGAAATGACCAAAATTTAATTTAAAAAAAATTTTATATTGATATTCTATTTTTTAGAGTATTTTAGACCTATTAGTGTGTAGAATGGAATTACTTTTTGGTATTTTTTTAAGTAATTGGTAGCAATAGAAATCATAATAATTTTACATTTTTATAAATAAAAAATATAAAAATTTATATTTCGTGTCAAAAAGATCATAGTTTCTAGTATAATTTAAATAATCAAAGTTCATATTCAAAAGAAATCAAAATCATCCTTCGTATTGTTCGCGGATAATACTAGGATTAACCAAACTATAAATATTAATTATTCTTGTATTTC
Organism: Platyscapa corneri; assembly: GCA_018907185.1. Lineage (NCBI taxonomy): Eukaryota > Metazoa > Arthropoda > Insecta > Hymenoptera > Agaonidae > Platyscapa > Platyscapa corneri. The sequence goes on from JACCHW010000085.1 coordinate 637,411, forward strand.
TATCAATTATCCTTAAATTAAAATTTTATTAAATGATAAAATAATTTGAAAAATGTATGAAACATTTGTATCTTCTTTTGTCAATATTATATCTTATCACAAATTACAATAAGATTACACAATTACAATTTCACTAATTAATAAAATATTTTAAAACAAAACTGCTGTTTATAGAATCACTTAAAAAAAACATTATCTTTTTTAATTATAAATTTATTACATCAATGCATAATTTTTGTACAATAATATTAAATAAAAGTTTTTGACTTTTAACAAATTTTTTTTAAAGATATATAAATAAAATACTTATTCAAGTTATACTAATGTAATTCTTCAACAATTTTAAGTAATATTGATACAATATTTCAAGTAAAATACTATCTTTATAGACAAAGTGACCATAGAAACTTATATTGAATCATATTTCAAAATTATAAAATATATTAGTATATTTTTATTTTTATAATAATATTATTTATATTTTATATTTAATTAATGCATACAGCTTTAAAGTTTTACAGTTAAAAGCTATTTCATAATATACATGCATATATATCATGGAATACATATTCCTCACAAAATAAAATCTAAGCAGATTAATCTTAAAGTCGAAAGAAATTTCAAAACGAAACAATACCTTGGACTGTCACTCACTATTAACACTTCAAACAAGGACTACTGGAATATTTAAGATTCATTATTTAGTAAAAGAAATAAAAGATTTAAATTTTCCAACGTTTTAACTATCCCCAACCGAACAAATTATTATTAAACTAAGCAGATTGTTATAATTCTATTTAGAAATTAATATTATTTTTTAATTTACAAAATTATTTATAATTTAAATATGTGAAAATTATCTATAATTATCTCGATTGTCATTGGAATTTTTAAACATTTACACATAGCATCTGTGCGAAATTATATTTACAGTATAGGATTGTGAACTGTAAATCAATTTGATTTATAGACAAAATACTCAAATGAAAAAAACACAAAGAATTGGTTAGTTATTATTATTTGTAAAGATTAATTCTTTAAAAGTACAATATAATTTTTTTCGATCACAATATTATATAATTAGAATTCGTTATAGTAAGTAAATTTTAAACATGCTTACTATAAAAAATACGAAGTCTTAAATTCAAAAAAAGTCAACTTTGAATTCATTAATTTCGCAACTTTTGTACAAAATTTTAAAAATGATATATATTTTTTAAATACATACAATAATTTTTATTAAAGCAATTCTATTTTTTATGTCAATTCTATTAGTTATAAATCAGTCAAAATATATTTAAATACGTCAAATGAAGTTAAGTGTAATATTCATAAGTCTATTAAACATAATACATACATTTTCATGGCCTCGCATCACAAATTTCAAAATAGTAAATTTTGAAATAACTAATTATTAAGATTTAAAAAAAATTTATTAAAATCAACTTATAGAAAATTAAAAATTTATTTCGAGGTCTTTCATTTTAAAAATTCATTTTTTTTTTATTTTTTTATAAATCTGAAATTTTTTTATTAAAAATGTTGCATTTATAAAAGCGTAACTATTATTTTATTTTACATTCACATTTTGTGCATTTAACTGATTAGTTAAAGGTTAAATATATGTATTTATTTGTTTCAAAAATATTATTATCGTAAAATATCATTAAAAAAATGCATTATTATAATTATTATAACAATATTGTAAGTATCATATTTGGAATGATTGATATCAAATTTTTTATTTGTTAAAAAAATTCTTATTAAATCTCTGTGAATATGCCTATCCGCATATGTGTACTACAAGTATAACTTGAAGTAATGAAAAAAATTAACTAGAAAAATTAATTTACAATAAGAGCATATATATATACATAAATAATATTAAAAAAATTCAAAATTATTTAACATAACATTATTGCAATATTAAACTCTAGACCCTTACAGTATTACTTTTAATACAAAAGTATTATTTTGTTATTAAAACATATATATTTTTACGATAATGATTTTTGACAGAATATGATGTCAAAAGTAACTGAATATAGATAGAAAATATATAATATATTTCTTGAAAATTTATAATAAAAATTTAAAAACATAGTCACTATGCGAGAAAAAATTAAAAATATACTTATAATTAATTTATCATGCAGTATATATCATTCATAATACATGTATTGATAATTTATTAAATAAACAATAAAATTTGAATTTTTACGAGAATTTATAATAATTATATAAATTAATAATATGAAAATATAAATAAATAAAATTCTTGAAACTCTTAAAAAAAACAAAATGATAAATTTGGATTTTTTCTTATTGAACATACATGAGCTATTTAATTTAATATTATTTTCAATCTGTCTGCTTTATTACATAAATTTATATAAATTAATAAAAAATTGAACTTACCTCATTGTCGGATGATAGTTCTTCATAATCTGAAAATGTTTTTTTAAAGACAAAAATACTATCTGATGGATTCAATTGTCTAGCATTACCAAACTGGGTATGTCTTACACAGCTTATTGGCACTGTTGTTTTTGTCATAATTGATTTATTAATAAACCAATTAATACAGTTTATCTCTATTGATAAACTAAATAGTTTTTCTAAGCCTGGTTATTAATTGTGAGTTTTAAATATTAATTTATTTATTATTAATTTATGTTATAATTTAGTTAAAAAGAAATTTCTATTGTAAAAATTAATAAAGAATTCAATGATTTTATTATAATTTATATTTTGATAAATTCAATAAGATCAATGTTATCAATTATTATTACATTTAATAATACAATTTTTCATTTAAAATGAAAAAATAAAATATGAATAATTTTTATAGGTTAATGAAAATTTAATTTAAGTTAATGAAAACGAAATCAAATTCAATTTTCGTACTTATTATTATTTACATAAAATTGAATATTTGTATTAAATTTAAAAATGATTTGATTTTAATTAGGTCTTAATTGTTATATTTATTTAAAAAATCACAGGATTTTATTTATTTTTTAAAATATTTTTAGGTTATATGTAATTATTACAAATTTCTAATTAAGTTCATAATTTTTTCACAAAGTAATTTTGCTAAATATTATTAAATACTACCTAATTTTTTAAGTATTTAATTAATATGATTTTTACCAGAAAATAATTGTTTCATTTCAGTTACTTAAAAATGATATTAATAAAAAATCTATTACACCAAATCAACCGAAATCACGACATAAAATCACCAATAACTATATTATAGATTTACATGTGTAACAAATCGTCGGTGACAATGTAGCTGCCATTATTGAATTCTCAATTCTAATAAAAAAAAATCGCGCGAATTTTAAGTACAGTAAGAATAAAGCTTTGGTAACATAAGAACTAAATATTTAAAATTTTAAATTAATATTTTCAACAGAGAAATAGATGAAGAAAAAATTGAAGTAGTATATATTATGTTTTATTTTTTATTACATACCAATTTATTAATTTAAACTTTTGTTTGCTATCATTTTCATTTTATTTCATTCTCTTATGGATAATAATAAATAGAAATATGTAGTATTCGACGTGACATCTATTGTTGGGTGCAACTCTGCATAGGAAAAAAATATTTCTACTCGCTTTCCTCTAAGCATTTTTTCTCTTTCGTACGTATTATAGCAAAATAATTAATTTATTCTTTTATTAGTATTATGTATTTATCTAATCCTTTATGTAGACAAGTTAATGTAGTCCAGGCTTACATACTGCAATTAAGTACATACGTTCTCTTTACAACTGCTAAGAACTTCACCAAGTTTCGATCAAAAATTCGCGTTTGATCAAGATATAAAATATAAGCACGGAAGATTTTAGACTATTTACATACATTATCGATTTAGTTAAATTTAATTTTTGTAATCGTGGAAAAAAAAATCCATAGTATAATAATATAAATACTATCTGGTTTAAAAATACTAAAAATAACTAAAATTTCATCAAGATTAACTTTTAACGCAAAACTTTTCATAAAAGTAAATAATAAAATCTAATAAGCGTTTTAAAAACATAGATATCTATTTAATGAATGAAGCAAGTAACACAAATAAAACGATTCAAAAGTTTTCACGTTTAACGAAACACTTTATTTTCCACTGTTGGTTAAGGCTAACGTTTCATAAAATAGTTTTATTTTTTTTTATCAAAAATGATTAATTATTATTTTAATAATCTGTTCATTCGTTATATCATATTTTTTTAACCTAGATTCATAATTTCTAGAATATTATAAAAAACATATAGTATATTTGTATATAAAAATCTTTATAACTATTAATTATTTATATATTTATTTCAAAAATTTTTTATTTACAAACAATTTGAAATATTCATTTTATCAACTCTCATTCAATTTAAAATTATCATCTGTTTTTGTAGGTAAAACTATATTTGAACAAGGTTTTATAGTAATATTACCTTTACCATTATTTTCAAATTTACAATTTTCTATCGAAATTTCAGGTAAATTTTGTATGATATCTATGTCTCCAATTTGAGTTTTAGAAATAGTAAAATTTTCTATTTCTTTACGAATTCCATATTCTTTACAATTTGAGAATGTACAATTAATAGCTGATAATTTAGATTTGCAATTAAGCTGAAACAAATATAATATTTAAACAAACTGATGATAAATAAAAATTAATTTATAAAATAATCATTTATCAATACTTGAAGTCCTTCAATACAATTGTCAAAACTGCATTCAGATAAAATGGCTTCAGAAGAACTATGAACAACAATACATGTTCCTAAACCAGTGAAATAGGTGTTTTTTGCGATTAGTCTTGCACCAGGTAAAACTACAACTCCAAGTTTTATTACACTTTGATTAAAAACAATAATACGGCAGTTAATTAACTTCAATAATCCTTTTCTTATAAGAATTCCAGCTTGTAAATCTCTCAAATCTATTGTAATATTTTCTAAGAGAATCTAGAGTTTTAAATATATAATATAATATTATGAAAATATTATTTCATATTTATTAGTCTATTTTAATAATATGTTATTTACTTCTTTTGCAGAAAAATCTAACAACGATGGTCCAGTTTCAGTTTCTTTTGGAAATAAAATTATTGACTCAACATCATTTATACCTTTTAATATACCACCTTCTTCCAAATTTCCAGAACCTCTAACTTCATGTTCTCCCTTACCAATTATAATAATATCACCTGTATCGGAAATATCTAAAGCTTCTTGTAAACAATTAGAAGTTCTAAAAAATAAAGAAATGATTATTTTATACATTACAAAATAATATGGGAAAGTCGAAACTGCATATGACAGAATATTAAAATTAGTAACAAATACTTTTTTATTTTTGAACTCTAATTAAAAAAAAAATTATACTTTGAAATAGTAATTTAAATAGTTTTTTAATAAAAAAAAAATATTACTTTAAATGATTTTTCAAAATGTATTAAAATTATACATTACTTCATAAATATGTTAGATGGAAGATAATCTTTAGTAGATTTTAAAACCTCTATTGTTTCTTCTAATGACCCACCAAGCCATACAAAATGGGCTTCAATTTTTCGACCTCTACTTTCTCTCCGCTTTATTTCTACTTCATTACCATTAAAACTTTGATTTTTAATAAGCATTTCCCTCAGTGCTGGATTTTCCAATACTTCCATTTCAGTTTTTATTTGTTGAAGACGAAAATGCAATTTCATCAGTTGGCATGCTCTATCTTCATCTAAATTATTTTGATTCTCACTTTCATCGTCAGAAATTTCTAATTCCAACTTTGTAATTTTTGCTTGAATATCACGACCTTCCCTCATTAAAGTCCTGACTATATCGCATGTTTTTTTACATACTATTCCCCTTTTCATATCAAAAAATAATCTAAGTCTAGTTTCCAAATGATTACTAATCCAATCTGAAGTTTCATCTTCATCTATATCCCAAGGCATCCACAAATAACTATAAAAGAATCGCAGTTGATCTATACATTCTGATGTAGTAATTATATCTAAAACTGAATTATCTTGTTTCTTTGTTGGATAAAGTTCAATTAAAGGTACATCATAGCGTTCTGGTAAATGAATATCATCCTGTACAGCAACAATTTTAATTAATGCAGATAGTTCCTGAAAATCTATATTTTCAACTTCTATGGCAACTATTGTAGGATAGTGTATTGAAAAATCTTGGCAAGTTAAGCGAGGGATTTTCCAAAGTCCTTGCCAACCTACAGGTTCCAACACAAGTTCTATATGATAAGCCCATTCGGCATGAATTTGTGATGCAGAAATAATATCCACACGATTGGAAAGAATATTTGTAAATTCTGCAAGTCTTTCTTGAAGACATTTATCAAATGTAAATATTTCCATAATACTAGAAGAAATAACCTTAATAAATAAACAAGTGATAATTGATAATAAATTAAATAACAAAAAAATTTTTAAACGAAAACACTAAATAAATAATTTGAATAGGTATGAAAATATTCAAAGAAAAGTAATTATTAAAAATAGTCTAAAATATTAGTAATAACTTAAATTTCAAGAATTTTAATTTTTAGAATGTAAAATCTAAAAATTTGAAAAATGTTTGACATTAATTTAATATTAATGTTTAATAAATATTAATCTTTATTTTAAAAGCTTTAAATAATATAATTTAATTTATTATTATTAATCTCCCTAAAATTATATTTGGTACTTTTAAACCGGATAATTTGCAATCTATGGAGACATATTTACTTATAAACTGAGTGTATCCAATTTTGTAAACTTTGACGCAATATAACCCATGACTTCAAGAAAAACCTGTCCAATTTGAGCGGCACCGTTTAAATTAGGGTTTAAAATGTAATGTCTGAAAGGACTGGAAGCATTTTCCTTATTTAAATGCTGCATTAAAATTATTTCTTTATTTGAAGCGATTACTAATAATTTATAAATTAAATTTTACAGAATTAATTAGTTTGAGTTGATAAAATTAAAATAAAACATTATTTCAAATGTTAGCAATATTATTAGGGCATTAATATATTTATATAATATATTAATATATTAAATACAAATATTAATATAATAAATTTTTTTATATAAGAAATTTTCATCATTTTTCAAGTATTGAAAAATTTGTATTATTTGTTTCTTTGACTTATTTACTATTGTACAAGTTACAGACTCAATCTGTCTATATTACGTCTTTTTATAAATGAAAATTAATTTAAGTAAATAAAATTAGTTTTTCCAAAATTTAAAGAATAAAAGAAGTATTGTAAATTTTACAATTTGAATACCTCTATTTTTGTAAAATGTTGATATTTAATGTATAGAAATACTAATAATACTATTAATAGAATAATAAATGAGAGAGAGAGAATGAATTTGAAAAAAATTAGAAAAAATGAACAATATTATTAATGCAATTAAAACAGTTTTCTTTAGACTCTTAGATCGTAAAATGTGACTTAGGTTTATTTTATCGACACAATTATTTAAAATAAGAAAGGAATAGACACCAGAGGCCGCTGTCATTCAAAATTCGACGCGCGTAATGACTACTACGCGTTTATGGACTATTGCATCGGCGCGGTCCTTTGCACCACTCCATTATATTTCATTCCAATAGACATATTTCTCTTCCCATAGAAGCGCTTTTAAAAGATAAATCGGAGATGATTCGATAAGCAGTATACACCATTCTGAACTTTGCTCTATTGCTAATTCAGTGGATGCGCACGCGCGTGACATACTGTTCATTCCCAAGGAGAGAGATAGAAAAGAGCAAACAAGCTTGACTTGAGAGGTGGTGACAAAACATAACGACCAACGGCAGAACAGTTCAAGTCGTCTGTGAGGTAAAGACGAGTTATTACCTTGCTATTATAGCTGATATTTGATATATATTTTTCTCATTATAAACGTTAGACTCAAGTGCGCGAGTTCGAAAAAAAGGCGCGAACATAACCTCTTCTATTAAACGGTGTGTACACGAAGGATAAAACGACGCTTTGTGAAAACATGATCTAGTTCATATTATTTTGTTGTTACGAAAGCAGGTTAATAATAGTTTTATTCTGTACTGGATACACAGTTAATAATGTATTCGTTCCAACTTGTGATTTGAAAAAGAATATTGTGTTCATATCGTGTGGATATTGATGTAGCTCGATGAAAACGCGTGTAATATGAGGACAACATGAACGTACCGATCATTGCTGGGGATATCGACGATAATGGTTACAAACCAAGATTTGTCAGGGTAAGAGTTCATTAAATGAAATTCTTTTCACAATAAAAGGTTGTTTCTACTTCAACTAATATGTACTTAAATATAAATTTAATTTTTCTGTCTCTATTTATTCAAGTAAGTATTTTTATCGAAAATCGAAAAAAAAAATTTTATCGAATTATCAGTATTTGAAATTCCATATTTTAAAAATATTACTTTTTATTTATAATGAATTTTGATGAGATAACATTCCGATTTATTTATGAATTATTAATAATAATATTTTAATTTTTAATTTGAACATAAATATAAGAATATCCGATTAAAAATTTATAACGTTTAGAACTTTGTGTTCGATTATTTATAATATTCTTGATATTTATGCATTTTAAAAAATTTCTATATTATTTAATTCTTCACTCACGTGTAATTATCTTTTCTAAAACTACTTTTATATGTACCCATTTAAATGTAACATGCAAAAATTATAAAGATTTTCAAAATGTAAATCTTAAAATTATAGAGAGCTTTAATATTTTAGAAAAAGTATTTTCTATTTTTGAAATTTATATTTCAAAAATAAAAAACTTTTGCAAACTTATTATTTAATATTTAAAATTTATTCAATAACAACGATAAAATAATAAACAATAAATTTAAAAAAGATTAAATGTATGGATAATAAATGAAGAATGGATAAAAATATATTTTTCCACTACTTTAATTTGCAAAAAATTAAAAAAAATTTTTTGCTATTCAATTTTATTTTTAGATTAATTTATGGAAAATAATTAAATATATTTTATACATATGTAAAATTAGAAACTATTGATTAATAATATTATAATCATCATTTTATATTATCTTATATGTGAAACTGATAAATTATGTACACGACTAATAATGAGCTTTTTTTTTGTTAATGAATAAAGATCTACATATTTAAACCGTATAAATTTGTGCTCAAGTACACAGGATCTACAGTCTCACACGCAAATAAACATGTAACGAATTATATTCTAGCTCCATGTAATAAATTATTTAAGAGGTGCACATTGCTATAAATATCGATTGATAAAAAAAATTTATGTCTAAATTTTATATACATATCTTTATAAAGAAAACTTTATTTCATTTTTTTGCTTTCTTGCTTCAACTCATATTTTAAACGTTTCTCAATAAATATATTTTTTAATTAAACCATGAATATGTATATACATAATACTAATAATAGTTTGGACAAAACTTGATGTTTTTTGTATTACTAGTATAATATTTATGCTATATTGTAATATTATATAGTAAACACTATAATTCGCATCTATGTCTAAATTTATATAAATATAAATGATTAAATCAATTAAAATTTGTGAAAATAAAAAATACAACTTAATGATTCATTAGAACTAACTAATCTTTTTATTAAAACATATCATTGATTATACTTTAATGGAAATAGCTAAATAATAATGTGTTAATAAAATATATAATATATGATTGAATATGAAAAAATGTTTCTGGATTTTGAAAATTATCAATGAATGAATTTTTAAATTTATTATATTTGGCTTTTTCGGTACTTACTATTATAATATCATTAAGCAAATTATTTTGCTTATTGCTTATTTGTTTACTGTATCATCAATCGAAGAATTTATCATTTTCCCAAGAGCTTCTTTCTGTTACTGAAAATTAACAATTTACTTTCCGATTTGTACAAGCATATCGTCTAATTCTTTTCTTTTGTCTATCCATAAAGTAAAATCAACTTGAACTATTTTACTTGTTTTAAATAAAACAACTCTCAAAAACTCATTTATCGATGAGTAAAGAACAAAATGTACGTCAGCGTGGTTTTCAAACGTTTTATTCAATCAAAGTTTTGTACGCGCTTGCTTGATTAAGATGTACGTTAAACGAATGAGGCGATTTTGTATAATCGGCTCATTTGTTACGTTACTTTACTTGCAAGAAACTTGAAATCAAATTCATTTTCACTAAATTTAAGATTATCGATAGATCATATTAGTTCGCATAGTTAATATATTCCTTAGTATACATAAATAAATATTTTATATTATATAAAAAATTTATTGTAAATATTACATATAAAAATTGATAAAAAATATTTCATCAAAATTATTCATAATTGTAATACAATATAATAATAACTAATATAATTTTAGAAAATATGGAAATGAAACCATCAATTATGTTAAATTAAATATTTTTGAATGATAAATTACTATAATTATATCATTCGTAATAATCGCACAATTCATTTTTATGTTAATTATATTTTCATTTGTTTGTATCATAAATATTACTTATTAAAATACTTATTAAACATTTTATTATAAATATATGTATCGTAACGTTTTTCATTTCAATGATAAATGTTGTAAATACTTTAATAATAACTATAATGCAAAATAGAAACTGATATAAATAACAAAATATATTAAAAAGCCAAAATTTTTATATAAAACTAAAATTTTTCATATTTTGCAAACTGCACTGGATTATAATTAAATATATTATGTTATAATACAAATTTTTTATGTACGCTTTTGTTTTCAAAACTAGAATATGAATACATATTGTAGTTAAGTATTACGATAAAAAATTTTTTTTACAACTTAATAATGAGAAAATTAATTTTCGTTAACCCCAAGTTAATACAATGAAATAAAAGAAATATGAAAAATTCTTATGGATTACTAGTTATTTTACATGATTTTTATAATTTTTTTATTGTTAATTTATAGTTTAAGATTAAATACGTTTTTTTTTATAGAATTTGTTTTTTTATTATTTTTAATATTTCACCATTTATGTAACTCAAATATATAAAAACAAAGGCTTAGATTTTTGAAATAATTTATTGAACTATATTTTAAAGAAGTTCTTAACTTACTTTATATTATATATTAAAATTGAATCAAAATTATATCAAACTCAAATTTAATTTATTTAACAGATAAACAAAATAAAAGACAGTTATTTGCATTGTTACTAAAGATGGTGTGAAAGAAATAATGTAAAATTCTTATACTATGGAAAGTTAATATAATAAGATTTATAAAGAACTGATTTTTTGTCATTTTTATGTCTAAATTGAAAATTACGAACTCAGATCAGTACATTTAACCCTATCAATACAGTGTTAAGAATGTATATTGTATAGAAGTATTTTTCGATGGAAGTAATTGAAATTATTTTTAATACTGGTAATATAGGCGTACACAGAAATTAAGAAATTTTGTAACCAATCCTATGCGACTTGTGCACGAGAAATTGAACGTTCTACTGTATTATTTTCTTGATATATATCCAAATCATCTTTAAACAACATGCATTTTACAATTATATTTATATATTTATTATCTACAACCTTATATTATATATGTTTTTTCTGTATAATTTATACATATATTATGAATGTGTGAAGGTATAGGTGATTATATGTATTATCATTCTTGTAACACATTAAGCAATAAAGATTCACTGTAAAATATTACTAAAACTTGACAAAAAAAAAAGAAATAAGATCGTCTTTTTCAAAAATTTGAATTTGAAATATTACAAATTACTTTACAGAAATTTAAGGCTTGAATTTGAAATTTTGAAAACTATTTACAAAGGAATAACTTAATAAAATTTTACAATTTTTAATTTTATTTATTAAAAAAATTTTAATTTCTAAAAATAACTATTTGAATTTAATGAAAAAATTTTACTAATAATAAAAAAATACAAATAAAAAAGACCAAGAAATATATAATGATTATACCAGATTATAATAAAATAATCTTATGATAAAATTTTTGTCCTATTGAAGAATTTTACTTCCGGCAAACAATAATATAAACTAATGAAGTTGATATTTGTTTAACTTACTATCATATCTTTGATATGTATAAAAGTAAGTCTATGAAAAACATAATGCATTAATTTAAATTTGTATCCTAAAATTCTTATAATATCTCTTCAATAATAAGATAAGTATGTGAGTATTTATAAAATTATGAATTATATTAAGAATATAACATATTTTCTATCAATATTTAACAAATTAACAAATTTATATTCTTCATAATTTAAAATATTTTAATTTACAGGTATGATGAAAATTGATGAAATAAATAAAAAAATTTATAAAAATTTTTCTTTTTTGAATAATAGATTACGATTTATTTATTTACGAAGAAGTTGAAAGTTGAAGAATGAAATTTTTAAGCGATTTTTATTGCAATAAAACCTTAGCAAAAGTTAGGTATTCTTTTTTGCATGCTTATATAAAATAGCATGATAAACGTATCTTCTAACATCATATATGTTGGTGTTGAGAAAAAATTTCATAATTTTACAAATTTTAAAGATTAATTATCAACAACTTTCATTGTTTTAAAAGAAAAGGATTTTAATATTTAAGCAATAAGAAAAAAAATTCGATGATGTTTACAAATTTAAGGTTTTGGAAATTCTTTAAAGTTAAACATAGATGCTTATTTATATTAATTAGAATTTTTTTAACAATATTTTTTTAGAGTTTACTCTATTAATTTATAACAAATTTTTTACTTAAAACTAATTTTTAATTATTTTCTATTATTGTTGTCTAATATGGTGTTATTTTTAATTCTAATTATTATAATCTAAATATTTTTGATGACTAAACATAATAAAAATGTATTACTTATTCAATTATAAGAAATTTCAATCCATAATTTATATAATCATACAGGAAATCTTTTTTCTTCATTTAAAAATTTAAATATATACTCTGTACCATGTGTGATTTTAAAACAGTAAAATTAAACAATTTAAAAATTTAAATTAAATTTTAAATAAAGAAAATTTAATTACATAAAACTAATATGTGGCATTATATTTTCTAGTTGTCATGATTATGTGAAGTAAATATGTTCATGCGTCCTCTACAGTAGTTTATGAAATCAGTTATGTATTCTAATTATGTATAATACCTAAAATGACTAATACAACATACTCAATTATTTTCAGAACAAAAACTTCTGTATCAAATGATTACTTGTTTTATGAAACAAGAATTGTATTGACTAGTTATAAAAGAAACAAAAATCACACGAAGTTTCTTAAATTTCTATTTAATATTAATTTTTATAATACTTAAAATAACAGTTTTATAGTTTGTAAATAATCAGATAGTATACTTTCAGAAAAATTCTTAAATTAATAATATCTAATTAAGATTTACATGTATTAGTTTTAGTATTCTATATTAATAAAAATTTTTTAATTCATAATTTTTTTCAATCACTGTTTTAGTTCTTAGCGTTATAGATAATTTTGTAAATTATTTTTTATTTTAAAATTGTAGTTAGCGTCGAAGACAAATTTTCATCTTGGAAAAAAAACTTTATTTTATTTGCTACTAAATTAGCAATAAGTTTTTTAAATTGTTTGTTATTTTATTTTTTAAAACATATACAAAAATATTTTATCGGATTCATCAAACATTTTAATTAAAGAAATACTTTTCTTGAAAAACCATATAGATAGTAATTAAGGCAGTAAGTTTATTTGAATCTTTCAGAACAGTTTACAAAATTATTATTAGACTTAAAAGCATGTTTTGCTAAAAATGAATTACTGATTAATTGATTAAATAGAAATTAGAAAAAACTCATTTATCTATCACACAAAAATTTTATTTTCTTATTTTTTATATTCGTGTGCTTATTATTTATCAAAAAACCGAACTTATCGATAGCAATTTATATCACATATTTGGTAACATAAATATGTAAGTCAATGACATTTATTATTTGAGAGATTACATGAATACTATATGAATACATAGATTGAAAAAAATATAAAAAATTTAACAAAATTTAACTGTAAGCATATTCTGAAGAAAGTTATTAACGCAAATATTTTTATTTTTGTGTATATATGTTTAATTTTATTCGAATTTAAAATATCCTGAAATATTCTTCAATAATACAGAGCGTGTGTTATCTGGTAATAGAAAAATATATTAATTTTATATATAGCTATTTTTATAAAAAAAAAAATTTACTAAAATTTTATTATAATTTTAGATTATAAAAAATTATGGTTGAGTTCAGTTAATTGTAACTTATAATATTTTTCTTATTTTTGTTGTTTACATGTATTGATTAAATCTGTATAAGATTGTAATAAGATTTCTTTAAATCAAATTCTTAAATTTGAATCTTATTAAAATTCAAAGAAAAGCTAGTATTTAGTTTTATATTAAATTTACACTTTACTGATCTACAGATACCGCTACGAAATATCAATGCATTGTCCACATTTTTCACAAGGGCGTATAATATGTTTTCAAATTTTTGGAAAAATTACGATCGCATTAAAGGCTTGTGAACGTACATCCTTGGTTGTAAATATTTCGTCACAGAACTTCATCGCTATTCAAACTTCAATGATGTTACTTATCACGGTGCTTCTTTGTACGAAGTCATTTTGGTTATCTGTATTCAATTTGTCGATGAACGTGCGAGTCAACATTTAACCTGAGTTACGAAACGTAAATGAAATAACTACTTGCGCATATATTACTTTACAATAGTATTTCACTAATTCTGAGTATCTATTTAACCTATTATATTTTAGAACAAATTCAACAATTATGTTTAAAATCTTAGGATTAACTTTGTATCATTTAAATATACTACATATGGTTAAATATAAAATTTTAAAGAAGTAAAATATATCTTTAGAAGAAAAAGTTCATAAAGTAGAAACAGATAGATTATTTTCTTGATTTTTATAGTTTCACATAATATGAATTTGACAAGGTTCAGATAAAGCGTTTTATTTAGAATCTGTCACTTTGTATATTTTAAAATAAAAATATCCATGATCGATAATCCTTACATACACTTTATGTTTTAAGGTTAATTTTTGCACATAAGAAAATCATCTCTTGCAATTAAACTCTAAAAATAATAAATAAAACGGACAAAGATGCGCTTGGATGGGTTGAAAGAGTCTTGGAGAATGAGACCTCTTTTGTTATAGGTATAGACGCGTACCGGGATTCCCATATTCGTAAGCACATGTGTGCCTATATATTTACATATATATCTATATATAATACAATGCATAGAAAGTTTAGTGGGAATTTCTTCAGATATAAAATAAAAAACAATGGTTGTAATTTCTATAGACTTTAGAACAATTTGATGTGTAGGCGAGCTGCACGCCTATTCAACACATAATTCTTTTTCTATTCTTCTTTTTTCTTTGTTTATACCTCTCAGTATTTATTACATACTGTTTCTTTTAAAGCATCTGATTAAAAAAACTTGTTATTACAAATTTAAAAAAGTTTATTATTTTAATAATTATTTTTCAAATTTAAATATGAATAAATTTTTGGCATTACTGCGTTTCTTCTTTTATATGTTGTTATTGTTGAAAGCCTACTTAAGTTTTATCATACAAATAAATGTTATATTACAAATGAATATTTTTTTATTATAATCTTTTTCAAATTAATTATTTTTTAAATAAAAATCTATTTTGTAAAAAACGATTTTTATTTAATATTTTGAAATACTATATATAAATAGAGACTATTTAAAATTTATATTTTAAAATAGCAAATTATTATAATACCTTAATAGATAAGAAAACATTTATCTTTTAAGATTTTGTTTTATTATAAAAACTGTCTTTCATAATTATACTCAATTTATATTCGTCTTCATAATTCTACGTAATTAGTCTTCCAATATTTTATTATTGTAAAAATATTAGGTTATATATATTTAGAATACATAAGTATAATAGAATATCAAATTCAATGCCAGTCTATTTATTATAAAACATTTTAAATTGGAAAAATTTTGCTAATCTAAATCTAAAATTATTGAAAAATATATAATCTTCCTTTTTATATTATAACATTATATATAATTATTATAAAATTTTAATCATGTAGTTTTGTACGTTTTCTATACATATTTATACATACATACATTATTACATTTTATACATATACTTTCATTTATTCATTCATTGAATATTAACATTTTTCTATAAGTATCCGAAAGATTTATCTATATTTTTTAACTTTTAAAGAGCAATTTTTTAAGAGAAATATAAAAAATTTTAACATAATATATATTCAGATATAGTTTTAAAATTTAAAGTAGAATTTTATTGTTTGGAATTTAAGATTTTCTTCGTTTCATTCGATTCAATAAGATAAGAAAATTATTTGATTACGATATAACAGTTAAATCTACGTCGATGTGATTACGACAAATTAAGAACTGGTGCATATACATAGATTAGATAAAAACAGTTACGTTATAAAAAATTTACTCCTTTTATCTTTTTACTTTTACAAAATAAATTTGTAAATTAATGGTATAGATCATTAATTCGTCAGTTTTTAATTTTTTGTATATATAAATGCATAAATATCTAGTATATTTATTTATTTATATTATAAATAAATATTTCTTTATTTATATCTACAAAAGTTATGTACAGAATTTTTTATATTATGTTTTCATAGATTAGCAATATATGTGGATTGTATAAGAATTAAAATAAATATATCTTAGTATTTAATACATTGGATAATTTACTATTGAAAAAAATAGAGGCTTAGTTGTACAATTGTTAAATTGACAAAATAATATTGACAAAAGTGTATGTGTGCGAGTAGTATCCTTTAGAGTATTTTATTTTACTATTATGATAGCTCCTAATTTTCGAGTGGGACGAATCGAAAAATACAGGTGAATATAAAAATAATTTATCTATATAAAACTTTCTTTAAATGGAAAAATATATTATTTATTTTTAACTATTATATATATTGTTTATATAAAGTATCTTTTATACATGTAATATCAATTATACATGTTTTTCATAGATTTTGTATTTTACTTCTATATAAATATTTTCAGATGAATATGAAAAATATTAAATAAAATAAATCATTAATAATTATTAAAAACTGCGTGTAATTATATAAATAATAATTTTTACGTAATTCGTAATATCTACAATTAAAGTGGTATAATATATTATACTGTTTTTCAACAACAAAATTATTTTGAAACTTTCAAACTTTGCATCAACGTAAAAATAGTGGGCATATTTATATATGTTAATATCCTATTTATCAATGACTGAACGTATTTTTGACAGACATAATTTTTTTTAAATTTTAAAATTATTGTTTGTTATTTCTTGTTGTAGTTTACATAATAGATAAATTAAAGCATTTGAATGCAGTCAATCTCTTATTTAATATAGACAGAATAATTTTTTATCATCGAAAGAAGTTTTACGTATTTTATTGAAAATAAATAATTATTATACTCATCAGTGATAACTATGTTTTGTAGATAAATAAAAATTTTTAGTTTTTTCTTACTTTAGTTTAAAATTAAAAAAATATAAACAAACTAACACTTCATAATGCGTGAATATGAATTTCATTATTTAATAAAACAATGAGTAGACGAGGCTGATATTTTTTTACATAATTTTAAAAATAACCATTTTGACATTGTATGATACACAATTGTATGAGTATTAATGCCAATTTTTTTATTACAAAATAAATTTCTCGCTTGAACTTTGTTCCTTAGTGAATTCTGAATATTAGGTAGAGATGAAAAAAATTTAATTAAGATTCGTAATTTGGTCATAATAATTTATGTATAAGTGTAAATATATTTCAATTACGAGACTTGATACACGGTCTAAGTACATTTTATTTTTATTTTTTAAATTGCAAATCATTTTTTACTATTAAAAGATATCTTTAATTATGCGAGTGATTAATTGCATAAACATAGTATGGTTTTAAGAGTTAAATAATGAAATATTTAATCACATTAATGTTGAAAACGCATAATTTAAATTAAATGACAATAAAATAAAAAATTAAATGTTCTAGATACATATTTAACTATATTTATAAATTTTATTTGATTATTCTCTGCTTACTCTTATTCATGAAATGATCTTTTCTTTCTTTTTCCACTTCATACATATGCATAGAGACAAGCACATACATAGTAATTAGTACTTTAGTTTTTCTTATATTTTTTTTTCTTATATTCTTTGAAAATTGAACTACAACTGAAAAGTGAATAAGTTTTAACTAATTGTGTTTCACATAGTGACAAGTACTAGCAACATTGAATTTTTCTTATCTGGTAATTATCGAGTGTAACATTAACTCGATTATTATATTTGTATAAGCTTTATCTTAATTGATAAGGGATGTTAGCTGATAGAGGTTATTGATAAAGATATATTCAGGGGTCGTTCGAATATAATAATATTAATTTAATTAATAATAATTGATTAGGTTTAATCCTATATCGTATAGAATTAGAGTAATGTACATTGCACCAAATATAAAGCAGTTGCTGTTCAACTTATACACACGATACAAAACAGGTGTTCATCAGCAACCCGAAAAACTTGTCCACTAAACTTCCGGCTATGCGTCACACATTATTACCCCTTCTCCCTACATGTAATACTTCATTCCATCTTTTGATATTGCGAACGAACTATAGTTTTATTTTATTCATTGAACTTTCAAATTTATATATATACTAGAAACTGCTGACAACACAGTTGTCTTAAACAATTAATTTCGATTAAAATTTGAATTAGTTATTACTTTTTACTCGTTTATATCTACTTAATTGTAATATAAATACTTAATATTAGTTATCTTTAATCTTGATTTGTGTTATTGAAAGATACCTGCTCTGACTCCGTATCATGGACTAATTTAAACAATAATTTATTTCTGAAAGCTTCATTCTAACAGTACATAATTTGTAGATTAAAATTTTAGACTTTCGCTATTTATATTTAACAAGGAATACATAATTACATACGGTAAAAATAAATTTTCAAGATATAAATTACTGGATATTCGTATAAAAAATAATAGTAAAATATTTTATTTGAAATTAAGGATTAAAAATATATTTATTGTATACTGTAGAATTTTTATGTATTATCATATAATTTTTTTACTCAACAACAATTTTTCACGGTATAATGTTTATAAATTTTAAAAATTATTGTGTTGTGTGGGTAGTTTATATATATATTAAATTATATATATATTAAATATAATAATAAATAAATAAAAATAATATATATTAAAAATGAACTTGCATAAGTTACATTAATAAAGTAAGTACAGTAAATTCACTCTCATAATTATATATATACTTAGAAGTTAAAGTATCGGTTTTAATAATATAAAAATATAAAATTTTTTCATTGTTTGAAATCATAATATATAAAATTAGTTTCTAATGTATTACCATGCTCGTCAATATTTTAATTGCGATATTCAAATCCGTAAATTTAAACTATCATAAATAAATTTTAATAATGATGTATGTTATATATTGTGAGAAAAATTATTCTTTTTAAAATTTTTGATATTAAAAAGATAAGAAGGTTCGTTGTAAGTAACCTCGAATTAAAAAAAATAAACAACACGTTGCCTGATGCAGATATGAATTTATATGAGCCACGTTTACATAGGTATAGAAGCGTACGAGCAAGGTGCATCATCTTCCGTACAAGTTACGCATGCGTAAAGAGACTTATCATTATCCGGCTCCTGGTCAGAAGAGCCTTTAATGCTTGGTTTAACACCAGGTTCAAGGGACTTGTTCTTGTTCGTTGTAGACTGGCAAGTATTCAGACGCTGTTACTTCTTCTTTTGTTGCGACTGCTATGACCGTGAGAAGGGGAGTCGATACGACACAATAAAACTTCTCCAACTTCCGCAAAGTTGTTACCTTTGCTAGCTTTTATAACCATGCCACGTTGACAAAATTCTTTATTTTACTGTATAGAAAGGATATGCCTTATTCTTTGTTGTATCAGTTTTTAAATATTAGTCTAAAACTATGTACCTATAATAATGTTTTACCGATTCTTTCTAAATATAATATAAATGTTGAGAAATTTTCGTTGCATAAATTGAAGATAGATCATCCTTATATATACTAAATATTATAATATTTTTGTACAATATTTACAATTGGTTAAAAAAAGAATTATATTATAAACTTATAATAAATTGCATGAAAATAAATAAAATTTTAATTAAATACCCGTATAATTAACTGGTTATTAGAATCGTTGCCTTTTTTCCGCTCTGAGTTTCAGCACTTTTCCTTTATATATTTTTTTCTTTTCCGCAACTAAACTCGTCATTGACCAACACTATATATTAAACTATGCGCAATAGTCGTTTAAGTTGCGTAAGTGACGTAAATACTGATTTTCTACTTTTCTTTGAAAATAATATGATTCTACGAAGCTTAATAATTGAATTTAATAGTTGAATATTTTTTTTAATGATTCATTTGATTGTATTTCTATAAATATTATGAATATTTCTATAAAAATTTTAAGAAACCAAATGAAATGTATTTGTAACCTTTCAGTCAATAATTAATTAAGTTACTATGCGTATAAAATCAGGTCTTCAATTTAATACAATAATAAACTTTTAAGTTTAGTATTTATTTATTTATTTATAAACATATTTTAACCATATGTTTTACAAATTTTGATTGAAATTTCTTATTTTAAATTATAAACTATTTTTAAATATTATAATATAATTTATTGATTTATTCAATGGAATATTTTAAAATCAATTTAAATTAATCATTAAATTATAATTATATGAGTAAAATTTTTATTCTTTTATATTTCTTCAAAATTATTTCATATAAATGTCAGACTTTTTGTATCTAGACCTATATTTTTAAACATTTTTATTAAAAAATAAACTTCTATAAAAATATATGGAATACAAAAAATTATCCGAAAGCTTAATATGTAAGCAATATTCACTTTTACAATTTATAACTTTATGTTTTGTATAACAACTGATTAACAATATAAAGGAATCAATTATATACAAGAATTATGACTGTGTAATTATAATATATAAGAAACCTATATAAACTACCATAAATCCTATACATAATTAACTATAATATCCTAACTATAGTTCCTATAATAATGAAAATTACAACGGACATATTCAAATTAATATATGGTGTATAACAAGTTACAAAATGAGTACGCATTGCAATAACATTGAGAGCATCACCATATTGTATAACCAGGAAATATTTATTAAGATATCATCTTTGGGGTTCTATATTGTTTATATTTTTAGAATTTTCTTTATGATTAAATATAGATGAAATTTTACAAAAATTAGCTAACTATTTTAAAATTGTTATAAAGTTGTGAGTATTAGAAAATAAGCTGATTTTTAGAAAAATAATATCTTACGTAAAATATCATAAAAAATATGAAAGTATGTTATAAAATATTTTATTACTTCACAAACTTCTGTGTAAATTTACCTAAATTATCGAAATGCTATATTTTTTAAATTAGAGAAAATATGCTAATATCATCGATATAATTTTTAAATAACAGATAAATTTGTATTCTCCTTGCCACTTATTTATCACATATAAAAGCTATTAAAATTTTTAACAGTGTTCAAAACTTAAAATAAATAAATCTGTTTAATCAAGTGTTAGAAATAAGTAATTAATTATGTTTTTTTTTAAATATATCGAAACATCTTAGTGATTTATATATTCTGATAAAAATAAAAGTTGGGAACCTACGATTAACTTATGAGAAAGATGAATTACTATATAAATGAACATCTTATATATGGTATGCAGTAACTCGAAATATCAAGCTCGCTTATTTTTCGAAAGTTCGCTGTTGCTCTAAGGAATGTGATCTCACCGGCTTTTCTATACTCGCCGTACACGGATTTCTATGCGAGGAGTGGCGACAATATTATGCCCCCTTTCCCTTCCTTATAAAATACTTATTCGAACGAACATGTATAGATGCATACTAATACTATTGAAAGACATTAAAAATTCCTTTAACTTCAATCGAGCTTGAGTGTTTTCTTTTCAGTTCCCGTAAATGTGCCTGCAGAATCATTGAATCACGAGATTTTGCTGATTTCCCTTTCTTATGAAGCATATAAGGAATAATATATTTCCAGCTTGCATTTTTGTGTTTTTGTCCTAAACATATTTTGCTGCAAAAATAGGCTTTTTTAAACTTATTATTGATGAAGCTGAAAATTTATTAAATTTGAACAAAATCATAAATAATGAAACTTTTTAAACTGTTATTTTAATTATGATATATAATAATGGATAAGAATGTTTTAGTTTAAACAACTAATTCGACTATTTTTTATAATTAATTTAAGTATAAGCTAAAATTTTTATATAAAAATTTTCTCCAGAATACGGTTCCTACTATTTTATAATTTAATTAAAAACTAAATCAATAATAATTTAATTATAAGCTAAAACAATCATAGAAATTGTAATATATACATAGGACAATAAATGCAATTACTACTTGTGTCTGTTTATAATTATTTGAAAGTTAGAATTTTGAATTGAGATAAGATTGAATAATAATTTATACAAGACCCAGAAGAATTAAAAAATAAGAATTGTGTTTTAAATTAATGTATTTCTTAATAGCCCATTTAAAAATATACTCAATTTATTATTCATTAATTTAGTCTATAATACGTTGTCAAAAGAAATATATGAATCATAAATATAAATCAAATTTAAGTTTGTATTTCATTCAAACCATTTTTGGTAAATACTTTTATAATAATATTAATTAAAAATAACATTAAATGTATTTTTTTTTAATGCTACTTTTATTAATCAACGGAATTTATTTTCAAATCAAAATTACACAATTAATAGACATTATAGTTTATTTGAAAATTTGAAACCTGACTTATGTAGATAAACAACCTATTGAAATACTTGTATCCAACTAATAGAAGAATAATAGATTTGCAAACTTCTATCGATTTTTAATATTTTAAGTTATAATGTTACGTAAGCTAATGTTAATAAAATTGTATAAGAATCAATGTATTTATATTTTTAATACTTTTTTATAATTTTTTTTATGTTCTAATTATTTATTACTAATATTTAATTTGTATTTGAGATACAAAAATAGTTATTATATTAAAAGTATGTTTTTTTATATTATTCAATTAAAAATTAAAGAGTTTATAATAATTTGATGTTAACGTATAAACTATATATTTCGTATTACGTATGAAAAAATGCAATTTACTAAAATAAAAATTCATTTAAAAAAGTGTTCTTATTTGTAGTAAAAATTTAATTGTTAATGTTTAATAGTTGTATACAATAAAGGTTTTTTTAAATAATTATAAATATAGTATTTACATTTTTGAATATTAATTATATACAATTACGTTCTTACTCTAAAAATTGTCTTATTAAATGTTGGTAAATTCTATTTTCAATGAATAAGTATTCAATACAGTTAATATTATAACATTACATTTTTTCAATGATCGCAAAATATTTTAATTATTTGTAATTAAGACTATTTTAAATTATTTGTAATTCATTTTAACCTTATATATATATATATATATATATATATATATATATATAT
The DNA here is from genome assembly GCA_018907185.1 of Platyscapa corneri. Taxonomy (NCBI): domain Eukaryota; kingdom Metazoa; phylum Arthropoda; class Insecta; order Hymenoptera; family Agaonidae; genus Platyscapa; species Platyscapa corneri. The sequence goes on from JACCHW010000085.1 coordinate 661,231, forward strand.
ATATATATATATATATATGTATAAACTTGATTACTGATAGGAGAACATTCAAAGAGATAAATTCTTTTTTTTAATATTAAACACTACACTACTTAATTTTTATTATAAAAATTACTTATATGACAAAAATTATTGGCAATAATAAAATATTTTTTTATAAGAAAGTTATTTAGTGTATACAAATATTTTATTAAAATTACATTTGCAAATTCATAAATTAACCAACTGTAAATGTACGCATCTTAAGTGAGTATGAAATTATTAATAAATATTGATTCGAATTGAGAGAACTCATTTATTTTTAAGTAATATTAATTGACTAGTTTTGAAATATATTTAATTAAATATTACATATTTAATATCCTAAAAAATATCTATAAATAAAAATATACATAATCAAATTAGGCTTAAAAATATAATACTGGATAGACATTTTTTGTATATAGATAAAATAGAAATTCTTTGTGCATTCGTAACAAAATATTATAAATCATATTTTATCATTACCATATTTCGTACTAATTTCATAGTGTTATAAAAATTTTTTATTTAAATATCTTATCTAAGATTTGAGTAATATCACAAATATATATTCAAATTTATATCATGCTTATACCATTTTTTATTAATAATTAATTTTCGTAAAATATTAATATAAGAATACCAATATTATACATGTATATATATATAAGTTTTTTTTATATTTTGAAATTTAATCACGAAAAAGTTAATCTACAATGAAGATTAAATAGTAAAATAGTAAAAATAGTACAGAATATTAGTAAATATAATTTATTGATTATATATATTTATTTATTTATTTCAAATTTTTCATACAGTAAAAAAAAGCATTTCATTATTCGATATGTTCATACTTGATTATATATTTCCTATTTATAAGTATCCACAATACATATACACAGGCCTAATAAAAATAATAAAATAATAGTATGATCATAGATACGTACACCTGAGTCGATAAAGATTATAAAAAGCTGTGCATGTAAAAATACTCAAAAGAAAACTTGCCGTAACTTGAGCTTACGTTAGTGAAAAATATAAAAGCAGAGCACTATGTAGGTTGTATTCGTGTATCTCTCTCTCGTTCTGATTACTAATGGTTTAGCCATGGTATCCCATATATAAATATTTCCGCACACAACTCTACTCTTTGCCATTTTCCTCATGGTAATCCCCTCTCCATCGTTGTTTGAAGGTGCTCACCATACGTTCCTTCTTTTTCGTCCTCGCTGCTTTGACTCTTGTGAACTCGCTCACTCTTCACTTCCATACTGTGTTGTGATACAAGTCTCTGAACGAGCTCCACTTTTCAGTTCCTTCGCGGCTTACAAATGTACGTGCGTTATGATATTTTTTAATATAGTTTCCGGATGAAACTATTTATTTTTATATTTTCATATTATTTAACGTTTAACTTCTTTTTTCTTAATAAATAATAGAAGTTTTTGTGAATGTAAAACTACACATAAAAAAGAAACATGAGTGTTCTTAAAAAGTGAATTCTTTGTGAAAAAACAAAATTATTTTTTTTAGAGAAAACAAGAGAGAATTGAATTAATTTATGTTACTAATTTTAGTAAAAAATTTAATTTCATAAGTATAACCTACATAATAAATGAACTTCTATCGATGTTTTATTTATATGATGCATTCTAATATTATTTTTATAGTTAATAGCAGTTAGTCAATTTTATTATAATATTTTAATAATTATTTATTAAAAAATTTCTAAATTAATGTAGTTTTTTCAATTATTGTTGAAGAAAAAATTGTGTACATTTTTATGATTAATTTTAATGTAAGGTAAATTTGGTTCATTCGTGAGTATACTTACATATTTAGTAAAATTAGATATTGTTTAAAATAATCCTAAATATTATAAAATAAAAAATCTTTACACTAATAATTAAGGCTACGCAAAAAATGTTTCCTATATTTTATCTCAGAATCAAGAATCTTATGTTATTCATATCAATGTTTTCTGAACGTAATCTTATATTAAGTTTTATATAGTAAATGCTTCAATGAATCGGTTAAAATGTAAATATTATATATAATTATCAATAATTGAGAGTTGAAAAAATTAATTCTTAAATATTTTTATATCGAAATTAAGTACCGTATTAGAATAAACATGAAAATGAAAATCTCCGTTTCCAATTCTGAATATTACAAGATTTTTAAATTATTTAAATATTGTAATTTCACAATTATTAAAAACTATCTTCAATAATCAGATTTATATAAAAAAATTATAATTTTTTTTAACCATGTATATTAATCATCAATATAAAAAATTCACACAAATTGCTCTTTTTATAATAGATATTTTCAAAGTAATGATATTGTGAATGTTAGTCAATAAATTTCATGATTTGTAAAAATTGACATGTTATCAAAGTAGATATGTGTATTTAACAAAAATGAATATTCTTTTATCTCATGTCTTCTCTCAAAATTGGAAAATAAAACATCAAATTCTAGTTCTTTTAAAAAATAAAAAAAAAAATAAAAGAACATGTCATTGAAATGAGTGAGTCACTGGAGAAGCCGTTCCTCCATCAAAACGCGAGTGTATTTCTGCTTACAGAAAGTACCACTAAACCAGTATTCTATTCATCCTTTCACTCGAGTGTGCATCCTTCGGAAGTCATCGTTCAGTTCTTCTGATTCTAACTTTATCGTTCAAAGACACAAGAAACAAATTCGCCGCTCATTGAAAGAGTATTCAGACAGAAGATGCTCATTCTGCCGGATATAAGACTGCAGGTACATTGATACATAGATTAAATAAATGTTTTTTAATGAAGATTTAGATAGACGAAGTTTTCTTTATCTATTTTTCTACATTATCGATATAAATTTCTAACTCTATATAACTTTCTAAACTCTAAATAAATTTTTTTTATTGAAGTAAATTAACTAAATAGTAAAGAATATTAAAATAAAACGAATTAAAAAATAACAAATCACCAACACATAATTATTTTCTAAGATCTTTATAACATATAATTGCAGATGATTTAATCGTTGTGCAGTAACGATAATTAAATTAATTTATAATTTTTTGGTTTAAACAATATTCATAAAATGTTTTGTCTTTTAAAATTATAAAAATTATAAAAATTGTTCTAAAATTTGTTAAAATAATTTTATTATAATATATTACTACAAATATTAAACAAATTATTTATATAAATAGACTATGCTTTTGTATTTATGTTTCCTTTAGTTCAAGAATTTTATAATTTGTATTAAATGTATATATTTATAAAATACGCAATAACTTAATTTATTGATTTAGAAAATCTATGCTGTATCTTAAATGTGTAATAATCTAAAGATTATTTTTGTAATACAAAATGTTCACAAGTCTATTTATTAACTTTTACATCATTTCATTTATATCATCTTAACTTGATGAACTTTTTCTGCATTAAAGATACTTTTTTTTTGGGATATTATTAAAATATATTCAGATTATTATAAAAAAATTTGCAAGTAAATGGAAAAATTAAGAAAATAGCCTGTTATAATCGATTAGAAAATTAACGAATTAAATATTTAAGAAATTACCCTTAGAAATATACTTAAAATCAATTCATGTATGCATTTACGAAGCTATCGTATATGCGTGCGCATAAAATAAGACGATGTACCACACGCCTTAGGTAGCACCGTTACGTGCATATAATTAATGCGCACCAGACATTGATTGTACATTTTTTTTCCTTTCTTTTCGCATAGTAAGTGGAAAATATCAAGCTCTCATGATCACTGACTTTTGCATTAAAGAACGAGTTTTTCAGGTTATATATTTGTATTAAATTCTCTGAGGTTTTTTGATTGCTATTCAAAGGAATGAAAAAAATTAAAATGATTTACCTAAAAATTCTTGTTAAATTGATAATCCATTTTTTTATGACGAGTGCAATGATGCAAGTAATTGAAAATCGCTAATTTTAGTTTTTAAATTTCGTCTTAAGAAATACTTCAAAAATTTATGTCCTATGAGAATAGTTTTATTGAATAACTATCTAAACATTAATATAATTTAAAATGATTCTTACATCTATATTAATTTTAATTTTCATACATTTTATAAATTTACGTAGAATTATAAAATTATATTAAATTAACATGTATAAATAAATACAAAGCAATATATTATTAATATATTTTAATATTAAAATAATATAAAATAATAAATAAAATAAGTTTTCAATTATATTTATTTATCAATAATTTCAGAAAAATTTGAATACTATTTCTTTAAAGGGTCATTGTCATTACATTAGTACATACTTGCGACCATATAATTTTTCTTACATATTACTGATATATTTTTAAAAGATTTCATTATTGTATCAAATTCTAAATAATGCTCTGTTACATTTACAATAAAAGAATCTGTTTTGACAAGCGTGTTCAAAAATTTAAAAAACTTTTAGTAAGGTATTACCAATAATTTACCTCAAATAAAAAATATAATAAATAATTATTTTAAACTATAAATCGATTTTTAATTAATCCTCTGATTCTATAAATGTGATTGTATAAAACATAAATATAAACGTAAATTCTTCATGCTCGTTATTTTGAATGAAAAAATTACAAATTAGTCTCATAACTCTTAACAGTGTTGAATTGTATTAAATAATGTTTGAAAATTGCGAAAAAGTTTCTACAATTTGAGCAGCATGATAAAATGAGTGAAAAATCGTTTGAAATTTGGCATCTATGTACACTTTCTTTTACACATTTTTTTTTTTAATATAATGATACCCCGAAAAGTTCTTTGTTCATCCAATTGCCTATCACTACATTGATCCCAGGCACGTTTGTAGACGCTTTTGATATAAATAAAGGCATATGACTGCAAAAAACACGTTGCAGAGATTGTTTCACAAAAACCACCTGCATAAATTTTTTTAAAATGTACTATAGATATTTAATATAAAAATTTTCGGTAAGTATTTTAAACTGTTTTATGAGATTCTTGGACTGGAATTCTAAGAATTTTTAAATATACCTTTAATATCAATAAGAATGTTTTATTTTTCATTTGTCTTATGTTACAAAAAAACTTGTGACATAAAAGAAAATCTATACATATTTACTTATGGGTAACTCGATGAAAAATATTATTAATTGTATTCTAAAAATTTTTAAATATAATGTATAATTAGTACTATTTATAAGTTAATGAAATAAAATGTTATTAAATAAATTAATATATAAAAAATAAAAATTAATATTTTTCTTAAATAAATTGATACGTATTCAGTAGAAAATATCAAAAATTCTGTGTTAATACATTCTTAAAGGTATTTTCTTGAGAAATATTCTTTGATTAAAAATTCTTATTTTTAATGTCTCATTTTACTAATACATTCTTTTTTGTAAGAATAAATATAATGCTTTTTTGTTATTCTAATAATATTATTTCTTTAGATATTATAGAGCCAACTGCATAATTTGTCAAATAAAATTATTTATAATAGGTATATTATAATTTTAGAAATATAATAAAATTTTCAAGAGTAATTTATTATACTTATAAATTCAATAATAAAACAAATATACTCATCAAAATCTGTTGATACCTTAGACTACCCATATTTATTATTTAAAATCATTTTTATTTAAATAATTGTTTAATTAATTTTATACATTTAATTAAAATATTAAGCAAAAAATGAAAAGGCATTTATACAAGTAGTTTTAAAAAAATTATATTCTATGACGATGATAAAATTATTATAATAGTTTTTATAATATTGCATTTACATATTTTTATTAAATTTTTTTTTATGAAAGATATCATTTTATTAATTATTTAAAAACTAGTGTCGTTGCCCCTGTTCTTTATCCAAATCTTATACTTATACTCCTTGTACTTATACTCCTGCTATTGCTCTTATTTATTTATTAATGCATGATGTATGTGTTCTTTATTCTGTTTCTTACGTTCTTTGTTCTTTTTTTATTTCACCATTATGTGCATATACATACAGCAATTTCTATATTACACCTAAACTTTATATTTAATAATTATTTTTCATAGTTTCTTTTAATATTTTTCATAATAATTGGTAAAATTAGAAATGGGCTCAAATTATACTCAAGTCAAATAATATTTAGTTATTTTTAAATTGATAACAAGTAATAACGATTTTAATGTGATTATAATAGTTCTTAATTGCTTAATAATATTTGCATATATTAAGAAGTTTATTAAAATTATTATTTTTTCCTATCAATTATGCTTACTTACTGTGTGAAAAAATATATTTCGAGGTATGTACGTATATTTAAGTTAATAAATAATGTATTATCTAAGATTAATAAAGTAAAAGCAACATTAAATCAAATTTCTTCCTTTTTATTATCTTTTTCGAGATTGCTTATACCATAAAAATCTTTTTTCATCATTACGAAATATACGCACAAGGAAAATTATATCCATTTCAAGATTTTTTTGTGTAAGAAAACTATAAAACCATTTCAACCTCGTAAAAAATATTATGGAATAGTTAAATGTAAAATTAAATTGATTAAAATTACCAATAATACATCATTTTTAGTATATATTTAAAGTATAATAATCCGTGCAACATATTTAGAATTTACATTTATCTGCCATTTATTTTTTTGATTTTCTTTTTTAATATAAATTTGATTTTAAATAAGCTCTTTAACATTTGAAAAGAATAAATAAAAACTTCTTATTATATTCTTTTTAAAAAATTGATGTCAAACTATAATAATGTGTGAATTGTGTATAAATATGTTTATTAAATAATATATAATTGTTATAATACATTACATTATAAATTTTTATTTATAAGAGAATTTTTATTTATTTTTATTTACACATTTTTCAACATATAGGTTTTCATAAATTTAAATTAAACTTAAAAATTATGCATAAATAGCTTATGTATTTTTTCAATTATATTTCCATCACTTTTTAATTCTTTTCAACATTTTGTCAATATATGTATAGATATATTTTTTTAACAATATATAATTGTTATAATAAATTACAATATTTTCATATACATTTTTCAACATATTTAAAATCAACTTAAAAATTAATCATGAATAATTTATGTATTTTTTAACCTATATTTCCATCACTTTTTACTTCTTTTTAACAATTGATAATCTTTTTTAACCACTCACTAATTCCCTCTTCCGCATATTTAATTCCTTGTTTCAATCCTATTATTATAATATTATTTTTTGCGATCTCGTCTATATCATTATTTATCCCCTTACTGTCTTCCATTGTGATCTTTTTCTTGTATTTATAGAGTATAATCTTTCTATATTCTGAAAATGCTATCATATTGTGTTGATATACTTGAAAAAAACTCATTTTTAATTAGTTTTTATTTTTAAAGATAGTTTAATGTAATAAATTGAAACAATTTGAAATTGTTTATAATAATGCAAATTTACCTGACATATTTTACACTTAAAATTATGGCTAACGTGAATTGATGTATAATTTGTGATAATAGATATATTGTAATATCGAAAAATGTATAAATTTTTTAAATGACGAGATGAAGGAACGAAAAATGAATTAAATTAATAAAATTCTGTTTTTATGATATTTAAAAGAAGTTGTATTTGTATAAAAAAACTTATCTATGAAAAATAATAATTAATAATTTGTTATTAAAATTTTCAATTATAATAATACCACAAAATTTTCATGTCAAAGTTTTATCTAAAGCATAAAGTAGCTATTGAAATCTATATTTTATAATTTCTTTGCGTTCACATTTTTCTTTATAATATTTTATTTTAATCTCTGAAAAATACTACTTATATTTATATTGAAATTTAAACCCGTCATTGTAGACCCTGCACTGCACATATCTCATATAAATATTTTTATAATTCAAATAGTAATTTTATCTTCTTCTTATAAATCAATTATATTTATTACACTTATGGTATTTAACAATCATTTAACGCAAATTATTATTAGGTTAAAATTTTTTTATGTAATCATTGGATTATTAACAATTTCAGTTATCTACTTGCTGGTTTAATTTTTACATTAAGAGTTTGGTTATAATTTTAAAAAATTTATAAATTTAAGGTTGTAATTAATTTTTCTTTATAATACAACCAAATAAAAAATTGCATTGAAATATATTGTTTATCTTAAAACTAAATGCTTTTTAATTTTTTTTTCAATATTTTTAAGTATTTGAATGTAAAAAGTAAATAAATCTTGAAATATTTATAAATTCGAAACTTTTCCAACTCTTTTCTACGTTTATTTTAAATACAATAAAAAATTTAACTATGAGAATACTGGACATTAGTCCTGTTATTCTTTTTAAACTTTAAGCAGTACTGAAATATCAAAAATCTTTTATTCAAACATGAAATAAATTCTAAAAATGATACGAACGATACTACAGAAATAAAGAAGTAAACGTCGGTGAATTACGTAAAATAAGCTTACGTAAAAAAAGAGAAGTAAGTAATCTCGTAATTGCAAAAGCCATCGACCGTCATCGGTGCTCGTTGACCACTTGACGGTTTCCACTTGCATAAATTGACGGAGGCTGTTCACTTGATAATTCAGGTCTCTACGCAGGTCTGCGTTGTTTCGCAAAGGATCGTGTATCATGCAATATCGAAGCTTTTCTCATTTTGCAAAACAGAACAGATACTCGTTATATTTCGATGTACAGTTTGAAAATTATTTTAATCTCTTTGCCCAACGTTCTCAAAAAAAAAACCGATACGCTACTTTTATTACCACATTGTAGTTTATATTACGTGTAATAAAGTTTTAATAAGGCCTACTGATAAGAAATATAACATTTTACTTTTTACTAATTTTTTTATAATTCATAAAGGGTTTTGATACAAATTGCGTAATCGTATTAACTCTATAATTATTGAACTAAACAATGTATATATTCTATCGATTTTATCCACTACTTTATTGCACTGTAATTTTTTTATTAAAACACATTTTTAAATTATAAAATGAAAAATGAAAATATAAATTTTCTTTCTCTGTTTTATAATTAATTAGATATAAAAATAGAAAAATTAAATATAAAAAATTATATAATTATTAAAGTGAGAAAATAACTAAATATTGGATGTTTTAGCATTTTACATTTTATATGAAATTTATAATAATATATTTATATAATTATATTTTTTAATGTAGTTTCTTCAATTTAATATATTTCTTAAATTTCTTCTTATTTTTTTTTAAAAATTGGATAAAATTTATTTATATTATCTAAAAAGATATACTTTTATCATATCTCATAATTTATTTATAAATATTTTATAAATAAGAACTTATTATTATCAAATTATTCAATTTCAATAAAATGGATATTCTTCCAATTTAATCTAATTCAATATAATATTATTTTGATTCTAATATCTACAATATTATGTTTCTATCTAAATTTATTAATAATATTACCTTATTTCTAATTCAGGTAAAATATAGCGTTTTCATTAAAATTAATTTTATACTGTCCAGTAATATAATCCAGTAATATATTAATAATAATATTTAATTGAAAATATTTTAAATAAATAATATCTGTGATTATTATGATTTAAATACTAAATTAATTCAGAATAAGGTAGTTCTTTGATATCAAAAATAAATAATATTATTTAGAAATAAAAGTTGTCATTCCTTGAAATAAATTATTCTATCGAAATGAAACAATCAGAATATTTCTGTTGAAGAAATAAATGAATCGGAGAAAAAAGAAATTTATATTAGAATATTAAATATAATATAATCAACGTAAATTTACCGAGTTACTTGTACTTTCTAATTATGAAATAAATTCACTTTTTTTAAATTCCTTTATATATTTTTATTTTTATTAAACATAATATATTGATGAAATAAATATATTAACTTCTCAAGTTATTACCAAATAGTTAATTTTCAAAATTTGTATTAACGTATTCAGTATAAATCAATCGTAAAATTTATAGTTTGTAAAAGTCTTAAAATTTTTTTTTCTAATTATACGTATGCTAATTTAATATTATTAGTAAAATTTCATAAAAAATAAATTTAAAAAAGAGTTTTTGTTCTAGTCTGAAATACTAAATTATTCGTTTTAAAGCAAATTTTTAAAAAATTAGAAAAAATTAATTTAGAGAGGACTCATAACTAAGTGAAACCGACTACGGAAGTAGCATCTGTAAATTATTGTTTTATTATATCTTTTAAAACGTATTTAATTTTATCGGTTGATTACTTAAATATATAAAATAAAAATGGGCCTAACAACAACTATAATATAAATATAAGATTTTTAATTCTAATGAATAAACATAAAAATGTATATTTGTTCTGCAAAAATTGCATTTTAATTTAACAATATATTTTAATTATTAATTAGAGTAATTTTTATCTTTTAATTTCAATAAATTTTCAGAATTTTTTTTTAAATTTAATAAATTATCATAGATATTCACGTATAATGTTAACATTAATCTGTAATTTATAATCGAACAAATTTCTACAATAATCTAACTTATCTTATCATATTTTTAATGCATTTCAATAGATATAATTTAAATAATCTTAACTTTAATTATATATTTATTTATAGTACAATTGCATTAAGTATTAAATTATAAAATACTTCATAAATTCATTTACGAATTTGATAAAAACACAGAACAACTGTTTGACAATAAAACGTAGGTGGCGTACCGACCTATTCTTCGTAATGTGCGAAACAGGAAAATAATAAATTTGGTGACTTGATGTTCCAAGAAGAGATAGTAGTGATTGTACGCAAGCGTTGCGCGGAGCTTCCTCCCGTTTTGCCAGCACCTTTTATTCATCTAGGCGGGCCGTTCTCAGAGTAAGAGACCTTGGGCCAATTCACCAGACATAGGCGTGCGCGTAAACAAAACAAATTTCATGGTACAGTCTGTTCGCCCATTGCGATTCTGAATTCGCTGGCCGTCCACGGGGTGGCAAGTAACTATTCAGAATATGCAGAGGCGAAAATGTGTAAGCAAAATATGTCCCGACGCTTATTAACGAATTGGCGCGTATAAAATTTGTAATTTAAATTAATTTTATCTTTTATTTATAAGAAACAGTTAACTATTTCATTACTGTTAATATAATACTTTATTTTTTATTCATTTTTATATTTTATATTAAATATCTAGATATTTTTTAATAATAATTCAGAGCATCAAATGATACTATATCAAATAAATAATTCATTTCTGCAATATTTTTTTTTCATGTTTAAATAATTATTGTGATTTTAAAAATAATATTAATAAATAATAACGTTTCAAAATACAAGAAAATTATTATTCCATTTTGGCTCTCATTATAACTAAACTTTTGTTGGTTCACGATTAGTCTCTTAACTTGGTTTTAATAATACTTTATTACATTTCTTTCAATTTTTTTTTAATTGTCTCATTATATTAAATGAATAAATTATTTTTGAATGCATTATTTTGTAGTTTTCACATAAAATTATATTAAACAATAAAATACCATCTGTAATACAGTTATTTCCAATCTAACGATATATTTCTTTGCATGTAGGATCTCATATATATAATTTTTATATATACTTTATACTTCTGAAGTAATAAATCTAGTTAAAATTTATTTTAAATCATGATTGCTTTGAACGAAAATCATCAATTATTAAAAGAAAACAATTAAAGAAATATAAAGATTGTTAAAGCGTATTATTGTAGCTTCTGTAGTCTTGTATATCAGGTTATACGCGTTATACACAATAAATATGAGAAAAACAATGCTTACAGTATTCTCAGCCAAAGGGTTATTGCATAGTAATTTTCCAGAATAATAAAAAACAAGCAAGTTAAAAAAAAAAGAAAAAAGCAATACTATCAAATACACTTGTGTAATTTATAATTGTAGATACACGTAATTAATATAGCGTAGTGAGTCATTTATTACGACCATCGTTGTGCATCTCGCGAAGATATAAATTGACAATTGTTAGTTATCTCCTGTAGATGTCGCAGTGCACTAGGAAAGTCATTCATTTATCGTCACGCTATTGCAAAGTAGAGTTTTGTGCCCTAAGCATTACGCAAAGACTGTAAGCTAATAGTAAGCAATAATATAAGAGAAATAATACGCCTTTTGAGTTTGTGCATTAATGAAGGCAATGAGTACACGAATCTTTCTCCTGTAATAATCATTGGTTTTTTTTGTCAAGGATAGGGTCATAACTCGATGCATTATTAAGAATAATAAGAACCGGAGTATTTTGGTTAAATCGTATTAAACAGTTTTTTAAACATATTATTAACCATCTATATTAGATTTTGCTATAATTAATCCAAAAATACTAATATATATTTTATAGAATTTTATTAAATTAGTATTTAATTAAAATAGTGAAATAGAATTTTATTTAAAAAAATTAAAAATGCAATATAATAAATTTATGTTAATAAAAATCATATATTATAATAAATATATTCTATTACGTAATAACAAACATAGCATATCAAATATTTTATCAATGATGATTAAAAGACGTGTAAAAGTTTTTTCTCTGAATTTTTCCGTAATATTTATGAATGTTTATTAACTTTGATTACTTTTATTATATTTGTTGACAATATAATAAAACAACTATATAATTTAATTTTTTTTCCTTTTTTTACTACATAAAATTATTTATATATAGAATAAACTATTTCGGCAGTTATTATGCAGAAGTATCTCGAATTAGGATAGACATATTCTTTTTTAAGAAATTGGCAAAAATATATTATGTATTTTATAAAAATTTACTAAAATTATGTAACATTTATCGGATAAAGTAGCAAGCGTATGAAATAAACTTTTTTGTTGTTTTATGTTAAAATCTACTCAATTCATCGCGTAAGTAGTACAAATAAACTAAACAATAATTGATATTAATGTTATAATCTGAATATTGTAAGAAGGATTTCTCAAATAAAATACTATTTTTTAATTTAACTTATGTGAAAAATCCGAGTATTTTAAAGAATTTATTGATATTAGTAAAATATAGTATTTTATGTCGTTAAAAATGTTCTCTCTGCAGTCTTTGCATAATAATGAATACTATTACACTATTTTTCATCCGTAAGTAGAGTTCTAATTGTATTCGTTTATTATTACAATGTGCGTTTAAGCTCATTTGTTATATGTGCGAGGTTGGTCGGTACACATGCTCCAAGCAAGAAATTACGCAATGGTTCGAAACCATAAATATGTACAAGTTTTACGATCAAAGATGCTTTACTCTTATTATTACTTTATAATATTATTAAAATATTATATTAATACTTTCATAAAATATTTAAACAATAGTTTTAATAAAATGGACTGATACAAATGAGAATATACTTATATTTTTTTTAATGATAAAAAATATCTAGAAATCAAATTAAAGATTTTGCATTCATATCATTAATATATATATATATATATAAATATACACATATAAATATATATATATATATATATATATTAATGATATGAATGCAAATCTTTAATTTGATTTCTAGATTTTTTTATCATATATATATATATATTAAAAATTTATTTATTAAATTCTAGAAAAAATTAAATTATTATGTAATGGTTTTTATATGAGTAAAAATCAATATTTATTTTTTCATAATATATGTTACTAACTATATTTACGATTAAGTTTTTTTATTTAAAATTAAAAGGTAAAAAAATTTCATATCCAAAACTATGTATACAAAAGGAAAAAAATTCACATTGCTTTTTTATAATAATTACATGTGTTTATTCAAAAGAAGATAATTAAATAATAATGTCGTAATTATAATTTTTAAAAATTCATAAATGATATTTTTATACATATAATTTGTACATTAATGAATTATATACATCAATATACTTGGACAGGCAAGTTGAAATCTACTACAAATAAACAGAACATTAACTACTGACTTCCTCTGTCGTTCAACCATACATCATGCTTCACCAACACATTACAAAAAGAAATGACATCAAACCATTGCTTCAATTCCGTTATTCCGTATCTCTTTTCATATTTCTACTTTATGACAAATTTTTACGAAAGAAAATTTTATAAGTATATCGCTTTCCTACATTATAATAAATTGAAAAATATTTTTCTTGAGAAGTAATGCTTTATTATGGTATAGTTTAATGCTGTACAATTTTTTAAATCTAAAAGTTTTTAATGTATATTTTAGTGTAGACTAATTGATACTTATAGGAATTAGAAAATTTTTTTTTTTAAAAAACTAGTACTTTTATGAAATGTAGTTATAATAGTATAATAATAAAATGAGATATAATTTTCATTTTAAATAATATGAAAGTAATTTGCAAAATTTTTATTGTACCTGAAGAATTTAAAAAAACACAATTAATATGATCTTTTTTGATATTGAATATAAAAAGTTGTGTTTATTATTTGTTATTACTGACTATTAGAAATTTTTAATTAGATACATAAAAATAGAACATATATTAAAATAATGCATTAACATAGATTTTTTAAAATCAATTCTGGATTTATAAAATAAATACAAAATAAATATATTATAAAATGTATAGAAAAACTAAATTTTATAGTAAATTTTATTTATATAATGTTATATAATAATATGATAAATATTACGTATATAATATAAATTACAAATGTAATTAAAACGATATTGTAAAATATTTCAAATAAATCAAAATAAATCAATTTTTCAAGTTTCAATTTTTGAAAATAAGTATAGAAAATTTAAATTCTTTTTAAATATTTACATATATATGTTTTATAAAAGATCTTTATTAGTTTGAAATGAAATATTCTGAAAATTTTTAAAAATATATAATTTACGAATAGCCTATCTAGATGCATAGCCTTTATAACATTTTTTAGTTTTCCATTTGTTTTTAATTACAATTATTTTAATTTTCAAGTTAAAATTATATTAATTTTTGTCTACACATTTTAATTAAAATTTTCATTACTTATAAATCAGAATAAAATTTTTAAACTAATATTCTCCTATTATAAAGTTTATTTTTTTTTTAATTTATAAAACCTACTTTGTAATTAAAAGAAACTATTTTAACAAGCTTATTTTTATTTTTTATATTCACAAAAAGATTCATAATATTAGACATTATTAAACATTATTATACTTAATTATTTTAAAAAACTTTTCTTTAATTGATAATTAAATTACTAAAATTTTCTGCAATTGTCTATAATACGTTAAATTATATTTGAATTATATATTATATGGCTTACTCCATTAATGACGAAAGTACAAATTTGAATTAAATTTTATTTATTTAAAAGATAATCTCATTATTTAAGATTATAAAACAGATTGTTTTTCTATTCTTGAGGCACCTGCTGTGTTTGTATGCATCTATGTTATACAGAATATATATATAAGCTATGAATTGAATCGGGATGGCTTCTAATACTGCCTCTTTGATATGTCTGAATTTGATTAAAATATACAGTAGATAAATTTCGTTTTTATTAGCAAATCACAGCTTACTCTCTATCAGAAAAAATATCAATTTTTTTCATTTAATCACTGTGTATCATATTCGAATTATATTTTTATTTCGATATTTTTTGTTTTCGAAATTATCAATTTTTAGACGATTTTTAAAAAGTACTATTCGTTATATTTATGATAATATAATCTTTATAAAAAAAGCAAAAGATAATTTTATCAAAATCTTGTTCATAATTACTTTTGTTTACTTTGATCGAAGACATCGTTTGTTTATCCAAACTTTAAAATAAAAACAATTATTATTAGTAAATAAAAATAAGAAATCTTACTTTTCCTTAAGTGACATCCGTCAATAATTCCGTGTTGGATCTAATTTCTTCTTTTTTCCTCTCTTCACATTTACTCTCTCTCTCTCTCTCCTCTCTCTCTCTCTCTCTCTCTCTCACTCTATCTCTCCACGTCCTTTCACCAGCCAATGGCAAGTAGGACTAGGAGAGATCGCCGCCTATAGTATCGTAGCATGATACCGGTCAGTTTACAACGCACAACAGAGCCAATCAGTTGCTCTTATTGATTTTTGAGTAAGTCAAACGCGTGAATCGTTTATAAATTGTGATACTACGCGACATTTTCTGATGTATTTTGGATTTACACAAGAAGAAGCGGATGCAATATAGTTTCTTCTCACAATCCTAGACAATGGTATATCGATGAAGTTTTCGTTTAGAACTCTACAACGGTGCTTGGGTAGTGTTTTGTTCATTAATAAATTCAAAAATTTATTACATTAATTCGATATCTGATTCGGTAAAGTTTCAATTATAACCTATTAATAACAAGAACAATGAAATAGGTAATAAAATTATAAATCATGTTTACTATTGATTTTAAAAATAAAAAAATATTCTAACAACTGAGTAATTACTTAGTTATCTTCTCACGTTAAAACAGTAGTAACGGATTCAATTTATCTTTTTTTATTTGTGTTGTTATTCGTTACTTATTATATAAAACATTTATTTTTACAATTTTATTTCTGTGAATTGAAGATATTAAATATATATTCAAGGCCTGGAACAAGTTTTTTCAATTTGTTCTTGGTCTTTTTTATGAATACTATTTGTAATGTATAATATATTATTTAAGTTGACCTAAAATTTATGAATACTAACACCAAAGTATTTTAAATGTATTAAAATAAGTAATTTGGTAAACTTCATATATAAATTATTGGTATAAACAAAAAAGTTATAATGTATAAGTTATTATACCTTCATTTGTTAGTATCGACGTATAAAATACATAAATTTTACAAAAAAAGGGATGATTTACTCTTAAATCATTATGATAATTATAAAAAAGGGTGAAACTTAGTATTGAATTATCACACATCCATGTAGAAATATGCATTTATATCTTGATCAAAAACCCTATATATCTATAGTAGTATCATAAAAGCTATGAAAAAAAGTAAGAATAAATTGAAAAATTTTGTTGACTAGTTTTAAGCTTAAATATGGTATATTAATATGGTAGATACTAATCAATACTTTTAAATTATAATGAAATATATAATTAAATAGAAATGTAATTTTTTAAAATTATAACACGGGTAAATGAGTCAGGACTTAAAGATTATCAAAATTGCTTTTTATGTATTAAGTTTTAAAATCTTATTTATTTAAAAGATTTATAACTTTAATTTTTTTTACAATTTAATATAAAATTTGTTTGATTTAAATAGAATTTTTAAATATTAAATTATCGACTCCGAAAGTTACAGATTTAGATGCGGAATGCTGCTCCAGTAAGGCAGTCAGGGGTTTTTATAACATTTAATTATGATTCGTTCTTCGCAGTTACATTTTGGAACGGAAAAATAAAAATGATTTGAGAATGTAAGATTAATCTAAATGTCTAAATGTTGTCTTGATAGAGTGTCGAATGAATAGAGTAAGTGGTCATGTCATTAACAGATTTTCATATGAAAATAAGCACTCATTACGCAATAACTATAAGTATAAAATTTGGTGAGTGAACTTTTCGGAAGAGATAAATATCGATAGACAGATCTATGTTTTTCTTTAAAATCATATTTTAATCGCTTGTAACTATTTCAACTACATGTTTTATGTTCGGTGACGGATAGTCGGCGTCTTGTAGTAGATACGTATAGACTTAAGATGCCCCTCGGTGGAGGAGCGAGAGCGCTAGCACAGCCGTATAGATGTATATATATATATATATATATATGTGTGTGTGTGTGTGAATGGCGTAAGAGTACCTCGGTACATTACTTACGTATAAATTCCTAGTTCATTACACGATACCCTTAGAAAATCTACAGATTTAAAAATTTTCTCTTAGATCTTAAAATTAAACAATTCTAATGATCTAAATTGCGGAATATTGTTACAAAGTGTTAATGTATTATGAATTATTAATGATATTGTTAATCGCGTATAATTTAATGTAGTTGTATTTTGCATAAAACTAAAAATTTTGAAAGCTAACTGCAGTATTTTAATTTTTATTAAAAAAAAATAGCAACATTTACAAAGACCGAGTATAAACATAAATCAGAATTTTTTCATAAAAATTTTACAATTTTCGGTTAATAAATATAAATGTAATAAAAAAATTTTTTCCAAAAGTAAAAATAATTTTGAACCGAATAATCAAATAATTTGATAAGAATATTTACTTTTCGTATTTATAAAAAACTACATAAATATAATGGTTTTAAAAAATCTATATATTAGTTAGATAAAAATTGACTTTCTGTTAAGACATTGTTTTATTCATAATTGGTTAATACAGTCATTATTGATAAATTTTTTATTAAACATCTTAAAAAGCATACAATTATGATTTCATTTTTATTTTTTTGAAAAAATTTCTAAATATTAACTACTTGTACCAAATATAATGAGTATGATAAAAAATATGAATTTTTTTCATATTATCCTATTTTTTGTTCATACATACATACTTACCAAATGATTAAACTGTTTAGGTAAATTTAAATTATATTAATAAATATATAATTATCATAATTAAATAATAATATTGAATACAGTTAATTTTATAGTTTTTCAGGTCAAAAATATATTTTTTTGAGAAAGTATTAATTTACAAAAATTGAACTATGTTTAAAGTTTTAAAGTTTTATTAAATAATTTCTATAAAATTTTGTATGTTACAAATATAGTTACTTTAATATTTTAAAATAATTTTTTTATCCATTTTAAAATTCATAAATTTTTAATTTAAGCAATATTTTGATAAAATTCTTTTATTTTATTTATAAATAACAAACTTGAGCTTATAAAAATTATAAAATTTGTGTGTAAAGTATTAGCAAATAATAATTTATGAAGCAAGTATTCCTGTTCAACCACCATAAAACAAGAAAAAAATGAGAAATTTAACATTATTACATAGTTGTTAAACAAATTTACAGAAGTTTATTAATAATAATAATGTATAATAATGTACACGACTTTTCACATAAATATTTATTACTGATATTTATATCTTAATAATGTAGTAAATGTAAAAAAAAATTTAATAATCATTTAAATTATGATTTTTTATGTTGTAAATAATAACGTTCGTATAATTTTAAAATTGAATTTAGAATATTAAAATTTCATTTTATTTTAATACAAATAAATGTAATTATTAAACAATAAAAGATTTTCTCCTTATAAAAATGTATAGGTGTATAAAGTAATTAAAAGTATGATAATAATTTAAAATAGTATTGATAAATATCATCAATTTAATTTTCAACCTTGTATATCTTGTGAGATTGCAGTAATATTTATTTAATATTATTTATGTATAGTAATATTAAATAATGAAAGTAAAGATGGTTCATTAATATAATTGCACTATTTCTGCTTTTTCTATTGTAATATTTTAGTAGAATTTTACAAGTACTCTAAAAATGTACCAATTGGAGAAAACAATTAATTCATGTAGTTATTAATCATTTACAATATTTATTATACACCATATTAATATATCAATATATTTAAAAAAAAATTTTCCAAATATATGAAATAAAGTGATTATTGTTCTAGCTTAGTAATTTTACTTTTTTGCCGACTTAAAAAATCTTAAAAAATTATGTGCTAATGAAAATAGTCTTCTCTAGCAAACGATTTTAGTAATAAATAAATCATATGATACTTTGCATTTATATAAAAATAATATGTAAATATAAATACAATTAAATTTGTTTACGCAATATTTTTAGATACTTTGAATTTTTAGCATGCAATTTTAAATATGTTTAACACAATACACTAGCTACTATGGATATCAAATACTAAATATATATTACAAAAATGAAATTTCCATGCTATTTAAAATATTTTTCATTCAACATTTAATAGCTATATCAATTGAAATTATAATCGATATACTGTAATGTATTCGTTAGTTATGTATTTTTAAAAATAAATCTTCAATGTCAAATTGAATTAAAATAAGAAAATCTATATCAAACAAATTATATAGATCATATATAAAAAATTTAATAATAAGAATAATAAATTACATACTTAATTTAATTTGTGATTAAAGTAACAATAAATTATCGATAAGTTTATATTAGTATGAATTAAATAGTCTGACGTATCCTATATATTATATATGCATGATCATTTAAAAAAATATAAAATAATAATCAGTGTTCAATTTATATAGTAAAATTAAATGTAAATTAAAATGCAGGTTATTTGAGAAAATTATGTTTTTAATGAAAAGTTATCTAAATACGTATCATAATTTTTAATTTTTTTAAATATTGAATAAAAAATAGCGATAAATATTTACTTGGATATACATACCTATATATATATATTTGAAAAACCCCCAATATTATCCATATTTAAACAATGTACAAGCTTTTGTAATAATAATATTAAATAATAATAATAAAGAGGTTAGTTTGATTTGAGTAATATCGCGAGTAATAAAAAGATGATAAAATTTTAAATAAATATAATTACATAGGTAATTCATTCAAACAAAAAATTCAAAAGAGAAATTATTATCCGTCGTTTGCTAAATTAAAGGATTTTCTGAAATCGAAATATTCTTAGCTTCTGATTAATTCTAATTCTAGCAATTCTATTGATAAGTCTGTTGTGTGTGTTTGCGCGTGCGCCGTAAAACGTGCCCAATACATAAAGCAGGATAAAATGAGCGCAAGCGCAATGCGTGACTTAAATGATGTTTTAGCAGAGCATGTGTACCGTAATGCTCTGCTTACTTTTCAATCCAACGACAATTCAGATTTAAGTATCACTGCAGTATCTTACAAGTAAACTTTTATCACTTCCGACCGAATTCTATCTCTTATTTCATTTTCTTTTAAATCGTAATTGACCACTTTTAAAAATTTTTTAGTCAGTATTAGTAAATATATTACAATAAATGCATCGTGTAATTAAAATTATAACTCAATATCTGTTTTATATCGTAGATTAGTAAGGAATTAAAAAAGTTAAAGTATTATATGATTAAAATCCAGCTTTTGAATATTTTAAAGTAACAAAATAGTTTAATATTGAAAATAAGTGTATAAATATTGAAAATAATTGTAGATAACAAATCTTAAACGTCTTATTTTTATGATATAAATACGTAACAATAATATGATATAAAATATATATAATGGTTTTAAATAGAACTTACTTTAAGGGGGAAAATTAAAATAGTTGATCACTCATTTGAACTTTCTATATTACAAAAACTGTCTTGTAAATCAAGAAAAAAATGTAAATCACGCGCAACTTGACTCGGAAAAATGCAAAAATTCTTGTTTGTTACGGAAGCGGAAGTATGGAATATTGTGCAATCAGTCCAGTAGTAACTGACCGGATATAAAGTAGAACACTTCAAAGAATAACAGATAGTTTAAAAGATTGAATATTTATATAAACTTAGACAAATTTATATTGCTGTGACAATTCTTTATTTCATTAAATAACATTTTCTTAAAATTTATTTTTTCATGCTTTTATTTTCGTAAAATTAATTTATAATTAAAAAATTTAGAATTTATTTAATACTTTACATAATCACTTTTTCGCCATGTTTGTCTATCGACAAAATCTCATTGTTATTTCTTATTGTTCTCTTTTTGGTGATATTAATATGTTTTAATTTTTATTATTGAAAATAAATTTTGTTTGCGTTTGTGTCGAAATATAATTAGAAATGACAAAAGATATTTATTTCTCAGATTCCATCTTTGGATTGAAGGCTTTTGGAAATAAGTTTTTTATAAGTGAATTCTATGATTTTATATTTAAAAAATTTTGTTTATGTATATTTTTTATACTGGATAGTATTTACAAAAAAGAGATTATAAATTATAACCTTTATTCACTAATTTAATAATTACTATGTATGTACGAAATAAATTAAAATTTTTATTTTAATATAATATATCAAATTAAATATTTATATAATGTGAAAAACCAAATATATATAAAAAACAAAGATAGTTTCCATAAGATATCTATAGAATAATATATTTATATTTTACTAATTAATAAATCATTGAATAGTGATGTGTTTGTTTTTTATATGACAAGAGTATAATTTTATACCATCAAATAAACTTAATATAAAAATTTACAGTATATTTTTTTAACATTAAATATAATTATAATAACAAACGTTATAAAGCTTTGATTAAATTTCTTCTCGTTATTAGCTTTTTGATAATTATTCGGTCTTGCATAAATGCGTATTTACAATATATATCAAGCTAACTTTATGCAAGTATTTTATAAATGATCACGAGTACTTTAATTTTCATTAATAATATAACATAGTAATAGAAAATTGCATAGAAAAGTAATGTTAAATATATTTTATATTAGATATAATTAATAAATAATCAATGTAATTTAAATGATTTAAAATTTGCAATTTAATATTTTTTTGCAATGGATAAAATTAGTAAAGAGCAATATGGATGATAATTTAGATAATATAGTAGCTTATTTGAAATAAAGGAAATAATATAATAATAATACTCTAACTTAAGTAACTGATAGAAGTAATTTAAGTCCACTGAAATTCTTAAATTATACTTCACTCAACAGTATAAAATAAGCTTAAAAGAATTTTCTATTAATACCACTGCGTATGATGATTGAAATTTTTCAATTTTTTGTAACTGCCAATAAGTGATTACAATTTTATAGGCGAGTCCAAATAACACATCACAATCCATTTTAACTAAAAATTTTTTATTATAAAAAAAATTAATGAAAACTTGAATAATTTATATAATTTTAAAATACTTGCTTTTATAATGTTATTCTGTAATTTAATTATAGAAAAATATTTTATTGACGACGAACCATATTATACACTGGAATTATGTTTCGTTTGTTTTATTATCAACGATCTAAGAAATTTTTTTATTCTGACTACGTTTTCGCTGTCAGTATTTATTATTTCAATTTTTTTATATGAATTGGTAAACCATGTCTATTATTTCATAAAAGATAGATAAAAACTTCTATATTCTAAATATAATCTACTACAATTATTTAATTGAATCATTCCATTAAATCAATGAACAAGATTTCTAAAAAGCTTGAATAAACTAAGGTAGTAACCACTGTGAATTGCTAAAAAATAAATAATTATCTAAGAATTATATTTAAATAGAAGTAACATTAATTGTTTTATTCGGAAAGAAGACAATTATCAATAGATTACACTCCAAAAATATTGAAGAAAATTAAACGTATACAAAATATTGTCTTATTTTGTGCACCAAAAATTCGCAATAAATTGGTTTAGAAACTTGTTCAACATTTTACAATAGTTCTTGTTATAAAAGATAAGTAAAAATCAATTAATTTGTTGAATAAACAACTTCCACCTTTTGTAACGACCAATTATTCTATTGTTAAAGGTGTTATGTACTATATTGGCGTGTGAAAAATTCGAGCACGTAACAACGTACGCAAAAAAACAAGAAACACGTAAAAATGAAGTATGAATGTATTTTTGAAGTAAAGTCGTGTCTATTGCATGCCTTTTACACACACAAGGGGACGGCAGGCAGAGGAAGACGGAAGATTGCACGATCCGATTCTAATCATGAATTATAGTTCTTAATAAGTTAGTAGAGAAATATACTATCTCATTAAATTCATATTATTACTAATATAACTCTTCATTACAGTTAATTTTTTTATGATAAAATGCTAGACTCTCAAATATACAAATATTATTAAATAATTTAAATATACCTTTCAAAGTTGATTATTTTTCAGGACGTTTTTATATGATTATGATTTGGATATCCAATACCTTACAATTTATAATGAATCTGAGTTCTCAATATTTAGAAAATATATTAAATAAATATCGTGATTTTTATAGTCTAAAAATTAAAATCAAGATTATTCTTAAAATTCATATTAAAATAAAAATTATCTAATGATATTTTAATTTTCTTAGTATCTTTTTTAAGTCTAATTAACGATTGATACGAATGATTACACGATTAGTGTGAAAAACTAAATCTTTAATTTCTCTTGCAGCATTTTAGGTTAGGTCGGTTTACGCAGTCTTGTTGATGATTTTATTAAGTCTACCGTGTGTATTTACCATTAAAGGAAACTACATTTTTAAATCTCTATTTTAGTTTATTCCAGGAATGATAAATACAATTGATTCGACAGAATGAATTAAAAAAAGATTTTCCAACTTCTCATTTATAATTATTTATAATTTAATAATGCCGACTTATTCATGGTATTATTATTTAATTTTCTTATTCCAATATGTTTATTTAATGCACCTACGTCAATTTTTAACACAAGATCGAATACTTAAAATAAATTCTACCTATGCCTACTCTTATAACAATATACGTTTCGAAAACTATTTAAATTTGTTAATATACATTTTCAGTTATAAAATGTTTACGATATTTAATTTTTTATAATAAATTATTGTAAAGTTGACTGATTAAAAATAAACTTTCAATTAATTAGAATAAACAACACGAAAAATTTTTATGAAAATTCATTAATCTTTTATGTATAATAGTTAATAATATATAATATAATTTTATAGGTAATATTTTATTTGACTAATTGATATATTAAGAACGTTGCATAAAAGAACATTAATTTTTCTTAATATAAAAACTTAAAAAATTCATAAATAATATTTTAAAACATTACCATTTAAATACTTTCATAATTAATAATTGCATTCAAAATTAGTTTGAAAAATTTAAATGCAAAATGTGAATGAGTTATGTTATACATATATATTATACGTTTCATTAATTGCCACATGAAATATATTTTTATTTTTAAAAATAGACAAGCACCCAAGCACCATAGAGATACGCTTTAACAAGTAATAAATATTATAATAGAAGCCTGTTGAAATAATCAACAGATAAAGAACAATCCCCCATTAATAAAAAATACATAGATAGAGAAAATAATTAGCTTTTAAATGATGGTAAAAAGTACAAAAGTTAATATTAAAACGAGCTGCCCCGTAATGCAGCCTCAAGAATGCTGAAGTGGGTGCAGCAACCATTGATTCTACCGAAAAACCATACTGCGGTGTCGTCGAGTACCAGTAAACGCACTCGTAATAACCATATTAGCCGTAATAATAACATTAAATTCTTCAAAATTGTTAATAATATAGTGAGTTCTAAAATTGAAGAGGATCTACACAACAGCCAGGTTAGAAGCAGTTGTGACAATACTGGGCATCCTGGCAGCAGGCGTACTGGGGTAAGCGAGTCAGTGAGCTGCTTGAAAATTTTCGTATAAAAATTTTCTTACTGTTTTCATAATTCATAAGATTTATAGTTCTTTTTAACAAATAGAATATTTGGTTAGATTTTTTTTATAAACTATTTATCCAGAAAAATGGTTTATATTGCACACTTAAATCAGTAATTAAATTATTAAAATATTTGAAAGAAACGTTCTATAAAGCAAATAATAAATAAATAAAAATTTATAATATTTATTTGTAATTATCATAATAATTATTTATAGAAGATATAACATTTATGGAAGTGAATATTTGAAAAAATAAACCATTGATTAATTTTATGTGCATTATTAAAAATATAAATATAGATTTTATAATTTGTAAATTAATATTTATTTATTGTTTTTAGCTTATACTTTTTTGTTAAAAAAAAATCGTTTGATATTGCATTTTATTTGCTTTTATAATAAGAGTGTTATAATAAGAATAATTTTTATAATTTTTAATACTTCAAATTTTTATATTGAAGAATGATTTTTAATACATTTAAAAAATACAATAATAATAAGTCTGATATATCATCAGAAGGTGGTGAATCATATTAAATTAATATAAAATTTAAAGAACTTGTATTCAAAATTTAAAAAAGAAAAAAATTAATTATGGATAAAATATCCTACTTTCATTTTTACGAATTAAATATTCACAAATTTATTGCGAATGTTACTGATTAAAATTTTTAATTAGAAAAATTATTTTTATTGGCAAAAATAAATTGAAGTAAAAAAAGATTTTTTCGGTCTACACAATGTTACGATATACATTAATATAATATACAGAAATATTTTAATATTTTAATATATATAGCAGTATAAATGTATTGCTTTATCTACAAATCATTCCAAATTTTTTACTACATCGAATATAATTGAAAAAGATTTTTGAAAAATAACTATATTTAAAAAATACTGAATTATTTATTACATTAAAATCAGCAAAAGCAAATTGAATATTTATTTACATAAATTTTGATACTATGGCCTCTTGTAAATAATAAAATTATAATTACTATTTATATATTATTTAATTATATTGCACAAATCTGTCATTGGATAACATGAAAAATTGAAATACAATCATGTATATTTCTACATTTCTGTTACAAGTCAAAATTTATATAATTTTATATATAAATACCTTATCAGAATTACATATATCAGCATACATATCTTCAAATGAAATAATGTTGACTAAAATAAGAAAAATATCTAGACATCAATAACAAATATAAAATCAGATGACAATTCATTTTAATCGAAATGTTAGTAGAAATTCGTGGGTCTACTACTGTTACGGAAAATTAAACTAGTATATTATAAGAATTCGAAAAGCTTACTACGTCGGTACTTTTAATTGTGCTCTGAGCTACTATTACGTCATTACAGAATTCAATGAGCACAGAATAATTATTCTGTTACAGGATAGTTAAGATGTTCCCCTACAATTACATTGACATTATTGTGCTTTTTTTCAAATCGAGTAAATTCAGGCACAAAAATATTGGATATTGTATTAATTACGTCTTTATAATTGTGCAGAAACTTTTTTATCGTAAACCATTATTATATAACTATTAATATTAGAGACTGTAAATATATTGTAATGTACATATAAAATTATATTGATAGAAGATATCGTAGGAGAGCGTTATATATCAAAATTTATACATTATATCATTATATCAAAATTTATACAATAATAGGATTTCAATTCTCAAATGTTTCAATAATTTTTTCACATATATTGAAAAAATGCACTTCTAATGACATCTTTCATTTTAACGTCAAAATCATTCAATAGTTTTATAAATTTACTTTATTAATAGTAATTATATAATTTAATTAAATTTAAATTAAATAGTACATATATTTTTTTCGAAAATCATTTTTAATGGATCTTTGTAAAACTAAAGTATAGATTTTTACTTCAAATGCTTTATTGATAAGATCAAAAGTTTAACAATAAAGTTAGTTAACTTATTTATCTATAGAAAATAATATAGTGACTAAACAGCTAAAAATTGTTTAATAATACATATACATATTGTATGATTTCTAAAGCCTTCGTATTATACTAACTAAATAATTTAGTATTTTGAAGAATTGACTACCTGTGCTTAAAAAATTAAATCAACATTTTTCTACAATACAAAATATAATTTTTTGACGAAAAATTATATTTTATATCAAATACTGTTATAATACAAATATGTTTGTTTTCATAAATGTGAATAGATTAATAAATTTTATTAAAAATTTGAAACCAAAGCAAATCTGTTTGAATTTTATAATTTTCAAACGTAAAAGCGATCAAAAGTATTTACGGTTAACGAAACGTTGACTGGGATTTGGCAGCACGTGCATTTTTCCCTTTCACTACTGTTCGCTCATTGTTTTGGTTATAATGTATTGCCTACGTGTAGCAATAAAAATTAATATTAATTAAACCATCAATCTATTGTGTATGAATAATTTTCATTAATTTTTTGTAATCACTTTTTTAAATACGTTCATTTAATTCATAAGCATTCTCTTTAAAATACATATTTTTGATTATTCTATATTTTTACAAAATAGTAGATAAAAATTGGAAAAATAAAAGGACTACTGAAATGAAGTTCTTCAAGAAAAATATCTCATCAATGATTATTTGTTTTTTCCAGTGATAAAATATTTTCAAGAAATAATACATTTTATCAATATGTTAAATATTAAGCTTTGACTAGTATATAAATATTATCAATCTAATTATAAGTAAATTTTCTTTTTCTGAATGTACTTTTCTAAATATTTATATATATATATTGTTTATCATTTTGTATTTATTTATTTTCGACGAATTTTTAACAATTTAAAAAATTTACAATATTATGTATTTAGTAAACTCAAAATTAGTTCACATTGAAGTAAACATAATTCAACTTTTTAAATGAAATGTTATCAATTTATATTAATTTCTAGATATCCAATAAATTTATAACTGATAAACTGTCGTGAATTGTATTGATATAATTTTTTAAATATCGAATACTTTATATAGTGAATTCTCGAAAAGCATGTTATTTCCTACAATAAAAAATAAAAAAAGGTCAAGTTTAAAAAAAAATTTTTTTTTAATTATTTTCAGAAATTTTAAATATTTTAATTTATAAAAAAATGTAAGAACCTCTTTCTTTGTGTAGAATATTAATCCCAATTATTTATAATAATTATAAATATTTGTTAATCTGACTAAAATTAAATTTATTAATAAAAAAATAAAATAGTAACACTTTTAATTTAAAAGTAATTTTTCTTGTTTTCAATATGTATGTAATTTATTATGGAAGGGAATGTATCATGGATAGGAATGTTTTTGTGACGAATATATTCTATTTTCCATAACCTTAATCAATAAAAACTGTTTAATACATAAATTAAATTTTTACAATTTATTTTTGATTAATATTTTTTATATCAGATTTTATGCAATACATGAAAAAATGATAAATTATTTAGCGAAATCAAGAATAGAAATCATGGATTTATATTACATTTTACCGTGTCAGTTATTGTTTTTAAAATATTTTAAATACTTTAAAGCCTAAAGTAAGCACATTACTAAATGACAACAACAAAATAGTAATGTACTTTTATTATATAATATTATATATTCTTATTATTATATTATATACTTAGAAATTATTATTTGAAAAGGGCTAATAGAAGCAATTAAATTTTTTATAATCTATAAATCACGATACATGTATAAAGATTTTTAAGCAATTTGTAATAAAACTTTCAATTTGTGTTTAAGATAAATATAATAATTCAACCATTAACGTAAGCAAATCAAAATTACTTTGAAACTTTATTTGTTAGGTTACAAGTATATTTCGA
The DNA here is from genome assembly GCA_018907185.1 of Platyscapa corneri. Classification (NCBI taxonomy): domain Eukaryota; kingdom Metazoa; phylum Arthropoda; class Insecta; order Hymenoptera; family Agaonidae; genus Platyscapa; species Platyscapa corneri. Next base: position 690,534 of record JACCHW010000085.1, read on the forward strand.
TTATACCTAAAAATAATATTATGTGGGACTTATACATAACCGTAGAAGATAATAGAGAGTCATATACAATGAATTTTGTTTAGAGAGAGAATCATGAACTGGACTTTATGTGCAAAAAGAATTTTTTTTTATTTTTTGTTTTTATATTTCATAATATACGTTTACACAAAAAAATTATACTTTTAATCTTTAATTTAAAAAAATCCAATTTACTAACTGGATAAAAAACTATGAATATGATTCAATATCTTTATTTCCTTTTATTAATTAAAATTTTAATTTTAATTATTAATGCCTATCCAAAATTTGAAAAGTTATTTGTGAACATTATTAAAAAAATTTTTTATTAATCTAATAGGTATATCAATAAAAATTATTTTTTATTGATAAAATTCAGATATCAATTAACTCTTTTAATATAGCAATGTATCTTAACAAATTATATTTATTAATTGTTGCTGTTATAAATTAATTAGTTATATTTAATTTACTTGTATTCAAAATCATTTTTAGCTCATTCTAATATGAATATATTTATTTTAATAATGTTTTACCTAATCTACTCTTAAATAAAGTAAGTTAAGTCTCAACAATAAATGATATTTCCAGTTTAATTCATAAGCTGAGTAGATCACCTACATCATAAAAGAGATTGAATTTCAAACCTAAGAAATAAGAAATAAAGATAAAGAAAACACAGAGAATACTCCGCTTTAAATATCCATCAGTAATCAGAGCTAATAATTAGTATTGAAAAAAAGAAATGTTATGATTTTAAAAAAACGAGAATAAGAAAGAAAAAGGAAAGTTATTAAAAAAACGATGATTTGAGTAAAAAAATTATATATATATATATATATAATTCTATATTTAATTTTATATTTTATATAATTGTAATCATATTAAACTCCATTTTAGTTTAAGAAAACTAGAAAATAATAATAATAAATTACAAAGAATAAAATTACTGAAAATAGGTATGAAAATAAGTATTCAAGTTAAAGATTTTATTCCTAAAAGTTTCACGTTTTTACAAGTTCAGTAATTTTGTTTCATTTATAACCGAGTATACCTATATTTATTTATATGGACTTTCATTATTATTGAAGCATATATTTTTAATATTTCATACGTATGACTACTATCCAAATAATTATTTAACTACCACAATAAAGATTTTTCAATAAATTAATTAACTTATTCCAAATTTTTAATGGATCAGTTAAATAATAAGAATTTTTTTTCTTTAGGGTTCAGACCCACGAGTCGCAACGTGTAGAGGAAAACTACAAAACAAACGGAGTAAACTGAATCAAGAAATCAATAAGGAACTACGATTACGAGCTGGAGCTGAGAATCTTTTCAAGTTAGTATATGTTGCATTTTTTAAGAATTAATTTTTTATTTTAATATAACAAATCGTACTGAAAGTTTCGAAATATATGTACTAAATTTTTTATATTTTCAGAGCAACAACTAATCGTAAACTTAAGGAAACTGTTGCCTTAGAACTCAGTTTCGTTAATTCAAATTTACAACTTTTAAAGGAACAACTTGCAGAACTTAACAGTTCTGTTGAACTTTATCAAAATGAAAGGTAATTTTATACATCTTTATATTTAATTTATATGTATAGTATTTTATTAAAACTTCTATAATATTTGTTTAATAATTAAATTAAGTGTGTATTGTTTAAAATTTGTTATTTAATGTAATAGAAATATTTATTTTAGCGTTAAAAATTCTGTAATGAATATAGAATTATACAGTCAAATTTCTAAATTAGTTTTTAGATTTAAAATATAAATAAATATGCATTTAAATATTAATTTTTATTTTTCATAAGTTTTTTGTTTGCGATAATAATAAAAATTCACACAAAAAACTATTCATAAATATTAATACTATATCCAATTTTATGTATTGAGAATACTTTTATTTATATTTTTTTTAAGTTATTGATTTTTAATTTTTCATAATAATCTTTTAGATTTTAAACATTTTTTTACTGGAAAATCTAATTTTATGTTTTTACGAATTCTCTATTATCAATTTGACTATTTATACGAACTATAAATAACTACAACAATATATAATCTTGTATCCATGTGTATCATCGAATTTTTATCCAAATAAAGGGGATATTCAGCAAAAGCAATACATATGAATCAGCTTCTATTCAGAAAAATATTTCATTAATTTTGTATTATTATCGCATTATATGATAGTTTTATAATTATTAAAAATATAATATGAACTATCTATGAAATTTATAATTTTTATTGTACATATGTATGTAACTGGAAAATAATTAATGTAAAATTCTGTAAAATTCTTTATATTATAACATAAAAATATTTAATTATTGTCGTTGAAATTCAAATTATAAACTTTTTTTAAAGATTTAAGAATTTTTATCTAACTTTTATTGAATAGCCTTTCAAAATACATAAAATAATTAGCTCTTAACGTAATACATTAAAAGTCATGTTATTTTCCTGTCTTTCTGAAATATAACAAGTACCACCTATAACCTTTTTGATGATTCCTTTAAGTTTTATATTTTCATTTCTTGTATAATGTTGAGTAACGCTGATTTATATTATTTTTATTATAATCTTTAGAATACTGATTTGCCTAATAAAAATAAATTATTGTAAAAAAATTTATTAATGTAATAAAACTTTTTTTATTGTTCAATAATAATGCATCTTTTAATATGAATTGATTTGTAATATTTTTTTACTAGTAATTAATATTGTTATTTTAAAAATTATACTGTTATTTGTGCAATTATCACAATCCTTTCAAGCTTTTACTTTTACGATAACTTTATTGACATATATGTTCCACAGTATGAAGAATTAAAAAGAAACTTAACAAGATTACAATATTTAATTGTGAAATATACGCTGCAGTAAAATGACAAACAGAATACCTACATTCATCTAATACCTTTTTTATTTAAATAAAAAATATTTTTTACTGCCATTATATACGTACCATACATATAGTAAATGTAATATACAAGTAAAGAAATAGTGTAATACAAATAATGCAAATAAAACAGGAACTTGAATAAAACTTTTTTTTATTACTTCAAAATACAAAGTTAACATATATCTATTTCTTTTTATTATGTATATTCGATTTGTTTGAAATTACGAACAATTTAATTTCATCGAATACAATAGAAAATTGAATTACTTATATTTATGGGTATTTATAATGGATATTATATTTTTGGATATTAATGTTTAATTTTTAAATATACTTTAATGAAATAATAATCATATTATAGTTCTTTTTCAAATAAATAAACGTAAATAATTATTCAGGTATAATATTTGTTAATTATTTACAAATAAAATACAATAATTAATAGATCACTACCTTAATTTTTATCACCAAATGTTTACGTCATATCAAATAAGAATTTAATTATCTGAATAAGATAGTAAGATTAATATGTTAAATATTGAAAACAAAACAAAATTAATAAGTCTATTGTATTAATGGAAACACATATTTGATATCTGTATTTTAAAGAATTTGTCGGACTATAAATTACAATTTTTAAACATATTAAAATTATGAAAATTTGCATTGTCTTAAAGATTTCTTGTGATTGTTATTGTGTCTGTTTAATATTTATATAATGTAAAATATTTTTTAGATAATTAAAATATAAATGAAAAGTCTGGAATGAAGCGCATAATGAAATTTTGATATAAAAGGTATAATTCAATTTTTTTATATTTATCCACATTACATTTTAAAAAAGAATGAAGTACATAAACAACAATATTGTTGCAAACATAAGCATGAGAAAGTAGAGAGAATAAAAAAATAAGGCAAAATTCAACAGCATGTGCAGAAACATTCAAACGGTAACGCGAAGTCTCGTATTATACAAGATATTCCCTAAGGTAATAATGCGATTTACCGGTCACATAAGCGGTGACAGATAATCGCATTTATATATATGTACCCCTCTCTCTTTCTCTCTCTCGTTCTTCTCTTTTTCATGTGCTTCATTCTTTTTGTGTTACTCCGACATTCTCATTTTCGCTTTGTAAAAGAGGCTATCAGATCAAGATTTCGCACGAAAATTGGGTCAATAATATTTACAGACTAATAAATTTTATTTTTAAATTGACTGGTAAAAATATGTTAAGTATGCATATACATCTATACTCTTTTATTGTGCTTCATTGATAAATAATTTTACTAAAAGACTTTATAAATCACCGTTTTTTAATTTTGTTTCTTTGACAAATACCTTTATGAGATTCAACATACTTTTTTTTTTAAATGTACAATCATAAACATTTCAATAGAATTATTTTTTCGTTCGTAAAATTCATTGTTTATATTTGAATGCGTTTTTACAAACTCCACATCAGTTACGAATTTTTATAAAAAAATAATAATATAGTAATTTTTATTATTTTTTCTGAACTACTTATTTGAATATAATTAAAGTAAAATTTATATTGTTAAAAATGAAAAATTATATATTAATTTTATAAAATTAAATTTCAATTTCAAAATGTATAGATTATCTTTGATATAATTTAAAGCGTTAAATATGTGTCTGCTCATAAAAATTGATTATTATATGCATTCGTTAATGTAGTAAAATAAAATGGTTTTAGGTGAAGTTCTTGTTTTTTTTTCTATCTATTTAATACATTTATTCAAATATTCAGTTTATCAATCATTCTTGACTATTATTTCAAAATTTAAAAAACATCCAAATATGAAGAATATAGTGAACATATGATCAAATTTTTGTTTGAAAGCATGTATTTGCTTAAGTATAATTAGTTTTAAAAATTTTAAATACATATTTTTCTACATTAATTAATAAAAACAAATTAATTTTTTTGTTACAGTGAGGATTCATTCATGCCTCTGATACCTCTAGGATTAAAGGAAACGAAAGATATTGACTTCAGAGATCCCTTCAAAGTATGCTATACAAAAATTATATATTTTATAAATAACTATCATATTAAATAAAAAAACTATATTAAAAATTATTGTAAAATTAAAAAGATAATACTAAAAAAATTCTATTCAATAATTTTGAGCTTATATTTTATTACTATTAATGCAACTAATCAATTTTAAAATATATATTTCAATTGTTAATATTACATTTTTTATGTAAGAATAAAAATCTATTCTAATGGTGGCACAGTAGGATTATCCGTAAAGTCTTTATTTTTCTTAATTAATTTCTTCTGAGATCTTTTTTCATCATTAACAAATGTAAGAAAATCTTCAAACTCCTGCTTGGGTGGTCCAATTTCTAAGAATTCTCGTTTTGTAATTTCAGGTACAGCCCTTAAACTCACCTTATTTTTCTCATTTTTTTCTCTAATAGAAACAGGAATCGTAAGACTCACAAGTTTTGTAAGTTTATGTATTCGTGGCATAATCACTAAAAGTCTCCCCGTAGTAAGATTGCGCTGAGCAACACTACGATCTGTAGCTACTTCGCATGGTAACACTAGTTGCAAAATTTTTCCCTTTATTGTCACACGAACATATTTCGGTTGTATATCTACATCGACATAAGTTGTATCAAGATGTCTAAAAAAAATTTTCAAGACTGATATAATTTGTTTTAATTTTAATTAAATTTATTATCATAATAATATTTTTTTTAATAATTGTATCGTATATTTACATTTGAAAGTAAAAAATGTACTTTATCAAACAATAATTGTAATTTTGTTTTGCTGTTATTTTTAATATTTCTTTTATTTTAATATGTTATCATTGTTTACCTGTATAATTCAACATCCAAAATTATATTTTCGCAATCATCTTCATCATTAAGTCTAAATGAAATCTTTGGTTGATTTATATTATATGGGTTTCCTTCAGGATTAAAAAGTTTTGGTACATACTTCTTTTCGTGATTATCAAAATTTTTATTGTTTAAAATATTTTCTGTTTTCATAATTTTATCGGCAATAGCGATACGATCTTCTGGTGTATGGTAACTTGGAGCACTCCAAAATTTTGCATCTTCTTCTTCATCAACTACCTTCAATAATAAAACGTTTCTTTCATTTTAATAACAAAAATTATTAAATTATAGAATTAATAACATCTTTTTCTGATATCGTTTATGTAAAATCTCAAAGAGGTTCAAAAAAAAATTTATTAAATATTCTGTTTGTTATATTTATTATATTTTTGAATATCATAAATATGTTATAAGTAGTAAAAATATAATAAATAATGCATTCCACATAATATATTAAATATTATAATAATAAATATGTTGTGAAAAATTAGATTTAAAAACTAATACAATAAATGATTGGTAAATACTAGGAAGTTGTTTAAAAATATCCTACTTAATTTATTTGTGTATTATTAAATATATGTATTAAATACCATAGTATTTTTAAAATCTCAATTGTTTAATATCTTCACTCAATTTAAATCAAAGTATTAACTTTTAAACAATTATTTCAAGAAAATAATACAGACGATTTTACAGAACTTCTATTTTTAGTTTTATAATGAACAGAAAAATTTCATCGATTGTTACAGAAACTAACCATTTTGTTTTCCTGTTTATCCATATCTTCAGTTATTTTTATTCGAGACAATTTTTGTGCTTTTCTGAATTTTGCATAATTTTCATATTCACAAACAATATCATCCTGTAATTTGGCATATCGTTGCAAGGCCTTAATCCTCTCAGAGCGTTCAATTTGAACCATGTCAAGCTCTTTCAATTGTGGTAATGTTGCTACCACATAATCACGATATCCTTCGTAATCACAGCATGGATTTCCGTTTAGGATCAATTGCTCCAAATGCTCATTGTACCTTTATAATATCTCTTGCGAATATTTTCATCATAAATATTTCATTCTTAATATAGTATTAAAATTAAAGATAACAATCATGAATTCTAAAAATATGAAGTTATACTTAACTTTAAAAAATGTTAACTGTATTTACAAATTTCGAGATACTTTTATTTTTAATCAAGGTTTATTAATTAAGTTAAAGTATAATTATATAATATTAATTAAGTAGAGTAATACCAGAATAATAATAAACCAAAAATTATTTTCATCGTTCTTATTATAATTAATTATGTTTTATACAAACTATAGACTTATTCATTAACTTTAAAAATGTGATTTTTTCTAAATAAATATTTATGTTTATTTTTAATAGGTGAATGTATGTATTTAGTAAAACATGTGTATTTTAGATATTTTATTGAAATATTTTGAATATTTTGTTACTCGCTTATTCTAATATAAGTAATTATATGCACAATACTTTCGTGATTATAAATAAACAATAATACATTAAAGCATTAGGTTAAAATTTGTTAACCTTTAAGAGCATATAAAAATAATATTAATTTTTTTCAGAAAGAAATTTTAAACCTTATCTTTAATAATTCAAAATAACCAATAAAAAATATTTCTTATCTTTATTTTAATGTATTTATAAAATTTTATTAACTATAATTATAATAAGGTTTATAATATATAATTTATTTTTACTGTAGATACAGTTTTTTAATCTTAATTTGAATACTAATTTTTACTTGTAATATTGTTGTAGTTTATCAATAAAATGTAAACATAGCTTCATAAATAATTAGTTAATTTACATACCTTAAGATTTTCACTCCTTTCAGATCACCAATAAAATTTATTGTAAGATCCAATTTTTTTAAGCTCTCCAGACCTTCTAAATTTTCAATAAATTCAATATTATTTAACGCCAAGTTAAGATATTCAAGTTTCTTCAATTTATGAAGATTTTCTATTTTAGATATGAGATTGTATTGTAACAATAATATCTTCAAATCTCGACAAACTTGATTGAGCAATTCTATTCTTTCGATATTTTCCTGATGCAGTGAAATTTCTTCTAATGTTGAAATTTCACCCTCGTTATGTTCCGAACGTTTACGCAATAATTCCATTGTTATTCTTGGCATTTTTATAAAATATGTATAAATAAAGAATGAAATATTTTCCAAAGTACTTTTTATAAAACTTAAATTAGGTTATGTCGTATCCAATACCTAGAACAAATGATATGATTCTGAAAAATATTGTATTGATCTAACAGTCTATGGTAGCTACGTGAACTTTTATTTAATTCAGATTCTGATTTATTAATTAAGTTAAATATAATTCATTAAAAATATTTGAATGATTAATATATTTTAAAAATAAAAAATAAAATAAAATAATGTACATGTTTTAGGATTTTATTCTCGAGCATTATAGCGAGGATGGAGAAAATTATGAAGAGGCCATTGCAGAACTTATGGAAACTAGACAGGTAAAAAATATTACAAAGTTATTAGATATAATTAATACAATAAAAATATATTATTTAATCAAAATAAAAAATAACTTCGTTTTTCTAGTATTAATAATTGAAACATAAATTCTAAATTTCCATGGGTATTTTAAATATAAAAAAAAATTATAAATTTTAATAAAGATTTAAGATTTATTTAATCGAATTTAATCATTAGTAATAATATATATGGGAAACAGTAAAAAATAAAATAGTTAAATTAAAATTGTGAATAAGAAAAAATATATATTTTTTATTATATGTATAAGAAAAAATACGTGAAACTACTTACTCGCAATACTCTATTTATCATCGTATAATTATCTAATATTTATTATATATATTATGCATTATTGTAGAAATTTAATTTTATGTCATAATAATTAAATATGTTTAGTATATTTTAATAAATCTTTAACTTTATAGATAGGTTAATATCCTAATAATTAACTTAAGCAGAGTATAAATGTATTTTTAATAGAATTAGTAAACCCCTATTATGTTCGATTTTAGTTGATAACAAGAGAAACAATACAATTTATTTTTTATTTTTTAAAGATATTATTTAATATAATAAATTACTGAACGATTTTAACTCAATAACTTTCAACAATTCATTAATTGGAAATGTATAAGCAAATTAATTATATATTTGGCATTTAAATTTACTAAATTTAAATATACAGAATATAAAGAAGGAATTATTTTGTTAGATACATTGTATCGTGATATTAAGTTTAAGAAGCAAATGTTATATATAACATTTATTACTCAATATTTATAATTAAAATATATATATATATATATTGATTTTAAATATACCATTTTGATATTTTATTTTTTACTTTCTTAATACAATGTACAGCAATAATTCTATCTTTTTAAATTTTACATAGCTACTTAATTATTTTTATTCTGCTTTAATAATACTTTATCATTGTTTTCAAATATAAATCAATATCTAAAATCATATTTTCATTATCATTCTCGTCATTAAATTCAAATGAAATCTTTACTTGATTGATATTCTTAATGAAATTTGAGATAACTTTCAAAAAAATGAACTCGAAAGTAAAGTGAAATTAACAAGTAAACAAAATTAAATTTTGTTTTAATATGACTAATAAAAGAAATATCTATAGGCCACACGGACACCAACACGTGATGCAGCGGGTATCGGGCTACTACTGCGTTATTATAACCAATTGTATTTTATCGAAAGGCGTTTTTTCCCGCCTGAACGGAGCCTTGGTATTTATTTCGAGTGGTATGACTCACTGACTGGTGTACCCAGTTGTCAACGTACTGTTGCCTTCGAGAAAGCTTCGGTACTATTCAATGCTGGCGCCCTCTACACCCAGCTCGCAGCTAAGCAGGACAGGAGAACAACCAGAGGCCTCGATCAAGCTATCGACGCATTTCTCAGGTCTGCCGGCACCTTTCGTTACATTCACGAAAACTTTACAAATGCTCCAAGCATGGATCTAGGACCTGACATGCTCGATATGCTCGTACAGCTTATGCTGGTAAGGACAATTTTGTAAAAACAAGTTAATATTATAGATTTTCATTGAAGAAAATAGAAGGTTCATTCAAGTAAATGTAAAATAGCTCAAATAATAATTAAAAAATTTATTGTACTGTTTTCATTCATGTATTCCTCTCATAATTGCAATTTATGTTTATACTTACATTAATTTTTACAGCATCTTTTATTTGCAAGATTTTTTGTATATTTAATTGTCTTTTGCAAGTTTTAACTTATATTTTTACTTTAATGATTTTCGAAACTTTATTGTACCTGTGAAACATTCTAGATGCACTATTAATTTAATAATTCATTAAAATAATAATCTACGCTTTTTAAATTAAACAAATAATACTGCTTATATAATCACGCGAATCTTGTGCAGCAAATTAATATAACTACGAAAAAACATAGTCGTTTTAAACTTTTAATTTGATTATAAATATTTTATTATGCAAAAATATTATTGATTCCATAAACGATAATCTCATACTAATTAGTATAACTTATTCTAATAATTTAATATAGTTAACAGCTAATACTTATAAATCTGAAAAAAACTTTATTTGAGTTTTAAAAAAATTCTATCTCTTAACAATCACAAAAAAATTTTTAATTAATTACGTTGAAAATGATGTTTCTAAATTTTTTATAATTTTATTCAATATACTGAAATTTAATTTTTTTAATTAAGAAACATGATCAATAATAATTATCTACAAATGTACTTGATTTTAAATAGAGGTAAACAGATAATACATAAAAAGTCTCATACTTGAAAGTTTTATTATTTTATCATTACATTTGTTATTTTAATTTACCCGGTTTAAATTATAATACAATCCATAAACATAAAGAAACAAAATTATAATATTAAAGACATTTAAAAATTTATAAATCAAATTTAATTAAATATTTTAAAGAATATAAATCATTAATATAAGTAAAATTATAAATCACATAAACGAAAGGTTTACAGTGGTTTTCATAAGGAAACCTAAATTAATAATATTTATATTACATAATTTATAATATTTTTCTTAGGCCCAAGCAAGGGAGTGTCTGTTTGAGAAACTTGAACTTCAATCAAATGATTCAAGAGATATTGATGTATCATTGGATATTGCACAAGAAGCGGCGCAGGTATTTAAAAATAATATTTAGTTGAAATACAAATTTAATATCTATCTATTAATTAGTATTCTACAAAAAAAATTTTAAGAAAAATAAGATATATGATTGTAAGCAATAATAATATTATTTAAAAAATTATCAAAAGAAACACGAATAAACGAAAATATAAAATAACCAAGTGTAAACATCTACAGTTGTATCAATAAACTCTCTGCTGTAACTATGCATGTTCGTGTATTAAATATATGTTGTACAGTAATTAATTTATTAACTATTAATCAAATTAAAATGTTTCTTCATAAAAAATATATACATTCTTAGATTTATGTAGATTTCGGCCAAATAATTTTTTTGGGTTATTATCCAATAGGTATCTGCAGTATATGGCGACGTGTACGCTTTGATATCTCGTGAACCAGTGCGTGATTATATCCCAGAATCTTGGATCTCTCTTGTGTCTGTCAAACGTGAGTACTACCTTGCCCTGTCTCATAGGTATTGTGCTGCAGGTCTCCTTAACCATCCAATCGATGATTTTCGTCCGGAGACACGAATTATTCTTGAAAAAATCCAGGAGAGTGATTCAAAAACGCAGATGGATTGTAGCGTACCTAAAAACGATAATGACCGTCAAATTCTAGGTATGTATAATAATATTTACTAGATTTTTTGGCAACTGATATTAAGTTTTTTATTATACGGTTATTAGTTACTCCAAAAAGTTTTTTATGATAATAAAATATATTCAAACTTTTATTTATACAAGCTCTAAAAAATTTGAAATAAATATTTTATAAAAATCAAATTATTGCTAAGCACAGTGTTGATTAAATTTTGCTGTTTACAGGTCGAGCGCACATCAGAGAAGCTTTAGTTCTTCACGAAGAAAGTCAAAGGCTACAAAGGATGTGCAGAGAATTAAAAAGTAAACAATCTTTGGCAAAAGTTTTAAGAAATGCACAAGATACTACAATGGATATTTATGGAAAATCTGGTAATGAAGATGACCTTAGAGAACTTTTAGATGCACCTAATATAATAGGTAATTAAATTTTTTAATTTAATAGAAAATAATTAATTAAATAAGTAGTATAATGATTATCTAAACTGTTTTTAATGTTTTTAAACTGTTTTAAAAAATTATAGCAGTGACTAAATTTCAATTGAGTTTAACGCATCCTGACTTTGGTCAGCATGGTGTGGATGATTTATTTCGTTCCTTGGGACCTGTAGCGATATTCTCTGCAAAACGTCATTGGACGGCCCCAAGACTTATTCAGTTGCAGCGTGGACCAGGAGGCGAAGGTTTTGGCTTTAGTGTCCGAGGGGATGCGCCTGTTATTGTAGCTGCTGTCGATCACAATTCCTTAGCTGATGTAAGTGATATTTTCAAATAATAAATTATATCGACTTAACTATTAATTAATTAATCTTTTTAATTTTGAAATATTTCATTAATAAATCATTATATTAAAAAAATTATCTATTTTAACTTTCAAAAGTGAATATAAAAATCTCCAATATTTCAGCGAGTTCATTTTTATAAATTTTTTTATTTATAAATTAAACTAATAGAGAAAAATTATAAAATAAATATTTTTGACGGAAATATCAAATATAAAATTCTATGTAAAAAATTCTTAATTATTTTAAAAAAATTTTAAATATACGGATGTACAATTTGTTTTAATTCATTTTGTACTAAACAAAAAAAATATATAATATGTTGAAAATTAAATAATATTAAAATTAATAAATTAAAATTTTAAATTATAAAACATTTTTAATTCTAAATGCGTTTCAGCTTGGTGGAATGAAAGAAGGTGATTTTATTGTTACTATTGGTGAAAAGGATGTAAAATGGGCTTCACATGAACAAGTTGTTCATCTCATCAAGCAATGCGGTGATTCAATTAGTCTAAAACTCGTCACACCCATGGACAGAAATTATTTGAAAGTAATAAAGTATTTTTAAAATATTAGTATTTTACCAAGTCAATATTTAATTCTATTTATCTATGTCTAAGTTTTTTTATTATTAAATATTCTTTATGTTCCATTATGTATTACTTTCTATAGTATCCAACAAAGATTTGATTATTCAAATGGTAACATTGAAAAATGTATTTCAATAAATTCTTTGATTATAAAAGAAAATCACATATTTGTAGAACTAAAGTGAGTATATAAGAATTAGTTAGCAATGTTAACAAAAAAGAATAGGGAATAAGAATATCAAATTTTACAATTAATAATTCTCCAATTAACTTATATGTCTTTTATTTATATTTTATTAAAAATATTTTTAAATAACTTATAAAATAGATTTAAAACTTCAACATTATAATATTTTATATATGAATAAAACTAATGTTTTAATGGCTTTAATATTTAAAAAATTACTACCAATAAAATATAAAAGGAAAAGTAATTTTAAAATCGAATTAAATAATCAAAACTAAAATATTTCATATTTTATTTTGGTATTTTAATTACAGAAGCCAATGAAAGCCAACAATCGTGACAAAGGAAGTGTTTCAGCAAGTAGTTCATCCGGTATTTCATCCGGACAACCTAGTCCGGCTGGATCTGTAACAACAGCTCATGTAACAAGAAGGTTACCCTGGAATCCCTTCAAAAAGTCCAATGGACAGCGAGATAGTAGAGATTTGACTTTTGATAATGTTATTTTGAGATGATTTGAACGTTCTTGCTTCATGTTCACTATAATACATTTTATAGTTACTTGAAGGATAAAAAAACATGTATAAAAATTAATCAACAAAATTGTTAAACCAATTTAAGAAATATCGTTGTAGTGTACATATCTTTATTCTTTCTTTTATGTAAGATTTTAAAAAATGAAAGAAATATTTTGAAATGTATTTTTCACTATTCAATTGTTGCCAAACTGTATATTGTCTATTGTTTAACGCTTATAGATATAATAAGAAATAAGTACTGAGCATGAATAAACCTATTAAATGAATGTTAATTGTATTACAATCAAATATCCTACAAGTTTAAATTATTCCAATAAAATAAAATTTATATTAATACTTTGAATTTTTGAATTATTCAAGTTTTAAAATATTTTATAATATATTTTTACACTATAAATATTTTTGTATAAAATTTTGATGAAATATCTGTAACCTCTAAAATTTTGAAGAAAACCATGTAAAAGTTTTTTTTAATATACATATAAAACAATACAAAAAATTGAGAACTATAATGAAATAAAAATAATTTAAACTAAACTTCGTAATAGCAGAATTTGTTATTATGTTTTATCGTAAGTTTAGTATTAGCTTATTTATTGAATTTATCAAATCACAACTCCACTTGTTTCATTAATTTGAATCTATCTATCTAATCTAACAAATGTGAATATATTGTTAAAGCTTGTAAGATTATTTGTGTGAGTGAGAGTGGGTTAGTACACATATAAAATAAATTTATTCGTGTACATTTATGAACTTCCGTACCAACCTGTTATATTAATACTAAATATATTCATAAAAGTATTAATTTTTATTGTATCCTCTCAGATAATTGATGTGTGCATGTACGCGCGCCTACACATGTAACAGTTTTTCAAATAAATCTTTGATAATATACTTTTAATGATTGGAAAAGAAAACTTTTTCAATAAAAAGAATTATGTTTAGTCACCGTAAAATACTACTTTGATACAATATTTTCATTGTATTCAAAAATCAGAATTACTCATGTATAGAATAGTGTCAATAATATATAACATAAATAGATGCTAAATTATGTTACTTATTTTTTAACAGAGTATATATTACTTATACTTTATTTGTAATAATATATCAAAATAAATGTTAGATAAAAAATTTTAACTATTAAATGTACATGAAATTGTTAGCACTTTTTGTACGTACAAATGCATCTATGCTGTTTGTGTATTGTTTCGTTATTCCTACACTTATTATAAAGGCAATGTAATTTTTGTACATGAAAAAATTTATAAGAAATTCAGAATAAATATTAATTAAAAAATAAAATACGTTTTTTTTTTCAAACTAAATTTTTTTGCCTTTAATATTCTATATTTGAAAAAAATTCAAGTAATTTTGATGTATTATCGTTTATACTTTTACATAATATCATTGCTAGAATAATTTTCATTTATAAACATTTAAATAATTAGAATTTTATTACAACTTTAATTTTCCTATAATAAATAAAATATAATATATATATTTTAAAAATTACTTGTATATATCTATATATATAATTTTATTAGTTTATTGAAAATATAACAATTAATAATTGTATTTTATTTATTATAGGTAAATTATCATTGTAATAAGATTATAATTAAACAAATGCTATGTGAATATGATGTAACTATGGTATTATCAATATTATTATATATAATATATATATATATGTGTAAAACACATAGTGAGTGAGTAAACTTAATAAAAATAATATTGTATTATTAGAAATTCATTTAAATATTTTTAAGGCATTGAATCAAGCAACCACGAGAACAATTACTGTCACTAAAAATACTAGGCTATGCACTTTCTTTTCATGTTACCTTTTAAGGTCAAGAGAAAGCTTAACAGTGACCAAACTCAAGATAATGAATCTTACTACTAATTTTTGTTCTTAACTTATGTAGAATATTATGAAATATTATGGTATTTTTTAAAACTCTTTTAAAATAATTATTATTATTATATAATTATTATTATAATATAAAAATAATAATAATAATAATTATTATATAATTATTATTATTTAAATTTTAAATTGTTTTGTTTATAGAGAATAATTGTAATGTTATTTTCGATTTATGTTATTGCGTTATTATTGTTATTATAACTTATTTTTCTATATAAACTAATAATATAGATAAACATTTATTAAATAGGTATCAACTTAATTTGTACTTTAAATAGTGTTAATATTTATGTGAAATTTATAAGAAAAAGTTTGAAGAAGAATTTCGAATTTTTAATGATTTATTTATTTTGTTTTTAATTTAATTTTCAATCTTTTCAAGTCTTTTTTTATATTTATATCCTTTATGTTTCCTTCATTCTCTGTATATTATCTCTCTATATACACCTATATATTTATTCTAAAGTTTCTTTTATAATATAATATTTATGTAAAATTTTGTTATGTAACTTTCAAAAAAGAGTATCTGTACATATTAATTACTGTAATAAATAAAATAATAAATAAAACTGATACACAAGGCACACACGCAACGATATTAATATGTATAATTAAAATATAAATTTATATTTAATAGTTAATAAAAAATTATAATAATATTAAATAAAATATGGTTGCTGTATTCTTTTATCCGATGTTCTAATATTTTGAAATTTGGTTATATAAGTCTAGTAAAACATAAAAACCTTTAATTTTTAAGATTTTTTAAATAATTATTATTAGATAGAAAAAATATTAATCATATTTTATAATTTTATTAATTGGAAACTTATTTTTTGAAATATTGATTAATATTCAAAATAAAGAAAGACATCATTTTTTAATAATTTACATTAAATGCTAATAAAAATAAAAATATATTTTTGCATTTATAATCAATTATTATTTCATCATACACTTACATAAATATAAAATTCTATTTTACATATGAGTATGCTTTCGTAAAAGTGGTGTTACAATAAAATATAACGGATATTTTCATTTTAATAAATTAAGAAAATAAGTTCAATAAAAAATTTGTTAATTAAACAAAAATTAGTAAAACAACAAATCAATACTCATATTTAATACTTTAAAAGTATTATGTAAATAAAAAACCTTGTACTAAGTTACTAAACCTCTCTAACTGCATAATTAATCACATAATAATATTAATTTAATTAATTAGTATCACATATTTTTTATATTAAAAGCTATATGAGACCAATGTAAATATTTTGCGTTATATCTCTAAAATAAAAAAAATTTCAATTTTACGGTAAGATTTCTTTTAATTAATTAATTTTTTTTATAATAGCAATGTTTTATATTGAAACTAAAAATTAAACTATTCTTTCATTTCTTGTCTCATAAATTCAATTTTTATAGCAAGTTTAAACATTTGGAAAATAAAAAAACTTTCATATATTGCATAAACGTGCATGATCTGAACCTCTGTCTTGTTCACGTTCCAATGATATTTGAATAATTAAATAAATTCAAGTTTTTTTATAGAAAACTCATCTATTTTTATTACTTATATAACATTCAATATATAATATTGGAGAACTCTAATATTGGTACACATAGTGTTGATTCAATTACTGGTTCTTGTACGTAATAGGATATGTTTTAATTTGCAAATATTACTGCAAGTGAAATAGAATGATAATAATAAGAAATTTTTATTTATATTTTAAAATGTCAGAAGTTGATAAAATATATTAATCTAATTTTTTTAATTGAAAATAATTTGCATTTCATGTTTGTTAAAAATTTTAAACGTTTTAACTGAAACTATTGGTTTTATATTTCTTTTTAATAAGATATTATAACGCTATTTATATTTACACATAGTTGAAAAAATATTTTTTTTTAAATTTACTGAATCACAAATTGACATATATTAACTTCTCTGAAAGAAATTTTTTAATTTATTATCAACTCCACTTTATTTTTTCGGTTATAAATTTAAAGATTTTCGAATTTCTGTATATACTTAAGGTTATAATTTAAAAGATTTTATATTTTTACAATAAAAAATACTATGATTATTATTTTATTGCTACTTAAGTTTTTTATAGAAAAACATATTAAACATATTAGAATTCATTGAATAAAACATATTACTATTTCTTTTTTAAAAAAATCTAAACTACTTTTAAAAATTTTAAACCTTATGTTATCTAATGAAATAATTTTCTGGGAGAAATTTATAAAAAATATAGTTTCAAAGATACTCATATCCAATAGATTTGTATTTGAATAGAAGAGCTTTCGATTTATCGTTATTACTAATAAAAAATATTTTTAATTATAAATGTTTTTATAGTATAATAATATAATATTTAGACGTATAAAAATATAAAAATATCTTTTTATAGCATATTTTTACCGAAAAATCAGTACGACTTAATAAATAAACTTTATTTCAGACCATTATTAAAACCAAGGTATTTTTTATGATTATCAATGTTAGCATTACTATCTATTTCAAATTAATTAATTGTGTAATATTTTTGTTTAGTAACTTCAACCATGCTACTTACATTCATTTAAGATTTTGATATCTAGGTAAAATTTCGAATAATTGAAGAACATATGTTGTCTTATAGTTTTTATGCAGTCATTACAAAATTTTACAAAAATTATAGATATAAAAAGTTTGTTGAATGTTAAAAAAAATTTCTGGTTTAAATTATTTACACGCTATATCAAAATTTTTTTTTAATTAGAAACATCTCAATATTTACTTTAGAAAATTGTGTAATGATTAAGATATCTACCTGTGAGTATGAGCGAAATATATGATAAAAAAAAATATAATAATTTTGTATAAAATAATTATGAAATTAGTAAACACAAAAATAAATATTTCTTTTAAATTTACTGTAATATTAAATTTTTAATTTCAATTCTAAATTTATAAAATCACTCGGACTGAAAATATTTTATTTACACGTGAAAAACTATTTCAAATATTTTTATTGATAAGCATGCTATTGTTTTCAAATCTTTTAAAATAAAAATTTTTTTTTAATTTAAAATTTTATTTTCCATAGATTATAAAACTTTCTTTATTAGTAATTTATTTTTCTATTAATTATTTTTAATTTATTCTAAAAATTTTGCATTATATACTTAATATATTGTTATTATTATTATTATTTACGAATAATGTATACTTTGTTATTTAAATTTTTATAGATTTTTCATATCCAAATTACTTTTTACATGCTTGCATTACATGTGACACTATATACTTTTACACTTACATTTATACATATTATTTATTTATTTATTTTTCTTCTTTCTTATTCTTTTCTGGTATCGTCTTATCCTGATGCCTTTCTTTCAGTCTGCTGTTTTTTTCTTTCTTTATTTAAGTAAATTTTGTACAATATGTTAATATCTTTTTTATCATCTTTGTACTACATTGTACTCATTGTACTACAATGTGTTTTCTTGTTTCTTTTTCATTATTATATAAGTCATATGTTCTTACCTTTTCTGTTAACCAGTGTTTCATATTTATGGTTTTATTACATATCCTAAATTTTGCTAATAATTTTATTCCATACGTTCTTTTTCTCCTTTATTCCTTTCACACGCACACTTTTTTGTGTATATTTTACTATGATGTATTTAAATTTTTTCTGCATATTTTGAGATCTTCAATTGATTAGTCCAAATTAGCTATTATTGTCCTATTTTTAAATCTTCTCATTCTCGCATCATTATTTCCTTTCTGAAGAAATGTAACCACTCGATATTGCGTCATAAGTTTATCACTTTAACCCCGTAATTTTTAGTCTCCCTTTTGTCCGGGCTTTTGTCTTTTTCAAAAACTTTTTCTTCTATTTTTATTTTTGTGCACACTTTGAAAATTCCTACATCTTATATTATTATTATTATATTATTATTATGTTATATTATTTTGATTCCAAACTTTTCTCTTAGATGCCTTTATTTCTATCACGTTTATTTTTTTTCTAGCAATAGAATGTAATCTGGAGTGTTATTTTCTAAATTTGGTATCCATTTCATGTTTTTTTTTTACTTATTCTGTTTTCTCTTAGCTTCTCTATCCTTAACTTTGAGCTCCATAAAATAACTCATTTTCTAAGAGTACATTAAATAATTTTATCTGTGTGCTAAAGTATTCCTTAAACCATCTTTTTGCTATGCTTCATACTTACAAATATTTTATTGTATTAAAATTATTTTTATACTTCTAAAATATTATTGATATATGATCTTTACGAAATACTTTGGTCATTTTCATAAAATGTGTTTTTATATTACGGAACCATGCTTACGATAAAATTTGCTAATTGTTGAAGAAAAGTATAAGAAAAGAAAAACTGAAATCTTCCATTAGCCATGAATATACCAATAATGTGCAAAAAATATAATTTTGCTATGATGCTTTGGTGCCAAAGGAGAAAGTAAAATTGGAAGGTCGTGGTGAAAGAAAGTGAATTGCAAGTAGGTTCGCGATTGTGTTGACCGCAATATATATGCATAAAATGTACATACTGTTGCTTTTTGTGTAAGTGAGTCACCACTCACTTATTTGAAGAATTCGATAAGGGCAAGTATTATTTATTATTATTTATGCTAAGCTTACTTTGTATTCTTTTTATATCTTTACCATTATTCATTTAATTTTTCGGGAAGAATATGAATGTCTATATTTCATTAATCATTATTAAAATCAGATACTTAGTGCTATTAAATAAAAAAAATATATTGATAGAAAAAATTAATTCTATTGCAATAGTCATATATAATATTTAACATTTCAATATAATATACATTATTTTAATTCTTTCATTTTCTAATTGTTTTTTTTTTATAAATTTTTGTTCATATCTACTATGCATTTAAATGTAACACTTAAATTTTGATATACATATTAAAAATATATATTAATAATATATTAAATTTATCAATAATAATAAACATTATTAATATAAAAAAATGTTATTGCAACTCAATAAAAATTAACAAAAATTGTGTGTAATTATTAAATGAAAAAAATAATGTCCTTGCAATAAGATAAAATTATTTTATATAAAATAAAAATATTTCCAAACTTATAATTTTTTATTTATTTTCATTATATTTAATTTAATAAATTATTAATAAAAGAATAATAATATTTTTATAATATTTTACATTAATCTATTTATTAATACTTTTTTGAAAATACAATAATACATTTATAAAATTTGTTAAACTATAAAAACATTTTAAAGTAATGGTATTACTACAAAAAAAGAAGATGTAAACATTTTTTAAAACTTTTATACACAAGTGTAAGTAATATTGTATATTTACATCTATATTATATACTATTATATAATATAAATAAATAAAATAATTTAATTAATTATGTAATTAAAATTTTGTAACACTGTATACGAATGATTGATAAATATTACGTAAATATAATTAATATGAAGTATTATTACAAAAATATTACACAATCACACATATTTTTTAAAACTTTTTAAATTTTTTATATCTGCTTGATACTCAATGTATAATTAATAATAGAAAGTGTATAATCTAAACAATACTATATATTGACAATATTGCTTTTAAAAAGCTTAAATTAATATATTTTTTGTTGCTATCTTCTAATGAAATAAACTATAAAAAATTATTTGTTTCACATTAACTTAAATGTGATTAATAAAATAACTAACAGTTGTTTCATATATAGTTCATATTATATTATATATTCTTACTGACTTAGCTGTAACCCTATATTATAACCATTAAATTTACAAATTATCGTATGAAGTTACATATTCTCAATAAATAAAGTACTTCAAAGGCGTTTTAAATATTTTGCTTATTGATAGTGTTATATATAAAGAAAGCAGTAGGATTTGTATTAATGCAAAAAATATGGTAGCTATCCTGCATTTTAGAAACAAAAATAAATAATTATTATAAATTTTAAAATATTTATGTTATATAGATATAAAAATGAATTTTTATACTAATTGCATAATTACGAAGATTTATAATAAATATTTTTAATAAAAATCATAATCGGTTCAGGTTAGTAACTGTGTATAATAATATTTATTTGGTAATAAGATAAATAGTTAATATTAAAAAAATGATATCAACGTCCACTGTATATTATAATATGAGTTTATAATATATTGGGGTTAATTTTTTTTTCTTATTATTCTTATTTCACCTAAATCATTTATACTATAAAATTATACTTAAAATACTATAATAAAATACTATAATAAAATTTAATAATATGATTAAGTGATATGAAAGTTACATCTAATTTCCAAATTATTGTTTTTTGATTGTTATTTTTTACAAATACCATATAAAAATTTAATTTGAACCATACGTATACATAATACTTTTATCATTTTACGAAGTTAAAAATAAATTTTTTACTTACAAGCTCACAATTTACATCTATTGTATAGAGTTGTTTATCATGAATAATAGTAGAAACTTCAGTATTTAAAAAAAAACTTCTTTACAACAACAGCAACAATTTATTTATAATTTTAAAAAATATTTTATTAGAGTTATTTATTAAATTATTATACTAATTTCTTCAAAAATATATTCTTATCGTAATACTTAACATATTAATACATTTAATAGTATTTCTATGTAAAATATTTTTTTTGAATCATTATTAAATACAATAATATATTAAAAAAACTATTAATTATTAATAAATTTTTTAATATCTGTTGTATTCAAATTTTAAAATAAATATGAATATTGTATAAAATTATATTCAATTCATACAAAGAGAATGTATGTCAATTATTGTTTTAATTAATTAATTATAGAATATAATTATAATTAAATAATGTTATTCTATTTTAAGCATCTATATTATATTTTTTTCACTAAAAACATTTTTCATATGTCCAAAAAGCTATTATAAATACATCGTTATTTATTGTTTTTCATTATTTAAAAATTTTTTTAACGTACTATAATTCCAGATAAAAATTCTAAAATATATACATAATATTTTATACATTGTAATAATTGACCTAATTAATAACTTTTTCGTTAAAATAAAAGAATCAGTGTTTTAATCACTTATGATACTTAGAAACGTAAGAAAGTATAATTTATTATTTATTATAATTAACTAACTATACCCTTAATTACGACATTAAAAACTGCATGTTATTTAACCGATAGTTCTTTTATTTTTATATTTATAATACGATTTATAAGAATATACAATGTAGTCTATGCCAAATATTGTACCATTTCAAACACTTACAAAAGAGTGGTGTGGTGTCGTCGAAGGCTTAGCGAAACTTGAAAGCGTGCAAAGCCCCCCACCTCCTTCAAAATTGATTGGATGCTTAGACCAGTGGGTTATTTGACCGTGGAACGAAACTAAACCAGCAGTCAGTATTTCACCACCTTGAGCGTCGTTTGACGTTCTTTAGAAGATCCTTGCATAGGTGCGTGCACTTTCGCGGGAAACTAGTTTAGTGAAAATTTGATTTAAATTGTTCATTTTTCTTTCATTTGTGCACTGCATTTTATCAAATTAGTGGGTTTTTTAAAAAATCATTAATGTACGGTCTTTTCTTTATTAAATATAAATATTACAAATTGTATTTGGCACTAATTAAACACATAGTTTTTGTTAAACTAAATTGTGTGTGCGATTTAATGTGATTTAATGTAAATATGTAATAATTACATTTATTTTCATCTAAAATAAATGTTTTTTATAGAAGAAAATTTTATCTTTTTTTTTTTAAATATGTAATAATTACATTTATTTTCATCTAAAATAAATGTTTTTTATAGAAGAAAATTTTATCTTTTAGTGCATGAATACTGCCATTAAAGTAGCTTCAATGTTTTATTAATTAATTAAAAAGTAAATTGTTAACTTACCGTGTAACTTAAAGATTTTCACATATTTATTTTTAGATTAATTATTAATTTATTTTATTTTAAGCAGATAAACATTACTTATTTAAGTTGATATTGTATGTAATTTTTTTGTTCTTGACTTTTCATCCAACTAGATTCTATAACACACACATTGAAATATACAAATTCATAGATCAATATTTAAAAATATTACGCAGAGAAAATACTTCTATAATATAATTATTTCATTTATAAAAAAAAGATTTAAATACAATATGCAAGTCTTTAAAGTTTTAAACATTTATAATTGGTAAATACATAAAAGAGGAGTTTTACGAAAATCCACGTGACGTAACGTGCGTTTATTCTCTTTGAAAGTGAAAGTACACAACTTGTTCAACGGATATTTCAACATTTTATTCTACTATTCTACATTTAGATTTTACTAAAAGAAAATTAAATTTACAATTGAATCGTATTTATCTGATTTATTTTCATCGATATTTTTTATTCACCTTTTAAATTTATTCTTATTTAAAATGATTTTTAATTTATATCATTAATTATAAAAATAAATAATTTTTTCAAAAAGTAAAAAATACATAAATTAGTTATTTTTTCATAGAAATTTATTGCATCGAACAGTTTAAAATACTTTTTCTATTTATTCAATTTTTAAATTAAAAAATATTTATTAAAATTATTAATGTTTTATTAATTCAATTGTGCATTCATAAAAATCAATAATTACAACAAATAAATAATTGAATTATTTATATATAATTAATATATTCCCGACTGTAAAAACCACTTTTCTAATTTAAACTCGTCAGAATGTAGAATTGTAGAAGACTTTCACTGCCATACTTTTGCATTTTATTCCTCAAAGTATTTCTGCATCATATTTTTTAAACTTTATTATAACCTGTAATGCGTATATTCACGTAACAAATTAATCCTAACATTTAGGTTCCATTAAATTTGAAAATAAATTTTTTCAATAATGCAATATTTAATTAATGTTCAAATACATTAAAAATAAAAATATTACTAAAATTAAAAATGATTTATTGATTTATTGATGTATTAAACATACATGATTTAATATACATTTCATAATATATTGAACAATATACATGTTTTATATGTAATAATTTATTATTATTTAAAAGTAATTAATCTAGTGACAATAAGTTAAGTAATTATTAACGTTGTTTACTTTATACAAAATATGCTTCTATATTGACAAATAATAAATGTAAATTTTTCCTTCACAAATAAAATATTTGATAAAAATTAATATACCGTTAATAAGCTTTTAATGTTCATTTTTTAAACAATAAACTTCGTAACCAATAGCAAAAATACTCAATTGAATAGAAAATATTACTAAGTAAAATTTGAAAAATTTTCTTACATTTTAAAAATACAAAAAATAATAAATTTGAAAAAGTTGCATTTTATCGGACACTCATTTTAAATGAAAAATAGAAAGTATCTAAAAGTATACATTACATATCCCTTCTGATTGTGTAGACTGATGTCTCAAAGTAGAAAATTCTCCTACGAGTTACTTGTATTATTTACTTTTTTTAATCAATAATAAATGTAATTGTAGATATAAATTATATTTTTTATAATGGAACAATTAAAATGCGTAAAAATGTCATTGATTTGGTCAAGATCATAAGCGTCAATAATTATAATAAATTAGTGTCAAAATACATTATTTACACTATTATATAATAAAAATTTTATAAATAGAAATTCATGTGTTAAAACATAAAAATATATAATTTTTGTAATACTTTATACCAAGTTTTCATAAAATTAAATATTAAATATCATAAAAATAAAATATTTTAGTAGATGATAAAATGTATTTAAAGTTATAAAATGAAATAATAACAATTAATAAGTTTTGTATAAATTTTTATTATAAAAATAAAAATTTAAATTTGTGCCAATTAAATAAATTTGTGTGTGTTATAAAAGAAATTGCTAGTGAAAAAAATAAACATTTTAAATATTATTAAATTAGTAATAAATTTTTTTGTCAATAAAAAATAATTTTATATAATAAAATACATATAATAATACTATAAAATCATATAGTAATAACTACATTTTAAAAAATCAGTATATTAATAAGTAAATATTAATATATTTTTAATTATTACTGTTGATGATATGAAACAGATATATGTAAATTTATTCTATACATTCAATAATTTAATAATTTTAAATGAAACTGTTATTGAAAAGTTTTATTTTATTATCAGTAATATAATACATAATGTGAATATACATTACTAAACAAAATAACAACTCTAGCTGTATACCATCTTTATAAAAAAGTGGGGTATACATACTTGTAATTCATATATAGTATAGACAAAGTAATACATATAAGTTTATACCATTAAAACACACACACACACACACAAGCATTGTACGTATATTTTTGTATTTCTTTCTTCCATATTCAAGGCCGTAAACTCAAATCTTCAGGTATGAATTTAAAACCTGATGAATACGTTTGATATGTAATTTATATCTTAAAATTGTTTTATTTAAATTCCTTTTTAGTAATTACCTTTATATAAAAGATTAATATTGATGTTTCTAAAAATTAACAAAAAATTGTTGTTTTTATTACTTTTCTTTCATGAACAAAACTTTAAAATTTTTTGTTAAAATATCTGTATTATTTCTAATAATCTTATATTTCATGATTATTTTTAAATGATGGTTGTAAAAAATTATCCTGTTTCTACACAAATTCTAAAACTAAAATGGAATTTTACTATTTAAGAAGAAGATAGCTAAAATAGTTTAGATTCAACTAGACAAAATTTTTAATAATATTACAAAAATTATTTATTAGTGAAGTTGGCATAATAATATTTATTGTATATACTTATTCATTTCATAAGAAACTTTCTTATTTTATGTTAACTTTTCTTTTAATATCATCCATTCTAGAAACTTTAAACATTTTAATGATAATATTTTATAATAAATAATAAATACAATAAAAATAAAAAAGCATTGTTTAAAAAACATTGATACAGAATCAAAGTTGTAAATTTCATACAAACTTGTGTTTCAAATATAAAATTGACATAACTATATTAATAATTCAGTGATTTTGAAACCAATAATATACTAAAAATGTACACGACAAAAGATATTTAGAAATAAAAATTTACAATAAATTTCAATGGAAATTTTTCACAATATATCTCAAACAAAAACTAATTTTGTATTTTTTATGTTTTACGTCACAAATTAAGTTTTTATACGTATTTTTTAACGAATTTTAATTATCAAAAACTGTGATAGAAATCTATCTACATTATCAGGAGCTGAATAATGGGTGGTCAACAGCAGACTGATGTGTATAAGTGTAGCTTGAGCTCACAGGCTCAAGCCATAGCCAAATCAGAGTTACGAGAAGATGAAAAAACACGGGAGCACGCGCTGGAGCAATTTCGTGATTGGATCCAGAAACACCCATGCATTACCAAATGTCGTACTGATGCAGTATTTTTGTTGCGCTTCCTCAGAACTAAGAAATTTAGTCTACCATTAGCTGAAGATATGCTCGTACGCTATTTAACAATCAGACAGCTTTATCCAGACTGGTTTCAGAATCTTGACATCGATGATCCAGAGATTGAGGCAATAATCGACGCAGGCTATCTTGTCCCTCTTCTTCAAAGAGACTCCCACGGTAGGAAGGTCATTCTCTCCTGTGCAGGTAAGTTACTAGATTAACTTTTTTTTAAATATTTTAAATAAATTATTAATTTAAATGCCTTTATGTTCTAAAAATAAATTAGATAATCGTGCTCTTAAGATATTGATATTGTTAATACTTAATCTAAACTCCATATTAGAATAATTTTTTAATAAAATCAAGATTTAAACGAATGACATAAGTAGAATCAACGAAATAATATAAAAATAATTAAAAAATAGTTGATTAGTATTATTTAGTATTATTTAAAGTTCCGAAAAGTTTAGTAAAATATTATCCTAATTAAATTAAAATGTATTAGCTTTTTGAAATCCATTCATAGTTTTGTTATACAACAAATATTATTTTCTTCCTATAAATATAAAGTAATTGGTATTAATTTATTCGTATTTTAATTAGGTCGTTTTGATCCATATAAGTTTACATCCGCGCAGATGGTACGCGTGCATAGTCTTGTGGTAGAAGCATTAATGGACGATGAAGAGAGTCAAGTGCATGGATATACGCATTTAAACGACGAATCTGGATTGACAATGGGTCATCTTAGTTCCTGGTCTATCAGTGATATACGCAATATGCTCGCTTGTATTCAAAATAGTACACCTATGCGCCATAAAGAGACACATCTTGTCAATGTTCCTGGTTGTGCCACCAAAATTATTGAACTTGCTTTATCTTTACTTAACGAGAAACTTCGGTCTCGTGTGTTGGTAAGACTAATATTTAACTATAAATTAAATGCATAACGTATAGAAAATTATATTCAATACAATTAATAAAGACATGAATAAATACTTATACATATACTATAATTTTTAGAATTATGAAGAACAGATTAAATAATATAATACATTACTTAATTTATTTCAATCGATTTACTAATGAAAATTCTATAATTTTAACTAAAGCTGCCCTAATTCATCATTATAATAAAATATAAACTTACAGTTGATTTTCATGTTGTTATTATTATTATTATTATCATTTAGGTAACTTCTTAGTTACACAAATTATATAGTACCATATAATGCTGATACATTTTACACTGTAGATAATACGACTTTTAAATATTTCTAATACGATAATGTTCCTATAAAATAATCTAAGGATTATTTCAAGCTCGATACCATAGGAAATAGAAATATTATAAAAGATAGTAAATAAAATGCATTGTAAATATTATAGATTATAGTTACAAACAACTATTACTGCGACACTTCTTATATAAACATAATCTCTTCTTTCACTATTCTTTTATTATTTCTTATATATATATATATAGGTATCATCCTTTCCGACTTTTTAATCATAATAAAAATAATTCAGTTTTATTATATAATTTATTATCAAGTCGTTAGTAATATATTAATTTTTTATATGAGTAAGTTACATTTTTTCTGAATTCTCAATTTTACTCAAAGTAATTTAATAATTCCAAATTCTTCTAAGATAAGGAAAAAAAATGTACTTATTTATGTAACAAATATTACCGAAATATAATTTAATTATATATTAATTATATGCATATAATTAATAAAATTCTAAGGTTACTGACTTTAATCAAACCTAAAATAATTTAAAAATTTTTAAATTAAATGTAAATCAAATGAATTTTCATAATTTTAAAACTATCAATTTACAGTTGAAAATAAATAACTATGTCATAATACAAAATTTTTTTATTATTTCTTTTAATTAACAAATTTAAATATTTATAATATATTTAATTAAATTAGATTTATTTAATTGGCAATTAATTTAACAAGTTAATGCAATCAATTATAGATAAAATTAAGAAGCGTAAAAAATAAATACTAATAATGAATAAAATAACATAATTATAATTACAATACTATTATTTGCATATATACTATTTTTACAAAAATAATTGAAACTTATTTTTTACTTATTTTTATATAATATTCATAAATATCATACTACAACAATAATAATATATAATTTATTTATTTTACGAGAATTTTTATTAATTTTAATGTTTATAGTTTCACTCTTATTATTAGTTATTATCCTAAGATGACTAATGTTTCATAATTAAACTACTATTAATTTCTGTTTTCTATTTACTATTAACTGGACATAGTAATTTGATTCTTATCTGCGAATATGTCGATTCAATTAGATAAATCTGAAAACGGGTCGAGCAAAATTTATGCAGAAATGGTGTCGGTGCAGCAAGTGCTGTAAGTGTATAAATTTTAGACTCTTACTCGGAATTATTATCCTAAAAAATTTTCTTATTCGGGATGGTAAAATTTTTATACAATAGCACTAAAAGCTGTAAGAGAAAAATATTTTATTTTTTGCTACTTTATTCATACAAATTTATTTTTGTATGCATTAATACATTCATATAATGCCACATATTAACCGTAAACAAAAAATTTTAGTTTCAAAATTTATTATTTTATTATTAAATGAAATTATTTACAATATAATAATTAAAAATAAAATAAACAATTCAAAATTTAAAAAGATTAAAATTAAAATTATTAAGTATTAATCTGCATTTTATGTAACCTTTTTTTCATTATTTTTATCATGAAATATTTACCTTTAAATTATATAATGAATAAAACTTTTACTCTTAAATAATTTTATTTTTATAATTATTCTAATTATATAAAAAAATATTCCGAAGTCTATTTAATTTTTGTTGTTATTTAAACATTTATTTATGTACGACATAAGTAATATAATGTTTAGATTGTAAAACACTTCATCGACTACTGTTTATATAATTAGTTAAGTAAAATCCATTAAGTTTTATACTAAATTTTATTAAATAGATTTCGATAAAAATAATGCTGTTATATCTTCTATACATTTTCTGCTAGTTAAAGAAGTTCTGTTTATAATTTTGTTATCTCGTATTATTTTGTTCGACCAATTTTAAATTTTATATACTTATTAATAAATAAGCATTATAAAAGATGCAAAAGGCTAATTTTTTATTTTTTTATAACATTGTAGCTTAAAATATTTTTTAAATTTAATTTATTTTAAATTTATAAGTTTAAAAGATTAATTTTTATACTTGATAAATTCTAAAAATATAGAGTATTTGAATAAAATAATTTTATTTTCAGCTTCATAAATCCTTGGAAGATTTACAACAGGCAATCGATTTGAAAATTTTACCAAAAGAATACGGCGGTGAAATTCCTCTTTCAAAAATGATTGGTAACTTTTTATATAATTATATAAAAACTTTTGAGTATATAAATTATCAATAAATTTTTTTTATCAAAATAATCTAACTTTATGTCCAACTTAAAGTCGATTTTGTTTTTTTCATAAACGGAAATTATGAAAAGAATATTAATTTTATTTTTATTCTAAAAACTAATTAAATTTTACATATAAAAAAACCATCTAGTAAATGTATAAAACTTTAATTAATTGCATTAAATATGATAAAACTAACCATAGTTAGATAAAATTTGTAAAATATATTATTTATGATATGATGTAAAAGACGATTTTTTGATATTGCATTATCAATTAATTGAAGATTGTAAAAAAAGATTAATATTTATATCACTGAATAAATTTAATTGATGTTTTGATATTTAATAGCGGAGTTTAAGAAATTTCTACGAGAGAAGAAAGATGAAATTAAAGCCTTAGACGATATGCATATAGAAATATCACCAAAGGATAGCTGCTCAGCAAACGAAGGTCTTGGTGGACTTTCTGGATCTTTTCGAAAATTGGAAGTTGATTAAGATCGAAATATTTTCCAATATTTACATTTTGTTTTATTCTTAGATTTTTTTCTTATTATTTTTCTATTTTAAGTAAAAAAGAAAATTCTTCTTTACAATTATTTTGTATTACAAATATTGTAAATTACATACGAGGGTAAATCTTAATATAGAATCAATCTGTAAAGATAAATGTTTCAACAAACAATTTTTGGCTTGAATTAAAAAAAATTTTTATTGTACTGAGCCAAAAAATTTTATTTTCAAGTTATTTAGATTTTTAAGTTCATCGTTTTATATATAAACATATTATGCCGGTGGTCTAAGTTACCTAAAAAATAACATTATTTACATTATTTAATTGCATTTATTCATATTTTTTTAATTTGCAATTATAAATATAATAATGCTGTATTTTAATTTTTGTAATTGTGTAATAATTTTTTATATCCATTATATAATTACTATTTTTAGATACAAAACTTTTTTATTATACGATAATATTTTTATATTTGGAGAATTTTTATTTTCTATATATTTTCAATTACATTTTATAAACTAAATCAATGTTATTAATAATTGTAAAAGAATTTTTAACAAGCAATATAAAAAATATTATAATACAAAATACGGGTATATACGGGATTAATACACAAATAAAATATTTTAAATAAAAATGTTTATAAGTTTTTATTTAATAAAAATTTTAATTACTTCACCATAAAAAATTAAACAATTTTTTTGGTTGTATTATTCTAATTTTATATAAATACTTAAAAAAATTTAATTACCTGTAAATAATTAAAAAATATAAATAAGAAAAATTAAACACTTAGATAAATAAGTTTTTAAATAATAATGTCATTACAGCTTATGAATTTAGTTATACAATTCTTATCTCATGTATAATAATTATTAATCAGTACTAAAAAATATAAAGTATTAACAAAGATGATTTATTATTAGCTATATATAAAAAAATTCTATTTTAGTTTCTGGTCGCGTATATTAATATATTCAAACAGAATTTGTTTTCTCAATCTTTCACCAGATAGCACCAAAGTATTAAATGTTGTGATTGTGTGTAAAATCTTAAATTAATGTTTAATAAAGTATTTTATATAATTATACACGTGAATGTGAGTAACGTTTAAACAAGGTAATATTTATTACCTTAAATTTTTTATTATGTTTAAAATTAAGAATTATCTTAGTTTGTACAATTAATACCAAAAGAAAATACAAATTTAACCTCAAAATTTTTTAGCTTAATTATATTTATGCTAAAAAGGCATGTATGATTAAAAAAATATTTTTTCTAATGAGTTATTTTCAAATATTATTACTTTTTAATTAATACATTTATTTTTAATAATATTAAAAATCATATCTATATTATATAGAAATTATTAAACCCAATATTAATCCAAAATATTAATTATTATTTTATAATATTATAATACAAGATTTATTGCCATCAACATTTTTATATTCTTTACTAAACTAAAATAATGAATATAATAATATTTCTCACTATTATCAACATATTGTCTGTTATTTAATATATTTTTTGTAATAATAATATATTAAAATCCTAATAATTTAGTATGTTAATATTTTTTATAATTTATATAATATCAAAATATATTACGAGACTTTATGCTAAAAATAAATAGCTATTTGATAAGTAGAATTAACAAAAAATTTATAATAGTGTTTATGCAAATTATTTATATAGTAAGTATGCACTTTATTTGTATCTCCAAATTGAAAAATCAGGTTTAAATATTGTAAGCATATTTGAAATTTGTTGTAACATTAAAAAACGTAACGTATATACTGAAACTCTTTGTTAAAAATATTTGGTTTATATATTGTGCAAAAGTGATTTACTAACTGTAGTTGAAATTCTGGATTTGAAAAGTATTAAATTTATATTTATTTATAATATATAATGTTGATTCCATAATTGTTCAGAATATATTTATTATATACATATATATATTATTTTTTTAATTAGAAATTCTGAATTATATGATCTTATTAAAAAACCCGTTTACATACATAATTTATACATTTGTTAAGATATATTTATCTACAACAATTATGTTTATCAATGATACTTTTATACACCTGCATAAAAATATATAATTAAGTAATTTACCAATAATTTAAGAGTTATTTAAATAAGTTTATATTTATATGTAATTAAAAAATTTATTTAGTTTTTTAAAATTTTATTATTAAAAATTATAATTATTTTTATCTCTATTTCACAATCTTTTTATTAATTAAATTTTAATACAATAATAAATTTATTATAGCCCAAAAATAATAATTTTAACCCCAAATTAAATAACTTATTATAAATAAAATGTTGGATACTGTAAAGTGAAACATAGATTTTACTTTTAAGAAATAATAATTATAAATAATAGATTTTTTAAGAAATATGAATTGAGTCAATATTAATACAAAATAATAATTTTGTAAAAGTATATTAATTTGATAAATATCATATGAATAATGAAAGACAAAAGTGCTGTGTGTCAAAAATATGATAGATTTTATTAGTTTTATATTACTTTTAAATTAGAAAATATTACTGTTACATTACCTAATAAAATAAAATTTTGAATTATCTATGACTTATTTTTAAAATTTATTTATTTATTTTAAAATATGTATTATGATTAACATTTTAAAAACTTGTGAGCAGAGTTCGTGTACCTATAAAATCCAGTTCAATCCTAACAATGATATTCCAACAGTTTTTTCCTAAAAGTATGCAACGCCACATACTGTATTTGATTCCTTGTTAGGCACTTCTCCAGTTTCATATTTTTTTTTCTACAGATGTCTGGTAGTAGTTCATCGTACAACATAAGTAGTTCTCTATCCTAGTCCGGAGTTCTGGGTCCCGCTCCTGGTGCTCAAGTCTTAACTACTCTCACTACTACAACTCATAAGTCGTAGACTTGTAGGGTGCACAGTGCACTTTTCCCACATGCGCGATCGCGCAGTTCCCAACTGACAATCCATGTTCTGTTCTGTTGCAGTCTAAGGTACAGAGGCACTTCGTCGTCTGAGTGTCGACTCTGTATTTTGAGTTTCACGGTGACGAATAAAAAATATTGGACCTATGGTATAACGAATTCGGATTACGAGGTGAAGAAAAGGATACAAACGTTAAGTTCTTTACTTAGATTCAGCAAAAAATAAAGCAAAATAGTTTCGTACGAAAAGAAGTAATTCAACAGCGACAACGCGCGTTCAACTTTCAGTCGAGTAAACTCTTTCTCACTCGCACCCACGACACGCATTTACATGCGCGCGCGCGTATATATGCACATACGTATCGGTTTTCGAGAGTGGACTCAGTTCGGGGCGCCCCTGCACACAGAAATATGAAACAAGTGTAAAGATCAAAATATACGTATTATGCAGATACTCGGCTATAAATACTTATCGTTTTGATTATGATTTATATTTAAGTGCGCGTGTGTACGTACATATGTACCTTAATACGGAAAGGAAGAATTGGAGTCTACTGCAGGGATTAGCTTAAAAAATAGAAAATCGAAGTTTACTTGTAAAAGAGGTGCGTATATACAGTTTATTTCATTCTTACTCGAGTTGAAAGGAAAACGGCATTGACGCGACTTAGTCTCGCGCACGTATATACGTACAACCTTTTGCCCTTTGATGTAAGAACAAGGGAGGGAGACAAATCGAGACGATGAAATCGCCCCCGTACTCGTCTATGAACGACTTGGTTATATCCATGCCTCAATCTCGTTGTTTTCCTTCTGTACTTATACGCTCTGTATCGTGATTTCAACTTTGTGACATCCGTCCGGGTTCATTGTATACGTCCTGGTGGAACTCGTCATGTAACAAACAAAAAAGATGAAGAGAAAAAAGATTCGAAGCAGTGCAGGTAACCCTCATTATACAATGTCAGAGATTTTCATCGTCCGGAAGGAAGTTTCGTTGACAGATAACGTTTTCGTAGTCTCCGTCCTATGACACCAGATACGTCTCCTAATTATTGCGCTGCAATATTCGACGTAACAGCTGTACAAATGCGATTAAAGTAACGAAGGTTGTTATAGCTGGTTATCTGGTGAGCTTGTTCAAACTTTTTTGAACTTCGGTGTGATTTTTATCTAATTTAACAATATTGTAATAGAAGTTTATTTTTCTTAAGACGATACAAAATTTGACATTTTTAAACTAACAAATGTCAAAGTTTATACTTTTTGAGCACATTTTCTATAAGATTATATATTCTATAACAAATTTAATAAGATAACAACAGTTGTCGCAAAATTTTCTCTACATTCAATTGGCCTTTAGTTTCCATCAGTTAATTAGATGCAATCTATTTCAAAATTGCTCTCAACAAGTAATCGATTATTAAGTTAGTCCACGCTTTACATTTTCTTCGATTATACGCATACACGGCATTTCAGAATCTGAGTAAGCATCGAAAACTTTGTTGCTCCATGAGTTTACGCATGGAAAGTAAATTGGGTATATTTTTATCAATTTACATTTTATATAAAAAATAGTATTATCAGAATTCAAAAAACGTACTTTAACCTTTAAATTAAAAAGTTTTAATTTGTTGATAAAGACCACACTCGTTTATGTCTTTCTATGTTGAAATTCTAATCTTATTCAAAATATAATTCAATGAGGGTTTGTTTTTCAATATTTATATAAAATAATATTATTAATTTTTCGATTATGAAAGTTATTCCAGTCTAATTTAGTCATAATTACTTTAACTATAATTTAAAAGAGACTATGTTTGCTCGTTCCAATACATTTTTATGACTAGACTTATAAAAATGAAATATACTCACAGTACAAATCATATTTTAAGGAATTAAATTAAACGACGACGTGTAAACACAATACCTTTCCTATAACTATATAGACTTTCCACTTAAACTTGAAATCCCCGAAAACTACTGTTTTGACGATGAATTTAATACATATTTATATAAACTTATAAATTATAAATTACTTTACACAAAATAATTTCTAGTTTTTTTATATTTTTATTGTTAATAAAACATTAAATTAAATAACTAATTATTAATTAATTTATGAGGGTTATTAAAATATTTTATACATTGTTTATAAATTAAATATTTTTAATATTATTTACAAACTATGAAACTGATATTACGTACAGAACACATTCTTATATTTTCAGGGCAGAAAAAAAATATATTTAATATAAGTGCATTTGTAATATCTCTCTATATCTTTCGTTTTTTCCTTCTAGTGCTATATTATACTTCAAATTTAAAAAAATAGAATCTAAATGAAAACATTTTTTTATAATTTATTCAGTATTTATATAATTGATATTTTTAATTGATTATAATTACCAATAACTATTCTTTTTTAATTTATTATACTTATTAAAAATTATTAATTTATAATTCACAATTATCATTTATACTTTTTTTCTTCATTCTTTATAGCTCATCCCTTCACATTCATTATTATTGTTGTTACATTTTATAATGACTTATATTTTGTATGAATATCTATGGATTTTTTAATTATTTTCGTAAACTTCAATTTTTACTTATATCATTAATATTTTGATAAAAAATAATTAGAATAAAAGTATAAGAAAAATATGTTTTCACAGTAAAAAATAATTATTATAATAATTTGATCTATGAAATAACTTAAAGCTTTAAGCTTTTACACAATGATTACTCGGCTAAAGCTTTATCAATTTTTAATATTAAAAAAAAAATGAAAATAGACCAATTAATAAAATAAATATTTATGTGTCATTTTTTATCATATATTGTATTTGTTACAAATCTTATATAATCTATCTATATATATATATATATATATATCTATATATTTGTATAAGGTAAGTGTAAAAGACAAAAAATGTTATTTTAAAAAAAAATTTGAAAAAATTTTCAATTTTTTTTATTTTAATGATGTCTATTATATATACAGAAAAATAATAATAAGTTATATATTTTCTTTTTACGTACAGATTTACATTTTAATTTAGATTTACTGAATAAGTATCAATTAACATTAACGAATACAAATCAATATTTATAAATACGTTATGAATTATCATTTTTATCACTTAAACATTTTATACCTGTAATATTATATACTATTAAAATATAAAATAAAAAAACATTTTTTCCTTTTTACTGATTCATAACTATCTTGCACAGATAAGGTTTCAACTATATTAGTGTCAATGTAAAATACAAAGAAAAAAAACTAAATTTTGTTTCGATTAGTGTAACTGGAATTATAATTAAGAAACTTTATTAAGGAAATTATATCAATTTATTACAACAATTACTGGGAACTCATCAATCGATCCATTATGCGTTAGGCGTAATGTAGGCTTCGTGATGATGACTCATAAGTAAACTAAAGAGAAAAAAGAGAGAGAAAGAAACTGAAGACGCTTTGTAGTATTAAAACCGCTCAAGCGGAGAAATAATACCAGATATAGTGCACTCACGCTCGCAGATGCCTGCGCCTTTCCAGTTATGTTGGATGACAAATCTTTTGTTATAATCATAAATATTTTTTTATTACCCTATCGAGTGAATTTTTATTCATATATATTAAAACGGATTGATTAATCTTAGTAAAGATGAAGATAAGCCGATTAGTATTTTTCTTTTTTAATTCAACGAAAACATTCAATGAGAGTTGACGTTGTCTAGAGACTTTTGTACTTCTCGTATTTCTAAATTTCTCCCCTTTCTAACTGGCATTACCTTTTTGTCGAGTCTCAATTATGCGTAACTTTATAAGCTAAGACAACTGGAGAACTGCTGATGTATGATTACTATTAAGATACAAGATTTTTTTTGACAATATAGTTCGTATTTCGTATCAAATTAAAAAATTTTAATTCTTAAACTTGTCTTCTTTTGATGGTTATTCTGTTTTGTTTGACTTAAAAAATGGTGAAAACATTTATGAGTTTTTATTTGCAAATTCTTACATATGTTTATTAATTTAGTGTTTTGAACTATTGTGTTTCATCAATATATATGAATATATATTTATTTTTATTAAAATAATTATTATAAATATAATATCATGTTACGTTTAAATTAATTATGTAACATTTTATAAAATAATTTGTTGTATAATATTAAAAGTATAATTTATGATTTGGAAAACACTTCTGAAAAATAATTTAAAATGCAATTTAACATCAAATTTTATAAGAGAATTAATAAATTTATTTTTTCAATTATTATTATAAAATCTATTGCGTTTATTTTTATAATACTTCTTATACAGACGTTAAGAAAGAAAAATGTATATATTAATATTATTTTGCATATACTCAAATTAAAATAACTTAGTAATTAAAAAAATATGTAAAATATGTAAAAATTATAAATTTCTTTCTTTTATTGTTTCTTAATGTTCTGAATAAAAATTTGAAGCCTTTGAAATCACTTTTATTATATTTAATTGCATTCTTTCAATTAAAAATGGTATTCAAAGTTATATGAAGTTTATTGTTCTTGTAAATCAATATATGTTTAAATTATATAATTAAACATTAATCCCAATAGAAAAATCAGAAAATTATGATTATTTAAAAAAATATTAATTCGCTATATTAAATTATTAAATATTAAAATTACTAAATACTATCAAAATAAAATAAAAAGTACAAGTAATTAAAATGAAGTAAAAACAATTTATTTTATGTTATCAGTCAAATTACATACATTTATAAAAGTCATTTGAAATGTGAATAAATTTTTTAATATTGATTTATTTATATAAATTATATAATACAGTGATAATTTGTGTACAGAATACAGTAACTGTTATATATATATATATATATATTATATATATATCTATGATCATAAATTGCATTATTGCTTATAAAAGCAAGCATAGAAAAAATAATTAAAATTAATAAAAATCAAATTTTTCAGATATTATATATGAGTTTAGTAAAAATAATTATTAAAACAAAAGAAAATTATGAATTTAAAAAAGTATTTATGATTACAAAATTATGATTCATTGAATATAATAAAAACTTATTTATCATATAATATATAATAAAAATTAATAAATATAAATGTACTTATAAATAATATGAATGAATCAACCTTTATTAAATAATAATAAATACAATCAAATTTAATTATTGAAAAGTTAAAATTTCATGCATTGAAATTATGCTATCAAATATATGCATTAGATATTAATATTTATTAATTAGTAATTTCTAAATTTTGGCAAAATAATTTTTTTATACTATTATTAACCTTATTATTATCATTTCTAAATTAAATTGTTTCGAAATTTAAATTTAAATCAATTTATTTTTAGTTAAAATAATTATAGATTTTGAATAAATAAAATATTTAATATTCGTTTAAAATAAAATTGTTAAATGATTGTAATTTAATAAGTAAATTACAAGTCAAAAAAATTTATAAAAATTTAATTATAATGCGTCGGTATTTAAATATTTAAATTATCACTTCTTACGCTTTCGTTTTATATAAGGAATAAGCGAAACAAATTATTTCTTTTTATTTTATATATAAGATGTAATAATGGATTTCTTCTGTTTTATTTACGTCCGTATTAGGTTGCATCAGTATATGCTGTAATTAAATGCTTGAGATTTTGCAAACTGAAGCTTGTTATATATCTCTGAAGTGTCTACGGTAACACGTAAGTTTTTAAAAAATTATACGAATAAGATTTTTGTAGTATTACAGATGATGGCCATTTAGTATTTTACACGTATTATTAGTTTTATTCGTCAAAAAAATTAAAGTTGTAACACTTTGCAATATCATCCGAATATTTTATCATACTGTTCTTTAATTGGGGTTATTAATTTTAATACTCTAAATTTCGGTAATGCAATATTATATAAGTATTATATTATTTTAAGTATCTATATATATATAATCCTATATATATATATATCTATATGATACTAGGTGTTGTGTTGTAATTACCCAATTGAAAACGAGAACTTTTAATACTTCTCAAACTATAATTATTCCGAAAATCTAAACTTTTTTTTATTTTACGAAATATAAAAAAACGTATTTTTAAATACGTGAAAGTTTAGCTTTCTTATTCTGACACTAAATATAATTAGAATGAAAATATTATTTTAAAATAATATTATTGTATATTTAATCAGATTTAAAAATGATATAAAAACTTAAAAATATATTGATTATTTTAATTTTATTAATAAAATTGATAATATCTGTTAAAAAGAATATTTTTCTTTGTTAATGCACAAACGTGTATTTACTTGGCTAGTTTTGTGATTTTTCATCAACCAATATACAGATATTTGAATGAATAGATTTTATTGATTATATTGAAGATTGATTATTATGGTATTCAATCAAGGTTTTAATAATTTCGTATTACATATTTCAAAATATCCTATAGTTATAAACAATATCTATAGAAAATGAAAATGTTTAATAAAAAATAAACTTTTTACTCTATTACTTGTTATCAGATACAAATAAATATATAAAATAAATGTTTTGTAAATATTTAAAAAATTGTAAATAAAAACATATAAATATATAAAAAAAAACATATATTTAAAATATATTATAAAATATTTAAATTATTTCTTATGAGCAAAAAGTCTTACTTGTCAAAAAAAGCAATTAATTCAATGTTACTTATTAGAAATCTTATTTGAGAATATGAGAATAAACATATAAACACATAAACACAAATTCTAAGAACCTAACTTACTTCAACACATTATCGTCTTATATAGATTTCTATTAACAAATTTATTATATTTAACGAGCTTAATACTAATATTTCAAACGTAATTAATCTTTATTTATTTATTTTGTAAAGTTTTTTAGTTTTAAAAACATTAT
This sequence comes from Platyscapa corneri, assembly GCA_018907185.1. Taxonomy (NCBI): domain Eukaryota; kingdom Metazoa; phylum Arthropoda; class Insecta; order Hymenoptera; family Agaonidae; genus Platyscapa; species Platyscapa corneri. Next base: position 731,598 of record JACCHW010000085.1, read on the forward strand.
TAATAATCTTGAAATAATTAAATATTAAACATTTTAAAAAATTACTTATTATATTATTATCATTATATATAAATATTATTTTTTATTGTTTATATAAATATGGATTATAAGTAGTATTTTTGCTTTTAAGAATTAATTTTTAACCAATGAAATTAAGATATACCTATGCATTTTATCATGAGTATAATTGTGAAAAGATACTTAGTTAGTAAAATAAAATATGATAAATTATGATAAATAATTAAATTATTGACAAAATGAAAGACTCATAGTTTATGAAAGTTTGATTTATTATTCATTTTACGAAATAAAACATTCGATAAAATTCTGCACATTCAATTTTACATGTATCTCGCAAATTTCTTTATTCATGGTGAGAGATATGAACTTGCAGTCAGCAACATGAGTGCTCGTTCTTTACCGAATTGCTGTGCAACGATCGATATCTAAGTTCGTGCTTTTACTGGCTCGTACTCGCTCTATGTTCAATTATATATATATACATATATATATTGTAGGTATGAATTCTTCACTGTGCGACCCTTCGGTTTTTCCATTCTGTCAAAACACTGCTTCTATAATTGATTCATCTAAATTCTTTTCTTTTTTCTAATTTCTAATATTGAGCTGGTCGAACATTATACATTTATGTACGTGCTTTATTATACTTCTTGCTATAATTATAGGGGTGGGAGGGGGGACATGAGGAAGAGGGTTGGAGACATGGGTGAGTATGGGCAGGCCAGAACAAAAACGATAAAAGGGCGAAGTCTATGGGAAGGGGCACCATCAGAAGGGGGAAGATGGAAAAAGGAGCGGGGCCGGGTGAACAGACTTTGAGGAGTAAGCGCGACGGCGGTGACGATGGCGCCAAAATAAAAAGAGGCGGGGAAGGAGCGTAGTCGAGGCACAAAAGAATTAACGCAGAATGGCACGTGCGCATACTATAGGGGGAAAGGGTAGTAACCCAGGCCAACGGGAGTGGGATACGAGTAAAAGGCCTGTGCGCGTGCGTCGAGAGCACACCGCAGGGGGTAGCTTCTTGCCCAACGGCGGGTGAGATGTAACTGCCGCCAGGGGATAGAGGGGCGGGAACGCTTGGACACTGGAGGCAGCGGGGGATGGAGGGGCAAAAAAGTGAAGTGCCCAAAGAGAGTATGTGAAAGGTCCAATTAACGGCGGAACCGAGTGGTGTGAAACGGACAACGTGGGTTTGGGGGATAAATCTTTTTTTATCTAAGCGCTTCACTTACTATAATTAAACAATGAATTCATAGAGTAATTACCTTTTTTATGCATATTTGATGGTTTTTTAATCTAAAAGACACTTTATTTGTCTATTTAATTAAATTAATTAAAATTTTTTTAAATAATAAATAGGTAAGTTGTTCATTTATTTAAGTTGACTATTCTTTAAATATTCATTTATAAGTAAAAGAGTAATAAGTTTTACATAAAAAATTTATGTTAATTCATAAACATCATAAAAAATATAATCTATACACAATTTAAAATATTTTATCAAAATTCCTAGAAATTCATCTTTGAATTTTTAGTATATTTTATTAATAAAAATAAAAAACATAAATAAATATTATTATTTCATTTTCCTGAATCAAAAATTGCAATTAATCATTTTTAATGGAGAAATGATTTGTTTTAAAATCTGTACATAATTATACATAGTCATAAAACATCATTTTTCACAAATTTGAAAAGTATGAAATTCACAAACAAATTAGTAGCTGATAATTAAAATATTTCTAATCGTATATTTACTAGTTAGAGTTTATGTCTATATTATTAATGATAATGGCAATGCTAAATTTAGCAAATCCATATGAATAGATAGAAAATTTAAATGATAAAAATGTGCATTAATGTTAATATTTTAAAATTGAAATTTAAAATTTTAT